>JAOXYA010000016.1:7731429-7744621 GCA_028565675.1 Sorex palustris | reverse complement strand
GGTGGTCTGTATACAGGCTGATCAGCTCCCAGCAGAGAGAGCCCCTGAGAACGGTCCCTGGGACCTATGGGATCTTGGCCAACAACAGTAACAACAAGTCTCACAATTTGTTATGAGATGTCACTAGTACCTGCTCGAGCAAATCGATTAACAACCGGAGGACAGTGCTATAGTGGTATTCTTAAAGCTATTATGGCTTCCTTCCCAACTCTCTACTACTTCGGGGTCCTGGCTGTCGTGCCCACAAACTGTATCCGGGTGCCATTTAAGTGCATTAATGGCCATGATCCAGAGACTTACAAATGAATTTTGAAACTGAGCAGCTTGCTGCAGAGATGTCTCCGGACCCCAATTATTTAAAATTTTAGAATTCCAGGAGCCGCACAACATCTCGTGCTATTCATCACAAGCAATACAAAATAAATTATCTAGCATCTGCCTGTGGAGCAGGCTTGAGTGATGGTGGGAAAATTCAAAATAGTGGTGGTGGGAAGGTGTAATGGTGCTGGGATTGGTGTTAAAATATTGAATGTAATCAATTATTGTGAATATAACTATGAAAAATAAATAAATAAAGCTAATATGGTGTGTGGTTATATTTTTAGTGTAGTGTTGATGATGCTTATAAAATTATTTACAAATAAGATAATATATCTTCATTAATATGTGTTTTAAAAGAACAAATGAAACAAGATAAGCAAAATGCTAAAAAATATTAAAGTTATAGTTATACAGAGTTCAGAATACTTTTCTTTCTTCTAGAACGTATACTTGAAAATGGCTATTAAAAAAATGGGGGGGTTGTCTTTCTCTCCCAGAAGGGAGCATAACCTGACACTCACCATAACCATGCCACTGGACTCTGTGCCAGGCTGTTTCACTCGGGGCGCCCTGGAGGAGGTGAGTGAGACCCATCCCCGCCTCAAGGAACCCAGCCCCCACAGCCAAAAACCTCTTGAACTCAACTACTGCCATGCTCATGGCTGCTCTCCACACACTCAGGCTGAGCCTCACCCATGAGTGAACCTATTCCTGGACCAAGCATTAGTAGCCTAAGGACACTTCATACCACACACCCTACCCATACTCCAGGAGTATTGTACCACATTTGATGGGGTTAAAAGTAGGAGGTAACCAATCTTAGAGGAAAATTTTTTACAGATGTATATATGTATATTTATGCATATATACATATATATAAGCACACAAAGCTCAACCTTTAACAACATGCTAGTAATCTCTTATGGAAGAGCTTAATGACCTCTGGATGAAATACAACAGTCTTCACACTCTTTCCTCTAAGAAAATTTTTTGTAGCATTTTCAGAGATTTTTCATAATGAACAATACAAAATATATTATTTCGGTTTTGCTTTAGGGCAGGAATTGGGGCTCGGGATGGAAAAATCTGAAATATGGTGGTGGGAAGATACAGTGGTGAGATTGGCATTTTGAATATTAAATGTAATCAAATATTGTGAATTACTTTATAAAATTTTTAAAAAATTTTAATGTGGGAGGGGTTTCTATGATATTTTAATAGGGTTTAAAAGGAAAAGAATAGAAAGTAACAGGAAGAATCCAAAGTTTCAACTTCAACAAGAACATGTTCATGTCCATAAATCTTTGGATACCGAGCCCAGGCCCCTGGCCGAGGTCAGGCAGGCCACAGCTGTATCCAGGTCAGCAATCCTGCCGCCCTGGAGGCGCAAACAGGATGTCCTAAAGCAGATGACCACAAGCAAGCACAGGAAGTCACGCCATGTCGCCTTCAGGGGCCTTCAGGGGACGTGGGGCCTCTCCCCCAGCTTTGTTCTGCAGGCGCAGCCTGAGGCAGGAGGACATCAAGAGTGACAGCACAGCGGGACGGAGCGGCCCTTCCTCGCTGAACCCCCATCTGGCATTCCATCCGGTTCCCAAGCCCCACCAGGAGTGACCCCGAGCCAGGAGTGACCCCCGAGTACAGAGCCAGGAGTAAGCCCTGAGACCACTGGGTATGATCTCCCCACGCCCCCCCCCCAAAAAAAAATGTGACACTGCAGCAGGGCAGGAGTTCGCCTTGCACAGGGCCAAGCCCGGGTCGATTCCAGCACCACCAACAGTCTCCTGAGCATGGCCCGAAGTAACATCGGAGCACAGGGCCAGGCATACAAGCCTCGAGTACAGCCGGGTAGCCAAATCAAGTGCTGACCATGTGTGCAGGTGGCAGGGCCCAGAAGACAGGTCCTGTGAGGGGGGAGCCGCGGGAGAAGGGGGCCTCGGCCGTCCCAACAGTCAGCGTGCCCCGAGGCTAACCGAGAGGCAGGCGAGGACACCCCCAGGGACAGAGGAGAGGGCTCGAGGGCTGAGGCACCCCCTGGCACTCACAGGGCCCCAGGTGTGGTCCCTGGCACTTCATGAGGGTAGCCCTGGGACCCACCCCCCACCCCCCGTACTACCAGGAGGCCTCAAACAAACAGCAGAGGACCTTTCCCCAGATTATGACCCGTGAGCCTGGGCAGGCGGCCAGGCACGGCTGGTCCTTCGTGCCGAACCCTTGGCGGCCACAGCACTCATGCGTGGAAAGCACCCATCCCCGCCAGGAGCTCCCAGGGGAAACGGCAAGTCCCCAAGAGACGACCCCGGAGCACTCCTATTCCCGCCAAAAGAGCAGAACAACCCAGAACCCCACCACCGGGCAGGTCTAGCCAAGAAACGGCCACACCCCGGCAAGGTCCAGAGCTGACCCAGCAGATCATCAACCCTGAAAGGTTGCGCGGAGACAGGGGGCCGGAGCGACAGCACAGCGGGGAGGGCGCTTGCTCCGCACGGGACCAACCCAGGTTCAATCCCCACCGCCAGGAGTGATCCCTGAGCATCACTCTATGTGTCCGCCAACCCCCCTCCCCCCAAAAAAGGAGACAGGCAGCCCGCCTGGTCACTGGGCCTGCTTCACCTGATGGGCAAATCCACTCAACCAGCCAAAACCACAGCTCACGAGCTGAAAAACCAAACTCCCCCGTTTCCTACTCCGTACCTCCTTGGCCAGACACTCCTCTGGGCCTCTGGGGATCACGGCAGCTTTCACGGCCTGTTCTGACTGACCAGAGGAAGGCTGGGCACTCAGCGAGGCTGGAGGTGCCATCCCACCAGCCAAGCCCCAACCTCCTCCCCAGCCGGCTGCTTCCTCCTGCAGCCTCCCAGGACGCCAGCACCAGGACCTGACCAGGCCCTGAGACCCGCCCCGGCCATCCACGAGAGTCCCGAACCACCTTCTCCTGGGAAAGAAGCGGGTCCAAGTCCTCCCTGGGGCCCTGCTGGATGGAGCCCACGGGTTCCCGGACATTCAGTGTCCGGCACCAGCACAGGCCGCAGCTGCGCAGAGAGGCTGGCACGTAGACAGCCCCCACCCCACCCTGCTTCCGAGGACAAAGGACAAGCACCTGCAGGTACTGAGCACCTCCGGGTGCTGGGGGTCGGGGGTGCGAGTGGGGGATGCGCTCGCTTCACTGAGGCAGAAAGGCGGGCACTGAGGCTGGGGTGCGGCCGGCTGCCGGTGTGGCCGAGGTTGGCACCTGGGCTCTCTCCTCGCACCCCAGGCCTCACCCCTGCTCTGGGAGCCAGACGAAGAGCTTCTGCTCGGGAAGCGGCAGGCCCAAGGCTCGCACGCCAGTTCAGACCCACCTAATCATCAACCGCTGTGAAACGTGGACTCAGCAACCGGAGAGAGAAGCCGGCTGCACTTGGCGGTCAGAGCCGATTGACAGGTAAGAGCCTTGTCTTCAAGGTGCTTTCAGAGCAGGCAGGGAGATCAAAGGAAACAGCTGAGCGGGGGGGGGGGGGGGGGGGGGAGACACACACGTCCCACACGTCCACCCCCTGCCCCACAAACGCAAGTTTTGCAGGCAGGAGACCCACCCGTTCGATCCCTGGCACTGCACTGTCCCCCCTCCTGGAGTCAGGACCACTGCCCGGAGTGACCCAAAACAAAGCAAAAGCAGAAAAAGAGGAAACATCAGGGCCGTCCTAACCAAGTGGGAGTCGAGGGAGAAAGGAGCGGGGATGGGGATGGGGGCGGCGGGAGGCGGACGAAGCAGCCCCTTCTTCCGCAAACGTGGACAAAGATCCAGACGCCACCAGAGCGAAGTGCTCAGAGGTGGGCGGGGCGGGGGGCCAGGAGCTGGATCCAACCCAGGAACGTCGTTCGAGTGTCCCCCAGGCCGGCTGCTGCAGCGAACTGCGGGTGCGCCCTCCGGAGCGGGGGCCAGGTGGGACGCTGGAGAGGAAACGCAGGGCCCGGGCAGAGACCGAGGCCAAGAGGAAGGCTGGAGCCGCAGGGCTCGAGCAGGTGCTGTCAGATCCAATTTCTCAAAAGAAACGGCCGGAGCCAGAGCGCGAGCTCCAGGCTGAGCACGCCAGGCCTGAGTCTGAACCCGGCACCACGAGGACCCCAAGCACGGCTAAGAGTGGCCCCGGGCCCATGTGCATTTGGGGGTCGACCATCACGAGGCCTTAACCGCTGGCAACTGAATTGGAATGTTTTCAGTATCATCGAGGTCAGGCCATGGGGGTCTGTCAACGCCAGCCAGTCATCTCCCACCTCGGCCTCGGTGCCTCCAGAGGCGGCGAAAAGCGAAGGCAGCCGGGGCTGGCAGCAGAAGGCGAGGATCTCAGGGTCACCTGCAGCAAGGCACGGGTGTGTCCCCTTCCTCTGATCCCCCCAGGCTCCAGCTCGACTTCCTCACCCCCCCCACCCGTGACATGAGGAAACTGGGCCGGGGGCATAGGTCCCGAGGGCTGGAGGCCCGGGTCCACTCCTGCACCAGCCAAGGCCCTGCCACCTCCACCCTGACCCTCCCCCAAGCCCCACGGACCGGCCACCTGTGAACAAAAGTGCTGAAGCAGGTGAAAATGTTTCCTCTATCTGAAAGCATTAAACAAAAGTGCCTGAGCCCACACACAAGCCAGGAGAAGGGGGGTCCGGCGGGGACGAGAGAGACAGTGAACAATGGGAGAGGCCGCAGGGAGAGCCAAGGAAATGAGTTCGGTCTTTGCTGGCTTGCAGACCGGAAGAATCTGGACAATGGAGTCCACGTCAGGGGGGAAATATAAATTTAGGAACCAACCACACGGTCGTAATAAGCGGTCACACCAGAAGATAAACCGACCTGGGGACCTGAGGGGCAAAAACAGGGGTCCCCAGGAAAGCCCTGGGGAAAAGCGGAGGGATCCCCAACCCAAGGGGCACAGAGGGCCGGGGACCCCCCAAGAATGAGCTGCAGCCTCAGGTGACAAGAAAGGGAGGAAGAAGCGTTACAAGGAACAAACAAAAGTGAGGCAGGACACCTGAGCATGAGACCACTCCAGGCCACTGACAGGCGCCGCCAGGGGAGATGGGGGGGCGGGCTTCTAGGCGCAGACATACATGGAAGAGGCAGCCGGTGTGGTGAACCGTGAACGAGAAGAGGCTCGACCTCCAGGCACATCCGCACCCAGGCGTTTCACACAGCTCCCACCAACGAGGCAGGCGGGCAGCAGGCCCACTTGCTGGCCAGCCTGGGGCCGGCTTTCTGTGCTGAGAGGCCAAAGTTTCCGCGGCTGGTTCAGAAAGCCCCTCCCCTAGGGGCTGGAGCGACAGCACAGCAGGGAGAGCCTTGCACACGGCTGACCCGGGTTCGATCCCCGGCATCCCATAGGGTCCCCCGAGCACCGCCAGGAGTAATTTCTGAATGCAGAGCCAGGAGGATCCCCTTGAGCATCGTTGGGTGTGACCCAAAAAGAAAGAAAAAAAGTAAGCCCCCCACCCCCCGTGTGCGCACACATACATACACGCACACATATACACAACATACACATGCACACACACATACACACACACACAGGCATACGCACACACACAGGCACACATGCACACACCACACACACACACATGTACTCACACACATGCGCACACACCCACGCCACATGCGCACGCACTCACACACATACACACATGCGCACGCCGCAAACACACACACACACACACACACACACACACACACACACTCTGGTGTCCAGCGGCCAAGGGAGCAACCTGCGGATCCCGGCGCTCAGTGCAGGGCGGCTGCCGCCCACCTTGCTCTCAGCCGCCCAGGGGCCTCCGATGCAAAACAGCTGGAAATGTGTGTATGCCCTGCTCGCCCCGGCCAGAGCACAGAACAGAACTGGCTGTCTCTGCCAAGACAGTTCTGAATAAGCTGCATTCCATTTCATTAAAACAATTACCTGAGCCCCAGCCAAGAATTACATAAAGCTTCCTCCCGGCACTGCCCCCCCCTCCATGAGACACATCCCGCCGCTCTCCAAACAGCCGGAGGAAGCGCCCCGGGCCCGGCCAACCGCAGGCACCGACGAACGGGAGGCTCCGAGGAGGCCCTCTGCTTGCGGGGGGCTCCTCTTCCGGGCTCTGCGGAGGCTGGGGGGGATCCCTCCCGGGACCAGGCCCCTCAAAGCCAACTGGGCCCCTGGGGCAGGAACCTGCTACTCCTCTCAGAGAGCAGGTCCCAGGCACCTCCCTTAGCATCGGCACACGCCCAACCGCACAGGACCTCGGCGCGGGGGACTCCAGCCAGGAAGCCTGCTGGGGCCAGACCAGACACCGGAGCAGAGCCCCGGCCACTGGGCCCATGATGCCCAGGGCCCATGGTGTGCCTCCGCCCTCAGACCCGGCTCGTGACGGGAGCAGAGGGCCTTCAACCCTTCCCCCCAGACTCAGCTCCCGGCCATACGGAGCTGCCCACCGCCGGCCCCAGCTCTTCTTCTCCCTTGCCCTCACCTCGGTCCCGTCAGGTTCCCACACCCCAAAATGACCCGGGAGACGTCTGCTCACACAGGCTGGACCCGTCTCTTCCCTGCACGGGTCACGGCGGGCAGCGGCGTGCCCCGGCCCTGGTCCCGGTCAGCTGCCGGCTGACTCCCAGCACTCTCTCTCTTCCCAGATCCAGGCTCTGGCTCTGCCGGTGGCCCCTGGTCACCTGCACTCTCCCCTCGGGTCACCCACACGACCCCCCTGGCGGACCCAGCAGCCGGGGCCAAGTGGCTCCCAAGCCGGTGGGCAGAAGCAAAATCTTCCGACTTTCCCCCAAGTGCCTGACCGTGAAGGTGTTGAGGCCACGGACCACGACAGCGCCAGACTCCCCCAAAGGGTGAGGCACCAACACGCAGCCCGCTGGCATGAACACGGATGTGCGGTGCCCACGCACCAGCTCTCCTTCCCACTACATTTTGTTTTAAGGCCACACCCGGCGATGCTCAGGGGATTACAGGGGGTGTCGTCGGGGATCAAGCCTGAGTTGGACGGCTCTGGGGCAAGCGCCCTCCCCGCTGTGCTGCAGGTTCTGCCCTCACTTCCCTTCCACGCGGCGTGTACCCTAGTTTCTTAAATTGTGGGACACGGCTCCTCACGGTCACTGAATGTGGAGGTCGCAAAAAAACAGGGCCAATGGTAAAAAAAAAAAAAAGAGGTTTCAAAAGGCCAAAACTGGATGCAGAATTCACCATTTTGCCAATCAGCGGCGCCCGGGAGTCTGAGACAGTGCTGGCCCCGGAAGTGTCTCCTGAGCATACAGGAGTGAGGAGCAGAAAAGGGGTGAGAGGCCCTGAAAGATACGTGCAGCTTTTCCCTTTAATGACACCGCTCCAGACTAGGCTGCAAACGTCACAACGTTCCTCTCGAACACTTCAAACACTCACCTAACAGTAACGACACTCTCCCACAAAACCACAGCGCAGGGGCCAGAGCGACAGTCCAGCGGGGAGGGCGTTGGCCTTGCACACAGCGACTCGGGTCCAATCCCTGGTCTCCCATAGGGTCCCCCCAGCACCTCGAGGTGTGATCCCTGAGCGAAAAGCCTGGAGCAACCCCTGAGCATAGCTAGGTGTGGCCTCCCGCCCCCAAAAGGCCATCCCGAGGGGAGAGCCTGGCCACCCACCCGTTGGCTGCAGCTGGACAGAAGCTCACGGTCGGGTCTTTTCTTCGGAGCGGAGATTCCTGTGGTCAGGAGGTGCCGTGCCAGGGGCTGAACCCTGCTGGGGGCCGGAGGATGTGCTCTAACCCCTGGTGCTACCTCCAGGTCCTCACAGCTCTCTCTGGGGGGCCACCCTGGAGGGGGAGGGGACGCAGGTGCAGGGGTGCGGGCACCGTGCATCATCCTGCAATCCTGGGAGAGCAGAGGAGAGGGAGGGAGCTACAGGGAAAGGGAACAGGCCAGGGACTGCCGGGAGAAGATGGGAAGGACGGGCAGGGGGAAGGAAAGATTGTTCTCTTGGCCTTTTTGAGTGTTGGGGGGCCACACCCAGTGTGGGGGGGTGCCCCGGGGCTGCTCCTGGCTCAATGCTGGGGACTATTCCTGGCGGTGCTGGTGACCATGTGGGGGCGGGGGATCAAGTCCAAGGCTCCCGCACGCACCCAGCCAGGAGCTCCTCTCTCCAGCCTCAGGGCTGAAAACCTCGTGGTCCAGAGCCCTGGGACAGCAGCGGGGGTGCCTGCCCTGCACACGGCTGACTCAGGCTTAATCCCTGGAGCCCCCCAATGGTTCTCAGAACAAGCCAGGAATAATTCCTAAGCACAGAAGTCAGCCCTGAACACCACCAGGTGTGACCCAAAAGCAAAAAAAAAAAAAAAGACTTTAATTGGAACCGGGGCCAAAGAGAGGGAGAATCAAAGGGCTGGAGCATTGGGAGCCCCAGGCTCAATCCCCAGCATCACATGATTCCCCCAAGCACTGCGGGGACTGACCCCCAAGTACCACCCTGTCCACACACACACACGCACACACACCCCTAAACACCACTGGTTGTGGCTCAGGAAGAAAAGAAAGAGAAAGCAACCACATTCATAGGCAACCAGAATAAAAAAAGCTTGAGTGTGAAGCCTGGTTAAGAGGCCGGCAGGGCGCTCAGTGACCCCGCCACTCAGGCTGCAGGCCAGCTGGAAGCACCAACCTTGTATTTGTGAGGTCCGGGTTCGATTCTCGGCACAGCAACAAAAAGAACGCAGGCATGTGGGCTCACCCACTCTGCTTTCTGGGGTCTGGGAGCCACACCCTGCGGTGTCCAGGGGCTACTCCTGGCTCTGTGCTCAGGAATTACTCCCCCTCGTCGGGTTTGGGGGACCATCTGTGGTATAGGGGACCAGGTCAGCCGCGGGAAATGCCTTTAGCCCCTTGTGCTATCTCTCCTCTGGGCCTCAATTTGAACGTCTGTAAACTGGGTGGTTTGAAGCCCGGTACCAGTTGTACCCCCTCCCCTCGCTGCCAGGCATGGCCCTGGAGAACCCCCACCAATACGTCGGGTCTGGTTCAGAAGAACCCCGAGCATGACCAGGCTGGCCCTGGTGGCCCCAGTGTCACAGGCCCAAGCACTGGACCACCTGGCCCAGGTGGCTAAGTGTGGTCAAGAGTGGCCGCCAGACCTCCCGAGCAGCCCCTGAGGTGGACCACAGACACAGCACAGCAGGCCAGGCGCTTGCCTTGCACGCAGCGGGACAGGTTCAACCCTGGCGCCCCATTTTGCCCCCCACCGGAGCCCCACCAGGAGGAATCCCAGGGCCAGAGACCTGAGCACCACCAGGTGTGACCCCACAAACCAAATCCCCAAAAAACTTGAGGGGTGCCTTGGAGGGGAGGCCCTGTCCGCCTGCTCAGGCCTCCGCAAGGGCCCAGCCACTTCCCAAGGTGGCCCCCAGGGGCTGAGGGGAGGGAGAGGCCCCCTGAGACAGTCCCTCAGAAGGAAGCAGCCCCAGGGCATGGGGGTCCAGCTCCCCCAGCCGGCTCGCCCCCAGCAAGAACCCACAGCCCGGCCGCGCACACCCGCGCCCCACGGGCCCAGCAGCTGGGCGCCCTGACCCTGGCCTGACACACAGAGGCCCCACAGATGGGCCAGCCCAAAGTCCAGACTTTCCATGGAAACAGGGAGGTTCCTCAGTCCAGAATGTCCCCGGCGACTCCCCTGCCCCCCGGCGCTCCCCCCAGGACAATGAGGTACTGTTTCCAAAGGGTGAAGACTGCTGAGAGGCTGAAAGGAGACCTGTCAGGCCCCGGCCGCCTCTGGGCACTGCCAACAGCTGGCTGTGCCCCCGCCACCCCAGGAAGGCAGAGCTCCCCGGGCAGGCCAGACCCGGACCCACCCTCGGCCAGAGAGGCCCGATCCCAGGGTGGGGATGGGAACGCCGCGACCCTCTGTACACCCCAACCCCTCTCAAGCTCTGGCCCTGCTGAGGGCCAGCCCATACAGCGCGACCTGGAAGCGGGTCAGCGGGGTTCCTGACCCAACACCCCACCGCCACCCCCACTCAGCTCCCTCCGTCTCCAGAGCACTTCCCCCTCCGGGGCCAGAGAGACAGAACCAAGAACCGAGCTGGCGCAGCGGCCCTGCAGGCAGCCAACAGCAACTTAATCCCTGGCACGTCACAGGTCCCCCAAGCGACTCCAGGAGTGAGTGCCGGTCCCAAGCACCACCGCCCTGCGGGGGGGCTTCAACCCCAACCCCCATCCCGCCCGGCTGTCCCCTTCTGTGGGTGGCGGTGACCATCACATTGCTCCGGAAATGGGGTCTGTTTCCCAGGGGGCTCCCGGGAAGTCACTCTTGGGCTACCACTGTGGCCCCGTGGTACCACTATGGCACCACACGCACCCCGAGTGGCACCAAGACCGTGAATGGCGGGAGTGCAGAGAGCCCGTGGGTAGAGCCCTCAGCGTGCATCACAATGTTGTGGGAATTCTGTCCAGGAAACCCCGGCCAGACCCCGAACGGAGCGAACTCCCGGCCAAACCAGCGTCTGAACGGTAATGAGAAAAGCCACCAGCAGCCACCCCACAGCCTGGCGCGGAGGGAATGCGCAGGGAAGGGCGGGACACGCTGTGTTTGTGCTTCTGGGCCCGAGAGCTACGAACTTGTAACTGATTAAACAGCACATGGGGAGTCCGTCACTAGCAGCTCCAAGGGCGGGGATTTTCCCGAGTTATTTGGGTTGTTTTGTTCGTTCTTTTTTTTTAAGACCAGAACCGCAGAGTTGGGGGGAGCCTCACCCCCAGCCCCACCCACGCCCCCTGCAAGCTCTTCCCTGTCGCAGAGAACAGGATCGCTCACAGCTAAGGCGCTCTCTGGGGAAACAAAAACAAGAGGCCTGGCCCATGCATCCACCCAAAGGCAGGGAAACAGCTGACGGCCAGTGCCGGGAGCGGCCATCCGGACAGCTGATGGGGCTGAGTGCAGAGGAGGGTTCCGCCCCCCTCCGGCGCCCGTTCCTCCCGCCCCTGGCTTCAGGCGCCCAGGCGTGGACACTCCCTAGGGAGCTGGGCCGAGGTGCTCCCTGGGGCAGGCCAGACCTGACAACTGGTGAGCGACAGGCAGAAGTGATGGGTGGCAGTGACCCCGTGCGTGCGCGCGCGCGCGCGCGCACACACACACACACACACACACACACACTCCTTGGGGAGAAAGGGCCTTGTTTTGTTTGGGGTTTTGGTTACTGTATTTGGGGCCACAGCCGAGGAAGCTCCAAGTTACTCCGGGCTCTGCACTCAGGAACCACCCCTGCTGGTGCTCCGGGGACCATGTGGGATGCCGGGGATCAAGCCCGGGTCCGCCATGTGCAAGGCAGGCGCCTCACCTGCTGTCCTGTCCCTCCAGCCCCAGAAAGGCCTCTGGTGCTGGGCGCTGGAGCTCAGAAGAGGACTCCAAGTCACAAGCATGTGTGGAGCTGTGCAGGCTTGGGGAAATGTACTGACCTCTCTGAGGTCTGATTTTTCTTCACTTGCAGCCCCGAGGGGTCTGCTGGGAGGCCCCAACAGGTGGCCGTTCGGAGAAGCACCCCACAAACAGCCCCCAGGACCAGGAGACAACCTCAGGGCCCGGGCCCTCCACAGAAACCAGGCTGAGGGAGGAATCCTGCCCGACTGCAAACTCCACAAGGCTTCCCAGCCCTCGAACAACCGCGGGGGGGGGAGGCAGCCGAGCACCCCTGAGCCACAGCAGTGTTTCGGAAACGGGTTCAGCTCCCCGCCCCCCAAGAAAGCACGGCAACTTGCCAATCCTGGCGCAAAAGACCCCACCCCCGCGCCCCTCCTGCCAGCCTAGTTATTTCTGGAAGAGAAGAAATACCTGCCTGGAAACCGTGCCAGCCTCGAAGGTCGGAAGAAATAGGTGCCAAGCCTGACCCACAGGCAGAACTCAGCTTGGCAGCCAGCAAACTCGGCAGCTCGGCGGCGCGGATGGGACGGGAGGACACCCCAACCGCAGCTCCAGGGTCCTGCCGGGGCACCCCGCCCTGTGCCCTTGGAAGTCCAGGGGCTTGTGGACGAACGCACCACCCTGAACGAGGGTCCCCAAGCCCTCGGGGAGCCGCTGGGCCCGTCTGTCCAGGGCAGAACAGCATGGGGGGGACACACCGGCCTCCCACATCCAGTGAGGTTAGACCAGGCCCCCCGGAGCAGAAACCTGCCCGGGGATGTCTCCCCCTGACTCAGAGGCCCCGTCGCAGGCCGGCGGGAGGGAAAGTCACTTCTGGTCCGGCCGCCAAGGCATTCCTGTCACAGGCACCGCAGGGCAGGTCTAGTCTGGCTTCGGGGACAGTCCCTGCCCTGCCGCCAGGCGGGCCCACGCTGGACCGAGAGGCTGGGGAGCTCCAGTACGGGCGGACAGTGCCCGTCTGTGCCCGGCCCCTGCTCTCCACCTGCCTCGGGCCGAGCAGGCCTCGCTGGGGGGCGGCGAGGGGCGCGGGAACCGGCCGGCCCGGACAAGTTCGGAGCTGGCCGTACCTTGGGGCCACCTCCCACCTCATTCCCCTGGCACTGCCCCAGCGTCTGGGCGCCCGGGAAAGGCGCCTTACCCTTCTAGGGTTAGGCCGGTCCGCGGAGGAAAGGGGAGGGGCTGCAGGCCCGGGGTGCGGGGCCCGGGGGCCGCCGGAGGGGGTCCCGAGGCCGAGGCCTGACTTGGGAGTCCGACTGCAGAAAGGAGAAGGGGGTGTGGGGGCTCGTGCCAGGCGCGGCCGGGGGAGGGGCGCAGTCCCGCAGCCCACCTTCCCGCGGCGGCGGCGGCGATCGAGGCGAGGGTCCCTCCCGCCCGCTGCCGGGCGCGGTCGCCTCCAGGTCGCCCGTCTCGCCCCGGAGGCCCGGCCGGGCGGGTCCTGAAGGTGCAGGCGGGGTCGCAGGGGCCGGGCCGGGCCGGGGGTCCCC
>JAOXYA010000016.1:7705355-7731329 GCA_028565675.1 Sorex palustris | reverse complement strand
CTCCTGGCGGTGCTCAGGGGACCATATGGGATGCTGGGAATCGAACCCGGGTCGGCCGCGTGCAAGGCAAATGCCCTCCCCACTGTGCTATCTCTCCAGCCTCTCCTTTCCCTATTTTCAGCACGCAGTTCTTCCCCAGAGTGACCATTCCCAGCTCTCATTATAGAGGTGGCTCTCTGTGCTCTACTGCCCTGAGCGGGAGGGGCGTGGCACTCCCAGTGTCCAGCCTTAAGGGGCCTCTGGGAGGGGACCCAGGCTTCACCACTACCTGCCCCGGGAGAGTGATGGAGGTCTGAGAGGCTTTGGATGAACCCAGAGACCCTGCCTCCCTCCTCCAGCCCCCCTGGCCAGCGGGACCCTGCAAGGCCTCTGCCTGAGGGATACTGAGATGCTCTTTGGAGGCGTTTGATTGGCTAGAACAACACAGGGGCTGAATTTAATGGGGGAGGGTTCCCAGGGCCACACCGTGCAGCCCCCCGATTTGGCCACAGGCAGAGAGGAACAAGTGGGTCCGACTCCAGCCCTGTCCGGGCCTCTGTCCACTCTGCTCTGGGTAGGGCAAGTCTGCCCAAGCCTCCGTTTCCCCATAGGTGGACGGATGCAAAGCCAATTGTCCCAGAATCTGCAGTAGGTCATCCAGGTGTGTGGAAAGGGGCTGAGACTCCCTTTCCGCATGGGGAGGTGGTTCTGACACTAAGGATGAGCTTCAGGAAGGGGAGGCTGCAGGGGGCAGCGGCCTCGTCCCGGGAGTCCCGGCGTGGAGGAGGCAGGGAGTCCCAGGGAGGGAAAGAGGCCCTAGGGATCCGCCCACTGGCCTCCGGATCTGAAGGTGACGTGAGGGGATTTGTGGACATCTGGGCATGTGCTCTTGAGGGGCTGTGAGGGTGGGAGCTTGGGAGGCCACGGAGAAGGTCCTGCAGGAGGGTGGAGTCAGCGTGGCAGGTGTCTGGCCTCCAGCTGGACATCATGTGGCAGGATCCCCGAACACAGGAGCTGGACCAGGCCGGGAAAGGGAATGCAGTCCTGGGAGACTGCCTGAACTGGGCGGCTCTGCCTGCTGGGGTATGTATGCCGCTAGTCACCAAGTTTGCGATGCTTTGTCCCACCAGCAGAGGGAGCAGCGTTTGGGCCAGGGGGTGTCAGGAGTAGGAGGGGGAAGAATTTCTGGGCAAAAGTTTAGGCCCAAAGGAGCTGGAGCGATAGCACAGCCGGGAGGGCGTTTACCTTGCACGGGGCTGACCCAGGTTCGATCTTCCTCGGCATCCCATGTGGTCCCCTGAGCGCCGCCAGGAGTAATTCCTGAGCATCGCTGGGTGTGACCCAAAAGCAAAAAAAAAGTTTAGGGTTGAGGCCCTCCTGTCTGATCTTAGTCTAATCGACCAGGAGGGTTAGAGAAGGATTAAGCTTTGGGGAGCAGACACAGGGATGCCCCACTTTCTGGCCACAGTGACATGGCCCCCATCATGGGACTCAGTGATGCGTGGAAAAGTTCCCATTCTCACGCCCGAGGATCTCGGATAAAGGACCGGGCAGAGTGCCAGCCAGAGAAGGGGGACGGGGAGGACAGAGGGTGGAGGGGGCCGGTGAGCAGGGCAGCAGCCCCAGGGTGCCGGGAGGCCTGCAGTGGGGCAGAGGACAAGAATGGGCTCTTCCCGCGAGACTTCGGGGACTGTGGACATTCCCACCGCAGCCTGGGATCAGCACCTGCTCTCAGCCCCTCCCTGAAGTTTCCTAGCAGAGGCCTTGTTGGGGCTGGTCCCCAATGACCCCTCCCTGCAGCCCGGAGACGGTGATCCCCACACGTGAGCACAGCCACAGCCGGTGCTCCAGGCCACTGTCCCCATCTCTAAAACGGAAGCAAGAACCACAGCTCGCAAGACTCCCTGATAATAAGGGGCCCGAGGGAGGGAGGGCATTTGCCTTGCACACAGACGACCAGGGTTCGATCCCCAGCATCCCATAGGATCCCCCGAGCAACGCCCAGGAGTAGTTCCTTGTTTTTATTTTTTATTTTTTGGCTGTTTGGGTCACACCCGCCGATGCTCAGGGGTTTCTCCTGGCTCTGTCCTCAGGAATTCTCCTGAAACCGGGCCTTGCACACAACTGATTGCACACAAGTTGTTTGCCTTGCACACAACTGATCCGGGTTCGATCCCCAGCATCCCAAATGGTCCCCTGAGCACCGCCAGGAGTAATTCCTGAGTGCAGAGGCAGGAGCATCGCCGGATGTAAGCCCAAACAAAGAAAAAAAAAACAAAACCCAAAAATGCCCAGGAATCCAATCGTCAAAGAGCCTCACCAGAGACTCTTTGAGAACCAGCGCCCCCTGCCGACCGCGCTGCCGCATCGCCCTCGCCGGCCAGCGGCGTGCGCCTGCGCAGTGTGGAGGCGCTCAGGCCCGCCCCTGGGGGAGGGGAGACTTCCTCGGGAGGCCACGCCCACTTCCCGGGAAGGCGGGTCTTGAGCTGCGCACGTGACTCGCTTCCGGCCCTCCCAAGATGGCTGCGCCCAGGGCGGCAGCGTGAGTGTTGGCGGCGGCGGTGGTGGCGGTGCCCGTCGGCGCCGGAGTCTGAGCCTGGGCACCGGGCGCCATGTCGCGACTGATCGTGAAGAACCTCCCGGATGGGGTGAGTGTCGGGCCTGGGCTGGTGCGAGCGGGGGTCGCCGGGGGGTGGCTGGGAGCAGTGAGGGGCCGTGAGGCTCCTCGGTCCTCGGCTCCTCCCTCCGTCTGGAGTTGGCTGGGAGGAGCGGCCAGTGCTCAGGGCTCCACAGCCCTCCGCGCCGCGGGGAGACCCCAGTCCCCGCGCGGTGCTGCTGCATCCGCTGCGCCCCCGGGGCCCCTCTGCCTCGCCGCGTCTGGGTCCGACCAGGCACTTTAGAAGACCTCGGGGCGGGCAGCGAGGGAGGAGCAGAGTGGGGCCCCCAGTTCAGTTTCCACTAGGAATCTTTGATAGACCAGTTTGGGGCACGGGGTCCGAGAGTGAGCAGAAACTTGCTTTGCACACGGCCGGCCCGGGTTCAGTACCCGACACCGCCTATGGACCCGCGCGCCACGTCAGGCGTGAGCCCTGAGCATCGCAGGGGGAGTCCAAAACAAAGCCAAGCGCTGGGCAGCAGAGACTTTACAGGGGACAGACAGGGCGTTTGCCTGGCCTACGGCCTGCCGTAGAGGGTCCCACCCTCAGTCTCAGCTGCTGCCCGGCTCGCCCCAGACCGGAAATCGGGACGCCTGGGCACCCCGTTTGGTCCCCGGCGCCCCAGCAGGAATGATCCTGGAGTGCAGAGCCAGGAGTGAGCCCTGCCTGCCTGCCTCACCCAGCCTGGGTCTCAGCTGCTCGCTGGCCCCAGCCTCTCGCCGCTGCTTATCCTATTTGCTGAGACGAAGATCTGACTGGAGTGGGAGGTCTCATGGGACCGAGATAGCACAGCCGGGAAGGCTTCTGCCTTGCACACCGCCAACCCAGAATCGGCCCCCTGGCGCCACCAGGGGTGATTCCTGAGTGCAGAGGCATGCCTAAGCCTTGAGCACCTCTGTGTATGCCTCCGCCCCCACAAAAAAAAAGAGGTACAACTATGAGACTAGGCTGAGCACTGTGCAAGCAGCCATTAGGTAAAGTGTCGCCAGGCTCACCGGCAGCTGACAGGTGCTGGAGCCCATTAACTGCGGGCCAGATGGGGCAGGCTGCACCCAGCTGACCTCTGCACGTGAGCACAGGCCTGTCTCAACCCTCCCTGGCAGAGGAGCCCTTGGGGTGCCTGCAGAGAGAGGGGGGAAGCCTGGGCTCTGCTCCCGCTGCTGGGGTCGCAAGGATGGGGTAGGGGGCTGTCCCGTAAGCTCAGGAGTTGGCTGGTCTGAGGATCCCCTGATCAGCTCGGGGGGTACCGACAGCTCTGAGGGTGGGGAGGAGCTGGCCAGGCTCGGAGGATTTCTGCAGTGAAGGGGGAAGGCAGCCGGGAACGGGGTGGGCAGCCCCGGGAAACCCCATCCCACTCCTCAACTCCCTCATTGTGGGAACATGGGGCTGAGCCAAGCTCAGCCGAGCTCCCACCCTCGGCTCCAAGGACCCCTCCAGGGCCACCCCCTCCTCGTGCGGCCCCGATAACCCCAGTCCCAGGCCGTGTGCGAGGTTGCTGAGATGGATCGGGAACCTGCCCAGAAAGTCTCTTCCTCCCGTGCAGCCGCCCTCTCTCAGGTTTGAGTTTTCAGTCTTGTTCAGCCCCGAATGGGAGGGGCCCCTGGTTGGAGTAAGGGGGATGGGGGAGCCAGGTGAGGGTGCTTGGGGCTCCTTGGCCAGGTGAGAGCATCCAGCCAGCTGAGGCTGTTTAAAGGCCTCGATCTGGGGGGCAGAAGCCCCCATCACCTTGCTGGGACACCGTGTCCTTCTCGAGGAGTCTCCCGGAAGCCCCGTTTCTGGCCTTTTCCAGCTCCCCCATGCCGCCCTCATCCCCCGGCTTATGGCCACACCTGAACTCTCCAGTGCCTGCCGGTGCCCCCACCACCCCCATCTTCCCGCCTTTGCCCACACTGGACCCAGGGGCATGGAGCATGGTCACACGTTCACAGGCGCTGGGTTCTAGGTCCTGGGTGCCGGGGGTCTGTGCTGTTCTGCCCACCCCAGGGCACCCCCTCGGCCCCTTTCTCTGTTCGCTGTCCACACACTCTCCATCTCCTGGCGCGCCTGTCTGGAATCTTCTGGGCCTCCCTGTCAGGTGGGGGCGGGAGCCAGACCCCCGCGCTGCCCCAGGGGTGCCCCTGACGCCCCCCAGCTCCTCCATCTGCGCCCCCCCAGATGAAGGAGGAGCGCTTCCGGCAGCTGTTCGCCGCCTTCGGCACGCTCACCGACTGCAGCCTCAAGTTCACCAGGGACGGGAAGTTCCGCAAGTTTGGCTTCATCGGCTTCAAGTCCGAGGAGGAGGCGGCGGCCGCCCTGCGCCATTTCCACCGGACGTTCATCGGCACGGCCCGGGTCTCGGTGAGTCCGGCCGGGTGCCTGGGCCCCCTGTGCCCACCCGCAGCCCGGCTGTGCCAACCCCCACCTCCCTCTGAGAAGCACCTGCCTCGCCGGCTCACCCACCCGAAGGGCCAGTGCTCATGAGCACCGTGTACAACCCAGGGATAGAGCTAGAGAGGCCTCGCCCTCGGCGCCATGGCCAGCAGGCAGGCAGACAGGCCACTCTAGGTCAGTGTCACCAGGCCTGGGGCCGTAAGTACCAGGGGGTAATGAGAACAGAGGAGACAGCTTCTTTGTTCAGGCGCAGCCAGGAGGGCTTCCTGAAGGAGGAGGCTGCCCCGTGTCCTTTACTTGCCTTTCCTGGCTCTGATAAAGCACACGTGACACCAGTGATGAGAAGAGAGAGGGGGCCAGGTCCAGCCCGTGGCTCCCCCTAGAGTCCCTGCCCCAGCTGTCTCTGGAGGGCGAGAGTCACAGCCTCCCCCAGACCCCACCCCCAACCCCCTCCCCAGCTGCCTCTGAGGGGTGAGAGCTATGTGCAGTCTCTTAGCAAACCTGGTTCCCCTGCTGGGCAGCAGGAGGGAGGGTGCTCCCCCCACAGTGCTCTCCCAGCTGTTGCTTGTGGCCGCGCGTCAGTACAGAACTGTTTGGGAAGCACAAAGGGGCAGGAGGACAGCCCGCCTGGGTTCATGGGGACTCAACAGCCCCCCGAGGCGCCCCTTCCCGGGCTGCTCTTCCTCTCGCCCAGCCCCCAACCCCCTTGGGTGACTGAAGCCCAGACTCACGGCTCCAGAGTCCTGACTGTCCCCCTGGCTTGGGCCGGAGCCGCCTCCCAGAGCCACTCAGAGAAATGCAGGCCGGCAGACCAGAGGCCCCGAGAAGCTTCTAGAAGCCGGCATGGGTGGCTCCAGTGTCTCCGCTCAGCCTCCCCTCTCGCCCACGCAGGTGGAGCTCTGCAAGGCCTTCGGGGACCCCAGCAAGCCACGAGCCTGGAGCAAGCACGCCCAGAAGCCCACCCCGGCCGAGCCCCCCTCGGGAGACACGGCCCCGGAGGCCCCCGCAGCAAGGAAGGTGCAGCCCCCAGGGCAGGGCAGGGGGCAGACGCAGGGTCCTGGAGGGGCCGGTCCTGTTCCCCTGGGCGCCCTTCCCTGGCCCCCCCAGTCCCTTACCCGCCGCATTCCGTCTTTCCCTTTCAGGGTGACAAGAAGAAGAAGGTGGTAGGGGAGCTGGAGCAGGTGAGGCCCAGCCTTGGGTGGGGGGCTCTGGGGGCGGGGCCAGGCTCAGGCTGGGGGATCGGGGCCAGGCTCAGGCTGGGGGTTGGGCCTGGCACAGGCTGGGGGCGGGGCCGGGCTCAGGCTGGGGTCCGGACCATGCTGGGGGGCGAGGCCGGGCTCAGGGTCTGGCCCCTCCAGTCCGGCCACCCCCAGCAGCCCCCCTCGACCCTCCTGACCCCAAGACCCTTCCCGCGCCGCAGCTCCGGGGCGACAGCGAGTTCCGGGAGTTCATGTCAGCCCACCAGAAGCGGGCACAGGCGGCCACGTGGGCAAACGATGCCCCAGATGCGGACACGGGGCCCCCGAAGGGCCGGGATCGGCCATCCAGCGACTACCTCAACTTCGACTCGGACTCAGGGCAGGAGAGCGAGGAGGAGGAGGAGGCAGAGGCAGCAGCCGGGGCGTCCTCGGGAGGTGAGGGGCACGCGGGGCGGGGGAGGCCGCCGTCCATGGGCAGAGGTGCAGACAGAGTCGACTGGATTTTGCTCCATCTTTCCTGTTTCAAGGGACTGCGGCTGGGGGATCCTGTGTGCTTCCCCACCCGCGGCAGGGCCTCCCCCTGCGGGCAATCAGGGAAGGCCTCTCTGAGGAGGTGCAGGAGAGAGCCAGGCTGGACAGGGCATCACAGCTCCTGTGTCCCGGCACAGCTGGGGTCGGGCGTGCGGCAGTGGGTGGGGGGCCGGGGCTGGGCCTGGGGGGAAGAGGCCAGGGGGTGCGGCTGGTATCAGCGTCCCTCTGCCAGACTCACCCCCGCCTGCTCCTCCAGATGAGGCCGGCCCAGAGCGGGAGCTGAAGGCGGCAGCGCGGAAGGAGCTGTCGGACATGGAGTATCTGAGGGCCAAGGCTGTGCGCGCCCCGTCGCCCTCCTCCTCTTCCTCCTCGGGAGACGAGAGCGAGGACGAGGCGGTACACTCCGACAGTGAGGGCACAGGGAGCCCCAACCAGGAGGAGGAGGAGGAGGAAGAAGAGGAGGAGGAGGGGGGTGCCTGCCCGACCCCCACCCAGCAGGGCCCCGCGAGCACAGGGGCCCCGCCCGGAAGTCGGAGGGCCCAGGAGGCCCATGCCCAGGTGCGTGAGGGTCAGGGGTGACGGAGCTCGGGGTGGTGTGGGAAACCTCGAAACTCCTTCCTGCAGGACAGTTGAAGGTGGGGAGGACCAGGAACCTGGGACACCCCCCGTCCCTACCCTCTGACCCTCCCCGGGGACCCCATCTGCTTCACCTTGCCCTCGGTGCCGACTTTTCCCCAGGCCGAGCAGCCGGCGCCCCCCAGGGAGCCCAGCACACCCTACACGGTGAAGCTGCGAGGAGCCCCCTTCAGCGTCACAGAGGTGGGTGCTCCCAGGCCTCCAGGGGAGCTTCAGGCCTTGGCCCTTGCCCATAGGACGGCCGAGTGGGTCCTGTTACAGCCAGTGGCTTGGGGGGGGGTGCCGGGAGGAGGGCTCAGATCCTGGGGTCTGGGGGGCTGTGGCCAGGGCGTTCCTGTCCCCGCTGGCCAGAGGTGCCGTCAGCCAAGGACTGTTGGAGAGTGACTTTCTGGCAGCGCTCAGGGTCCCTCCTTGGGGGGCAGCTGGTCCCTCTCTGCCGGGCACTTGCTGTCTACTGGGCTCACGAGCCGGCCATGGGTCCAAGACCCCCTTCAGGGCGCGGGCACCTGCCCAGCACCGCTGCAGCTGAGCCCCCCAACGTTTGGCTGAGTATCATCGAGTGCCCCCCCCACACACACACCTGCCTGGCCCCCCAGGAAACAGCATGGAGGGCGTCACTGTTTCTGTTGGAGCAGGGGCGTGGGGGCCGGGGAGGGAGGAGCCTCGTGGGGCCTCTAGGGTGCAGCCCCAGCCCCGGTCTTTGCCTTACTGTGGGGCTGGGGTCACTTTTTCTGGGCAGAAAAATGTGATGGAGTTCCTGGCCCCCCTGAAGCCCGCGGCCATCCGCATCGTGAGGAACGCACACGGGAACAAGACAGGTGAGGTAGGGAGGACAGGGAGTAGGAGGGGAGGACGGGGAGTGGGAGGGAGGATGGGGAGTGGGGGGCTCAGGGAAGAAGGACAAAGAGTCAGGGAGGATGGAGAGGAGGGGAGCACAGGGAGTCGGGGGCTTGGAGGGAGTACAATCGGGGGGATGGGGAGTCGGGGAGAGAGCACAGGAGTCGGGGGAGGGAGGACGGAGAGCTGGGGTGAATCCAGGAGGTATTTTGCAGCGGGGGGCTGGAATTCATGGCCCCGCCTTTGCTCACGTCCCCGTCCTCCCCGTCCTCCCTGTCCTCTCCCACCCGCTCTGCCCATACCCGGCCCCTCAGGGTACGTCTTCGTGGACCTGCACAGTGAGGAGGAAGTGAGGAAAGCGCTGAAGTGCCACCGGGCATACATGGGTACGGGGGCGCCCACTCCCCACTCCGGACTCCGTTGCAGGGGGCAAGGGGTTCAGGGGTCCTCCAAGGAGAGCTGCCCAGGGGGTGGTTTCGGACAGACCCACGGGGGCTGCCTTGAGGGGCCCCAGCATGGAGGTGCCCGGCCCTTGGCCCACTCAGGAGTCCCCTGTGACCCGGCTAGTGGCCTGCTGTGGGTTCCGGGGCTCCACGGGGGCTGCTTTGCAGTGGGCCGTGCCTCCACCTCCCCGGGCAGGGCGGCAGGCGGGGCCAGAAACGCTCCAGAACTCAGGACGCCTGAGCCGTAGCACGGTGGCCAGGGCGACTGCCTGCCCGTGGCCGGCCTGAGGCTGAGCCCGGCACCCCATATGGTCCCACCCCGGGATTGGTCCCTGAGCACCTCCAGGTGTGACCCCCCCCCCCAAGCCAGAGCACAACCCAGAGTCAGGAGCTGGCCCCTGGGCCGGGGCAGCCCTGGACAGGCTCCGCCTTGCGGCTGCACCCGCCCCTCACCGCTGCCTCCTCCCCAGGTGGGCGCTACATCGAGGTGTTCCGGGAGCAGAGCGCCCCCGCCCCCAAGGGACCCCCGCGCGGTGGCACCAAGGCCTGGGCGGGCCGGACGCTGGGGGAGCACGAGGAGGAGGAGGACCTGGCCGACTCGGGCCGGCTCTTCGTGCGCAACCTGCCCTACACCAGCTCTGAGGAGGACCTGCAGGGCCTCTTCTCCGCCTACGGTGTGCTGCGCCCACCTGCCCCCCTCCCCCCCCCCCGCCCTCCCTGTGCCGGGCTTTCCCTCCCCACATGGAGCTTCCTTCTGCTCTGCGCCAGACCCAGCGGGTCCAGCTCACCTGTTGGCCCTCGCCACCTTGTGTCCTGGCGTGGGGGGCCCCGTGGGCGACCAGCGCGTGGGGCGGGGGGATGGGAAAGATGAGCTGGAGCCCGAGGACGCCTCCATGTCCGGGCCTGGGAGGGTGAGGGGGGGCCCTCTGCCGCTGTCCCTGGTCGGGGGTTCGGGGACCCAGAGCCTCGGGGCACCCCTTCATCTTCATCTGCCGTTCCCCGTCCCCCCAGGGCCCCTGTCCGAACTCCACTACCCCATCGACAGCCTGACCAAGAAGCCCAAGGGCTTCGCCTTCGTCACCTTCATGTTCCCCGAGCACGCGGTGAAGGCCTACGCCGAGGTGGACGGCCGTGTGTTCCAGGTGCCCAGGGGGCCGGGACGAGCGTGTCAGGGTGTGCACACCCAGCACCCAGCTACACACACACACACACACACACACTGCACAAACACTACACACATGCATGCTTTATACACAGGCTCACACACACCGGCGACACAGGCTTTACACACACACTCCACATACACTCACACATGCTAACATACACACACGCTACACATGCTTTACACACAAGCTGCACACACATACTACACGTGCTTTACGCACACACCACACACACGCATGCTTTATACACATGCTCGTACACATACACACTACACATGCTTTACACACACAAGATGCATTACATATGCTTCTCGCACACTAACACACACATGCTTTATACGCATGCTAATACATACACAGCTACACATACTTTACACACACACTGCACACACACGCATACATACACATTCATGCTTTACTCACACTTCACACCCTGCGGTGGGGGGCGCCCCCTGCTGGCCCGCTGCTAGCCAGGCCCAGCAGGGGCCCTGGGCCTCTCCGGTGAGAGCAGGAAGGGAGTTTCGTGGCTGATGTTGGCCCCGGGGTCCCGGCTCCCCCCCCGCCTCCCCACGCATTCCCTCCTGGTCCCCCCTAGTTGGAAAGCAGGGAGTTCCCACAGTTCCCCCCACACCCCATCCCCACCACAGCACCCCCGGTGCCCATCGGCCTGACCCCCGACCCCTGGCCCGCACCCACAGGGCAGGATGCTGCACGTGCTGCCGTCCACCATCAAGAAGGAGCCGGGCGAGGAGGCCGACGGCGCGGGCACGTCCTCGTACAAGAAGAAGAAGGAGCAGAAGGAGAAGGCGGCCAGCTCCAGGTCTGCCCCGACCCTTGACCCGGGCAGGAGCCAGCGCACCCGGCCGAGCCATGTCACTCCCTGGCTCTCTGGAGGATGGGGGAGGTGGCGGCTGTCCCTGACACCCCACGGTCTCTGCCCGCAGCTCCCACAACTGGAACACGCTGTTCATGGGCCCCAACGCCGTGGCCGACGCCATCGCGCAGAAGTACAGCGCCACCAAGAGCCAAGTGTTCAACCACGTGAGCGCCCCCCGCCCCCCGTCCCCGTCCCCGGTATAGGGGTTGGGGGCGTCCGGCCCCTGTCCCGGGCGGGCTGGCTCTGGTGGTGTTCAGAGCTGACCCCTCCCACCCGCCAGCCCTGCACTCAGCTATCCCCTCTGCCCACGTTGTCTGGCTGTCCTTAGGAGACACGTGTGTGCGCGCGCGCGTGCGTGGGTGGTGGGGTCTGTGGTCAGGTGCTTCTGCAGGACAAGGTCACCAGGGCCAAGGATGCAGAGCTCAGAGGAGTTGGGGGGTGGGGGGACATGAGCCACGAGTCTCATGGGCCGAAGCCCCCAAGGGCGGGTGCAGGTGTGGCTGTGAGGGTCCTCCGGGCTCAGTCCCTCCCTCTCCCCCCCCTAGGAGGGCAAGGGCAGCGTGGCCGTCCGCGTGGCCCTGGGCGAGACACAGCTCGTGCAGGAAGTGCGCCGCTTCCTACTGGACCACGGGGTCTGCCTGGACGCCTTCAGCCAGGTGAGTGCCCCGGGGGCCGGGCGACTCAGGCCATGGGGACAGTCCCCCAACCCGTGCCCTCACCGCCACAGGCCGCAGCCGAGCGCAGCCGGACGGTGATCCTGGTGAAGAACCTGCCAGCCGGCACGCTGCCCGCGGAGCTGCGTGACACCTTCGGGCGCTTTGGCAGCCTGGGCCGGGTGCTGCTGCCCGAGGGTGGCGTCACGGCCATTGTGGAGTTCCTGGAGGCCCTGGAGGCCCGCAAGGCCTTCCGGCAGCTGGCCTACGCCAAGGTAGGGGCCCCCAGGTGCCCACTGGGCCCCATTCCACCTCAGCCCAGCCAGCGCCCAATGCCCCCCCCCTTCCTCCACGTCCTCCCCGTCTAAGGCGCCGCACCCCCAGGCCTCAGTCTCACCATGTCCCCGTCCCGCCCTACCCCGCCCCATCTACAGCCTGGCGGGCTCTCAGTTCACCATCTCCCCTCCCTGCTCTCCCCCAGTTCCACCACGTCCCCCTGTACCTGGAATGGGCCCCGATGGGTGTCTTCTCCGACTCGGCCCCTCCGAAGAAGGAGCCCCGAGACCCAGCAGCGGAGCCTTCTGGGAAGGACGGGGCTCGGGCAGACACAGGTTGGTGCCCCAGGGCGCGGGCGGGGAGCTGTGTTGGCCGGTCAGGAAGCCCCTTCTGCCCAGACGCCTGCCAAGAACAGCTCCCGAACTGGAAGGTCGGACTTGGGAACCGGCTTCTGGCTGCTGCTGGCCGCCCGCCCCAGGGCTGCCATCAGAGCCGAAGATAGCAGGGTGACAGGGGGGTTGGGTGGCAGCATTTGCAAAGGCGGGAAGCACAGTGACCCCGTGAAGACCCTGCCCCAGTCGAGGGCTCCTTCCCAGGCTGTGTTGCCCTGAGGGCTGACTGCGTTTCCCTCCCATGCCCTGCCCAGCCTGTCTGGAAGTTATGCCCTTTGGTCTCGATTCTGGAAGCTTCCCATCGGGTGCCTGCTCTAGGCACCCAATGGTGTTGTCTAAAATGTGATTTCTGATTCCAGTCGTGGTTTCAGCCAAGACCCCCCCCCCACACACACACACACACACTCACACACGCCCCTCAGTGATCCCAGTGCTGGGTCGGTGGCTCTCAGTGGTACATGTCCAGGTGCTGGGCTGGAGGGCGTGGCCCGGTGCATCCCCTTCTCTATCCGGCAGGCCAGAGCAGGACAGAGTGTCCCTTGCCCCCTTGAGTCCCAGCGCCCATGCAGTGTCCATTGCCTACTCTGGGGGGTGTCTCCCTGGAAGGATCCTAGCTGCTGGCCCAGGGTAGGGGCATTTTGCACCTCATTTCATGGATTTGTTCTTTTGGGGGGAAGCAGCACAAGCCCATGAGATCCCAGAAAGTGAGACCCCAGCGTCGGGAGGAGCAGATGACGTGCCCACCAAGACGGAGGCGCAGGAGGAGGAGGGGGAAGAGGAGGAGGAGGAAGAGGAGGAGGAGAGCCAGCCCGGGTGCACCCTCTTCATTAAAAACCTCAACTTCAACACCACGGAGGAGACGCTGAAGACGGTGCGTGGGGTCCCAGTGGAGCGACCCTCCGCCAAGTGCCCCGGCGTCCCCAGAGCCAGGGTGGGGGGCCTGGTCGCGGGGGCCTGGGTCCCCGGAGACCAGAGTGAGACGTGGGCTCCGTAGCATTGACCAGCCAGAGGGCATTCAGGGCCCTGAGGTTGGGGAGGGAGGGGCAGCACCCCGACTTTCAGTGTGGGGGGCCCTGCTGGTGCCGGGGTGCTGGGTGGCCCCGAGCAAGGTGGGGGTGAGGCGGTTTTTTCAGAGCAAAGTGGGCAGAGAAGGGCCCTGGTGGGCAGAATCAGGGTCTGTGCAAAGGAGTGAATTGGGGTGGGGGGGGGACTTGTGTGCTGAGGGGGTCAGTGGTCAGCCCTCAGGAGGGATGTGGTGGCGCTGTCCGAGGTGCTGAGCACGCTGGTCACTATGCTTGGCAGACGCCTGCTGCCCACCTGGCACTTCTTATAGGTTAGTTTGGTTTGGGGTCACACCCAGCGATGTTCAGGAGTTCCTCCTGGCTCTGCACTCAGGAATTACCCCTGGCGGTGCTCAGGGGACCATATGGGAGGCTGGGAATCGAACCTGGGTCGGCCACGTGCAAGGCCAATGCCCTCCCTGCCAGACTGTCGCTCCAGTGGTTTGGGCCTGCGCCAACTCGGCCTCTGGCTCTGGAGAGGGGCCGTAATGGTCTCTCCGTCCTGGGCCCGCGGGGACTGGCGGAGCGGACACAGCCCAGGACTCGAGGCAGGAGCCCGGTTCCTCCAGCCTGCTCTCCCCCACCACCCATTTGACCCCCCGCCCCACCCCTGGGACCCCAACCCACCGCTCACGCCTGACCTTTGCAGGTGTTTTCCAAAGCGGGGGCTGTGAAGAGCTGCTCCGTGTCCAGGAAGAAGAACAAAGCAGGTACCCCTGACCCCACCCTCTGGGGGGCCTTCAGGGCGGGAACAGGGCTCAGAGGGCTGTTGGCTGGGCGCGATTCTGGAAGCTTCAGACCCAAGACTGGGGCATGTGGGGATGGTTCCTTCTGAGGCCGGGAAGCTCGTTGACTGATGCCGGAGCTGAGACTTTTCCCGGAAGGAGCCGGGGGGAGGAGAGAAGACGGAGCATTTGTGGGGGGCTCTGTGCCCGCCCGGCGCTGTCCCCCAATTGCTTCTGCAGCCCCTCCCCCACTCTTCCAGGGGCGCTGCTGTCCATGGGGTTCGGGTTCGTGCAGTACAAGAAGCCGGAGCAGGCCCAGAAGGCGCTCAAGCAGCTGCAGGTAATGGGGGCCTTGGCCGCACCCTGGGGGACACTTGGGAAGCAAGTGGGCGGGGGGGCCCGTCCCCCGAAACCGAACAGAAGCATAGGCCAGTCCCCAGCAGGGCAGCCCAGCTCCGAGGGGGAAGCGGGCTGGGGACTGCTCTGCCCCCTTCCTGGGGCACACGCTAGTGGCTGGCACAGATGCCCTCGGCGGGCCAAGGGCATCCCCCACTGGTGTGACCCTGCCGATGACGGGCTATGTTTTATGGGGGGCTTCAGGGATCACTGGGAGTGATTCTGCTAGTGCTGGGCTCCACCGCAAGGGACTGGCTGGCATCCAACCCCATGTGGGCAGCAGGGCCACTGCCACTCGGATGCTTCTAGACCCCACGGAGGACCTTAAGCCTCCCCCCCCAATCCCTATCCACTGCCCGTCTGTCCCATGTCTGCCATCCACTGCCCACCCTTCCCCCGCCTGCCCGTCCACTATCCCTTCGTCCCCCACTCGCCCATCCACTGCCTGCCTGGGAACCACATGCAGCCAGGGCCAGCTCAGACTCTGGCAGGCACCAGAGGCCGGGCCCACCCGCAGCTGCCAGAAAAAGCCGCCCCCAGGGGGTAGCCCAGGGTTCATTTTCTTCGGGGACTGAGGGAGGAGTGGCCTGTCTGTCCCCCAGGGCCACGTCGTGGATGGCCACCAGCTGGAACTGAGGATCTCGGAGCGGGCCACTAAGTAAGTGACCCCCCCCCCGCGTGTCCTGGGTCAGACTGATGGATGTGGGTGGGGTGTGTCACCCTCACGGGCAGGTGGAGACCCCAGGTCCCGAGGGGTGACCTAAGCCTGTGCCCAGATCCCGGAGGCCAGGGGGGACACGGGGAAGGTCGGGCAGCGTGAGGGGCCCCCGGGTCCCCAGACAGGAGGTCCTGGGCCCCCTCCGTGGTGAGGGGGCTGGGGGCAGGTGCCCAGGGCCGGGGGTCGCTCTGAGCCAGGATCCTGAGCCCATGCCCCCCGCCCAGGCCAGCCCTGACGACCGTGCGGAAGAAGCAGGTGTCCCGGAAGCAGACGGGTTCCAAGATCCTGGTGCGGAACATCCCCTTCCAGGCCGACCGGTGGGAGATCCGCGAGCTGTTCAGGTGGGCCGCACGGGCTGCGAGTTTGTGGGCATGTGTGTCTGCACACGTGTGCGCATGTGTGTGCGTGTTCTTTGTGTGTCTATGCATGCACCTGTGTGTGCATGTGTGCGCTGTGCATGTGTGTCTGTGTGCGTGTGTGTGCGTGTGAGTGTGTGTGCAACAGACGGGAGAGCCATACACTGTTTAAGTCCTGGCCACTTAGAGCACGCGTGTGCAGGGGTGTAGGGAAGCGTCCGCGGGGGCGTGACAGTTCCACAGGGGCCAGGCTGGGCCCTCCCCAGGGCCTTGGGCTGCTGCCCGCTTCACCCCCGTCTGTGGAGAGAAGCCCCTGCTGCCATCCTGTCCGAGGGCTGCGGGAACAGGCCCACGGGCGCTGTGCTGGCCCCTCGGGCTGGGACCACCCGCCCCCTGCCCGGGGGGGTTCTCTCGTTCTCACTGCTCTCTGCGGGGCCGCAACAGAGGGTGGGGGTCCTGCTCAGTGTATGGGGGCCCCTCTGTGAGCCCCAGGTCAGGCCCCAGCTACCACCCAGGTCCCACACGCTCCAGTCAGGGAGCAGGCTTGGGGCTGGAGACCGGGAGGAGCCGCAGTCAAGTCTTGGGGAGGCCGGGATGAGCTCTGTGGGGCTAGGGCGCTGGCCCGAAGGGCTCCGCTCATGCTTGGCCTGCGGGAGACCTGGGTTCAGTCCCCAGCACCGAGCACTGTGCCAGGCATAGCCCCGAGCACTGTGCCCGGAGCAACCCTGAGCCCTGGGTCAGGAATAGCTGCGTCCTTTGCTGCCCCTGCTGATGCCCTCAGAGAGTCTGAGCCCCTGGGCGGCCTCATCGCAGGGAGAGGGGCAGGGGCTGGGGCCTGGGGGAGGGCGCATGCCCCCGCCCCTAGGGAGACGCGTCTCAACCCGGCAGCCCAGCGTGGGCTTGTTGGCATGCACTGACGAGTCACAGAAGTACAACCAAGAGCGGCTATGTCAGGAGGGGCTTGCGCCGAGCAGCATGTGCAGAGGGGACGATGCTGGGGGCTGGGGGCTGGAGGAGGAGGGGTGTCAGTGTCCGTGTCCTGGGCAACTGGAGGGAGCGCCCCCCCCCCACCCGGGTCCACTGAGAGCTTCCCCTGGTCCTTACCCGCCATTGTCCCCACATGTTCTCATCTGCCCTGGAAACGGGGTTGGGGTTGGAGGGGGCAGGGCAGGGCCTCATGGAGGTGCCCCCTCACTGCACTAGGCAGTGGTGGGTTTGGGGGGGGGAACACTGTGGGGCCTTCCCCATGGAAGACAGCAGGGGGCGCTGTGGGCCTTCTTGCGAGCCGACTCTGGGCCGGGAGGGAATCGAGTTTCAGACAAAGCCAGTGGCTGCAGAGGTCAGTCAGGGCCCTGGCCGGCCTCACTGCGCGGGGTGGGGGGCACCTGTGGGCTTGTCCCTGGAGGAGAAACCGCAGCTCCCGGCGGCTGGACTGGGCCCCCGCCACCCCTCGCCCCACACTGCCTCTCCTGCAGGAGACTGGGGTCGCCGGGCCAGAAGGGACCTCAGGCGTCTGCAGAGAGGGGGGCTCCCTCCCCCGCGACCTCCTGGGTCCCCCCCACCCCTCTGTGTCCAGCGCAGCCTGTCCTGCATGTGTCTGGACCCCACACTTCCAGGCTCCCGCCCATGTTTGTGTGTGGGTGGGGAGGGGGGTTCTGGCTCTTGGGGCTGGGGGGGCTGCACCCACGTCTGGGCACTGTGTCCCCTCCCTGACTGCTCTCTTCTGTGCAACCCCCATCTTTTGGGGGGGGGCCTTAGGCCACACCCGGTGGTGCTCAGGGATCACTCCTGGTAGGGCTCGGGGGACCGTCTGGGGTCCCGGGATGGAGCCCTGGTCAGCTGTGTGCAGGGAAAAAAGCCCCTTAACCCGGGGCCAATACCCAGCCCCATGGCAGAGGGTCTCTCGGACAGGGCCAGGGCTGCATGTCCTGGGGACGGGCACTGGGTGCTCTGGCCACCCCCGGGCGGCTAGCCTGACAGGCAGGGGGCCATGTGCCTCCGTCCCTCCCGCCCGAGTCCCTGTAGCATCTGTCTTCACCCCGGTCCCCCACCCGGGCAGCCGGTCCCAACTCCGCTTCGCAGTAGGAAAACCCCATGTGGGTTCCCCAGATATTTGCTATGGGCCGGAAATGCCGGGATGGGTTATAGAAACGGGTGACGGGGCACGAGTGGGACCCACGGCCTCGTGAGTCCGTGAAAGGCCAGAGGTGGGTCCACTCCGGCACCCACTCCCAGTCTGCGCTCGGCCTCCCGCACCCCACCCCGCCCCACCCTGAGGGATCGGACCTGGGTCCCAGGCAGAGCTGGGCCGCACCACAGTCTCCATCACCGGGAGAATCGGCCGAGGCGTTGGCCCTAGAGGCTTCCGGGAAGGAACAGCCCCAGCCCCCAGCTCAGGGGTTTCCTCCAGAGACGCCCTCCCTGCCCACTGTGGGGGCGCAAATTTCCTTCCTGGGGGTTTAGCACCACCCCCAGCTGTGCCCAGGGCTTCCTCCTGGCTCTGTGCTCAGCGGTCACTGCTGGCTGTCGGGACCCCTCTGGGCCCCCCCTCAGCCCTCTGCACCCCCAACCCACCTGCCCTGGCCAGGCTCCTGCTGCTGCCCCACCTCCCCCTGCAGGAGTGCCCCCCCCCCCCGGCTCTGTGCAGACAGACAGGCATCGTGAGGAGCGGGAGAAAGCGTGTGCCGCGCCCTGTGTCCCCGCAGGCTGCTAGACAGCGACTGACCCCACCCAGCCCTGTTGCCACCCACGGACTCCATCAAACCAGCCCCTGCGTCTCCGCACAGCGGCCCTCGGGGCTCAGATCTGTTCTGGGAGGGAACCGGGGTGGACGGGGCAGTCTTCCATTTGGAGCTGGGATGCGGGCAGTGAGGCCCTGCTCCCCGGGGTGACCGGAGCTTCTCCCCAGCCCCCACAGGCCCCCCAGGAGCCGGGGGTTGGGGGCAGCAGCGGGCCCAGCTCACGACGACGAGTCACTCATTTGTGTCTCATTTTCAGTTATTATCGAGCCGCCGGGCGTGAGAGTATTTTGACAGCAGCTGTCAGCAAGGTGCAAGCGGCTGTCAGCACCTGCGATTGGCTGCAGGCCCCGGGGCTGCGCGAGGGCCGAGCCCCCCCCCCCAGCCCTGCCCCCCTACACCTCCCAGAACGCCGGGCAGCCACCTGCCTGCACCCCGACCCGTAGACCCCAGCCTGCACTCTCTGCCCTTGCCTGCCCCCTGGCTACACCCCTGCCTGCACTCTCTGACCCTCTTCCTGCACCCCTGCCTGCCTCCACCTGTACCCCTGCCTGCTCCCTGCCTACCCGGCACAGCGCCGCCCCTGCCTCACTAGCATGTGAGGGAGATCTTTCTGCCTCACCTGGCGTCCTCCACACCCTCCTGCTGGCCCTCCCGCTGGGCACGCCTCCTCTTGCTGGCCACGCCCATCCCTGACCCCGCCCCTGCCGCTGGCCACGCCCCCTCCAAGGCCCCTCCAGCTGCAGGTCCTGGTCTATCCCAGACCTGGGGACCCGGTCCTCGCGCCTGTTCTCCCTCCTTCCCTTCACGGCGGGACTAGTCCACGGGAGCCCGCCCAAAATTGCTGGCAGCCGGCCCTGGTTCCCTGACTTCCTTGGGGGAAAGTCATTTGGGGCCGGTGGGGAATCGGAGACCGAGGTGGTCGCGCGTCGCGCCCCCCCCCCCACGCCCCCCACCTGTCTCCCTTTTCCGCGGGCCCATTGGAGCCGCAGCCCAGCTGTGCCCAAGGGGGGTAGGGGAGCACCGAGCCCGGGCTGGAGGTATTCCCACCCACAGCCCCGCGCTCAGGGGAACGGGCGAGGAAGTGAGGTTTGAGGGTCCTGGGCCGCGGGGGCGGGCAGAGGGCTCGTCCCCCCCCTGTGCTGAGTGCCCCCTTCTTGGCGCTTGAGGGCACAGTGGGTTCCCGATGGAGTTGGGGGACCCTTGTCAAGACTGAGGTGCCACGCCCGGCAGAGCTGGCATGCAGGTATGGAGTGGCCTGGCCACTCGGGGGGTGATAACAAGGTTGAGGGGGTCCAGGAGGCTGAGCCTGAGGAGGAGGCAGCTGGGGCCAAGGGCTGCGTGCGCTCTGGCAGCTAACAGAGCCCCCGGGGGGTGGCAGGGGGAGGTTCTGGGTCGGTCACAGTGCCCACCAGAGCCCAGGCAGCAGGAGAGGGCCGTGGGGTCTGGTGGCAGAAAGGCGGGCCGCCCTCTGGATTGGGACTGGGGCCTCCTTCTGGGGTTGCTGTTTGGTCTGTTCCCAGTGTGGGCCCTGGGGAGGGCTCCCATGGTGGGCAGCTGTCGCTGTTCACTGGGACAGGCACTGGGCACATCTGACCCCTTGCCAGGGTGCCCCATCGCGGGGCAGGCTGATGAGTTGGGGAGCAGGAGGGCTGGTCTGAGGGTGGCGGCAGACACAGTAAGGGAAGCCCCAATCCCAGTGGGCACAGAGAAGGCGGCTTCCTGTTGTTGCTTTGGGGGCCTCGTGGTGGACCCTGAGGTGTTTCGGGGCGACTCCTGGCTCTGTGCTCAGGGGTGGGGCAGGGACTGACCCACTTTCCCGTATCTCCAGCTTCATCAGAAGTTCTCTAGGAGGAAGAGGAAGGAAAAAATAAGCAGTCTGGCCAATGTGGGGCCAGTACTTGAAGCGCCAGGGTGGGTGGCGATCTTTTTTTTTTCTCTCTCCTAAAACACGAACGTGACTAATGTATAGCCACACACGTGTCCCTTCCATATGTATGGTTGGGGGCGCCCTCTGGAGACCCCAGCCATCTGGGTATGGTCAGCGTGCGGTGCCGGGAATCCCAGTGGTGTTCAGGGGTCTCTCTCCCCACCTGTTGATGCCCGTGGGCTGGACCCCACCAGCTGCCAGGGAGTGTCCGGGGCCTCCTTGTCCAGACCCTGAGCCCAGGCCTCGGGCTCTTGTTTCTGGCCGGTCTCCTTCCTCCCCTGTGGGTGCCGGGGTGCCCATCCCGGCCATTCGGCACCAGGCCTGGGTGCAGTGACGCCCCCCACCCCAGCACCGAGTGACCCCTCGGAGTTACCGGCCGAGTCTGGGAGCTGGAGGTGAGCCCCCTCTTCTCAGAGGTAGCTGCAGGGCTGCCGTGATGCTTCTCTGCTTTCCCGGCCCTGGGTGGCACCGGCTCCATGCCCCGCGTTTCTAGAGCCACAGGTGCGTGGGCCACCGGCGGGCGTGAGGCAGAGCAGGACTGCCGGGCCGCTTCCAGCCAGCGCTCGTGGAGGAAGCCAGGTTTCTTCCTCCCTTTTTCGCTTTTTCTCTCATTTCCTGCGCTGAGGGTCGGACACCAGAGGGTGTTAAATTGGATCTGAATGTCCACCTCTGGCTGACCACATTCTTGTAACGATTTCATTAGCCTGAATTATCCACTTTATTTTCTTGTAATGGGATTAGCTGTGCTCGAGGCGCCTGCAGGCCGGCGGGGCGGGCGTCTGTTGTGTCTCTCTTTACCCCGTCTGGGGCTAGAGGTGAGACACCCGCCCCCAGGGGAGAAGGGGGGGTGTCCCGGGCAGCACCCAGGGCACCTCTCGCTCTGGGCCCCAGCACCACGCGGGCACAGGTGTTAGACACACCTAGCTCGTCGTGGGCTGGATCCCGCCTGCACCCGTCAGCTAGCAGGGGCGGCTGAACCCGGCAGGCACCCGAAGGTCTCTCAGGCCCAGGAGCCTTAGGAAAGGAATCTGTGACTGAGAAGGGCGCGTGCTGGTGTTTCCCGCCAGTAGGCCCAGCCAGGGTGGCAAGCTCCCCAGCTCCTGGGCCTCGGTTTCCCCGCAGGTGGTGTGCTCACCACAGGGACTGCTGTCAGCAGGGCCGTGAACACTTGACCCACCAAGCACATCCTTCCAAATCAGTTTCTTTTCTAAGGATTTCAGGGCATCCCTATCCAGGGAAGCTGCTGGTCCTTTATCAGCTGGGGGGGGGGGGATTAGAATAACCTGCAGAGGCTTTGCGCCCCCCACCCTCACCCCTGACCCTCCCCAGCCTACAAAGCACCTGCTTATAACTAGCGGGAAGCCATGCCCCTTCCGGTCAGAGCTCAGTCCGCCCAGACCTGGTCCCTGGACCGCCTGGCACCCGGGCAGGGTTCGCGCAGTGCAGCCGCCCGTGAGATCGCAAACCATGTACGGGGGTCGGGAGTAGTGGGGGTCGTAAGCTGCGGCTGGGTGGCGTCACCTGTGTCTTCAGAACTTTGGGCCAGCAGGAGGCTATGTGTCCTCTACCGGGGAGGGGGGGTTGATGGAGATCGAGGTCCCCCGGGGGTGCAGAGACTACTTTGCGGAATGGGTCCACCTCCTGTGCCCAGCTCCCAGGGCCCCGCCCCGGCTCTGCGCCCCTAAGGGGCCTGGAGGGGGGGGGCACAGACCCCAGGAAAGGCTCCCAGGCGCAGCCACGCGCCTCTTGCGGCCTCCGGGGGCATAGTGCAGGTGGGGGTTGTCCACAGGCTGTCCCGACAGAAGGAGGGACCCTTATGCAGGATGCCTGGGGAAGCCTCTCGGAGTGGGGTCCTACGCACGCCTCATCCAGCCGCTGTTCCTGCCCGCGCTCCCCTGGGTGCCCGCCGGCTGGCTGTACCCCAGCAGAAGGGACGCAGGTGGGACCGCTGGCACCTCCAGACCCGCGGGGCCGGCAGCAGGCGGGTCGGGGCCGTGCCCACCCCCCAGCTGGGTGCCAGCGCTCGGAGGGCGGGGTGCCCGCCACACCCCCAGCAGGCGCACCCCTTTCCAGAAGCAGCGCGCACACCCCCCGCACGGGCCCTCAGGAAGCGGTGGACTTGGTCTGGGCGAGCGTTTGGAGGGTGGGGGGCGGCTGCATTTAGGGGAGATGCGCGCGCCCGTGCTTGTGCGTGCCTCTGCCCGAGCGCGTGCGCGTGCCGTGCGCCCCCTTTCCGGGCCTGCGCGCAGACGCGCTTTGCATGCGGGGGCTTGTTTATGAGGCCCGGGTGGTAATTGGCTTGCCTGGCGCTACACCTGGGTGCCCCCCACCCGGCCCCCCTCCCCCCCGCCGCCGCACCTCGCAAGAAATTAGAAACGTGACAATAAACTCTAGCCCCCCCCTCCCCCGGGCGCCCCCCCCCCCGCCCTAGTCCCGGGCTGGGGGTGGGCCGCGGCGGTGCGTGGGCGTGATTGGCGAACCCGGGGTGAATGAAATAATTGGAAAAGTGAGGTGTGAGTTGGTTACTGACGGGCGAGGGGGGGTGGCTGCTTAAAAGCCGAGCGTGCCCTCCCTCTTCGCAGCTTCGGATACAGTAATTGCTATTTTGTGGTTCCTATTATCTGCACAGTGGGGGGTGGCCGCAGCGCCTTCCCCTGCGGGCCGCCCAGCCTGGGCCCGGCCAGTTCCTGGGTGCCGGGGACCCTCTTCCCCTCGGGCACACCCCCCCAGGTGACCCTGCTCCAAACATTCGTCCCGGAGGCGCCCCTAGAAGCCCCGGCGCTTGGCAGTCAGATAAGAGCCTTAATAACGGCCGGTGTTTATACGTCGCTTATCTCCAAGGAGCTAAAGGTACTTGATCGATTTTCTTCCCTCCCCAGCCTATTTTTCTTCCCCACCGTTTTAATTTTGCAATATCTCCCCGAGATCATTAGGCTCGGCCTCCCGGTCCCCACCAGGCCTACGGCACCACCTCCGCCAGGGTGGACGATGAACTGGCCGGGCTTTGGGGTCCGGGGCCGTGGGAAGGACGGCATGACCAGCGTCCTGTCTGGCCCTCGGCTGCCGTTGAGCTGTTGACCCTGTGAGGTCCAGGACACCCCTGACCCCTGCAGGTCCTCCACAGTGGCCTGTCCTTCCCTAGGCCGACAGGGAGTGGGGTACTCACTATTCCCTCGGCTGGCTGCACCCCTGCAAGCTGATCAGGGTTAGAGGAAGCGTCTCGTCTCCCCGTGGTCCAATGGGGGTGTTTTTCCGGAGCCCCCACCTGATCCCCCAGCTGCCAGGATGGGGTCCCCAGACCCCCCCTGCCGAGCTCTCCACCCAGCGCAGACCCTCCCCCGCCCCTCAGGATGGACACCCTCTGCTCCCAGAGAGGGAGGGCCTAGGCAACTCCTCCCGAAATTTAGGGGCCATGGAGGGTCGGGGGGCAGACCCGGAACCTCCTGCCCAGGCCTCCTTTGCTGCCCTCCACAACCTGTTGGGGGCCGTGGGTGAATCACGACCCCACTCAGCCCTTGTGGCTGTCCCCTGTCACCCACCCCCAGCCTCCCCCCTCATTCCTTCAGGGGCTGTTGAAGCCTTGGCAGGGGCGAGTGTCCTGCGGCCACTGGGCTCCCAGGATTTACCTTCTAGCCTTTCCCCATAGGAGCAAGAAGCACCACCTGCCTGGCCTCGGTTTCCCCTGTGTCAGAGGGGCATGGGCTGGTGTGGGCAGCTGTCTTGTCTGTCTGTCTGCTTTCCTGCTTTCCTGGCTGAGGCCCCGACAGTACCAGGTGGTTGGCCCCGTGGGGGTAGAGTGGGCTGCTTGCTACATCCTGAATGCAGGCGGGGGGGGGGGGCATGAGTAGCCCCCCGCCCTGTGCCCAGACCTCAGAGCCCGGTCAGCCCCTCAGGCCCATCTGCGTGCCCTACTGGCCGGCCCAGGCCTGTGACCCTGGGGGTCTCCCAACCCAGTCTCTGCTGCTGTGGGGCAGCTCCGCCTTTAGGTGGCAGGAGAAGGCCAGGCTGGCAGCCTCTGCTCCTCCTGCTGGCCCTCACCTTCCCGCGTGCCAGGCCGCGGGGTCCCAGCACCAGCCTGGCCAGCCGGGAGAGACCAGTGGGGCTCCACCCCCATCCTGCCCGGCCCGAGCGCGCGGGGCCGCGGAGGCGTGCCCGTCCATCCTGAGGCCTCATCACGCGGCCTCCGGGCGCTGTCCTGCCGGCAGAAATTGGGCCGGCCGATGCCTGGTCATGCGGCCAAGCTGCGGGTTCACGCCTTGGCGCCGGCTGCTCTCATTTCATGAGCCCGCGTTGGGGGGAGGGGGCGGGGGAACCCCCCCCGCAGCCCCCCAGACGGCGCGCGCGTGAGTGGGCGCCCGGCGGTGTGCCGATTTTCAAATCAAACCATCCCTCTCTCCAGATGCCGCGCACATTAAATATTTATCGGCCGCGATTCGTGCGTATGTATTTGATAAATGGGCGTCAGGACACGGACGGGGCCGGGCGGGGGAGTGAGGAGAGCCAGGCGGGCTTTTGTCCAGGAATTTCTCAGGTGTGTCTGCGGGGCGAGCTGGAGAAGGGGGCTCCCGGGGACACGGGGAGCCTTGGCCTCCAGCGCTTTGGTGCTTCACAGTGTCCAGCCGCTGTCCCGAGGGAGAGGAGGGGGTTTGGCGGGGAGGGGGCCTTCCGTCCTGGGGAAAGGGGCTCCCGCTGGCTCGTCCAGCCCAGGAGGCCGCCTGGCGAGGCAGGAGACTCCGGGACCCTCCGAGCCTCGCCTGCAAGCCCTGCGTTCAGGGCTTCCCCCCGCTGCGGCCCCCCGCGCCCACCCCTGCGATCTCTACCCCCTGTGAGCACCGAGGCCTGCCAGGAACCGCGGAGAATCTCCCCAACCTGGTCCCCTGCCTGTGCACCCCCCACCCCAAGTCACGGGGGAGTGCCAGGGGCGTGGGGGTTCCAGGGAGACACGCCTGGGAGGGCCTCCCGCCACCTCATTCTCAGGCCTCTGTTTGCTTTTCTTTCTAGCACCTTCGGAGAGCTGAAAACCGTCCGTTTGCCCAAGAAGCTGGCAGGGACGGGCGCCCACCGGGGCTTCGGCTTCGTGGATTTCCTCACTAAGCAGGATGCCAAGGTGAGCCGGCGAGGAGCAGCTCTGTCTGTGTGTGCGTCTGTCTGTCTGTCCCGCAGAGTGGGGGGAGGGGGGTGGGCGGGTCGCCCACCCATCTCCCTCCCGCCTGGGAAACTTCAGAGTGGTTTGGGGCGGGGACGGGGCCACAGCCCTCAGTCTTGAGCACACCGAGCCCGTGGACGGCGCCCAAGGGGACAGCCCGGGACGCAGCTGTGGCCTTTGTGGGCCCTGGGAACAGCCGGGCTGGAGCGCCAGCGCCGCGTCGACACCTTTGTCTCGGCGCCTCGCACTCAAGTGCCCGTTGTGTTGACGCATGGCCGCCTCCGCCCACACAGCTGCCCCTGCCGCCCCCCTGGCAGGGAGTCCCCGCGGCATCCGCTGGGGTGCACAGAGGGGCTGCTTCCCCTCGGAGCAGGCAGGAGGGACCCCGGTGCCACCTCCCCGGCCCCTAGCCTCTCCTGGCCCGGGCAGCGCCCTCTGCTGTACCCCTGGCGAAGGGGGCCAGGCCACCACTGCCCAGCCCAGGGCCACGCCTTGTTGGGGTCGCTGGAAGCGGGTTTTTGAAGCTTTGGGCCCAGCTGGACCCAGCTGGTGACTGCCTGCCTGTGTGCCTCAGTTTCCCACCATAGCAGGGGGATGGTGTCTATCACCGAGCTACAGGCGGGTTCTCAGACCCGGGGAGAGAGGGCAGATGGCCCACCTGGCCGCCTCTCCCCGCTCCTCCCACTGCCCAGTCTCTGATGGACGCCCTCGGCAGGACAGGGCCCAGTGACACCCCTGGCGCCACGGCCCAGCCCGGCTACTGCCGGTTGTGATCCGTGTACACACACACACACACACACGTACACGTACACGCCACACTCAAAAAAAATAGAAGGGGGGAGGGGAGCCGTTTTATGGGAGATAACATAACTGCTTGCAATTTGGCTATTC
>JAOXYA010000016.1:7690539-7705255 GCA_028565675.1 Sorex palustris | reverse complement strand
CCCCCAACTTCACCGTCCCTCAGAGTCTTGGCAGATTCTCCATATTGGGTGTTTTTTGTTTGTCTGGTTTGGAGTTTTTGGTCGTTGTTTTTGGGCCACACCCAGCTGTGCTCAGGGCTGACCTCAGCTCTGCACTCAGGAATGACTCCTGGTGGTGCTCAGGGGACCCGATGGGATGCCGGGGATCAATCCCGGGTCGGCCACCAGCACAGCAGATGCCCTCCCCACTGTGCTGTGACTCCAGCCCAAGATTCTCCGTGTTGTTTCTCATCCTGCGGGCGGGCGTGCGTGGGGAGGCGAGCGCCCTGCAGGGACCCGAGATCCGCAGTCTTGGGGCAGGAACTGCCCCGGCTAGGCTGAGCGCCCTCTGCCCTTCGCACCCGCTGGCCCTCCTGGAGGCCACCCGCTCTCCAGCCCTGGTGGTGAAGCCACCTGCGGGCCGGGCAGGGCGGCGCGGGAGAGGGAGTGAACGAGGACCAAAGCCACCTGTACACGGGAAAGCCGTGCCGGGCTGAAGCAGGCTGGACTCCCAGCACAGTGCTCCTCCCCAACGTCACCCAAGACCCCAGCCAGCCCCCGCATAGGGCCAGGAGGGAGCGTGTGCCCTGCGGCTGGGGAGCCCCTGTGCCGCCACCCACCCCCCAGAGCCCCTTTCTCCACCACCCACCCGGGGTCGGCACAGACCCCATTGGAAGGAGAATCCCGGAGGTGGCCGGAGCACGTGGACACCCGCAACACGTCACACATGTCTCGTTCACGCACCACACATGCGTGCATCACACAGACATGCCACTCCCATGTCACGTTGTCAGACACATCACACGGATGCACCGAAACACACACCCCACGCGTATCCTTCGCCACATAAGCGCCTTCGCACCCACCCGTCTGTCTCCCTCCTGCCCCCCACCGTCCTCCACTGGGCCCATGGGTGCAGCCGAGCTGTAAGTCCGGGGTTCGGGGGTTGGACCCCGCCTGTCCCTGTCTCCACAGGCTCTTCCCAGGCCGTGTCGGGGCAGGCGCCAGCCACCCGCCCTCGGCTGGCCTTGGTGTGTCGCTCCCCACCCCCCACAGTGAGGCGCCGCAGACGGCCGCCACCCGAGCTCAGGGTCTTCCTGGGCTGCTTCTGCGCTCACGAAGGCCTCCGTGGCCGCTTCTGTCGGCTCACGGTCATGCCCGACTCCAGGGGCACAGCCCTGGGCACCCGCAGACACATTCTCGGTGCTCAGTGCTTAGTGCTGGGGTGCTGGGCTATGGATGCAAGGGGGAACTTATGCTGCCCCTCGGCTCTGGGAGACCCCGGGCAGGAGCACTTGGCAGACAGAGAAACGGAGGCTCCGAGGACAGAAGCCACTGCCCGGCCTGTCCAGCAGAGCGGGGGACACCCCCCCCCCGTACATACACATGCACACACACACACACACACACACACACACACACACATGCTCATGGATCTCACCGGCAAGCCCTGTACTCAGGCCACAGGCCAGGCCACACCCACCCTGCGGTGCCCCCCTCAGTGGAGTCCTCTGCCCCCCCGCCACGTGCCACCTCTGACCCATCAGAGGGACCGTGCTCGGGACACAGGCTTGGGGGCCAGCTGCCCCTCAGGACGGGTGGTGGGGACAAAGGCACGGAGGGAGGCGGGGGTGTCTCCGCCCTCGGCCTTGGAGGGCCCTGAAGAGGGGCCCTTGGTGCCTGGGTCAGGCCCCCAGCAGGGTGGCCCAGGAGGCCGGCTCAGCTCCTGCCCTCATGGGGCAGCTGGTCAGGGCCAGAAGGGGACGCACGCAGCCCCCAGAGGGGCCCCCACCTCGGAGGCGCGCGCCTGCCCCTTTAATTCCCCCCAAGCCCCCCCCCCCCGCCTCTTTGTACTTGGCAGTTGCAGCTGTTTTTATTTGCCGCCACGGCTGTTGTTTTAAAAGGTCTATTTTCACATGGAATGTTATCCAATTAGCGGAGCGATGTGTCGGCTTAAATAAACACTTGCGGGGAGCAGCAGTGGGGGACAGGATGGCGGCGGGCAGGCAGGCAGAGCCCTGCGCCCTGCGGCAAAGCGCCAGGCTCCCTGGCGGTTCCCACCCCGAGCCCAGCGTCCCCGGCTCAGCCCCATGGCGCACGCGGTCAGGCGCGGCCTCGGTGCTGGGGCGGGGGGGGGGGTGCGGTGGGCATCAGTCTCTGTGCCCAGGGTCTCGGCCTGGCCAGGCCCCTGAGCAAGATCCTAGTGGCCAGAGCAAAGCAAGAGGGACCGAGCCCCAAGCCTGCGGGCCGGGCGGCCACTGCGCCCCACAGCGGCGAGCGGGCACGACAGGGCAGGGCCGTGCCTCCTCAGGGGCACCGAGTTGGCCAGCCTGTGGGCACCCGACCCGGCACATGGTGAGGACGGGTTTCCTGGGTGTGTGTTCACCCCCTGGTGCCAAAGGCACGGCCATCCTGGCAGGGCACAGCATTGGGGCTGCCCAGAGCCCGGGGGCTGTCACCCACACAGCTTTGTTCCCCAGGCATTGCCTCACCGGCTGCAGGCGCAGGAACGGGGGTCTGGTCCCCACCCCTGGGTCTCAGGGACGAGGATCTGGGCCCACTCCCGGGTCTCGGGGACAGGGCATCTGGGGTCCCCACTGGGGTCGTGCGGTGGGTGTGGGCCTCTGGACCTGTCCAAGGCCAAAGGGGTGCTTGCCCCGCCCTCTGGGTGCAGATGCAGCCCTCCCTGGGGTGGGTGGGAGGCTCTGGCCTCTCTCAGAACCCGAGGCGTCGGGGCCCGTCACTTGCTGAGCTTCGTGGGGGCTTTGTGCCAGTCCTGCCTCCCCCCCCACCCGCACCAGGTTTGCTCTGCCTCGTTTCCTTGGCATGGTGCCCCCCCCCCCCGGCAGGGCCCAGCCCCCGGCCAGCACGTCCTTGCCTGGCGTGTCCCTCGCAGGGCTGCTTGGGCGGCCTCTGAGAAGCGGCTTCTTCCCCTTCCTGAGGCCAGAGATGATCTGTCACCGCCGCCTGCCGTCGTTCGGGGTCCCAGACGTGGGGCCTGGGAGTTGGTTGAAGGCTGACAGAGCTGGGTTGGGCTGGAGAGGCCGAGTGGGGGGGGGGGGGGGGGGGGGGCGGGGGGGGGGGGGGGGGGGGGGGGGGGCTGGATGGATGAATGAATGCGTAGGCTTGGCTGGACTGAGTGAATGAATGAGGGGCACAGATCAGGGCCTGAGTGAGTAGATGGGGGGTGGGAGGGACTTAGTGGAGGGGGTGGGGGAGTGGAGGGGTCGGGGGCTCGGTTTGGCTGGGCTGAGCGGCTGGGGAGGGCGAGAGATACTGTGCTGGCCTGGGAAGGGGCCGGGTTCGTCTCCGGGGGTCACCCACCCCCAGTGCTATGACTGGAATGGCCTGAGACTGGCCGCGGCCATGGGTTCAAGTCACTGCTCTGGGCAGAGCCGCCCCCCTTTATTCCAGGGCATGGGGCGTCCCCCAGGCAGCGGCTTGCAGGTGGCCAGGGCGGGCAGGGGTGGGGGCGGCCGCCCTCTGCCGGCTGCCGTGCTCCCGGCCCTTCTCGCCGGCGCGGGTCAGGGGCACCGCGAGCCCCGCACAGATGGCCGGGACAGGCTGGCTTCTCGCGATCAGGTGGCCTGGGCGTCCGCGGAGACGCAGCCCTGCGCGGGGGCGCAAGCGAGCAGACGGCCGGCCCCAGGCCTCCGCCAGCAGACGCCAAGCTCGCCTCAGGGCCACAGGGCTGCCAAGGGCATGGCGGGGGCACAGCTCCGGAAGGGGGGGGCACGCCCGTGGGGAGAGTGGGCAAGGTCAGGGCCAGCGCCGTGCTGGCCACCTTCCAGCTCTTCCCGGTTCTGGAAAGATCCGGGTGGCCAGGTCTCTGTGCCTGCGAATCTGCTTTCCAGCGAGCCCAAGCGGCCGCCGGAGCCCCCGGGGCCTGCTCAGAGCTCCAAGGGACCCCCCAGCTCTGACCCTCTGTGTCCCCATGGTTTTGGTCACCCCCGGGGTGCAGGGGAGGAGCTGGGTGGGGTGAGGGAGGGGCCGGGCTTCAGGGAGACTCAGGGGCCCCAGCCTGGTGTGCAAGGGACGTGAAGGGTGCGAGGCCTGGGTTGGGGGACCCCGACCTCTCCACTGGCGCCTCCCGTTTGTGAACAGAGCAGGAACCTCTAAGCGGCCCTTGGGGGTCTCCCTCCTGCCTCCCCTCAACCGCCGCGTGAGAGCCTGAGCCCCGGTGCCCCCTGGGTCCTGGTGACCAAAATCCAGATTTGGAGGTGCCCGGGACATGGAGTCTCCAGTGGGCCGAGAGGGAGCAGGGGCCCAGGTTGTTCTGTTCCGGTGCCAATGGCTCCGTGCTGGGGTCAGGCTGGGTTGTGGGTCGGACAGTCTGCAGGGTCTACCCCGAGCCCCCAGCAAGTGCCACGGGGGACGGGGGCATCCAGACGAGGTGCCGGGAAGTCCTGAGTGGTGTCCTGTAGAGGCACTGAAGGGGGGGGAAGGTATACATATGCACACACACACACACACACACACGGACGCACATGCATGCACAACATGTATGCATATGTGCACAGGCACATACATGCACACACACACACGCGTACACACAACCACAGGTACACACAAATGCACATATCCATCACACAAGCGCGCACACGTGTGCAACGCACATGCATACATGCGCACACGTGCGCACATGTGCACGCACACCCCACCCCACCCCCCTGCCTCGGCTTCCCCATGGGTGACTTGGGAGAGTCAGGTGTGCGCTGGGCCGTTGGGGCTGAGGCAGCACCAGGCCACATGGCGCAGGCGAGAGACCCGAGGCCCCAGACGCCGAGTGGCCCCGGCCCCTCTGTCCCGGCCCAGTGTGGGTGGCGGGTTCGAGCCTGAGCTCTGGGGAGGGTCAGAGCCACGGGTCGGGTCCAGCAGGGTCCAGGAGCTGCTGCGGTCACGCAGCCCTCAGTGCCCCCCAGACCCCCACCACGGGATCCCTGGAGCCCCCAAGGCCGTCACCTCCCCCTGCCGGCCGCCTCCCTGGACTCGGCCTCTCACCGCGCTCATTAGGCGCCGTAATGAGACAATTACTCTGGATCACCCTGGGCCAAGTTCAGCACAATCAGTGCAGTGTGAGGCCGCAGCCTGCTCCACCCCTGCCCCCAGCCCTGGGCCCCGGCACGGCCTGGTAACCGGGGGGTGAGGGAGGCACATCGCCCCCGTTTTTAGCGAACCACAAATGGAGCCTGAGAGCCAGCATAGGCTCCTGCCCAGCTGCTGCCCCTGCTCCGCCCTCGGGGACACACCAGCACAGAGAGGGCCAGCCGCCTGCTGGGGCCACACAGCAGTTGGGGCAGCCAGGATCAGGGTCATCTCGGCCTTGTCCGCCCCCGCGGCCTCGGATCCCAGTGGCGCTGCCGGGCGGGGGGCTGTCTCCCTTCACCGCCTCCCCCACCCCTCCCACGCCGCCGCCGGCCGTGTCCCCGGGATCCCGGCTCCAGGATGGCACTGCCGCCCCCCAGCCCGGCCGTTCCGCGCCTCGCCAGCTGAGCACGCGCGGTTTGAAAGCTCCGAATGGGCCATTTCGGCTCGGAGTCCAGATGCACTTTTATATGCACACGGAGAAACTGCCTCGGCTCGGCTGGCGCTCGGGAAGTTTTTTAAATTAAAGGGGGGGCGGGCGGGGGGGGCAAGTTTCCTGCACCTGGCCCTGCTCGGGGACGCGGCGAACAAAGCCCTCGGCCGGGCTTGGGGACGCTGTGTGTCCCCTACCACCACCGAGGGCCTCAGTTAGACTCAGTCACCTCGGGGCCACAGCCCCACCTCCTCCCCATTTCACAGGGGCGGAAACTGCAGCTCTGGGAGTCGATGCAGACCCCCGAGAGGCGGCTCCCGCTGGGTGGCCCTGTCCTGAGAAATGCCCCTGCCCGCTGCTGCCTCCTGGGCGCTCAGTCACCCGCAGGGACCATCTCCCAGCAAGGGGACGAAGGAACAGTAGGACTTGGGCCCTCCCCAACCCCCGTGACGGTCACCCCGCGTGCAGGCCAGAGCTGTGGGTGGGCAGCGTCGAAGCCCCCCCACCCAGAGGGCGCCAGACTTCCGGGGTCTCCAGACGGCCCTGCCCAGATTGGCCATTCGCATCCATCTTCCCTAGAGCTGGGCAAAGTCCCGTCCTGCGGACACGGGCTCAGGGTTCAGGCAGGCTGATCTCCCTTGCGGGGGTATGCGGCCCCCACCCCCACCCTGCACATCTGCAGGGTCAGGCCCCAGCCGAGGCTGGCGAGGGGGCAGCAGTAGCGTCTCCCCGAGTCTCCTGGTGACTCCTGCAGGGGGCGGGGGTGGGCCCGGCAGGAGCCGGAGGGGCCCAGGCCACCACCGGGCGGCAGTTTGGGAGCCGCTGGCGGGCACTGCGTGTCCACACCGTGCCGCGGGCCGGCCACCCACCCACACGCGCGCCACGTTCCCAGCGGGACGCAGCCAGCCCTCCCCGAGTCGCCCGGCCACCCGAGGGCCACCACTCACTCTGCCCCCTGCTTGCCCCCTGCCCAGCGGGCCTTCAGCGCCCTGTGCCACAGCACCCATCTCTACGGCCGGAGGCTGGTGCTCGAGTGGGCCGACGCTGATGAGAGCCTGCAGGCGCTGCGGAGGAAGACGGCCGAGCACTTCCACGGTAAGAGCCCGCGGCCCGGTCCCCTCCCGCCCCTCCCCTGCTCCCCGAGGCTCCCAGCCCTCTGTGCCTCCCGGTTCCACCGAGAAACCCCGTGGGCTCCCTTCCATGCCCCCCTGTCCCCCCACTTCTTGTGTCCTGTTCCTCGTCTCTGCTCCCCAGGGCGCCCCCAGGTCTCAGGCTACTCGGCGTGGGCAGGTTCTGCAGGCAGACGGACGGGCTGCTGGCACGCTGCCCTCCAGCCGGCCCTTCCCCACCGTGATAAAGACCTGGCGCGTTAGTGTGTAAAGGGCAGCACTGGGCACTGCCGGCCCCTGGCAGACTGGCGGCCAGTGGCTCAGTGCCCGGGCCCCTCCCCGACCTCACCTCTGCCAGGAAGGTACTCAGGGCTCGGGCCCCACGGCCTCAACAAAGGGCTCCCGCAGCCAGTGGGTCCCCGGTGAGAGGTGGACGTTGTGGCCAGCGGTTGCGGCCAGCCTGCAGGCGCCTGTGTGCTCCGGGCACCGACCATGGGGCAGCGGCTTCAGGCCACGCAGGCAGGTGGGCACTCACCTCCCCGCCCCCACCCATCTGCTCCCAGCCTTGGTCACAGGCACCAGGTGACTGTCCTCTGCCCAGCTTGACCCTTCGTGCCAAGGGCCGTGTGCAGGCGGCCTCTGATGAGGAAACTGAGGCACAGGGGGAGGGGGCGGCCAATGCAGGAGCCTTCGACTGTCTGAGGGTGGAGGTGGGCTGGGGCACCTCCCTCCCCCTTCCTGAGTGTCCCGCCCTCCCTGCGCCCCTGGGCAGACTCCGGGCCACTTGCTGGGCTGTGCGGGCTGGACGGAGAGGCTCTCAGGGGGGCCCCTCCCGCCTTCCCTGGGCTCCGGGGTGGGCATCCGTGTGCGTGTGTGTCCCGGGTGCCCGGCTGCGGGCAGGTGCTGTTGGGCCTGCGCGGGTGTCAGCAGCGGTTCGATGACTCCGGCCGCGGGATGTCCCTGTGGCGGTACAGCCCACACCCGCCTGCCCTGGGCACTGCCCTCCCACAGCGGCCCCCGGCCACCGCAGAGTCTCACAGCCCAGCCCTGGGCGTGCTGGGAAGGGGACCGCAGGGCCCAGCTGCTCTGCCCTTCCTGCCTCCTCTCCCCTCCCGCCTCCCCACAACCCCCCTTCCTTCCTCCCCTCTCGTCTCCCCTTCAGCCCCCCTCCCTTCCCCTCCCTCCCCTCCCCTGCCCAGCGGCCTTCTCATCTCAGCCCAGGCCCCAGGTGAAGTGCTCTATTCTTCCCCGAACACCAGGAGGGAAGAAAGGAAGCCCGGCCGGCTGCGTCCTTTTCTTCTAGGGCGTGTTACGAAGCAGCGGGGTCGCGCGGGAAGCTTTCAGGGCCTGGCAGGCGCGGCCGGCGGGCGGGCTGGAGAGGAGGCCGTTGCCGCCCGGGCCTCCGCAAGGCCGGGCACGGGGCTTTGACTTGGCCGGGAGCGCGGCCGTGCGTCGTGTCACTCCCGCTGCGGGGCTGATGGGCTCGCGGCACCTCTCACCTCCGCGGGTGGGTACGTGACCTCAGACACAAGCGGCGTGGCCACTGGCGGGCAGGGCGGACCCCGCCTGACCCCCTGCCGGCTCTCCTCTGCAGAGGCCCCGGGGCCCCACAGAACCACACGTGGGGGAGAAAGGGGCCCGTGGGCACGTCCTCGGAGCCCCGTAGGCCCCCACAGCAGAGACCGACCCCACCGCCTCCCTGGGCCTGGGTGGTTTCGTTTGTGTCTGTGGTTTTTGCTTTTGGGCCGCACCCAGCGATGCTCAGGACTTAACTCCTGGACCTGCACTCAGGAATCACTCCTGGCGGTGCTCGGGGACCCTATGGATGGCTGGGAATCGAACCCAGGTCAGCCGTGTGCCAAGCAAACGCCCTTCTTGTTATACTACTGCTCCAGCCCACCAGCCACTCTTTGTTCCGGATCCTGCGTGACCGGGTGACGCCGAGGGGACGGAGGACGTGTGGCCCGTGCGTCCTCGGGCCTTGGCTCATCCCCCGGCCCCCAGCCTTGGTGGCTGCCCCCCCCCCCCGCCCCTGTTTCTCAGTGCAGCCCCAGAGGCATCCCCGAACCAGAGCCTGCCAGAACCCTAGCCTTCCTGGGGACAGGCAGTGTCGCCTGCCTCTGGCCAGGCCTGAGCCTGACGGGGAAGGGTCAGAGGGTCTCGGCCCCCACCCTACCCCCCCCAGAGGGGCCCCGAGGCCTGATCCTAGCGGGTCCCAGGGACTGTGAGAGTGGGAGGCCAAGCCGGGGTGCTGGGGGTCCCTGACTCCCCCCCGGAGGCCCAGTGCGGAGGTGATATGCACGGGGGACCTTGCACGCAGCCCACGCGGGTTTGGTCGCCCCCCCCCCGCACCCCTTCTGGTCCCCCGGGCCCCACCAGAAGTGACCCCTGAGCCACCCCCAGGTGTGGCCCCCAAACCAAACCCAGAGCCCTTGCCCACACACACACAAGCCACAAAGCCGGGGGAGGCCGTGGGCGTGTCTGCTGGGGGGCGTGGGGTGCGGTCGTCAGCAGTCCCCTGGGTGGGAAGCAGATGGTGCGTGGTGTGTGCCAGCCGCACATGAGGGGCCCCGGCGTGGGATCCATCAGCAGAGAGAGACACCCAGCCTGCCCCTCCGTCCCCTACACGCCAGCCCTGGCGGGTAGGCCGCCTGCTTGGCGGAGGAAGCGTCACCACCCGGCTTCCAGAACCGGGGTCTGGGAGGCGCGGGAGCACACGAGGGCCCAGAATTTACCATTCAGAAGAGGCCTCGGCCGGCCCACTGCTCGCTCATCTTCTCCTCCCCGGGAGGGCGGCCACAGACCTCGAGGGCCCCACTTTGATCCCCGTTTGGGGGCTGCCTCATCCCGCAGGAGGGCTGGGGGGGAGTGGCTCTCCCCAGCGAGCAGAGGGCGGCCCCCACGCTGAGCCGTGTGCCCTCCGGGGTGATGGAGCGAGCCCCCCAGACCCCTGCGGCCCGAGCCCCTGGGCGCGGCGGTGTGGAAACATTTCCTCGCACCGGGCCCGGTGCCCGGCGGCTCTCGGCGCGGTGCCCCCGGGGAGCGGCTCTCCGTGCGGGCGAGGTGTTGGCTCCCAATCCAGCTAAATCGTTATTGACTTGTGTTCTCTGCGTTCCGCAAACATTTCACTCAGCCCTCGCCGGCGAGGCCAGGGATCCCCGCTAGGGCTAACGGGGAAGCCAGCTGTGCCCGGCCGCCTCTCCGGCTCTTCCTCATCGATCACAGAATTAAGCTGACAGAAGGAGCCGTGGCCGCGCACGGGAGGGGCAGGGCCCGGGGGCCCCCGGGGCCGGGGATCGGGGCTGCCTGGAGGGTGGCCCTCCTCCAGGGTTGTGGCCGGCGGCGGGGGGCGGCCCGCGGGCAGGAGGAGCCCCGGCTGCTGGCGGAGGAGCAGCCACGGCGGAGATGATGAATCTGCTGTGGGCAGGTGGGCCGGGAGACTCCGGGTCTCGCACCCCCTGGCCCTGTGGGGCGCTGAGGGGGCGCATGGGGCAGGGGAGGGGGCTTCACGGACAGGCGCGGCCCCCTGTTGTCACCCACCCCAGCGGCAGCTGTGTCCCCAGACGCGCTCCGAGGCCGAGCAGGCGTGTGGGAGCCCCGGCCCCCCGCAGGTGCAGGGAGGAAGGAAGGGCCCAGGAGGAGGGCCCCCCTTGCCCGCCCTCCCGCCTGTCCGCCCCGGGCTAGAGCAAACAGGGAGCCCGAGCCCCAAAGCCCCGGGCTTACTAAGCCCACGGCCGCCAAATCCCCGTAATCCGCGAGTGTGTCCGCGCCCGCCGCCAGCACACGCCCAGGACAGACGGGCCCAGAGCCGGCCCCCGGTGTCATCCCCCCCCCACCTCTGTACACACTGTCCTGCTGTGCCCCCACCCGCAGGGATCCCCTCCCCTCCCCCCTGCATCAAGCTGGCCGCCACGGCGCTCTCACTCCCGGGTTTCTAGATGGTTCTGTGGGCTAAGGAAGTGACAAGTGCAGGCAGCTGGGCCGTGTCTGGTGGTGGACACGGAGCTCGTGTCCCCCCTGAAGGGTCAGCTGTGACCTGACACGGGGTCGGCCACACCCCCACGACTTCCCCTCTGTCCCGAAACCCTTCCTGCCCCAGGAAGTGGGGGCGTGGTGTCAGGCCTGCGACTGTGTGGGTTCTGGGGGCTCGGCTACTCCCCTGGCAGCAGAGGGTCCTTCCCCAGGGCTGCAGGCCTGGGCTGGGGGCACCCCCCTCCCACTCCCCTTGGGCCACTGCTGCTGAGCCCATTTGTTTGGGTTTTGGGGTCACCGAGCGGCACTACCAGCTGCTGCTCATTGCTCGGGGCTCAGACCTGGTGGTGCCGGGGGACCATGCGGGGGGGGCAGGGAGCGAAGCTGGGACCCCACCGGCAGACCCCCGGGCTCAGCCCCACCCTGCCAGCCCTTTCCCGAATGTGACTGGAGACTCAGAGGAGCCGGGCCCTCCCTCCGCGTGTCCTTCCGCGTCCTTCCCTGCGGGCACCTGCCTGGTCCCCTGGGAACACGGGAGCAGCGTGTCCCCCGCGTGTGGGCAGGGCTGTCCCGACCAGCCCCGGGGAGCAGGCCGCGTTGTCCTGCTTGGGTCCCAGGAGCTCCGGGTGTGTTTTCAGGTTCTGGGAGCGGGGTAGGAGCCTGGCCGGCTGGCCGCTGCAGAGCCTCTCTGGGCCCACGAGCCCTGCCTCTGGCATCCAGCCTGCCGGGTCAGAGAAGCCCAGGGTAGGCCCCGAGGAGCACGGGTGGGTGCCTGAGTGACCGTGACCACGGCCCGGTCCCGAGCTCTGAAGCTCCACGGTGTGGCCGAGCCATGGCACAGCGGGGAGGGCGTCTGCCTTGCTCGCAGCTACCTGGGATTCGCGCCCTGCCACGCCAGATGGTCCCCGAGCACCTCCAGGAGGTGAGTCCCGAGTGCGGAGCCAGGAGCCGGCCCCGTGGCCCTGCACCCTGGGAGCTGGGTCACCCGTCCTCAGCCCCAGCGTTCAGCCTCCAAGACCAAACCCAAGATGCGGGCTTCTCTCTGGTCCTGCCTACTCCCGCACCTGACCTGCCCCCCCCATACACACACACAACACACACACACGCAAAGGCTCACGTGCCCCTCCTAGCCGCCCGCCGGCATCCTGCCTCCTGCCCGCGTCCTCTGCGCATGCGCGCGGGCCGGCGGTGCCACCAGCCAGGGCCGGGCGAGCCGGCGCGCCCTGGCACCCTGTCAAGGAATTAATTGAAAAATAAAATCATTAGGTGGGAACTCCAGAAATGCAAAACCGGCGGTTGGAGGGGGCCGGGGGGTGGGGTGGGGAGCGGGGCAGGACTGGGGGGTTGTTGGGGCAGGCTGAGCTCTTTGTCAAGTTAATTTCTCGGGTATCGATGTTGGGTGACATTCACTTGTTGTTTATCTCCGGGCGCAGCTGTAAGACTGGAAGAAAATGCACAGCTTGTTCCGTTTATTTATTTTACACCTTTCTCCGCTCCCACATTATGTTTGTTTGGTGAAAACCCACCGAGGCTTTTGATGTCGGCAACGTGGGGCCTCGGCAGCTGCTCCGGGAGCGCGGGGCACGGCCGGGCGGGGGCTGCGCACAGGGCCTTGGCAGCCGCCCGGGGTGCAGGGCCTGTTGGGACCCCCAGGGTGGGCCGGGACACAGAGTGACCAGCGGCTGGAGGGACCCGTGGTCCATGCACGCGCCCACCGCCTCCCCTGGCGGAGGGCCTGCACGTTCCCAACCTGCACGCTGGGGGCCCCGAGGGCTGGGCTGGGGTCTCCGCTGGGCCTCGAGGAAGCAGAGTAGGGGCCGTTCACCTTCACCAAGCGCCCCGGGTGAGGCTCACGGCCCCGGCTGGCACGGTCCGGTGGCCAGTCCCTTAGGGCCCGGCTCCTCTCCGGAGGCAGCCCCGGCCCTGTTTTCCGTTTGTTTTCTTCTCTATTTGGGGTTTCCGGGCCACCCGACAGCACTCAGGGGACCCTGCCGGGTGCCGGGGATCTGCCGGGTGCCGGGGATCAAACCCAGGTGGGCCACTTGTGAGGCTAGCGCTTCGCCCAGGCCCTGTCTCTCCAGCCCTGTGCCCAGTTTCAGTTCTCCCCACTGCCCCCAGAGGCAGCCCTGGATGTTCCCCTCCCCCGCCTTGGACAGAGGAGGAAACTGAGGCACAGAGAGGGGTTAGCTCGCCCCGAGCGCCCTTGTTACCTGCATGCAGTTCCAAATGCTGTGCAGTAGGGGGCGCTCGGGGTGCTGTTCCCCCTGTTCCCCGCCCCCTCCTGCTCCCGTCTGCTTTTGTTTCCTGCTGGGGTCCGGCCCAGGCACAGAGCAGAGCCAAGCTCCCTTCCCGGCGCCCCAAATCCAGCCGGCACTAGGGGACAGGGCCACTCTGCACCCAGGAAGGCAAGTGGAGGAGCCTTCTCTCCCAGGGGTGGGGGGTCGGGGGGCAGGCACTCGGTGCCACCGCATCCTGGCCACGCCCAGGGGGCACTCCTGGGGGCGGGGGGTGGGGGGTCTCTCTGAGCTGGGGTCTGGGACCTGGGTGCAAGGGAGATGGATGTCTGGTGAAGGACAGTGTCCTCCGAGCCCTGGGACCCAGGGTCAGTGGTTCAGGGACGCTGCATCCGGCTGCCCTGGGGTGGGGGCAGGGCGTGGAGGGTTAGGCTCCACGTTTGGCGGCCCCGGGGCCCTTCGTGTGTGAACTGGGGAGCGTGGGGTTTGCGCTACCTCTCTGCCACCCCAGTGTGCTTGTCTAGGATTAGGTGCTTGTCCCCAGGGCTCTGGGCTGAGTCTCATCCCCTCCAGCACCTCAGAGAGAGACAGAACTCCTCTGCAGCCTTCAAAGCCCCAAGCCAGTGACCCCTGTGCCCCAGAGCCGCCTCTGGCTGTCCTTCTGTTTGGCTGCCTCCGGGGCCCCGGGGTATCCCCGCACCCCTGACTCATACACATTCCCCTGGGAGGAGCCCAAGCCCCCACTCAGCCGTGGCCCCGCTCCCCCTCCCCTTCCTGCCCTTTCTCTGGGTGGGGGGGTGGCACCCGGGACTCGCCCCCAGCCCCCCTCTTGGCTCTCCCCTGCCCGCGCCCCTCCCGGGCCCCCTTCCCTCTCTCCCTTCTCCTGGGTGTCCTTTGCCCGCCGGCACGGCCCTCCCCGCCTCCCCACCGCCCTCACCCGCCTCCCAACCCTCTTGGCTGTTCTTTTCTCCTCTCCCGCCATCTGCGCACCCGCAGAGCCCCCGAAGAAAAAGCGGTCTGTGGTGTTGGACGAGATCCTGGAGCAGCTGGAAGACAGTGAACACGAGAGCGAGGAGCCTGGCCTTCAGCTGCAGCCTGGCGCCGGGCGGGTAGGTGCCCCGGGGCAAGGGTCCTCGGGTCGGGAGCCCCAGCCTGGGCCTTGCCACCTCCCGGGCCTTCCAGGGCGCTGGGCAAGGGCTGTGCGTGGAGGGCCGGTTCCAGAAGCTTCTGTCCTGCTCTACCCCACAGGCCTGCTGAGCTGCTGACCACCCCAGCATGTCCGTCCGAAGGACCCCGCGCGGCCTGCATGTGGGACCACGCCCCTGCTGTGCTCAGCCAGGGACCCCGCCCCGGACCCGTCTCTGTGCTGGGCCCCCGACTTGTCACTCACGGGAGGATGAGCCGCGCCCTGACCGGTGCCCCTCCAGACTCAGGGTGCCTGCGAACCCCACTCCGGCCTGGAGCAGGGCCTCCCCCGTGAAGGCGGTGGGGGGGAAGGAGGAACTGGAGCCAGCCCGGACGCAGCGTCTCCCATCCCATGGCGATGCTGAGTGCGTCCGTTCAGTAAAGATGGGACAGCCTGACCCGACATAGGCACGGGGCCGAGTCTTGTCTCTGCGTGTGGGGGCTGCGGGCGCCCAGCGTTCAGACTGGATGCCGTGCGGGGTCATCGTTTTCTGGGGTTTCTTCCTGGGCCCTCACTGTACCCCGAGAAGTCGCAGGAACGGGACAGGCCCAGCGGCCGGAGCGGGGAGGACGTTTGCCTTGCACACAGCCAACCCGGGTTCGATTCCCAGCATCCCATAGGGTCCCCCGAGCACCGCCAGAAGTGATTCCTGAGTGCAGAGCCAGGAGGAACCCCTGAG
>JAOXYA010000016.1:7662565-7679126 GCA_028565675.1 Sorex palustris | reverse complement strand
ACGTGGTGGGGGAGGCCGGGAGCTAGGCCACAGTGCCAGAGAGAGAGAGAGAAAGAGAGCGAGAGAGAGAGTGCCCCAGAGCTAGGCCACGGTGCCACGAGAGAGAGAGAGAGAGAGAGAGAGAGAGAGAGAGAGAGCGAGCAAGCGAGCCCCGGAGCTAGGCCACAGTTCCACGGCAGAGTCTCAGCATCTCAGCTCCCCAGACACTGTGTGCTATTAGGGACTGAACTCATGTCTCCTGTACTCCAAGCATGTGCCCCAGCCAAGCTGTCACAGAGAAAGTTCACATCCGTGCTAGGCTGAAGAGTGCCGTCTAGCAATCGCCTACATTAGGTAACCCTGATTTCTTCTTTCAGCGTAGTATGTAATGGTGATGAAACTCTTCCATGTTCAAGGACTACTGAAAATGTCTTTGGGCCTGATGTTTACTTAATTGAACCTTAAACCGTAGTTTCTATTACGGAAATAAATTTGAATGATTATATGTTAATTCCAAAGGTTGCACAGTGAGTTAAAAGATGCTGTTAAGAAGCAGTTGGAGGCTCTGCCGTTTGACGAGGAGGTGGGGAGTGACATATATGCCGACGACGAGACAGTGAGAAATCTCCAGGAACAGTTACAAGTAGCCAATCAAGTGAGTGGTGTATTTTAAAGAACCATAGCCTAAATGAACTTAGTTGTTAAGAACCTGCGTTCACCTGGATCTATGAATTTGTGTTTCTGGTATCAAAATTAATATTTCATGCGTTCCTGTGGGTTGCAAATAGCCAGAGTAGGTTCCACCACGTGACGTCATCACTCATCACACCAGAAACCTGTGAGCGTCAGGGGGTGGGAGTGGGGAAGGCAAGCTAGGCCTTCAGAGGAATGTCATCCTGACCCGTGGAACCCCTGGGGAATTTCCGTACTGGGAGAGTGGTCCAAGATGTGAGAGAATTCTCGTTACGAAATGCAGGGAGGAAGCAGGGCGAGGAAGTAGCATGCCACATGCTTCCCAGTGTTGCTGAAGGAAAGAAATGCAAAGATCCTCCTCCAGTTCAGGTGTATAGGCCAGGGATGGAGAGCAACAGTGGAGTCCTTGCCTTGGATGTGTGAAGTCCCAGTTCAACCCCTGACACCATTGAAAATAAAAAATATACACCAGTCATGTTACAGATATGACTATGTCCAACATCTGTGAAGATGATTACAGGTGTTAGCAGGATCTGTTATCAGGTGGTGAAAGTACAGGGAGTTCATACTCTCTCTATTTATGTTGTATTTTCATAATTTCTAAAATATTTATTACTTTTGGAGTCACAAAGTCTTATATGTCGCCAAGAAGTATTCTTCTTCAGTAATTTCTAATGCTTACACTGTCTTATTGGACAAGGAGAGTGATTTATATCCATATTTTTTATTATTCAGAGCTTTTATTCTTACCTATGAAATCTGAATAAAAAATTTTTCAGAGGAATTTTACTCTTTAGATTTATTCTTAAATTTAATATTCATAAAACAATATCACCACAGGCATTCTAGACTGCCATGTTTACTTCTCTCTTTTGTGACTTTCGATGAACTCATTTGATAAGCCTGCTGATAACCGAGTGAGTTCTCCAATGTCTTGTTTCACAGGAGAAGAATCAGGCCGTGGAACTCTGGCAGACTGCTTCACAGGAACTGGAGCGACTGCAGAGACTTTACCAGGAATATATGACCAAGACCCAGATCCACGTCGCAGAAAGTCAGAAGCGAGAGGTAATATTGCATGTGATGGGGGCTGGAGTGGTAGCACAGCGGGTAGGGCATTTGCCTTGGATGCGGCCGACCCGGGTTCGATTTCCAGCATCCCATAGGGTCCCCTGAGCACTGCCAGGAGTAATTCCTGAGTGCAAAGCCAGGTGTAACCCCTGAGTATTGCCGGGTGTGACCCCCCCCAAAAAAAAATTCATGTCATGGTTTTCTTGTCAGTAAGAAATTGCACTCTGGAGGAACTCAGCTGTGAATGGAATACCAGAATCTCTGTTTTACTTGTCTTAACAGTAAATAGATGTTTGACAGTCAGAGATGTCTTGACCAGGTCATTAAAGGGTCAGTGTAGACTGGGCGTCACAGTGTACAGACCTCTCAGCATTGTGCCACTGGCGCACAAGTGTTCCAGAGAGTCATAAGAGAATCAGGCTATCCAGAACCTAGAATACTCAGGGCTCATTCCTGGCTCTGCTCCAGGTCTCTCCTGGGGATACTTCGGGGTCCCCTGTGGTGCTGTGAATTAAGTCCCAGCCTGCTGCATGCAGAGCAAGCGCCCTCCCCACTGCACTTTCTCACCTCCTGAATCCATGAGGATTTCAAAGAAGGGCCAGAGCCATTATCTCCCTGCGGTGTTGGCATTCAGGCATTCAGTACATTTGAATGTGATTTTCCAGTAGTTGACGAAGTCTGATAGGATTTCTAGAAATAATGGTTCTACATGACGCATAAATAGCTATGTTACTTTCAACAGGGCGCCTTATTAAATTTTGTAGTTATTTAGAATTCATCTTCAACTCTTAAGCACATAGTAGTAATGAGAAGAAATACAAATGATTTCATCTAGACGTGGACAATGATTTCAGACTTCTGTTTAAATTTAAAGAGGGAAGGGGCATAGCTAGAGTGATAGCACGGTGGCACAGCATTTGCTTTGCATGTGACAAGTTCAGTCTCCCAGCATCCCATGTGGTCCCCTGAACACCACCAAGAGTGGTCCCTGAGCACAGAACCAGGAATAAGTCCTGAACACCGCTAAGTATGGCCCCAAAATAAACAAACAAATTTTTTAATGGTTGCAAATAAGATTATGAGTTTCCTTCTCTTTCTTCTGTAGGACCAGCTGACCAACTTCCAGCAACTGACCCAGCAACTCCACGTTACTAATGAAAACATGGAAATGGTAAGCGGAGAGAGAGAGGTGTGTATTAGGGTTGGTGAGAAATGTCGTCATGAGAGTAAAGTTCACGTATGCGAATGCAGATCAGCAATGACCAGGTAGCATGAGGCCAGGTCTGCGGTCTGCAGCGCTCTCTCTCTCTCTCTCTCTCTCTCTCTCTCTCTCTCTCTCTCTCCTGCCTCTTAAACAGAATCTGAACTTTCACTAGAATACATTTTAGGGGCAGGGGTTTGGGCTACATCTGATGATGATCAGGGCTTACTCCTGGCTCTGCGCTCTGAGTTCACTGCTGTCGGGGCTCAGTACACCATATGGAGTGACAGGGATTGAATCCAGGGTTGGCCACATGCAAGGCAAACACCCTACCCACTGTGCTATCACTTCGACCCCTGGAACAGATCTTTTTTCCAAGTTATCCCCCCCCCCACCATCCCTTCCCTTGGTTGTAGTTGGGATGTCCAGGGGGTGGCACACACACTTGGTATTGTGTGTTTGCACACTTCTTTGTGGGGGCAGTCCGATTTTTGCACTTACACCCTCAGCCATGGAGCACTCAAGGGCCACACTTATTTACTTGTGGTCTCCATTATGTGTTCATTGAGGGGTCATATACACCTACATGCAGTGCTTGCACATATGCGACTAAGGTTCACCAGCAAAGACACACTCCAATGCAAAGCCAGGGATCCACAAACAGCAGAGCCAGTGGAACCACTACTGGCGGTGCCGGGAATCAAACCTGTTACTTCATGCTTACAAGTCCCTTCTGCTTGTAATAGGGGCCTTCCCCGGGTCCCTATTAAAAAAGAAAAAGAAAAAAGAAGAATGGCACATACCAGAATGGAGTGAATGTGAAGAGAGTAATTTTTTTTCACATTTGCTCCACTAGTGGCAAGTTTTCAGTGGACTAAGCCTGAGTGCTTCACTTTTTCTTTTTTTTAGGAGAGGGAAGCCCCACTCACTCCTTTATTTTATTTATTTATTGCTCTTGGGGTCACACCTGGCGATGCACAGGGGATTACTCCTGGCTCTGCACTCAAGAATCACTCCTGGCGGTGCTCGGGGGACCATATGGGATGCTGGGAATCGAACCCGGGTCAGCCGCGTGCAAGACAAACGCCCTCCCCACTGTGCTATGGCTCCAGCCCCAGCCCTTGACCTTCTCGACCCTGCTGGGCAGTGGGCTCTGCACCCCAACATGACCCACCCACCCCCCAACCTCCCGCCCCTCAGGGGCAGGCTCGGCGCTGGGGGGCCAGCTCCCTGCACGCGCTCTGGACAAGGCCCCTGAGCCGTCCTCTGCAGTGTTCCTGCTTCTTTTTCATCCACCTTCTGCGTGGAGATGAATTCTGAATTCTGCTCTATGCAAAGCAGACGCCCTGGGGTTTCGCGCTCCCTCCCCCAAGGCACCCCACCCACCCCCCACAGGCCGTGTCCCCACGGCTGACCCTGCACAGATAAGCCCCCTCCAGCCCCCGCCCGCGCCCCCATTCAGGTAAACCGGGCTTCGCTTTTCAACCCCGTTTCTGGTTACACGTGTACTCGGCTGATAAAATGTCCCCCGCTGCCCCTCTCCCCGAGGGACCCTCGCTGCCTGGGGAGGGGTGGGTCTGGCAGCGCATAGCTGTTGCCTGGAAACGGGGCGGGGATGGGGGGGGATTCTCCCTCCTCCCTCCAGCCCAACACAAATCCCCCCTCCTGGGCTCGCCCCTGTATGGGAGAGGACTCCCGGGGACCCCCCCAGTGACACCCACCTCCGGGCTCTTCACCTGCCCCCCAGGGAGGCACCCAGCAGGATGGGGGTGGGGAAGGGCCCCCGGGGAAGAGGTGCTGCGTGGAGGGTGTCGCCACTGCCTGAGGTGTTGGAAGGAGGGAGAGAAGGGGCATCGGGCTTTATACCCAGAAGGTTCTAGAAGCGGCTTGGAGGATGCTCCCAGATAGACTCACCCTCCTGCACATGAACCTGGTTTCCTCCAAATCCAGAATGTTCCAGGGGCAAAGGCATAGGCACCCCTGTAGGGTCCCCCTGTCCGAAGCCCCCTCACTAGACGCAGGGACAGAGGAGAGGCCCGCAGAGCTCCGGGTGAGTCCTGGTGGCCACTGCGATAGAGCCACGGGCCAGCACGGCGGGGAGCGAAGCCCCACGAGCGGTGATGGGAAAGTGGGGGGGGCAGGGAGCAGGTGGGCTGGAGGCCACGCAAGGCGCTGGGCCGCGGCTGCAGAGCAGATGTGCATGGCAAGACCCCGAAGGGGAGGGCCCAGGTAGGAGGGGACAGGTGAGGAGCCAGGGGCCACACGGGCACCGAGGCCCCTCAGCCAGCCAGGGAGGGTCTCAGGCCAGAGAGTCCCCAGAGACCTAGGTCTGGCCCGCAGCAACCCCCACAACACACCAGGAGGAGAAGCAGAATTTGGGGTGAGCTGTGATGGGGTGACCTGTTTTGGGGTGAGCTGTTACCTGTCAGCATCCCCAGCCTTGGCACCCCAGCCCAGCCAGGCGTGCAGCGGGAGGGTGAGACAATCTCTCACGGTCTCAGCGTTCCTCTGCCTTCGGGCCCTGGATGGGGTCCAGGAACCAGAGACCTGGGTTCAGTCATGCATTTTCCCCCAGAACTGCCAGGAGAGACCCTCGGGCACAGCTGGGTGTGGCTCCCTCCCCCAAATAAAAGCAAATAAAAATTCCGTCTCTTTCCTTCCGGATTTGTTGGGAGCACTCCTCGTGGGGTGCACGCGCACTGACTGCTGTTCCGGGCCAGCCGACTGCCGGGCACAGCTCAGGGGCTCCCGGCATCGTGGCCCTCCTTCCCGTCCCTGATTCGTGCATCCAAACGGGCTTTCTGGGGCTAGAGTGATAGCACAATAGGAAGGGCGCTTGCCTTGTATGCAGTCGACCTGGATTCAATTCCCAGCATCTCGGATGGTCCCCGAGCACCGCCAGAAGTGACTCCTGAGTGCAGAGCCAGGAGTGACCCCTGAGCGTCACTGGGTGTGACCCAAAAACAAACAAGCTGAGAGCCAACGTCACGATCCCCGGTTCAGTGCCGGTAATGCTCAGATGGGAAGTTCTTACCTCTGACGCCTCCGGAAACCAACAAAGATCCAGGGATAAATGCATTCACCGTTCCAGTGGGGGCCCGAGGTCGTGAGGGGGAGCCGGTGGGAGTGGGGTGGAGGGAGAGACACTTGCCAGGGAAGGACATTTAAGGCAGGGCGGGGCACCGGACTTTGCTCCTCGAGCACTGTGCTGAAGAATGTGCTGCAGATTCTGAGTCGGGCGGACGACCCACCCTCCCTTCACAAACGAAGCAGAGGGCCGTGAGAGGAAGCTGTGTCGTTCGTAGTCAGAAAAATGGGGTTTCCCAGGCTCTTCACGGACGCTGCAAGCCTCCAAGACCATCGATCTTTTCAGCAAAGTTTATCTTCTCCTGGTTGGGGAAACATAATAAAAATAAATAAAGCTGCAGGCCCTCTCTTTTCCCCACCTCTGGAGGCTGCTGAGATGTCATTGATGCCTGGAGCAGAGGCAGCCATTCTGTCACCATGAGAATCGCCTGACTCGAGGAGCGACAATCGCTGTGGGAGAACCATCCCAGTCGCCTGAGACCAGTGAGTTCGTGGTTGTTACTTGGGCTGACAGGGGGTGAAGGGTGAAGGTGGACCGGGGTCAGGCGTGGAGCGGGAGTGGGTGGAGCACTGTTGGACGGAGGGAGTGTTTGTAGTCCATGCTTGTAGGGAGGAACTCGGGAACACAACCAAGGCAGGTGAGCGTCCTGTCCTACCTGCAAGCCTCTCCTCACCCAAAGGCAGGCAGCAGCCTCAACAGGAAAACTGCTCTCTGGGGTTGATCTGTGGGTGCTCGAGCCTTGATGGGGAAGGGCCAGGTCACACTCACACTCACACATACACACACACAAAGTCACACAAACACACACATACACAAACACTCACACTCAAACACACACTCACACACACAAACACACATGTACACACACACTCAAAGACACACAATGTCGCACAAACACTCAGACACACTCAAACACACACGTACATACACACTCACACACACTCTCACAATACTCATGCACACACTCACGCACACACTCACACACGCTCAAAGACACACACACATACAAACTCATGCATGCACACACACACACACACACTCTCATACACACACTCACCTACTCACACTCAAACACCCACACTCACACATTTACACACACACGCGGCGGGGGGGTGGGGTGGTTTTCCAGGATGCGTGAGTCAGGTGACAATACCTGGTTCATGGAAAAGGAAAGAGAAATGATCAAGATGACAAATGCTTCACACAGCGTCAGGAAAAAGAGCAAAAGAACATTGGTTTGCTGTTCCGCCTTCTCCCAAGAGGCCACCTAAATGTTTGCCACACGGAGCTCGGCCTCGCAGTGGAATCCCACAGTGGCCGGAGGTTTCCTTCTCGCCCGGGGAGACCCTCAAGGGCGGGGGTGGGAAAGAGCAAATCCTCTACGCAGGGAGCAATGTGCCGGGACCTCCGTCCCCTGAGGATGAACGATGAAAGGGGCTGGCCAAGGGGGGTCTCCGGACTCGGAAACAGGAGCCGGTGCCCCTTAGCGGGACCACACGCCCTCTGCCCTGAAGCCTCCCATGCGGTTCCCTAGAGGGGCATAGAAATGGGGCGTCGGTGCTTCCGGAGCACGGCGGGGAAGGCACCCTCCCCTGAGCCCTCCCGAGATGGCTGAACCTTTGCCGCTTGCAGGAGGCAGCTGCCCCGGGAGAAGCAGCTCCCCGCTAGGAGCCTCTCCTGACTCACAAGACGCCACAACCACCAGACGGGGGTGACACGGGGAGACACTCAGAGGCGAAACCCCGGGTCTGAGGCAGAGACCCAGGTCCCAGAGACCCAGGCCTCGGCACTGCATGGTCCTGCAGCAGTGCTGGGCGTGACTCAGGGGCCGGGAGGCACTGGACCCTCAGCCCCGAGCATCGACCCGCCAGCCTGGGGCGAGAAATGGCTGAAGTGGCCCCCAGTTCCCTTGAGCACCACTAGGGAGCACCCCTCCCTTGCAAAGACCAAGCGATTTTTGTATGGCCGACCACCTTTGCTGGGTGAGCTGGGAATTTCCTTTCAGTTGCCTTCTCCCGGGGCACCCTGGGGGTTCGGCTTCCTGGGTGCTCCCGGGAGCACCTCGACAGGCCTCTTTCCTGGGTTTTGTGATGGATGGGGCAGTATTTGCCCTGGGTCAAACCCGCAGATGGGAGAAGTCCAGTGCCGCCCACAGCGGTCCTCTTTGGCCCCTTTCTCTCCTCGCGTCTTCACGGGTTTGCTGCTTGCAACGCCCCAATGTTCTGCCCAATTCCAGCTGATAATCGGACCGTCCTCCACGCTGAGTCCCAGGGAAGGAATTCGCTGCGTGTGGCTGGTTGGAGAGAAGGGCGCCCCCTGCTGGCAGAGTTGAACCTCTCCTCTGGGAGCGCCCCAACCAACCCCGCCTTCCTGCTCCGAAGTGGTCCCAGGCAGGCAGGGGACACAGTCCTGCAGACCCACTCCCCATGGTGCCCACTGCCCTGCTCAGGAGGGTCGGACACCTCCTGTCTCCTCGCGGCATCAGGGACGCAGGCGCAGTCCTTGCGGCTGCTTAGGAAACGTCTTTGTTGTGCTTTCTCAGAGTTGGGGGTCACACCCGGCGGTGCTCAGGGCTTCCTGCTGGTTCTCCTGCTCAGGGGACCCTCGGGGGTGCCAGGGATCCAGCCTGGGTTGGCCGTGTGCAAGGCCAGCGGCTTACCTGCAGAACTCTCTCTCCAGCCCCGAGAAGTGGGGAATGGGTGGCAATCCCTACAGTGCCTTATGGACACCCCACACAAGGGTCTCGGGGGCCGGGGTCGGCAGTGCTGCTCTCTCTCTGCTCGCGGTAAAAAGTCCACGGCGGCATTAGACAGCCGTCCTGACCGCTGTCCAGCCAGACTGACCCCTCACTGCACTGCTTCCCCTGCTCCCAAGTGCTCCAGCCTCATGCTGCCACCAAGCCCATCAGACCAGAAGCTTCTCCGCCCTCAGTGCCCACCCGCCTGGTGGCCCCAAGGCTCTGCGCGTCAGGTTTGGGCATGGGCAAAGGGGGTTCTTTGCTCTTAGATCGAAGAGAACCTCGCCTCTGCGTTCTGCTGGGTCGAGGGGTGACCTCATCGGTGTTGTTTGGAGAGTAAAATGGAGACATTTTAAAAAATAATCTACTTCCCAGAGAAATAATAAGCTCATGTACCATGGGCACAGTATCTTTTGGAAGACGCATCACAAGTTTGTGTCCTACCGTATTTTCTGGAAAGCACAGAGTGTTTGGAAGAAGCTCTGGCACGTCTTTTGAGCTGGGGGTGGAGTTGTCCTCTCTCGTGTCTGCAGGTCACAGAATCCCCCCAGCTAAGGCCTGTGCTTAGGCGTTCGGTGTGAGAGTCCGGTCAGTCTGGGGGATTTGGTCACGGAGGAAGACAAAACAAGGCCCTCATCTTCCCATGCAGTCAGCCTCCAGCAGCTATTAGTCAGGGGGGCTTGCTCTCAGCCTCAGTGCTTATCTTAGTCACCCCCCCACTTTACCCACATGGCAACAGGGGTGGTGAACAGAGAGGTGAAGCCACTCATTCAAAGTCACACAGCACAGCCAGGATTAAACCAGCTCAGTCTGATAAAGACGCTCTTACTCAGACCCCAATGGTAGCAGCTTTTCAATGCGCGCACGTGTGTGTGTGTGTGTGTGTGTGCATTGTGTGAGGGTGTATGTATAAGTCTGTGAGTGTGAGTGTGTGTATGAGTGTGAGTGTGAGTTTGTGAGTGTGTGTGTGTGTATGAATGCGTGGGTGTTTGTGAGTGTGTGTGAGAGTGTGTGTATGAGCATGTGTGTGAGTTTGTGAATGTGTGCGTGAATGTTTGAGTGTGTGGATACATGAAAGTGTATTTGTGTCCACATATGTATGTTTGTGCATGTGTGATGGAATATGTTTGCGTGTGCACACATGTATATGCACGTGTGTATACATGTGCCTGTGTGTATGAGAGTGTAAGGGGGTGGGGAGAGAATTTTCTAGAAAGTCCCGCTCTGAAACACTGCGGGTCTCAGGCGGCCGAGACTGCTGCTGTGGCCCGGTGATCCACGGCCACTGAAGGGGGGCACGGGGCGCCTCCAGGAAACTCCCGCTGGGCTCCCACCCCCGCGAGCTGCTGGGCCACGCGCCTCACCCTCCGGCCCCAGCCTTCCTGCGAGGGTGGTGGCCCTCCCGGGACCCCCGAGTTCACACACCGGGAGATTCTCATTTTCACCCGCAGACAGCCTGTCTGTGCGAGTTGGAGCCACCTTCTTTTTTTTCCCCGAATGATAATTCCCCCCCCCCCACTTTTTTTTTTTGTAGCTAAAAATCACCCAGGCTTGTCCAGACGAGAGGGCAGAAAATTATGCGGTGAAAGAGAAGGGAAGATAATTTCTCTGGGTCACGGGTATTCGCGCTGTCATCGTCTGCAGCGGCGGGCGCGGGGGGAGGGGCGGGGCGCGGGCTGGGATGGAAATGAGGCTGGTCCAGATCCATCACCGTCCACTCGCCCGCCAGGCTCTGATCAAGGAGCCAGGGAGGGACTGCGGAGGGAGGGGGCTGGCAGGCCTCAGTTTCCCTACCAAGAACCCGGGCGTGCCACACACTGCTCCGTCCACTGCCCCTTGTGCGGGCAGATGACAAACAGGAACATTCTGGAAACCCCAGACCAAGAACTGACAAAGTGGGGCTTGCTGACCCCCAAAGCCGGTGAAGTCTGAGAGCCGGGGTTGGACTCAAATCCAAGCACAGTCCTGGGGTGTGTGTGTGTGTGAGTGTGTGTGGGGGGTGGATTTGTGAACTGCCTGCGCCTCAGTTTCCCCCTCCGTGCAGTGGAGATAAGAACATTGCCCCCCTCTGGTGGTTATGGGGACCCAGTATTCTGACTCCACCACTGGCCACAGGGTTCTGTCCCCCAGCCCCCATCCGCCGTGTGTGACTGAAAAACCTTTGGGGCCAGAGACAAGCCCGCCAGCATCCAGCCACATGGCGGCTACCAGGTCCTGTGGCCTTCCCTCAGTGAGCCTCAGTTTCTCCATCTGCAAAGAGTGGGCGGTAGTACCTCCTCACATAGTTGCTGGGGGTCAGACTCCCCGGAGGGTCCCGCCTGGTGAGATGATGACATGGGTCTGCCCAACTCTTGCCTCGACCCCTTAATTCTGCCACCCTGACCCCCGGGTATGTGGCCTGTTGGTGTCCACGGGGCGAGGGGGGGGGACGGGGAAGGCCCAGCAGTCTCGGGCACCAAGAGGAAGGAGCCGGGCTTTAAGGCCGTCTGTCCTGCGGGACTGACACACCCTGGGGACACCTGGGGAACAGGGAGGCTCCTGCCTCACCTGCCTTAGAGGGAGGCAAACAGCCTCAAACCACAGCAGAGACACATACAAGGGCTGCCGTGTGGCTGCTTTCACGGTCTGGCCTTTCGGGAACCTCTCCCCCGCCACGTCATCCGTGCCATCAGCCTGAAATGACCCCCATCCCCCCCGTTCTGTGTGAATCTCGTGATTGGGCTGTGTCCAGAGGCCTCCTGTCCAGCCCGGACCCCCAAGTCCCCGCCGCTGGTGGTCACCGCAGCCCTGTCCTCCGTCCGAGCCCCTCTGAGTGTGGCTCTCGGAAGGTCCCCCTGGTGGACGCTGTCATCTCTCCCGCTGGGGCAGCTTGGTGGCGACCTTCAAGCCAGGCTCCCAGGCTGCACTGGGACCTTGAGACACCCCGGAGCGAGCGAGCTGGGCTGGGGCGGGGGCAGCTGTGCCTCCCTGCCTGTTCCCTGGCAGACATGACCAATCAATCAAGGCCATCTCTCCTGCCCCGGGCAGCCTTTCAATCATGCAGGCCGGCTCGGGAGGCTGAAGCTAATGGCCATCGGGAGCCGAAAGAAGAGAGACAATAGCTGTGCACAGAGCTGGGAGCTGGGGACAACCCGGGGTGTGGAAGGAAGCCCCGTCCGGGTGCTGCTTTCAGAAGGGGTCTGGGGGGCACTCACACTCACAGGGGCAGGCGCCTTGCAGAATCCTTGGCCCAGAGAGGACACTCGGGTCTGACAGGTTCTGGCAGGAGTCTGCGGGTGGTTTGGGTAAAAGTCGGGTCTTCTGCCTGCTCAGAACTCAGATCTCTAAACAGGGGACTTCCTCTGGGGCCAGAGAGATAGCCTAGGGGTTAGGGTACTGGCCCTGCATGTGGCCACCGGAGTTTGATCCCCAGCACCACACCTGGTCCCTGGAGCCCCGTTTCCGCCGACCCCCCAGGATGGCTCAAGTCCTTCGCAGCACCTGGACCCCACCTTTGAGACCCCACCTTTGGCCAAGAATCGGCAGGAGGGGCCCTAAGTTTCCTCGGAAGGCTCCAGCATCAAAAATAATAAAAACAGGGGCCAGAGTGAGAGTAAAGCACGTAGGGCACTTACCTTTCACTCGGCTGACCCGGGTTCCATCCCCGGCACCCCATATGGTCCTGCCGAGCACCGCCAGGAGTGATCCCTGAGCTCAGAGCCAGGTGTGGCCCCAAGACAAAACATAATAATAAAAACAAAAGACATTTTTCCAACAGAGAGTAAAGGAGGAAGGAGTGAATCTCCCCGCCCTCCACTGCCCCTACCTCCACCTCCTATGCTTCAAAACCCTTCTGTTGCTTTAAACACTTAAAAAAGGCAAAAGTAGACCCTGAGACAATGGTTCCCCACTGCCTCCATCCTTGGAGTGGCCGCTCGCAGTTTCCCTTCCAGAAGCTTCCAGAAGCTTCCAGCAGGCTGGTCCATGCCTGGTCTGTGCAGCAGCTTCCCGCCTCTTGAGGTTCAGAGCAGAGACCTGGGGTGGTGGGTGTGTGTGCGTCGGGGGTGGGGGTTTGGCTGCAAAGGCTGGGCCTCCAGGAAGGTGGTTTGTCTCTGAATCCCGTTTGATGGACGTGCCCTCGATTTATGACGCTGCCCAGAGGCTGAGGACGACTTCTGTCCATTCCGCCCTGTCCCCTCACCCTGGGACCACCCCACTTGCAAAATGCCCCCCTCCCCGACCCATTTCTCCTCTATGGCCCCGATTTCTCTGAGTCTGTTTCCTGCCTGGCTGTTCTCTGGCTGCTGGATAACGTGGACACGACTGGTCTGGGCCACTGAGGGGCCAGGGCCACGCTGGACACAGGCAGGTGCAGATGTGCACGGGCCCCGCCCAACTCATGGGAGGGAGCAGCCGGCGCCCGGCCCGGAGCTTCTCCATGTGCCTCTCTGTGCGAGTTTAATTCCGTGACCTGCCTCTGTGGGGCTAATCCTGTTCTTCCCGCCCAGGGCCGAGCACCCGGGCGTGCCAGACGTGGGGGCTTGGTGCGCGCCAGAAGCCGCTGGGATTGGGGGCCAGGCAGGGGGTGGAGTGGAAGCAGACCGGGACACAAAGGGGCCGAGCCCGGTGTTCGTCCGTCCTGGGGGGAAGCTGTGGCTAAGAAGCTCCAATGAGCTTTGCCCAAGTCTCGGCCATCCAGGGCCACTGCATTCCCGGGCGGCCACTGCACGGGGTCACAGCACACACCCCTGCAGCCACTGCACCCAAGGCCACTGCATTTGCCCCAGCCACTGCACCCAGGGCCACTGAGTCCCCACCACCACCCCTGCAGGCCCTGAGCTCGAGGTTGCTGTGCTCCCGGCAGTCACTGCATCGGAGGCCGCTGCGTTCCAGAGCGGAACTACAGCCTCACCACCCCCCTCTTTATAACAGGCAGCTCTTCCTTCCTTTTCCTGCCCTGCAGCTGGGCACCAGAGAGACGAGCTTGAGTTTGGAGACATGGTCAGTCCCGTCCCGTGTGCCTCTGGGTGGCTTACTTACGCTCTCTGGGCTGTGTGTCCCACCAGGCGGCACCCGTGCTAGTGCCCACATCTCAGGGCGAGTGAAGACAAGGCGAGCGCACTGGAGCGAAGGCTGGCAGGGAGGCTGTGCACGACGCCCAGGGACCGGCCCACTCCTCTGGGGTCCCTGGGAGCAAGACCGAGTCTGTAGCTAAGGATCACTGCCATGGTTCTCCAGAGGGGGGCGGGGGTGGCCGATGCCCCCTGCAGGTGTGAGGAAGGCAGGTCTCGGGAGGTCATCAGAGCTCAGTCCCTTGCCCGTGCCTGCTTTCACGCCAGACGTTGTGGCTGCCTCAGTTTCCCCACTGTGAAGGAGAGAGCTTTGCAGGGGCACTTGGACAAAATAGCATTTCCTGGGTGAGGCGTGGGGTGGCGCCTGCGTGCCCTCTGTCACCGCGGTGTGGGGACTCACTCAGTGACGAGGCCCCGGAACTCCATAAAACCCAAGCGACAGTTAAGTGGGACCTTGGCAGCAGCGGGAGTAATTAGCGGACTTCCCGCAGAGAGGAAGCCCAAATGTCAGGCAGTGCGGGGACATTAGAGCTGGCCCCTGCACGGCCCCAGGACCACGATAGGACAGCCGGGAGCCGCCAGGGCTGGGAACCACATCAGACGGCCCGTGATTCGCTCAGCCAAGAGCCTGCACCTCCTAGAGGTCCCCTCACCTTTGCAGTCTGTCCATCAGGCTGTGTCCACTGCGTGGGGCGTGCAGGAAGGACTGTCTCGGACCTGGGGTGAGAACGTAAAGCCCTGAAGGGCCACCAAGCAGAGTGTCCAAGGCCCAGCAGGTTTCACCAGCAGCCAGATGGCCTTTAGCGGATGTTCCATCCCCCACTACTCTGGCTGAGAGGGGGGCTCCTGGGTGGTGTGAGAGGGGGAAGGCAGGGCCACTGCTACCAAGGCCTGGCAGGTGCAAAAGGGCAACCGACGTACCTAGAAAGCAAGTCGCTAAGATCATGGATGGGTGGGAGGGGCGCGTTCTACGAAGGAACTAAAAGAATGAATGAATGAATGAGTGATTTTCTCATCTGCAATTTGGAGTTATAGGTGGGGGTCAAGGGTTCAACTAATCAGGTGTCTGAAATGGGGGGGGGAGTGTGTGCCCCGTGCTTCTCACTGTTGGAGACCGGAGCAACATCTATCCCCAAGCACCCGTTGGCCCATCCGGGGTGCTGAGGTGCAGGAAGGGGGTGAAGGAGGGACGCTTTTGTTGGTGGCGGCTGCTCCCAAGCGGTGTTCTGGGGGTCCTGGGGTCCTTCCTAGTGATACTCAGTTCAAGGCAGCCTGGCCGTTGCTCAGAGACCTCCGGGGCTCCCTGCTGCCATAGTGTTGGGGGAACATGTGATGTTGGGAATTGAACTCGAGGCCTCCACTGACCATGGAATTGATCCCTTTGGGGGTTGAGGGGGCTTGGGTGACACCCAGTGGTGCTCATGGACTATTCCTGGCTCTGTGGAATCTTGGTGGTGTTCAGGGGGTGATACAGGGCGTTGGGGATTGAACTGGGGTTGGCCGCGTGGATTGGATACTTGAGTCTCAAGGTCACATCCCAGCTCTGATCTCCTCACTGTGGCTCTGAGCAGTGACCCCCACCTGAGTCTGTTTCCCCTCCCTCCACACACACAGCCCACAGTCTCATGGGGGTGCCTCTGCGGGTGTCAAAGTTGTCCAAGGGGGTGACCCCTGACTCTCTCTCTCTGGCCTGCAGGCTCATCCGGGGCATCTGGATTATTCATTGCTAGGATGGTCCCTCTGTTCGCCAGTGGCAGCAGAGAAATGACAAAGAAATCTATTGAGCAAAGTGATGAAATGAGGGGGCAGAGGTACCCCTCGAGTCCAGGCACTGGCCGGAGCAGCTATCAGGGACCCTCAGCGAATGATGTCACACGATGTTGCGGAGCAGGGAGGACAGCACAAGGACCTGGTGGCCCCACTCTGGCCTTGCCTGGCCGCACCGCACCCCAGATGGCCTAAATCTGGCCCCTTTCTCGGCCTCATTCTGCAGAGTGGGTGTGATAAAGAGCCTCAAAGTTGCCGACAGAGAACGAACCGGGGGCCCGTGTGCTCGACTACATTAATTTCTTTGCATTCCCTTTGAAAAAAAAATTTTTTATTAAAAACACCGTGATTTACCAAGTTGTTCATTATACAGTTGTCTCAAGCATTTAGTGTTCCAACACCGCCAGAGATTTGCACGCCCTTCGCTGACGCTAAGGCTGGGGTGACGATCTCCAGGGCCCAGTGGAGATCTGGGGGGAACGATCTGGAAATGACTATTTCGGGAGGGGCTGGGGGGACCCCGAGTGCAGGAGAGGATGGAAACTGAGTCCCGGGGTCTGGGGAGCGGGGCACGGAGCTCAGTTCTGGAAGGCCAGTTAGGTTAAGTACCCTTTACGAAAGTCCCCTGTGCAGGTGAGACCCGGCTTGTTTTTAAAAACCATTTTGGGGTCTTCTATCCTGTTCTTCTGGAGGGGTCCAGCCGCGAAGGTTTCTCTTTCTCCAAAGGCGGGTACCAGCATCACCACCCTTCACCCGTCTTGGTCCGTGGGGCAAAGGCTTTCATTGCCGGAGATCACTGATTGGTCCAGGACAGACACGAAACCCAGAGGAGACCAATCAGAATAGCTCAACCTCCCTGGCAATACCGATTGGCTCAGGTGTGTGGGCACGTGACCGATTTGGTCCAATGAGCGTTCAGTTAAGGATTTTCCCATTCCTCCCCCCCCCCCCCCCCCCCCCCCCCACCCCCGCGG
>JAOXYA010000016.1:7606044-7626084 GCA_028565675.1 Sorex palustris | reverse complement strand
TGTTGTTACTGTGTCTGGCATATCGAATACTCTCGGTAGCTTGCCAGGCTCTCCGAGAGGAGCGGAGGAATCGAACTAGGGTCGACCATGTTGGCTGCGTGCAAGGCAAACGCCCTACCGCTGTGCTATCGCAGCCGACCATGCATCACCGGGTGTGACCCCCCCAAAAAAAAGAATTTCATTTCTTGCTCCTATTTCAGATGTGGGCTCTGGGAATGAGGTGGACAAGAGGAAACACCCCTCTGCTTCCTGGAACCAAACGCTGCCCCAGGCACAGAGTGAATGGCAGGAAGCCCCCGGCTGAGCACTGCAGACCCTGCCTGGGTGGGAGAAGCTGCCCGGCGGAGAAAGATCCTTCCTGGGCCAAGGTGCTAGGTGGCCTGGCTTCCAGGGCCAGCAGCCAGCCGGATGCAGGACACAGGAGCGAGGGTGGCCCCAAGGGACAGGGCGGAGCTGTGCCCACTCGAGGGCAGAGAATCCCTCCTGTCCGCAGCTTCCAGGCCTCTGCCTGGTACCGGGGCTGGCATGGGGTGGGCACGGCGCCCAGCTGGGCTGGGGGGAACGTCAGAGAGTCCTGGGGCGCAGAGAGACGGGAACGGAAGAGGGGGCGGCTGCCACGGCCGGTGGGGACTGTCCCCATGTGCACATGGCCGTGGCCAGAGGTGGGGGTGGTGCAGGGAGCCACTGGGCACAGCCCCAGAGTAGCACCACACATTCCAGGCCAGATGCGTCCACTGGACAGAGAACGGTGTAGGCACAGAACCAGGCCATGGTAGGCTGGAGGCGGCAGATGGCAGAGGGACAGGTCTGGGTACGGGACGGGACAGGACGAGCCTGAACACTGGGGAGAGGCCTGGACACGTCTGTTTAAAGTGGTGAACAGGGGGAACCATCAACCCCAGCACCTGGACACACTCCCAAGTAGAACGAGCCCAGACGGGAACAGAGCAGGCTGGGAGGCTTCCTGGAGGAAGGGGCATTGAAGGAGGAGGAGAGCACCGCAGGGCAGGTTGAAATAATACTGGACTTGCCCCTTCGGTTTGGGGGTGTCAGTGTCAGCTCCCCGCCAGTCCCAAGATGCTGCCGACAGCTACTCTGCTCCCTCACGGGTGGATTCACTGAGATGATGCACCCAGGGTGTTTGGGCCTGAGAAATGGCCCCCAACACCCCCCCCAGAAATCGGGGGCACGTTGTGTGCTGAAACAGACTTTTTGAGGGGCTGGAGTGATAGCACAGCGGGGAGGGCACTTGCCTTGCGTGTAGCAGACCTGGGTTTGATCCCCGGCATCCCAAAGGGTCCCCTGAGCACTGCTCAGAGTGATTCCCGAGTGCAGAGCCAGGAGTAAGCACTGAGCATCACAGGGTGTGACTCTACCTCACGAGACGGGGGGGAGGGAGAGGATGGACTTCAGCACGAGCGGTCCTGGGTCCAAGGACTGGACACCTCGGGCCGCCCCCTCTCTGATGCCCAGGCCCTCCACCTGCACAGCACCTGTTCCCCCCACCAGGGGCGTAGCTGCCCACGGCCCCCTCCCTGCAGGCGAGCACTATCCCCGGGAGCGTGGGGGGCTCGGGGCCCCCAGCAGAGGCGCCTTGACCCTCCTCACCGGCTCCTTCTCCAGGGCTGGAGAGGAAGGTCCGGCGGGGGCGCCCACAGGGCGGGGGGGGGGGGCGGAGGGGCAGGCCGGCCGTCAGCGGCTCACCCCAGCACCCCACCCCAGCACCCCCGGCTCGCGGCTCGGTCCCTGGCCATGAGGATCACGGTCACATTGTGACAAAGCCGCCCTGCCTCCCCGCCCGCCCCCTCCCCCCCCTGCTCCCTTTATGTCCCGTCCCTGCCCCCCACCCCCCCGCTCCCCTCGCCTCTCTCCCTCCCCTTTATTTTATCTCGACTTGCCACAGATCTCCCCCCCCCCCACAAAGCAGCTGCCATCCTTGTTCTGGGCCATTATCTGGCCGTGTGGCCGGGCGGGCGCCGTAGACAATCGCGGGATGGAGAGTCTGGCCGGGGGAGGGCGTCGGCCCATCCATCACGGCCGCCCCCAGCCTCCGCCACTCCTGGAATCTGCGCTCTGGGCCTGGCCGAGCCGGCCGGTCCCCTCCTAGGCCCAAGGCCCAGGCTGACTCTGGTGTCTGTCAGCTGCGCCCTCTGCCAGAGGGAGGCTCCTTTGGGCCCTTTGGGTGAATGTGACTATGAGGCTCAGAGAGAGCCAGTCACTTGCCCCAGGTCACACAGCGCAGGAGAAGCACGGGGTAGGGGGGACGGGTGGGAGGGACGGGTGGGGGAGTCTCACAGCACTCAGGGCAGGGCGGGAAGGAGAAGCACGTGCAGGACCTAGACCTGTGTCCCGCTGTGAACACTGAGCGCTCAGGATGCTAATAGCGAGGTTACCCCACCCCCGCCCACCCCCAGCTCCCTGTCTTGCACCTGCGGGTCAGTGCTGATCAGGAAAGTGGGGCTGAGGGTGGAGACAGAGTATCTGCTTCTGTGGGGGAGAGCGGAGAGACCAGGGCTGGTAGGGCAGGGGCCGTGCACGAACCATATGGTCCCCTGAGCACTGCCAGGAATGAGCCCCGAGCACAGAGCCGGGAGTCAGCCCTGAGCGCCACCAGGAGTGATTCCTCAGTGCAGAGTCAGGAGTCACCCCACTGCCGGCTGTGTCCTCCCTGCGCCCCCCAAAAGGACAGCTTTGTCACAGCACCTGGCCTCCGTCTGCCACATGGGGAGGACTTCGGGCTCCGAGGGCCCCCGGTGGCCGTCACGAGTGCAGCTCCTCATCCCCATTTCCCTGGAAAGAAGAGCAAGACACAAGATGGCCAATGACTGGCCTTGAGACTATAGGTAGGTCCCTGAGGGTAAACTGAGGCTGAGAGGCGAGGTCCCTTCCGAGTCCCACCCTCAGTCACAGCTGAGCCGGACTGAAGTTCTCCTTGTCCAGGATGGGGGGTGGGGGCTGCGGGGGGGGGAGGGGAGGTAGACACGCCCCCTACCCCGCCTCCCCTCCTGCCGCCCTCCTCACACACAGCGGCCAGCTCCTACTCATCCCACAGTGCCCCACAGCCCTGTGCCCGTGGCTGGGGACATTTGCCGCCAAGCTGCGCCCTGGGAGCTGTTTCTCCCCGAGCCTGGACATTTTTCCAAGTTCCTCGACTGTCTGACCCCAAGCGTCTCCCACCAGCGCCCCGGCAAGGTTCCAGGCACGGGGGTGCAGTGGCAGCTGCCCCGGCCCTGTAAGACTCGATAGCGCCCTTGCGGTTCAGAGCCTGGAGTGCGGCAGCTGTGACCTTGACGACGCCCTTCACTGAGCCGCTCGCTCGCTGCCAGGGCTGAGGGCTGCATCTGCCGCGTCTCAGGCAAGGAAGATGGGGGCACGGGGGCCAGGCCTGGGGGCCAGGGGCCTGCTGAGGGGCACTCCAGCACCCAAGACGCCAGGCTGACTTGCTGGAGGAGAGAGCCGGGTCGCCCAGCAACCGCAGAACCCCCCAAACAGCCAGAAGTCCCCCCAAAGAAGCACAAGGCCACCTAGGCAGCCCCCTGCTCTCCCTTCCCTGTTCTCTCTCTCTCCCTCTCTCTTTCTCTCTTCCTCTCTCTCCCCTCCCATCTCTCTCTCTCTCTCTCTCTCTCTCTCTCTCAGACTGCCAGAAACTTCTGGAGCTTTAGGGCACTTTGTCTCAGCTCTTTATTGCTCTCCCATTTCTCCTCTTCTCCCCCAGATGCTATAAGTCTCCCCCGCCACCCCGACACCCTGACCCCCATGGTCTGAGTTGGGTGGGGGCCTGCGGAAGGGGGCAGGCAGGGGCGCCCCTGAGACCTTGGTTTGGGGGCTCAGGAGCCCCAGGGACTCCAGGAGGGGCTCTGAGGTGCAGGGAAGTGGGGAGACAGCTGGGGGGGCTGCAGGTCGCCCAGCACCTCTGGGGGGGAGCCAGAGCCGGAGGAGCCGGAGGAGCGCCGGAAACACGTGTCTGTGTGTGGACAGGAAGCAGGGTGCGGGGGGGGGGGTATGTGTGTAGTATGCGGGGTGTCTATGCACGTGGTGTGTGAGTGTGTAAGTGTACACGTGTGCGGTGCGTGCATGTGTGTGGTAGGTGAGTCTGGGTGTGTGTGTATGTGTGACGTGTGGTTGTGTGACTGAGTTTGTATGTGTGTGGTGTGTATATGACCACGGGTATGTGAGCGTGTGAGGGCATGTGTGACCACGGGTGTGTGAGTTTGTGTGTGTGCACAGGTGTGTGGGCATATGTGTATTGCAGGTATGTGAGCATGTGTGTGTGCAGGTGGGTGAGCGTGTGAGTGCATGTGTAACCATGGGTGTGTGAGCGTTTGTGTGTGTGCAGGTGTGTGAGTGTGTGTATAAGTGTACAGGTGTGTGAGCGCGTATGTGTGCGGTGGGTGAGTGTGTGAGTGCATGTGTGACCACAGGTGTGTGAGCGTTTGTTTGTGTGTGCAGTTCTGTGAGCATGTGTGTGTGCAGGTGTGTGAGTGTGTGTGCAGTTGTGTGAGCATGTGTGTGTGTGTGTGCATGTGTGCAAGTGTGTGAGGGTGTGAGGGCATGTGTGACCACGGGTGTGTGAGTGTTTGTGTGTGCAGTTCTGTGAGCGTGTGTGTGTGTGCAGTTGTGTGAGCAGTGTGTGTGTGTGCACAGGTGTGTGAACATACGTGCATGTGCAGGTGTGTGAGCAGTGTGTGTGTGCAGGTGGGTGAGTGTGTGAGTCCATGTGTGACTGCGGGTGTGTGAGCATTTGTGTGCAGGTGTGTGAGCGTGTGTGTGTGTGTACAGGTGTGTGAACGTGTATGTGTGCAGGTGGGTGAGCGTGTGAGTGCATGTGTGACCATGGGTGTGTGAGCGTTTGTGTGTGTGTGCAGGTGTGTGAGTGTGTGTGCAGTTCTGTGAGCTGTGTGTGCAGTTGTGTGAGCGGTGTGTGTGTGTGTGTGTGTACAGGTGTGTGAGTGTGTATGTGTGCAGGTGGGTGAGTGTGTGATTGCATGTGTGACCGCGGGTGCGTGAGCATTTGTGTGTGTGTGTGTGCAGTTCTGTGAGCATGTGTGTGTGTGCAGGTGTGAGTGTGTGTGTGTGTGCAGTTGTGTGAGCGTGTGTGCGAGCCTGTGTAGACAGCAGGGTGGGTGCCGTGTGTGCTGGTGCGAAGGCTCCCTCCGGGAGACTCCAGGACCGAGGCCGCCAAGGAGCAGGGTGCCTCAGCCTCGTGGCCCCAAGGCCGCCTGCGAGCAAATGCAAAACCACTCGATTTATGAATTTTTTTTCCCTTGAAAATCGCGCGTGGCGGCGGGTGTCCGGGGAGGCGCGGGCCCGCCGCGGTAATTAACAAAGGAGCGGCTCTCCGGCTCGTATTTACTGATCTATGCATGCACACACAAGGTGAGATACGATGAATGGGTAATTTCCCAGCGGCTTTTGCTCCTACTTGCTGCAAAGTTGTGAACAAAATGACTGGCCATGCATTGAACTGGCTTACACAGCTCTCCATATGGAAATGAAGATAATCCAGAGCCCAGCTTTGTGTCTCGGCCGCGGCAGGGGGGCGGGAGGGAAGGGGAGGGGGCCCGGGCAGGCTCCAAAGAGACCGGCAGGCTCGGGGCCTTTCAGGAGGACAGTTGTCTGCTCGGGCGGGGAATTGAGCGAGATTTTGTTGGTCAAACACTCGGGAGAATCTATTCTTCCCCTCCCCTGCCCCCAGCCCCGGCCGCCACCGTCTTTCTTCTGCTGAGACCTCACCAGGGATGTAACTCTTGGTCCTGGGGTAGGAAGGGTTTAGGCGGGAGGACAAAAGAGGAGGGATTATGGGTAAGGTCAGAGGGCGCGAGGATTAGAGATATGATGCATTGGGGGCAAGGCTGCGGGGCTGCTCTCGTTCCTATGAAGCCTGCAGTTAATTGATGGGAAAAACCTGCCCCCCCCAGCCCCTCCCACAACCCCCGCTCTACGCTCCCACCTCGGAGGCTCTTTCTTGTGTCCCGGCTCCGCCGTCCTCTCGGCCTGCCTCAGCCCGTGGCTTCCGGGCCACCGTGGTCCTGATGTGGAGGGAACAGGGCAGAGGCAGAGGCTGAGGGGTAGCCAAGCACACACACGCATGCAGGGCACGCACATACTTGTGGACGCAGGCGACTGAACACGGTTGCCTAGATACACTCATGTACATATATGTGCGCGTGGCTCACGTCCACAGACATCCGTGCACACACCTACACATGCATGTGCACGTGCAACCATCCGTATCTGCACACATACATGGACACGTAGACACCGACACTTGCGTATAAATATTCATGTGGGTACGTACCTGGACACACCGACACTCACCTGTACACATGCACACTCTGGCGCATGCGTGCACATGGGACACGCGTATAGACACATACACACACTCATACATGTATGCACACATGTATGGGCACATGCACACACTCTCACATGTGTGCCCATGTGTATAGACACATGTACACAGGTAATCACACATGTGCTCACTAGGAAACTCTCTGAACCAATGTGTCAGCTTTCCCACTGTTTTCAAGTAAACTTGTTTTTTTTTTTAATTCAAGGCTTTTATTTGTTTACATATAACAGGAATACAATAAATGAGAACATATCAAGGCATAGATCATTTTGGTTGTTTAGATTTTGGGCCATACCTGGAGATGCTCAGGGCTGACTCCTGGCTCTGCACTCAGGGACCACCCCTGGCGGTGCTCAGGGCACCACATGAGGTACCAGGGATTGAACTGGGTTAAGCGGCGTACATGGCAAGTGCCCCACCCTCTGAACTTTCTCTTTGGTCCCCATGTACGATTTTTAATCTGGGGTCACGCCTGGTATCTGGTCTCCCGCAAGCAGAGTGAACGTCTCCAGCACTTCTGGCTGTCTCTGCTCCCCCCACACCTCCCAACACACCCCCACCCCACCCCCACCCTAAGCACATGTGAACTTTGTGAACACCTAAGGGTGATCAAGGTGCTCCCCGCTGAGTTAAGGGATTCACAGTTGGCAGTTCCAAAGAGCTTGTTGGGGACCCTGAGCCTTGGGGTGCCCGTGGTGAACCCCTAGAGCCAGTCCCAGTGTGTGAGGAGGCGGCAGGGCCCCTGGAACAGGGCTGCACAAAGCCGGGCTCCCACAGGTCGAGCCACACCTCCTGCCTTGGACACTCTGTCGTGCCTGAGTCTGCGTGGAGCTCCCGCTTCTCACTCCAGCGCCTGCCCACCCGCAAGCAGGCCCCCTGGGCCTCTCACTGGCCCTGCATGAAGAGACTCTTCCTGGTGCTTCTTCCCTGATTCTGCTCAGGGTTTCCCGCGAGACACCTCAGCCGGGTGTGAGAGCCAAGACAGAACGGAGAGGTTCCATTTGTTTGGTTGTTGTTTGATTGGTTTAGGGACCACACCTGGTGGTGTGCAGGGCTTACTCCTGCTGGTGCCCGGGGGAACCTAGGGGATGCCGGGCATCGAACCCCGGTCAGCCTCATGCAAGGCAAAAGCCCTCCCCGCTATGCTATTGCTCTGGGTCCCTGTAAAGGTTCCATTTGCATGTCCATAGTATGGAACTTTTTGTCTCTCCCTGGGTTCATGAATGGACTTGACGTATGACACTAGGGATTTGGACAGTGCCCCAGAGCACAATGGGATACTCCGAGGAAGTGTTACCCGCATGAGTGGGTCAGCACATCCTCATCCCCAGAATTATGAGGACAGTTATGAGCGAATGTTATGAGGACAGTTCCACTGCACTCTGACAACGCTCAAATACAGCATACATCATGTACTATTCATAAAAGAGCCTTGGGGGCCAGAGGGATAATACAGCAGGGAGGGTGTTTGCCTTGCACATGGCCAATCTGGGACCCCCAGCATCCCATATAGTCCCCCAAGCACTGTCAGAAGTGATTCCTGTGTGCAGAGCCAGGAGGAACCTGAGTAACCTGAGTATCGCCGGTGTGACCTCAAAAGCCAAAAGAAAAACACATATAGGCTCTATGTAATAAAAACTCATACTAGGGTTTCATTCATTTGAATTGCCATGTTCCTAGACTCTTTTATTTTTAAGTTTACATTTTTTTCTTTAAACATTTTATTTACTTTGGGGTCTGGGGGCTTGGGGGGGCCTGGAGATGCTCAGGGGTTACTCCTGGCTTTGCCCTCAGGAATCACTCCTGGCAGGGCTCGGGGGACCATAAGGGATGCTGGGGCGGGGATCAATTCCAGGTCAGTGGCAGTGCAAGGCTAATGCCCTGCCCACTGTGCTATCTCTCTGGATCCAAAAAATTTATTTATTTTTTGGCTTTGGGGGAATACTCTGAGTTTGTTTCTGGGAGGCCATGAATTGTTAGGGATCAAATTGGGGGCTCCTGCATGCCAAGCATATCTTCCAGCTTGCTGAGCTCTTTCTCTGGCCCCTGAAGCTTGATTTTATTTATTTAACTATTTGATTTTGGGAGGGGCATGCTCAGTGGTGCTCAGGGGTCACCCCTGGCAGGCTCAGGGGATGCTGTATGCGGGTGCTGGGGATCAAACCTAGGTGAACTGCATGCAAGACAAGCTCCCTAACCACTGTACTATCTCTCTGGCCCCTGAAGTTTGACTTTGAAATGAAACTCAAGAGCTGGAGAGATAGTACAGTGCAGACAGGCAGCTGCCTTGCACACAGTCGACTCAGCTCCAATGGGGTTCCCTGAGCTCCACCAGAAGTGATCCCTGAGCAGAGCTAGGATGTATCCCCAAAAACGAAAAATAAATTAACCTTAAAAAAAACACGAGGGACTGGAGCGATAGCTGGAGCGATAACACAGCGGGTAGGGCATTTGCCTTGCACGCAGCCGACCCGGGTTGGATTCCCAGCAATCCACATGGTACCCTGAGCACCGCCAGGAGTAATTCCTGAGTGCCTGAGCCAGGAGTAACCCCCGTGCATAGCCGGGTGTGACCCAAAAAGAAAAAAAAAACTCTAGAAGTCAGAGAGATAGTACAGTGGGTAGCACAGCGTTGACCTTGCACGTGGCCATCCCGGGTTCCATTCCCGCACCCCATATGGTCCTTCGAGACTGCCAGGACTGACCCTGAGCACAGAGCTAGGAGTTAGTCCTAAGCACTGCCAGCCCTCCGCCAATGAGACTCTAGATCGCGATGGAAAATGGAAAACCAACCAACTGCCGGCGGCCCACGCAGGGTTCTCGGGAAAAACTCCCGGCACATCGCTATGGATCACACCTAAGTCAGCTTTTCCAGACTGAAGCTTTCGCACACGTTCCTGCTCCCTTTTCGTGAAAAGGAAGGAAAACAGGAGGCAGGCGGCCCGCGGCCCGCGGGATGCCCGCGGAGGAAAACACCGTGATCCTGTCGCACCTGGGCTGGGATGCGGAGCCCGGAAAGATGCTGCGCCTGGTAACGGCCTGGGGGCGGGTGCTAGGGCCGATCCTCCAATAGGCAGCCGCGCGCCTGATGATTGACGTTTGCTTCATAGCACCGTAGCCACTGGTCCAGACCCCTTCGCCAGCGGTCTTCCAAGTGCCCATCGGCGCCCGCGTGGCTGGTGGGCGACCATCGTGGCCGGTGGGGTCCGACATTGCAGAGGAGTACCCTGGAACGGCGCTGCGCCAAAGTGGGGTTTGTGGGCGGGGACAGGCGAGCACCGAAGGACTCAGAGGCTGGGGTGGGCAGATGGGGCGAGGGGCCGCGGGGAGCCGGCGCGGGCACCTCTGGCTCCTGCCAGCCGGCTCCTCCAGCTCTGGCTGCAGCCCCTCTCTTCACGACTTCTTCCCCCTCGCCAGCACCCCGACCCAGAACCGACGCCCCCAAAGGGGTCCTCGAGCCTAGTAGCGGTCCACCTCGACGCAGGCTCACTGGTTCCTTTGCCACCTTTTCGCCTCCCCTACGGGGAAGGGCTTGAGTGGTTGATTACCTGGGTTCAAAGCCCGGCGTAGCCACTTGGTGACTCTGCACTTAAGCTAAATCACTTGACCTCTCTGGGCCACCTCCGGGGTTCTGTCCCCAGGGAGGGTTGCCCGTCGTTCTTGTAGAATTAGGTGGTTTAACTTATGTAAAGCACCTGCTGCGTGGTTAACAGTAATATACATTTTTATTTTCTTTTTGGGTCACACCTCGTGGTGCTCTGGGGTTACTCCTGGCTTTGCACTCAGGAATTATTCCTGGCAGTGCTCAGGGGGGACCCTCTGGGATGCCAGGGATGAAACCTGGGTCAGCAGCATGCAAGGCAAAGGCCCTACCCGCTGGACTATCGCCAAAACCCCAACGATGATAAATAAATGTCCAACCTCATTGACTAGCTTAAGCAAGACCTTTCATCGAATATAAAGAGGACACGAAAGCAGGAAGGTCAGTGGGAGGGAGGCCACCACTAATAATGACCAAGAAATTTAATATTCAAGCGCAAACTGCCTGGATTTCTCAGGCTCCAAAACTCTGGGAGCTTCCCCACTCCCCAACATTCCAAAGGTCTGTGTGGTGGACGTTGTTCAAGTTGGTCAGTGTCCAGGTCCCTCCTTCCAGGTTCCTAGGGGTGAAAAGTTTGCTTTTCCAGGGCTGGAACAATAGCACAGGGGGCAGGGTGTTTTCCTTGCACGCAGCAGATCTGGGTTCGATCCCCAGCATCCCAGATGGTCCCCTGAGTACTGCCAGGAGTAATTCCTGAGTGCAGAACCAGGAGTAACCCCTGTGCATCGCCGGGTGTGACCAAGAAAAAAGCCAAAAATAAAAAAAAAGAGTTTGCTTTTCCTCAAAAGTGAGGTTGGACACGTAACTAGTCACAAGCAAAGGTGATCTCGAAGGTCCCCGGCCAAAGCGTTCCATTGCGTGATAGTGGCAGGGTCCTTGCTGCCTTTTTCCACCTCTATGCCGCAAATCATAATGACCTCAGAGATAGCGTATTGTGGGATTTGGGTGTTGCTCCCCCGGCAGGGTCCCTGCATGGTACATTGAGCAGGGAACCTCTGTCTGGTCTCTGCTGGACACGCGAATGAGTGGGAACTAACCCGGAGTCTGAAACCGGGAAGGCCAACATCTCCCGCTACGGCCGCACGGTGCAGCCTGCTCTGACTAATCCCAGTGGACTTTTCCCAAAAGCTGCAGGTAGGGAGCAGAGGGCGGATTTGCTCCTCACTGACCCAGTGCCCCACACCTCTATGCCAGGAACGGTTTGTTTTGGACCCATGAACACCATTGAATTTCCTGTACCCCACCCAGAACTGTAACCCAGACCCAGACCAGGAGCCCCTCCATTGGCCGAGTGTAGACCCCCCCCCACCTGCTCTGGGAACCTGAAGACTCAGACTTTGGGGCCAGAGAGATGGTAAAGTGGGGAGGGTGCCTGTCGTGAAGGTGTCCAGCCCCCAGGTTCGATCCTGGGCCTTCCACGTGGAGTTAAAGCCCATTAACTGGCCCCAAGTGACCAGGGGAGTCGAAACATCCAAAGAGATAATGAAACAAATTAAAAATGGGCTGGAGGGGAGAGGTCTCAGGATCCCATGTCAACCCGGCCACTGACCCAGGTTCGATTCCTCTGTCCCTCTCAGAGAGCCTGGCAAGCTACCAAGAGTATCTCGCCCGCACGGCAAAGCCTGGCAAGCTACCTGTGACATATTGGATATGCCAAACATAGTAACAACAAATCTTATAATGGAGACGTTACTGGGCCTGCTCGAGCAAATAGATGAAAACGGGAGGACAGTGCTACAGTGGGCTGGAGGGGCTGGAGTGATAGCCCAACCGGTAGGGCATTTGCCTTGCATGCGGTCGACCCAGGTTCGATTCCCAGCATCCCATATGGTCTCCCGAGCACCGCCAGGAGTAATTCCTGAGTGCAAAAGCTGGGAGTAACGCCTGTGCATTGCTGGGTGTGACCCAAACAGCAAAAGGGGGGGGGGAAGGGCTGGAGTGATAGTCCAGTGGGTAGGGGCACTTGCCTTGCACGCAGCCAACCCAGGTTCAATTCCTGGCATGCCATAGGGTGCCCTGAGCCCACCAGCAATGATCCCTGAGCTCAGAGTCAGGAGTAAGCCCTGAGTATTGCCGATGTGGCCCAAAACACTCTCTCTCTCTCTCTCTCTCTCTCTCTCTCTCTCTCTCTCTCTCTCAGACCTCACACGCTGAGAATAAGAATTACAGGCAAAACCACAAGTCTGTCTCTCCACAAGGAAGTCGCACCAGCCGAGCACTGTATGGCCTGGCTCAAGGCCAGAACCTTTTAGCCTGATGCTTTAAGAAACCCACATCAGGGGCTGGAGCATTAGTACAGTGGGGAGACCGACTTGAGTTCAATCTCCCATTCCATATGGTCCCTGAGCACTGCCAGGAGTAATTTCTGAGTGCAGAGCAAGGAGTAACCCCTGAGCATCGCAGAATGTGTCCTTCCCGTTTCCCCCACCCCACCCCCTGCTAAAAAAGAAACCCACCAAACAAGACACCAGAGAGAATTCACACCCCTCTTTGCAGAGAGAGGCGTCTTCAGTCTGAAGAGCCCATGGCTAATCATGCAAACACTCCCTCTTTGAGGCAGTGAGGAGATCTTTGAAATACGGTTAGCATTTTGGGGTTTTTAACCAGACTAAGAAAATAATTATGAGATTCTAAATTAGCTGCTAAATGAAATGGTTCTTCAGGAAACTGTTGAGTTCTTCTTTTCTGTCAGCTTCAAGTGTTGTTTGGGGGCTGTAACTGCATTCTGTGCTAATCATGGCATTTGCATGACGTTCGTCATTTCCTTATTTGAATGGGGGGGGGTTGTGAAATGAGCACCGACAACAAAACAAAACAAAAAATAGCAAAATGGTCTGGTCTTTGACCCTCCCGGGATACACATAGATCTGGGCAGAATCCAAGTTCTGGCTCTCTAGAAAATAGATTTTGAAAGGGCGGGGGTGAGAATCTGCCTTTGAAGGAGATTGACAGCCCTAAGAAAGTTCTAGAAAAGTAGCCTAGCCACACACCCCCACACCCCCCACTTCACACGGCTGCTTCAGGGACCCAAATCTACCTAGGGTCAGCCTAGCCTTCCCTCCTTTGCTTGCTCTATGTTGTTTCGTAAATTATATTTTTGTGCACTTACTGTTAGAACAAGATTTGCTAACTAGACCCAGGAACCAGGGAGATGGCTCACGGAGCCGGAGAATGGAGCACCAGCACCATGTGTGTACCCCCAAGGGCTACAGGGAGGGACCCCTGGACACCAAGCCCCAGAGGATCCACTGAGCCCTGCTGGGTGTGGCCCCAAAATAGCACTGTAGCACTGTCCTCCCATTGTTCATCGATTTGCTCGAGCGGGTCCAGTAACGTCTCCGTTGTGAGACTTGTTGTTACTGTGTTTAGCATATCAAATACGTCACGGGTAGCTTACCAGGCTTGCCTTGGGAGCAAGATACTCTCAGTAGCCTGCCAGGCTCTCCGAGAGGGGTGAAGGAATCGAACCCGGCTTGGCTGGGCTGGCTGCCCACAAGGCAAACGCCCTACCGCTGTGTTATCGCTCCAGTCCAGGCCCCAAAGTAATACATCTAATTTCATAATTTCAGGTCACCCACCCGGACCCCGCAACCGAGAACAGTAAAGAGGGGTGGAGTCTGGGGGTGGTAAATACCCCCCATCCCAGCACAGACACCCCAGTGGGGACCTGGCACCTGTGTGCCAAGGTGGGTCCCAGCAGTGCTGCACCTGGGGTCACTGGGGCTGTGTCAGAGGGGACAACCTCTAGTGTACGGCAGAAGAGGTGCGATGCTTCCCCCACTGGAACCACAAAGGAGAGAGAAGCGGGTTCTAATGGGGGTTTTGAAGAGTGTGTAGGTGGCCGTTTCCAAGAGGAGGGTGATGGTCCCTGTCTCTGGGACCCTACCACAAAGCCTGTCCCAGGGGGAGAGGAACAGGTTCTGTGGGATGCATGCCTATGGACCAGGTTTGGGGTGGTGTCTCTGGCCACCAAGCCTATTGTGATGGTTTAGGTAAGGACTAAGGTCTTTTTCTTTTCTTCTTCTTCTTTTTTTTTTTTTTTTTTTTTTTTTTGCTTTTTGGGTCACACCCAACGATGCTCAGGGTTACTCCTAGTTCTACACTTAGGAATTACTCCTGGTGATGCTGGGGGACCATATGGGATGCCGGAGATCAAACCTGGGTCAGCCACATGCAAGGCAAAGGCCCTCCCCGCTGCACTATCGCTCCAGCCCCGGGAGGCTGTTTCTTTTCTATGGAGGGAAACTGGCCCCTGGGCTCTGGACCCCAGAGGCTTCATGACTGGGGGCCCAGCACCCACCCACAGCGAGTGTCCCCTCGTCTTAAGCATTTGATGTCCTGAGTGTGACCATACAGGGTCCCCTGGGCTCCAACGTGGGGGCTGGGCCCAGCCCTGGTTTCCAGCAGCCGTTTGCTTCCCAGGAGCAGGACACACGCTGATGAACACAAACTTACTGGCAAGCCCAGGACAGATCGGGCGTGGGGGTGGGGGGTCCTTCCTCCAGCCTCCCTGCCCTGAGCATCCTCCTAACCACGGAGTGAGGGCGTGGTGTGGAGCCCAGGCTGTAGATGTGGGGACGGGGGCAAAGGGGCTTCTGAGACCAGCCGGAAGCGGCAGGCCCTGGATTCGAACTTACCCACGGCCCCCAGCACCTGTTCTCCGAGGCCCAGGACCCCTGCTCTGTGCTTGGTGGTCACTTAGGAAGTTTTATCTCTGAGTTCAGCGTGGCCAGAGCCCCCTCGCTTCTTTATGTGAGGGGTCAGAGCAGGTGTTTCAGGGTGGAGAGACGTTTCCTTTCCCGGCCTGCTTCTCTCTCGCCCCTTCGCCTCCAGCCTGACGCTTGCTCTGGGCGGAGGCTTTTGTCTCAAGTCATGCACCTTCCCTTGCAACTCCTTCCTTCCTTCCTTCCTTCCTTCCTTCCTTCCATCTTTCTTTTTCTCCCTTTCTTTCATCTTTCTTTTTCTCCCTCTCTCTTTCTTTCTTCTTTCTCTCTTCCTTCCTTCCTTCCTTTCTTTTATCTTTCTTTCTTTCTTTCATCTTTCTTTTTCTCCCTTTCTTTCTTCATTCATCTTTCTTTCTCTCCCTCCCCCTTTTTCTTTCTTTCATTTTTCTTTCCTTTTTCTTTCTCTCTTTCTTCCTCCCTTCCTTTCTTTCATCTTTCTTTTTCTTCCTTTCTTTCTTTCTTTCATCTTTTTCTACCTTTCTTTTATCTTTCTTTTTTCTTTCTTCTTTTCTTCCTTTCATCTTTCTTTTTCTCCATTTCTTTCTTTCATCTTTTTCCTGCCTTTCTTTCTTTCTTTCATCTCTCTTTTTCTCCATTTATTTCTTTCATCTTTCTTTTCTCTCTTTTTCTTTCATCTTTTTCTCCCTTTCTTTCTTTCATCTTTTTCTCCATTTCTTTCTTTCTCTCTTCCTTCCTTCCTTCCTTTCTCCTGTCTTTCTTATTTTCTTCCTTCCTTTATTTCTCTCTCTTTTCTCTTTTTTTAATAATTCAGCATTAAGGGGGCTGGAATGATAGTCCAGCGGGGAAGGTGCTTGCCTTGCTTGCCTTTGACCCAGGTTCGATCCCCGGCATCCCATATGGTTCCCGAGCACCACCAGCAGTGATTTCTGAGTGCAGAGCCAGGAGTAACACCTGAGCACTGCTGGGTGTGGCCTAGACAACAACAACAACAACATCAACGGCAATAATAATAGCTCAGCATCAAGAGCCTTAGTACGCCCCGCTTCTTGTTGGTTTACCTCCAACAAGCCATGGATCCCTGCCCATCCCACTCACAAGCTACAAACAGGGTTCAGAGCCAACTGGGGTGGCCTTGAAGCCTGGGGTGGTCCCAGGAAATTCCAGGGTGGTGGTCCAGGATCTGAGAGCCCTCCCCAAGTCCTGGAATTCTCCTGCAGGGCTGGGTCGTGGGGCTTGAAGAGTTTTGATGCTCGGCTCCCTTCCCCGGGAGGGACTTTGATTGGCAGAGCCCCAGGGCGGCGAGTCGTGGGGGAGTTCTTAAATCACACTCTCTGTGCCCACGCACATAATGGCCGCAGGTGCCCGCTCCTCAATACATCATCATCCATAACCATAATAGCGCGGCGCAGCTCTTCCGCTCGTAATAAATAGCGTATCATCTGCTCATCATATTTTATCCGGGAACATCCTGACACCCGCTCACAACACCATAGATCACGCGATCGACTCTCGGCGTTCCCTCCCAGGAGGGGCATCCTCAGGTATATTTGCTTAAAAAATAAATAAGTGAAGCACGGCCGGCGGGATAGGCCAGTGGGGAAGGCACTTGCCTTGCCCACGTGACCGATCCAGGTTCGACCCTCAGCATCCCAGGCTTCCACCGCGCACTGCCAGGAGTGATCCCTGAGCACAGAGCCTCAGGAATCAACCTGGAGCATCGCTGGGTGTGGCCCCAATGCCAGAAACAAAATGACACAAAAAAGCACGATCACCTTTGGTGAGAAGGTGGGAGTGCTCGGCATGGAACTGTGTGTGGGGGGAAGGTGTGAGCCCACTCTCACCCTCCCCCCTGACATGAGGGTCCAGCCAAAGTAAAGGTCTATGCTCTCTGGGACCCAGCACGAGTCCAGTGGGCTGTGTCTACTGGGAAACGCCCGTGGGTGTTGTAACATGTGCTCTGCAAATTCCTGGACACCTCTGCCTGGAGAGATGGCGCCCATGACCTCTCGTTTGACCTGGGTGGACATGTGCCTCTTAGGTCCTCTGTGACAGAGGGTGGTGACCTCCTCAGGGAAACACATCCGCCTCCTGTACAGAGTGACGTGCTGGGAGGTGGCACGCTCTCTCCTTGTACGTGGCTGGCCCCAGTCTGATTCTCCGGCACCACACTTGGTCCCTGTGCCTTGCAGGGAGCAATCCTTGAGCTCCGAGGCAAGAGTCATCCCTGAGGTTCCCTGTGAATCATCAGGTGTGGCCCCATGTCCTCAAACAAATAAACAAGCAAGTAAACAAGTTTGAAATTTAAGGAAACCTATCCTCAGATTTGTCTTTTTCTCAAAATTTAAAAAAAATATTAATTGTGTTTATTTTGGTTTGGGGGCCACACCTGGCAGTGCACAGGGGTGACTCTTCGGCTCTGCTCTCAGAGATCACTCGTGGCAGGGCTCGGGGGACATTCGGGGATGCTGGGGATTGAACCCAGGTTGGCTGTGTGCGAGAAGGATCCTCCCCCCTGTACTATGGCTCCGGATGCCAGGTTTGACGCCAGGTTTGTCTTTTCTTTTTAACAACGTCATCAGACAAGCCGGGAGGTGGAATACCCCCTCTAAGCACAGCCGTCCTCCCATCTTTGTCTTGAGCCCTTGATTTTCTGTGCCTTGCTTCTGTCTGGCCTCTCACAGGTGCTGTGGCCAAGACTGTGTGAATCCAGAGAGCAGAGATTCCTAGAGGGAAAAAGATGTCAGGGGCTGGAGAGGTGGGACAGAAGCTACAGCACTTGCCTTACATGTGGCTGAACCGGGTTCGACCCCAGCACACTGCTTATGGTCCTCTAAACTCTGCCTGGAGCGATCCCTGAGCACTGTGTTGGGAGTCAACCCTGTGTACCCCGGCCCCCAAACTACTACAATGACTAATTAATGAATTGAAGTAAGAAACCACGTGACCACGGCCATGCGGGCTGGTGGGACTGTGGCAGGAGAAGCACCCTTGGGTCCCCACAGTGTCCCCCATTCCTGAGACATATCTGCAAACCCTGGGACATGTCCCCTGGGGGGACCGATGATTCCATGGGGAACTTGGGACCTGTCTCATTCTGTGCCCCCGAGGACACCCCACTAGGAACACCTGCTTTGGGGGCCCTGGGCAGCCCAGTGAGAGGGAACGGACCCCTCCTCCACTAGGCCCGCGTGTGCCCCCATGTGAACTCACCAGTCGCTCTAGCATGGTTGTGTATGTGTGTCTGGGGGGGGTGCATTGCAGACGTGTGTTGCCCCCGTAATTCTTTTATCTTCTCCCCACACCCTGGGCATTATGAACATTCATCAAAATAATTGACGCGGATGAAATTAGCACTTCCTGCTATGTCGGGCAGATAAACTTTGCTGAATATTGATTTCACACAAAGAAAATGACATGTGCCGAGGTCTAACCCTTTATCTGGCCGGACCAGAGCAAGCCGGCAGGAGGGGGCGGGGCCGGCCGCAGCCGCTGCAGAAGCGCCGGAAGAATTACGTTTATCTCTTCTTCCACAAGAAGACAAGCCAAGATAAGGCGCCAGAGGGAGAGAAAGCCCAGCCCTGGGCATTGGGGACATCTGCGGTGGCGCGGGACGGGGCGGCTCTCGGGGGAAGGGGGCTCAAACAGCGCGGAGGGAAAACCCTCGGCAGTGGGTCAAATCTCAGCCGGTCCCTGGAACAATTCGGCAACTTCCAGGCTCAGAGCAGGGTTCAAGTCATTGGGTCTTGCCCGCGGTTTGGCTTAGGAGGCTGGTCCTCAGTTTCCTCAATTGTCAACTCATCAAAAGTGAAATCAAACCCTCTCACCTGGGTGTGTGTGTGCGCACACACACACACACACACACACACACACAGAGCAGGACCATGCTGGAATAAGGCCCCCTCCTCCCAGAAGTCCTCCCTGACCACCTCAGCTCCCAGAGTCACCCCTCCTGTCTCTGCCCCTTCTGAGTGACCACTTCTAAGTGATCACTTAGAAGTGACTCAGCCCAGGCCACGGAAAAGATGCCAGTATCCTGCCCACACCTTGGTTTTGGCACCCAGGCCTACCAGCCAGGGCTGCAGAGTCTCTGGGTCGTGGGCACTGGGCACCAACGTCCAGGTTGCCTTTTATAGAGGCCGACTGTATTTGGGGATGCCCAGGAGGAAGGATAAAGGGCAGCCAGCTCTGCCCCGCCCCCCTGCCCTCCTCCTGCCCAGCGGTGCTGTGTCCGGAGCAGAAGGGCCTTGATCTGTCTTTGCTTCAGTTTCCTGCCCACCAAGTGTCGTTTCCCACAATCCTGCCTCATCCAATTCCTCCCAGGAGCTAACAAGCCCCAGTGGGAAGCCCTTAGACAGTGCCCGGTGCCTGCTGGACACTGTCGGTCGGAATCAGAGCCTCCACAGTCCTGGGATGTGTGCTGTAGTGTCTCCCAAACACTGTCCCAAACACCTCCTCCCAGAAGTCCTCCCTGAGCAGCCCAGTGCACAGAGATGTCCTGGTGCCCTGATGATGCGTGTCCCGGTTCTGTTCCCGCACAGGGCGCTGGAGGAGGTGCTGGAGCGGGGCAGCAGCAGAGGGCATGCGGGCAGGAGGGACCCAAGGCGCCGGAAGGGGGTGCGCGCATCAGATCCAGGGCTGGGCCCGTCCAAGGAGACTGGACGTGATGCTACTGTGCCCAGAGAGAGAAGTTCTATAGCTACAAATGTGCTTTTTTGAAAAATGACAGGCTTGCATTTTTCAATTTGAGAAAACGTTTTCAGTGGCATTGGTTCTACCTTGTTATTATTTAAGGAAGGCCAACTCAAAGTTGTTAACATATGCAAATATTATCTGGGATCACTCCAAAAGAAAATGGTGACTGTGATCTAGCCTCATGGATTGAGCATTTAATTGATATTTCAATTTCCCCAAATGATTTGTTCTTAAGCCAAAATTAGCATTCTCCTTGATTAGTAAAACAGACTTGGTAGCCCTTCTTAGGACAGATGATTGGTTAGACCATGCCATACTCAAATGTAGTCTCTTCTGATTTCTGGAAGGTAATAAATTTTTTGATAAATGGATCTTTTCCACTCAAATTATTTGGTTTGGGGAGCACATCCTGCAGTGCTCAGGGTTTATTCTGGTTCCATCCTCAGGAATCACTCTTGATGGACTCAGTGGGATAATATGGGGTGCAGGGAATTGAACGCAGTTGTCAGCATGCAATACAAGCACTCTATCCACTGTAAATATACTGCTCAGTTCCTCAAAATTTTTTTTTCTTTTTGGGTCACACCCGGTGATGCTCAGGGGTTACTCCTGGCTCATGCACTCAGGAATTGGTCCTGGTGGTGCTCAGGGGACCATATGGGATGCTGGGAATCGAACCTGTGTTGGCCATGTTGGCTGCGTGCAAGGCA
>JAOXYA010000016.1:7576746-7592445 GCA_028565675.1 Sorex palustris | reverse complement strand
CTGGCAAGCTACCTGTGACGTATTCAATATGCCAAACACAGTAACAAGTCTCACAATGGAGACGTTACTGGGCCCGCTCGAGCAAACTGATGAACAACGGGAGGACAGTGCTACATAAATACTACATGCTCTCACTCATATGCAGAGTATAAAAATTATCTAATACCTCACTGGAACTACCTTGAAAAAGTCAATGGGTGGGAGGACACCTATACATCCTGGTACTTTGGTAGCGGGCATGGTGCAGCAGCATTAAATTTATAAAATAATGCAACAATATTGGTACAATCACAAAAATAATTTCAAAAGTATAGCAGAGCCAACTAAAAGGTGAGTCAAATTCAGAAACCCAGGAATGATAAAGCATTTAAAATAATAATAATAATAATAATAATAATAATATAAGGATTAGAGATATAGTACAGTGGGTAGGCTGCTTGCCTTGCTGGGGTCGAAAACCCTGGTATCACATATGGTTCCCCAAACCCAGCCAGGGGTGCTCTCTGAGCAGAAGCCCTAAAAGAAAATGAAAGTGGTATGAAAGACTCCAAGGATGGAGTCAACAGATAATCCCTGAATATTTAATTTTTTTAAAAAAATCTGTTTTCTATAAGAATTAGTTTTAAGATTTGCATTTACAAATAATGCATGAATCATTTTCTGGAAATCAAACCCTATAAAGGATTAAATTTTATACTTTTATATAGTTCACCAGAGCTTAGGGAGCAACTAATGATTTGCTCTGAGGGCTATTTGGTACAAAGAACTTCTGGAGTTTTCTTTGTAGGGGTCTGGGAGGGGAAGGCTTAGGTCACACCTGGCTATGCTCAGGGCTGACTCCTGGCTTTGCCCTAAGGGACCACTCCTGGCAGGACTTGGGGGAGTGTAAGTGGTGCTAGGAATAGAGACCAAGTAGGCTGTGTGCAAGGTAGGAGAGTTTGGGAAACGATGAGGTGTCAGGGATTGAACTAAGGATTAACACATGTAAAACATGTATGTACTCCACTCCTTTGAGTCACAAGGCTCCAGACATTGACTGGTAGGGCCTGATCAGTGTCTCTTATAAGTTTTGTAATCCTGAAGTCTATATCTGCTATCAGTATGGCCAAAACACCTTTGTAAGGGTTCTTTCCTCAAAATATTGTTTTCTAACTTTTGACTTACTGTTCAAATGTGTTTCTTAAAAGCAGCAAGTTGGATTCAATTTTCTAATCTCTTGCCATTCTTTATCTCTGAATTGGCATATTCAGGCCATTGCCATTGGGTGAAACTATTATGGAGTTTTGTGCCATCTTTCTGTAGAAGTTCAGTGTGTTAGTGAGATTTGTCTTGTCTTTAAGAGTAGCCATTTTGGATCTTTTTGTAGAGATGGTTTCAAGTCTATTGAATTACTGAGCTGTTGTTTATCTGTTAAGTTGTATATTATTCCCTCAAATCAATGAGAGTCTGACTGGGCAAATATTCTTTATAAGGAGCTCTTTTTTTTTCAATTTAAAAATCATATCCTACCAATGTCTTCGGGACTGGTGGGTCCCATATGATAATTTTGTTTTAAACCTTATTGGTGCTCCTATGTATGATTTCTTTCTTTGATCTTGCTGTTAAAATAAGTATTCTAGGGGCTGGAGAGATAGCACAGCGGGGAGGGCATTTGCCTTGCACGCGGCCGACCCGGGTTCGATTCCCAGCATCCCATATGGTTCCCCAAGCCCTGTCCGGGGGTAACTCCTGAGTGCAGAGCCAGGAGTAAACCCTGTGCATCACCGGGTGTGACCAAAAAGGGGAAAAAAAAGTTCCCAAAAAGAAAAAAAAAAGTTCCTTGACCCAACCTCTCCCCATGCCCACGGCACCAACTCCTGCCACGGTGCTCCTCCGTGCCCCACCACTCTGCAGGGAGGCACCCTAGGGAGCACCCAGCTAACCTCACGCCCACTCCTAGGTTCCCTGGGGGCCCTCCAGACCCAGGGACACTGCCCTTACTTTCCTCCCCCCTCCACCTGCCACGAGAATCTGAGTGTGACGGAGTGGCCACGCCAGCAGGCAGAGCGCAGTGAGTGGCACTCGGGTGGAGCTGGAAACCCCCGCAGGCTGCAGCCACCTCGGGCGGGGCCGTGGCTCCCCGCCTCGCACTGGCCTTGCACTGGCCTCGCATGTCTGACTCTGGGTCCCATCCCCATCACCACGGAAAAGCAAACACAACGTAAGAGGTTGAGCACCCCCGAAAGGTGGGGACAGAGGAGGGCTGTGTGGGTGGGGAGGAGGCCTCAGAGGGACACGAGTGGGGGTTCCCCAGGGCCCACACAGACCTCGGGCACTGGGCAGACAAGGGTCAGCGGGGGGGGAAGGGGGAGGGCAGGGGCTACCACAGGCCGCCGCTGTCTCAGAGCTCTCAGGCTGGCTTCCAGCGGGTGGCAGACACCCCCTGTCCACCCTCCTGTGGGAGGTCTGGGCTGGAGGGGCCACCAACATGAAGGCGGTCCCCAAGACTTCCAGCCCCTCCAAAGGGGCTCCCCAGGGACCACTACTCCCCCACACTCTTTTTTTTTTCGTTTCTTTTCTTTTGCTTTTCGGGCCGCACCCGGCGATGCTCAGGGGTTACTCCTGGCAGTGCCTGGGGACCATACAGGACGCCAGGGATCGAACCGGGGTCAGTGGCCTACAAGGCAAACGCTCTACCCACTGTACTGGGGCTCCGGCCCTTTTGACACCCCCCCCCCCTTTAGCAGCCTACGGAGAAGCAAGGAAACCTCCAGGCTGAGTCTCCTTTCCGCAAAGGCGCCCTGGCCAGCTGGTAAGGAGAGGAGAAAGGCCTGGGGGTGCCCAGAGACACAGCCTTCGACCAAGTGCCCCTCGAGGTGCGGGCTCACTCCACGGCTATCAGGGAAGGGCTCCGGGCCAGAAGAGGTGTACAAAGGTCAGGGGGCAGAAAGGGACAGGCCAAACTGCTGAAGTCCTGGGAGCACTTGTCCTCGGCACAGGTCAAGAGCCTTCCCCAGGCCTGCTGCCCCCTGCCGCTCAGTCAGACTCCCCAGGACGCCGCCTGCTGCGGTACTCACCCTCTTGTGGTAGATGGCGCTGTACTTGGCAAGGTTCTTGTCCGTGCAGCCTCCCCAGCCCAAGAGAATCACCAAAGGCTGCCGGGTCCCGGCCTCCTTCCCGCATTGGCTGGGCCCGTTCTCTGAAACACAGACACGGGGAGCGGTTTGGGGGTCAGTCAGCAGCGAGCTGGGGTGCGGGGTGGAGGGGCCTGGCCAATCCCATCTGTCGACGGCAGTTAGCCATGCACCTGCCCCCCGAGACTGCTCCTTTAGGTCCTTCCCTCTCTGGGCTCTGGGGCTCTCAGGAGCACTGTAGGGTATACTGGGAAATCCCTTTTCTGAGCCGGAGTGATAGTACAGCGGGTAGGGCGTTTGCTACCGCCGCACTAGAAATCACTTTTCTTCAGTGACTCAAAGGCACAGCCCACGTGAGACCAATCCCGGGACAGCAAAGCCTTGGACCAAGTCCAACCAGCTCCTGTCCACCCCTCACCCCCACCCCCCATCTAATCCACGCGCTGACACTTTTTGCTTTGTGTTTGGGGCGCTGTACCCAGCTCTGCTCAAGGCTTACGCCTGGCTCTGTGCCCAGGGATCACTCCTTGTGTTGCTTGAGGCACCATACTGGGTGCCAGGGATCAAACCTGGATCGGGCACTTGCCTGGCATGTGCCTGACCCGCTGTACTCTAGCCAAGAGCAGGAAATTTCTTCAGTAGTTTTTAGATGTCACTTCAAAAATCAAAAGAAAATGATCCTGTGCAACACACAAAAATGACATCTGAGGGGCCAGAGTGATAGGACAGCGGGGAGGGCGTTTGCCTTGCAAGCGGCCGACCCGGGTTCGATTCCCAGCATCCCATTTGGTCCCCCGAGCATGGCCAGGAGTGATTCCTGAGTGCATGAGCCAGGAGTAACCCCTGTGCATTGCCAGGTGTGACCCAAAAAAGCAAAAGCAAAAAAAAAAAAGACATCTGAGCTTCTGCAAGTCAAGTTCTACTGGAGATGGAAGGTCGGTACCACTCACACGGGGCTGTTCTCACCTACAACTGTGGTGAGGCCTGAGAGAGTTCAGGGGGATAAGGTGCTTATTTTGCATGTGGCTGACCATATTTCCATCCCTGGCACCGCAGAGGGTCCCCCAAGCAACAGTGGGGGTTGTCCCTGAGTACCACTTCCTGCAGCCACCCCCCCCCCAAAAAAAATAAAATAATAACAGATAAAAAAAAAGAGCTAAGCTGGGGTCTGGGAGATCAGACTGTGGGTGACAGCGTCTGGGGCCTGGGTGACCCAATGGACTCAGAAGGAACAGTGAGACATGAGCAGATGGGCGGGGGGGGGGGTGCCCAGTGGAGAAGTGGGTGGGTCAAGAAACAGAACCAGAGGGCCCCTGCCAGCCCCCCTCCCACAGCGCTGTCACTCCAGAGAACAGTACTGCTGAGTCTGGGCTTGGACCCCCCGAACATCAGCGGAGACCATCAGGACATTCCAGGGAAAAGCCCCCCGGCACCCACTAGAGCTCTCTTCCTTGGGCGCTGGCCTCGACCACGGGGGCTTGCGAAGAGGCTCCCCTCAACCTGAGGGGTCAGACCTCGCTCATTCACAAGCACCCGAGCACCCCCCAGGGAGCACTCGGCCCTCCCGGAAGGTCTGCACCTGCCCTGCCAAGGATCAAACCACTGGGAGTGCTTGGCTGCCACCCCGGGATTTACGGGTGCTGCTGGGGGCCCGGCAACAGTAAATCCCGAGGCTGGTTATGAGGGTGGTAAGTATAAATCACTAACCTTTGCACAAAAGGAAGACCACAATTTCCTGTGGAAATTAATGTGATTGAAAAGTTCAGTGCGCCTGCTCTCCGGCAGGGGGGACGCTGCCTGCGGAGATTAACTGCCCGCAACTGTCCCACCGGGGTCCCACCGTGCGGTGCTCAGGCTCAGCGGTGCTCCTGCTGAGCGACCCTTCTCAGGAGGCCTTGGGGGGGTGGGGCGGGGAGTGCCATGCTCTCAGCAGTCCCGGGACCAGGCATGGCCCCTCACATCTGCCACAAATCTCCGAGACCCACCCCAGCAGGCAGGCAGGCGAGGTACAGACCTTAGAGTCTCAGTTTCCCATGTCCCCTCCCATCCCCACCCCTGCCACCACCTCCCCCCTACCACCACAATACACCAGCAGAGGGGCCAAAACACACAGAAGGTGCCACCCCACCTCCCCGGGTGGAGGGCTGAATCTCTGCCTGCCCCTGCCAGGAAGGAAGAACGCTTTCTGTTGTTGGTTGGGTTGGGTTTGGGGGCCACAGTCAGTAAGTAATGCTCAGGGCTCACTCCTAGCTCTGCACTTGGGGATCACTCCTGGTGGTGCTTGGGGGAGAGGGGGCTACGTGGAATTGCTGGGGACTAAGGCTTTGCCGGCCACTCGACCCACTTATACTATCGCCCCAGCCCCAAATTGTAACTGCATTTTGCTCTAGCACACCCAGTCAAGGAAGAATGTCTTCACCAGGACTGTCTCTCCGTGAAGAGAACCTCAGATCCGGGCCGCCACAATGCCTGCATCCTGAGCCCCATCTCAGTGTCCTGGGACAGACAACTGGCATGGGCCGGCATGCCCTGCAAATACCTCCCAGTCTCCTTCTCCCCCTCCTCTCTCCCTCCCCCTCCCTCTCCTTCTCCCTCTCCCCCTCTTCACGATCAGGAATAATTCTGGGCTCTGCATTCAGAAATTACACTGGATGGTGCTTGGGAACCCATCCGGGATGCCAGAGATCACACCAAGTTTGGGTGTATGCAAAGCAAGCACCTTACCAGCTGTCCTATCTCTCCGGCCCCCTCAAAACTGTCTAGTCTTTGACTCAGTAATTTCACTTCTAAGAAAGCAGATCACAGGGCCCGGAAAGATAGTAAAGGTGTCAAGGGTTCAACACCACCTTGCACACGGCCCCTATCGGCCCAATCCTTGGCCCCACAGGTGGTCCTTCCAAGCACTACCAGGAGTGATCCCTGAGCACAGAGCCGGCACCGGGTGCGGCTCAACCCTCCCCGCAAAAAGAAACAAACCTTATAGATGGAAATATAAACCCTGAAACTACAAAATGCTTGAAGGAAACAGTAATCTTTGTGATCTTGAATTAAGCCATGTTTTTTTCCAGATGTGACCAAAGGTAAAAAAAATAATAAATAATAAGTAATAAATAATAAGTAGAACTTCCTCAGATTTTAAAGGAAGAAAAGGAAAGGAAGGAAGGAAGGAAGGAGGAAGGAAGGAGAGGAGAGGGGAGGGAGGGGAGGGGAGGGATGCAGGAAGGATGGTCAGATGGACAGAAGGGAGGCAGCACGAAGAGCTGGAGCACATGGAGGAGGCCCAAGCCGGGTCCCTAGTACAGCATGGTCCCCCAAGTACCAGCAGGAATGAGCCCCAAGCACTGCACATGTGACCCAAAAGGGAGCAACCCACAGGATGAGAGGAAAAAATTGCCAGTCACATCAGTCATATATCTGTCCAAGATATTAAAGGTCTTCTAAGATTAAAAAAAAACTTGTATAATTCCACAACAAGATAACCAGATGCTGGTGCCAGAGAGAGAGAGTACAGGGGCTACAGCTGATTCTAGGTTCTCCCAAGCACCACCAGGAATGATCCCTGAGCACAGGGCCAGGTAACCCCTGAGCAGCACCAGGTGATCCAAATACATCTCCCACCCCCTGCATTCCCCCCCAACCCAGAAAAAAGACAAAACAAATTTTTTTTCTTTTTGGGTCACATCTGGCGATGCACAGGGGTTACTCCTGGCTCTGCACTCAGGAATTACTCCTTGTGGTGCTCAGGGGACCATATGGGATGCTGGGAATCGAACCTGGGTCGGCTGCATGCAAGGCAAATGCCCTGCCTGCTGTGCTATTGCTCCAGCCCCGACAAAACAATTTTTTTTTTGCGTTTTGGGTCACACCCGGCGATGCTCAGGGGTTACTCCTGGCTCATGCACTCAGGAATCGCTCCTGGCGGTGCTCGGGGGACCATCTGGGGTGCTGGGAATCGAACCTGTGTTGGCCATGTTGGCTGTGTGCAAGGCAAATGCCTTACTCACTGTGCTATCACTCCAGCCCCTCTATTCACTTTTTAAAGAAGGTAGAATTCCAGGGGGCGCAGAAGAATTCTTATCTAAAGAGAGGGTGGTAGGCAGGATCAGTCTGGGAGTCTCTGCTCCAGAACTCTGCCTAGGAACCCCCCTCCAGGAAGTCCTCCAGGCCTCAGACAAGTGGCCTGGCGTCGGGGTCCTGCAGGGGTGTCTGCATCTCCCTAAGAACAGAGGTGCCTGTTTTGCTAGTGCCTCGTGGCACTGAGGCAGCCTCACCAGTCACGTACAGACGGGGATGAGGGTCGAGAGCACTGAGTCACGTGGCAGGGCCCACGGGGCCAGCGCTCACCTGAGGAGCCGGAGCATGGAGGCCACGTCCTGCACAGTGCAGTGGTCCCGCCGGAAGATCTGGGCGCGCGGGTTCCTGTCATAGGAGAACCAGTCGCCGTAGAGGGACACGAGGTCCTGCAGCCCGCTGGCGTTGAACACGGTCTCGAAGGCCCTGCAGGGAACAGGCGGTCACTCCTGGCCCCAACACAGCCGCCAGTGCCCAGAGCACGGGCCAGGGTCGGGCCGGGAGCACGGCGCTGAGCTCTGGGGTCCCACTGGGTTTTCATCCAGCCTCGGCCCGCTGAGGAGGAGCCTGGGGATGTGAGTCAGGGGACAGCTTCGAGGTGGCCGGGGAGGGTGGGAACCCCCGATGGGCCAAGCTGGACCCCAGCTATCTGCGGTGTGTGCCAGAGGGGGCAGGGAGGGGTCCTTTAGTCTAGGAGCGGACATCCCTGGGGGCGGGAAGGGACCACCCACAGGTGACAGGGAGAGGGCAGCGGCCATGGGCGTGGGAGAGGGTGGTCCCTCGTAGGCATGGGGTGTGGGGGGGGATGGACCAAGGTGGGTGGGGGCTGTGGGGGTGGCTCTGGGTGGGTGGGGGCTGTGGGGGGTGGTCCTGGGCACATACGGGATGTTGTAGCTGGCCCAGTAGGTCTCGTTGTAGAGCTGTGCAGTCCTGTCGGCCACGAGCACCATGCCCCTGCGGCAGAGGAGAGAGGACCAGGCATGGGCACGGCGATGCTCAGAAGCCTAGGGGGTGCCCACGGCTGCGGGGGGGAGACAGCTGGCGGTGCCCGGGCCCCTCTCCCGGCTACTCACGGGAGCTGCTCGAGGACGGTGAGCAGTCCACCCCGGGGCCTGTCCGAGCCGGGCACAAAGGCCTTGTAGTCCACAATCATCCACTGGTTGTTGTACCTGTGGGCGCGGGAGCCGAGGGGTGGGTGGGCTGGGCGCATGCGGGGTGGGGGGGCAGCTCCCAACCCGCCCTCATGGCACAACCCCGACCAGCACCCCAGGGCTCACCCCGATCGCCTGGCCCCGGCTGCCATCAGGGCCAGCCACAGGCCCCCCACTCTGGCTCTCGGGGCCCCCAGCAGCCCCCAGACCCTCGAGGCCCGAGTCCTCCGTCCATCCTTGGGGCCCCTCCCTAGCAGAGGGTCGTGTCTGTCCCCGGGGACAAGGGGCTGTTGGGAAGTGGCCCGCGACTAGGCTGTGCGGCCCGCCAGGGCCACTCACGTGCCACTGTTGAAATTCTTGAAGATGTCCGCCCAGGACGGCCCGTCGATGGCCAGCCGGTTGGCCACCATGCTTCGGAGCCACTCGAGCACTGAGCCCCGGGGCTGCACCAGCCGCCACAGGTCCGGGTTCCTGTTGCCGATGGTCGTCTCCAGGGTCACCTGCCGGGCGGGCGGGGCTGCAGGAGGCCGGGCACTGCTGGAGCACCTGCCCATCCCCACGGGGCCCTGACCCCGAGTCCCACTCCTCTGGGCCCCTGGAGAGCGGAGCAGGAGGGTTCCGGCACGGAGACAGCCCGGCACCCTGACCGCCCGTCCCCTACAGCCTGGAGGCGGTCCTCAGGCCTGACTGATGAGAAGCTGCTGGCACGCAGGGCACAGATGCCCTCCCACCCCCCGGCACTGGAGCCGGGTGGCACCCCAAGGGAAGAGCTGGACACAGAGAGACACTGCAGGAGTCACCCTCAGGTCTAAGAGACGGCACTGGACAGTAGCCACCCACAGCCGGGCCTGTGCTCCCGCGGCTTACTCCTCCCTCCACTGGCAGGGCCCAGATCACACCTGTGCCAGCATCACACCTGCACCAGGACACACACCTGAGCAGCACCTCACCTGCGCCAGCATCACTCTTGTGCCAGCACCATACCTGTGCCATCATAACTCCTGCACCAGGCACACACCTGCGACAGCATCACACCTGCCCCAAGACTCACAACTGCACCAGGACTCACAACTGCACCAGGATTCACACCTGCGCCAGGACACACACCTGTACCAGCACCACACTTGTGTCAAGACACACACTTGCACCAGCATCACACATGCACCAGGACTCACACCTGTGACACCATCACATCTGCACCAAGACTCATACCTGCACCAGCACCACACCTGCATCAGGATGCACACCTGTGCCAGCATCACACCTGAGCCAGAGTCACTATTGTGCCAGTGTCACACCTGCCAGGCCTCTAAAGCCCTGAGGGCAGCCGGGAACTAGGCCAGGAAGTGCTGTGACCTCTGGGTCCCACTCTGGGTCCCCTCCCGCACGGCACAGGGGACACACAGCCTGCGTCTCTAGCAGCACCTGGCACCACCCCTGCCACCCTTTCAACGATCCTAACAGCTGGGAGCCCCCACGTCCCCCCAACCCCCAGAGGTGCTAGGACTCCGCTGGGTGGCGACTGCGGCTGGCTGGTGGGCCCCAAGGCCAAGGGGGCATTTGCTCCTGGGACCACTCAAGGACTCAGGCTGATACGGACAGCCGCGCCAAGCCCTCTTTGGAGCCATGCTCCGGCAGGCGGAGGAGAGAGAGGAGGAGGGGGAGGAGGGGGAAGAGGAAGAGGAGAAATCACCTCAGGGCTGTATCCGGGCGCCACCCCACCCCCACCTCCTGAGACGCCCCAGATCAGAACAGAAAACAGAAGCGCGGCCACTCCCCCCCGACGCCAGGCTTTGTGGGCACCGATGGTTGCTCCGTGCCGCGGGTTGCCCGGGCAATGCTGGGCCTGGGAGAGCCCTCTGGAGTCTGGGCAGCGGCCAGGGAAGCGGGGCGGCCGGCACTGTCGGGAGCGCTCCTCCAGACGCAAGGAGGGCACTCACCAGCTGCCTGTTTGTGATGTAGAAGTCATCGCAGGAGAAGAGGGTGCCAGGGTAGGACGAGAAGACCAGCGTGTTGCCAGGAACCAGGGGAGAGTCCTCTGCGGGGGGACGGTTGCCATCAGACCAGCCCCAGGGGCCCCGACCCAACCTAGGACGGAGGCATCTGGTCATTCGGCTCAGCCCTGGGTAGCCGCCAGACCCCCATGGCAGACTGAGCCTCTCTGAGCCTCAGTTTGCCGAGCAGCAAGATGGGACCAATCAACTCTCACTCCTACTAAGTGGGGAAGGGGGAGCCCAGGGCAGAGACAGATCCCAAGGGACTTTCCCTCCTCAGAGTGTGTGTGTGGGCGGGAGGGGTGCGGGGGGGGGGGGGACACACAGCTGGCGGCTCAGGGTTGACCTCGGCTCTGGGGGTGCCTGAGGGACCCTATAACGTCCGGGATAGAACTGGGGTGTCCTGGCCTCCCACTCTGGATCTCCTGACCCTCCACGTTCTGTTCTTGGTTCGGATGCCGACTCCTGGTGGGCTCGGAGGACCCTATGGGACGCCAGGGATAGAATCCCGCAGTACTAGGGCTCAGGCCCCAGTGTCTGCTAATATCCTTCAAGTGAGCACTGCCAGGGCTGGAGCGACAGCAGAGCGGGGAGGGCGTTTGCCTTGCACGCGGCCCAACCCGGGTTCGATCCCCGGCATCCCATTTGGTCCCCTGAGCACCGCCAGGAGTGACTCCTGAGTGCAGAACCAGGAGTAACCTCTGACCAACACTGGGTGTGACCCCCTCCGCCCCCCCCAAAAAAAGAAGTGAGCACGGCTGAGGGGAACGGGGGCCCCTGTCACCTCTGAGCAGGACCGGCAAGACGCCCTCAGACCCCTGAACGGGACCAGGGTGTCAGCTGGCTGAGAACTGCCGGGGCGGGTCCCAGGCACCCCGTAGAGGAAGGAAAGCCCAGACTGAGAGGAGGCAGCTGCCCCCCCTGCCCCCGTGCCCAAGCACCTCGGGGGCCCTCCCGGAAGGAGAAGTGGTACTTCTTGATGACGCGCAGCATGTGCTGGTAGGAGCTCCAGGTGTTGTGGGCCACCAGCAGGTCCTGGCGGCCCGGCAGCAGCTTGATGAGCGCCGAGCAGGAGCCCGAGCCCAGCACGCGCTGGGTCCGCGTCTTGTTCAGCGCCACCTCCAAGTCCTCCAGGTCCCCCGAGATCTGCAGCAGGCTGCGGGGGGGAGGGGGGTGGGCAGGGGTCAGCGCTGCCCCACCACTCACCCCTGGGGGGAGGGGCCCTTCCCCACCCGCCCCGCCAGCCACTCACAGGAACCCCAAGGGCTTGAGGAAGAACTTTCCCGTGGGGAACCTCACGCTGCCCGCGTAGCTGTCCTCCAGGCCCTTCAGCTGCAGCAGGATCAGCTGCACCTGGGGACGGCGACACCCGGTGAGGACAAGCCCGGCCCGCCCCGGCTCCCCCTGACCCCACCCTCCAGCTGTGTGTCCCCACTTGTGCTGACTCCAAGCCGCCTGACAGCCCCGCTCAAAGCCACCTCCCCTCCCCTGAAAGCCTCCAGGCCTGCCTCTCTTGACAAGTCCCAGTTGGGAGTCCAGCCTTGGGAGCCGCGCAGCCGCAAAGGGCACCTGTTCGAGCCTGGGCTTCTCATCCTTGGCCACTGGTTTGTGACCAGAGAGTAACACCACTGTGCTCCCCACCAGGCCTAACCATCTACGGGAGGGGGAGGGGATGGAGAAAGGATGGAGGGAGGGAGGGGTGACGGCTGGGTGGGTGGATAGGAAGGGAGGGATGGTCAGATGAACAGATAGACAAATGGGTGGGTGGATGGATGGATGGGTGGGTGGATGAATGGATGGGTGGATGGACGGATGAGTGGGTGGATAGGTGGATGAATGGGTGGATGGATGGATGGATGGATGGATGGATGGGCGGATGGATGGATGGATGGGCGGATGGATGGGTGGATGGATAGATAAGTGGATGGATAGATAAGTGGATGGATGGATGGGTGGATGGGTGAGTGGATGGATGAATGGGTGGATGGATGGATGGGTGGATGAATAGATGAGTGGATGGATGAGTGGGTGGGTGGATGGATGGGTGGATGGATGGGTGGATAGATGAGTGGATGGATGGATGGGTGGGTGGATGGATAGATGGTATAGAAGGATGGGTGGATACTGGGCAATGTGGGTGGATGGATAGGTAGGCGAATTGGTGAGCAGATGGGTGGACACGATGGACAGATGGACAGAGGGGCAGGTCGTGGATGAACAGACACAGGTGACTGGATGGACGGGCGATGGCTGGTACGTAAACAGGCGGGCTGTGGGCAGACAGGTGGGAGGCTGGGTGAAGGGTGGGTGGCGGACGGATGGGCCATGGGCGCATGGGCGGCTGGCAGACAGGGGGTTGGGTAGGTGGACAGGTAAAGAAGCACAGAGAAGCAAGGGGAAACGGTGACCGCGACAGACACAAGCCGGGCGCCTGGGCAGGGCTCACCTGGTGCCAGTACACGGAGGCCTCCTGCAGGTTCATCATCTCCTGCATCCACACCAGGTTGATGTCCAGGAAGCGCTTGAGCTTCTCGCAGTAATCGACTTCGTACTCGAAGGGGCCGCAGTAATTCACCACCGTGTTCATCCAGTGCATGTAGATGAGCTGGGGGGCAGGGCAGGGGGCTGGGCGGAGGGCGGCGGGTGCTGCGCCCACCCCGGCTCGCGCTGCTCACCCCTCTGCCCTCCCCCTCCTCTGGGCACCGCCCACTGAGCCTGTGCCAGGCCAGGCGTGCTGGTGACACGGCCGGGGACAGGACAGTGTCACCCCCCACCACGAACTGCCCTCTTGGTGGGACGCTGCATCCCCCAGAGCATGTGACAGACTTTTTACCCGCATCAAATCATACCTAGCATATTTGGGGGAGCGCGGGGCGGGGGGTGGGCGGGTGCTGGGACTCGAACACAGAGCCTCCCGGGAAAGACACAAGCTCAGCCACTTGCAACCCCGCCCCCTGCCCTAAAGCATGATACTTTTCATTTATTTGCAAAATAATGGTTACTGAAAGGAAACTGAGAAACATAAAGAGTAAGAGTCAGAGAGAACATAGGCTTCTCCAGGGAGGAAAAAGCCCCCAGTGCACTTAAAATGACAAATGACTGTTTTTTTTCTGGGGGGACACATAGCAGTGCCTGAGGCCTGCTCTGTGTTCAAGGGTCGACTGGGGTGCGACAGGGGCCCAAGGCAGTGCAGGGCTGGGGCCAGGCCCCCCACGTGCAGAGTCTACACGTGCACTCACCCTCGGGCCACCTTCCCAGCCCTTCAGGGGACGGTCTGGGATGCACGCGGGCGCGCCTCTCCCTGCCATGACTCCCCACAACCCGGGCACACGCTCTCACTCACCTCCTGGGACACGGAGGCCTCCACCACCCCCGCGGCGTAGGCCTGCAGGCTGTCGTTGAAGCGGCCATTCGTGTGCACCTCCAGCAGGGCCCACCTGGGGAGCGGCAGGCAGGTCAGCGGGGCGGCACTGCCGCCCCTGGCTTCACCTCTGGGGCGTCTCCTGACCATTACAGCTCGCAGCACGGGGAGCCTGTCTGGGGGCTGTGGGGGCTTGCTGGGGGCGGGACCCCCTCGCCCATCAACACAGTCTCCACACACCAGCTCCGGAGCATTCCATCCCAGGCGACCTGGGGACCGGGCACCTACATCAGCTACGGCATAATGGGAAGAGCGGGGGTGACGTGGGCATGTGGGAGGGGCCACTCACGCCAGGTTGCAGGGGCAGGAAGGAAAGATACGGAGATCAGAGGCACCAGTGCCAAGAGAACGGCAGGCAGGGTGCTGGCCTCGCACATGCGACAGACCCGGGTTCAATCCCCAACATCCCAAAGGGCCCCCGAGCATCATTCAGGAGCGATTCCTGAATGCAGAGCCAGGAGCAAGCCCTGGGTGTGGCCCACGCCCCAACAAAAGTTGGAAAAATAAATCAACTCCTGCCCTCCAGGGCCAGAGTGACCAGTACAGCAGGGAGGGCGCTGGCCTTGCAGGTGGCCAATGAGGTTTGATCCCCGGCACCATCGAGGGTCCCCCAAACACCACCAGGAGTGAGCTGAGCGCTGAGTCGGCAGGAAGACCTGAGGACCGCCAAGTGGGGGTCCCCGAAGCAAAAATAAGTTTACAAATAAAATCCTGACCTCCAACCTGCAACACGGGACAGCGCGGCAGAGCAGAGACCCTGCTGGCGGGGACAGGAGCCCCCAAATGCCTCCTTGCCCCAGTCCTGCAGGGGTTTCCGTGCCCCCATGTCCCCCGTGCCCTCCCCCACCACCACCCCCACTCCCAGGGCCCGTGGAGTGTAGGGGAGGGAGGGGAGGGGCCTGCACAGCAAAGTAGCCCGAAGAGAGAGGAGAAAGCAGGAGGGGTGGGAGAGCCGTGGGCTCACGGCACAGGCCTCAGTTTCCCCGGGCGTAGAACAGGCCGAGGTTATCTGCTCTGTCTTCATGCCGTGAAAGAATGAACATAGGGTGGGGGGTTTCTGGGACCTCCTCGCCTATTTCAGGGGAGCAAGAGGCTCAGAGAGGGGAAGCAAGCTGCCCAAGGTCACACAGCAGAGGGACTGAGCCCAAATTACATGCAAGAAAACTTCCTCCCGACTCTCTAAAGGAGGGTCCAGGCATCCACCTGAGCTCAGGGCCGTGGACACTGGCCGGGACTGCCCTCTGGGCTGCTTTCCTGGCTGGCACTGGGCAGGCCCTCTGAGCTCTGCTCGGCGGGGTGTGAGTCAGCAGAGTGCTGGTCTAGGGGCAGGCAAGTGCGGTACCCACACAGGCCCCAGCCCCCGCCCCACCCCTGTGGCCTCCTCTCCCGGGGAGTCTTCCAGGATTAGCCCCGCCAGGCTCTCAGCTCCGGAAAGGCCTTCCTCCCAAGACGGGATCTGCGTGGCCCCCAAGTGCCAGAAAGGGGGTGGCCCCCGCCGTGGACACACACCGGCAAGAGGGACGGGGCCAGGCCTGGCGCGGGGATTGTGGATTCTAGGCACCGGGACACGCTCCCAAGGGACGGGGCTAAGGGGGTCCCGGAGACGGCCCAGCCTGGAGACCCCGGGGAGGCTGCTGACAATTCGTGGAGACAAAGGTCCTCGCCTGTCCCTTCTGCGTCCCCCCTGGACAGGCCCCCGCTTCCGCCTCGGCTCTCGGGACCCAAGGCCGAAGGGGCGCGCGGTGAGCGAGGAGGGCCCAGAGCGGGCCCCTCGCAGCCTCCTGGCAGGGTGCAGGCACGAGCGGGGGTTGGCCCCCCGGGGAGTGGCAGTCGGGGTCCCGGCCTGGGCCGGAGCGCCCGGGGTGAGTCTCGGACACACGCCCCTTCCTGGCCCAGCCGGACCCCCGCGGGGCTGCCCCCGACGAAGCCGGGGGGGGGGGGGGGGGGGG
>JAOXYA010000016.1:7544339-7576646 GCA_028565675.1 Sorex palustris | reverse complement strand
CCCCCCCCCCCCCCCCGCCCTGCCCCGCGCTCCCCGGGGCCTGCCCCGCACCCTCCCCGGGCCTGGCCCTGTCCCCAGTCGGGTTGTTGAGAAAGACCATCCCCGAGTTACAGAAACCACCGCTTGCCTGCGTCTGAGCCCAGCCTCGGCCACCGGCAGGGGAGGAGCCTCTCTTGGATTTTGTTTTTTCCCTCCCCCCTCCCTCCCCCAGTTTTTATTTGTTTGGAAGGAACCAGGCGCTTTGACCTGGCAAGGAGGGAACTAGGCAGATGCTCGCCCGGAGGGGTTGAGGGGAGGTGTCACACACACACACACACACACACACACACACACACACACACACACACTTCTGCTTCTGATGCTCGCCCGGAGGGGTTGAGGGGGGGTGTCACACACACACACACACACACACACACACACACACACACACCAGTTCTGCTTCTGATCAGCAGGGGACGGTGGAGCAATTCACTTCCCTCTGGCCCTTGATTGCCCCACAGGACAGGGGTGGGGGGCAGAGGGGAGGCTGATCCCGCTTCCCCCTCTCCAGCCCCCTCCTGGGGAAAGCACTGGGGGAGAGGGCATAGGATGGGCTGAGTGCCCGTGTGCCCTGATGAAGTGGGGATCAGGGCGGACGCCTTCTTGTTCAGTGAGTCCTCGGACAGCTGCCGGCTGCCACTCTGAGGGATTTTGGTGTTTCCCGCCCTCGGCACTTGCTTCCTGTGCCTTTCTGACCCTTCTGGTCCCAGGAGGCGGAAATCTGGGCGTGGGTGTCTCCTTCGGAGTCCTGGTAGTCTAATTTTTGTTTCATGTTTGGGGGGGGATTTGGGCCTCAGAGACCCCCCAGGCGGTGTCGGGGATTGAACTGGCTGCGTGCAGGGAGGCACTTTCCCCTGTGCTCTGCTCTGACCCACTCCTGGCGCAGGGTGGGGCATGGCTGTGAGGGGTCTGACTCTTCATAGAGGCCTTCAGGGATTGCAGCTGGAAGCCAGGGTGTGGCCCCCAGAAAAAAGTATACGACCAGGGTGTGGCCCCCAGAAAAAACTGCACAGCCATATCCTGGTCTCCCGTGCTCGGTGGCGGGGAGGGTGCTCCTGCGTTCCTGTGCCAGGTGTCTGTCTAGGGTCACAACTACCTCTGCTTCCCTCCCCCCAGGCCTGAGCTGCCAGCCCCTGGGAGCTGAGACCTGTGGAAGGGGGAGCCGGGGCCGGACCCTGTTGGGCGCACATGGCCAGGCACCTGCAGCAGGTGCTGAGTTTGCTCGGGCTCCTGCTCACGATGGTGGAGATGGTGTCCGGGACCAGCGGTCCGCCGCCGCCGGGGTCCCTGCAGTTCCTGCCCACCAGGGAGAGCCGGATCCCCATGGGAGATGTGAGTATCTGGGCAGGAAGCTGGTGTGAGGCAGGGCAGATGGGATCTCCCAGCCGATGTTTGTTGGCAGCTACTGTGTCCTGCCTGAGGACCAAGATAGGGGACCCTGTCTTGTGGCTCCAGGAGGTGAGGTCCTAGTGACTTGCAAATGTATTGGCTCTCCAGAGTCGGGAGGGTTCCTGGGCAGGGCTGGGGAACCTCTGAGCCCTGTGACCGCTGGGGCAAATGGCCTGGGGCAGGAGCTCATTGGACACAGGTCTGTTGACCTGGAGGCTGCCCGGAGGGCTGAGAGGTTGAGGGGTAGGAGGTGAGACCAAGGACTGTTTAGTGGTGATCAGATTAGAAAAGGCCTCCTGGGCTCAGTCTGGGAGGTGAGATTTGTTCAGAACAGCAGGGCGATGAGACTCTCAGCAGAATCCCAAGTTGATGCACTGGCAGGGGAGGGGGGCACCCGCGGGGAGGGTCCCAGTGGCAGGAGCAGGAGGGGCTGGGAGTGCGTGAATGGAACGTGGCCGCTGGGGACCCTTAAGGGACCAGGCGGGGGGGGGGGGGGAGCCGGCACGCAGGGACCCCTGGGGTGTGGCCAGAGGTGCACTTGGCAGTGGGAGGGGTGGAGCGGGGGTGGGGGGGGCGCCCCGCTGAAGGCGGCTGGTCCCTCCCCGGGTGACGGCCTGTTGCCCCCAGTGCTGGGGTGTGTGTGACTTGAATGCGTCGGCTCGCTGCGTCTTCGTGCGCACCAACCCGGACTGCCACAGCCCCGGCGGCCACCTGGACTACCTGGCTGGCATCTTCTGCCACTTTCCCGCACACCTGCTGCCTCTGGCCATCTTTCTCTACGTGAGGCCCCCGGGCTGGGCTGGGGACGGGGTTGGGGGGGTTGCACTGGGCCCGGGGACCCTCACCCCTCCTCTCCACCGCCCCGCCAGGCCCTCTGGCTGCTCTACCTGTTCCTGATTCTCGGGGTCACCGCGGCCAAGTTGTAAGTTGGCCTTGGGGCTCCGCTGAGTGCGGGGTGGGGGTGCAGGGCCCCCCCTCCCCTGGTGGCCTCTCTCCGGGTGGCACTCGGGGCTAACTCCTGGCTCTGTGCTTGGGGATCACTCCTGGCATCGGGGGACCCTCTGGGGTGCTGGGGATGGAACCTGGGTGGGCTGTGTGCCAGGAAGCCCCCTCCCCACTGTGCCATGTCTCTGCTTTCCACCCTCCCCCAGCTTCTGCCCGAACTTGTCAGCCATCTGCACCAGCCTCAAGCTGTCCCACAATGTGGCAGTATCCTTTGCCTGGCCCTAAGGGGCTGCAGGGGGCTGGGTGGGCCGTGCCCTGCACCGACCCCCCCTTAACTCGCCCTCCCATGGCGTCACCTTCCTGGCCTTCGGCAACGGGGCCCCCGATATCTTCAGTGCGCTGGTGGCCTTCTCGGACCCGCGCACGGCCGGCCTGGCCGTGGGAGCATTGTTCGGTAGGCGCGGCTGTCAGGGCAGGTGGGAGGGGAGGGGAGCAGAGGGTGCAGCCTGCTGAGCCCGGCCCCTCCCGCAGGTGCTGGCGTGCTGGTCACCACGGTGGTGGCGGGGGGCATCGCCATCCTGCGCCCCTTCACGGCTGCCTCCAGGCCCTTCCTCCGAGACGTCTCCTTCTACCTGGTGGCCACGTTCCTGACCTTCACCGCGTGCTACTTGGGCAAGGTCACGCTGGCCTGGGCCCTGGGTGAGATGGGGCCCGCGAGGGCCAGGGGAGCGGGCAGGGGCCGATGGCGTCAGTGCCACATTGGTGGGTGGGGGGTCACCCCCAGCGGTGCCCAGGAGACTAGCTTTGGCACTGGATGGAGGCCAAGCTCCAGCCGTTGGGCTGAGTGACAGCAGAGGGTGCAGGGGGCGACAGGGTGGGGGCCCAGCAACCCCCAGCCCCCCCTCAGCCTCCCAAGTTCTCCCTGTGAGGGTCCACGCTGCTCTGCTCCGGGCTGCGGTGACGCGTGTCCCCTCCGCAGTCTGCCTGGGCCTGTATGCCTTCTATGTGGTCACCGTGGTTCTCTGCACCTGGGCCTATCGTTGGCAGCGGCGGCGAGCGCTGGCCTGCTCCATACCCGGGACCCCAGGTGAGGCCACTCCCCCCCACGGCCCCCGCCGTGTCCCCCTGCCCCGCTGGCTCCCTGTCCCTCGCGGCGCTGTCACCACTTGCGGTCACTCTGCTGCTCACCGCCCTCCAGGGCAGTGGGCTGTCTGTCCATGTATCCGTCCGTCTGTCCGTGCACATGCTTGCGGACACAGGCACACAGAGCACAGAAGCCAGTATTTACGCACATAGATTTACACGCCGCAGACATACATGTCTCCAACACATGCACACAGACACATCAGAAGTACCCACGGTCACAGATGCACACATGACACGCACACCAGGCCTGCAACTACAGATAGGCACATGCATTCACAGACACGCAGATGGTCACACCACATATGTGAACAAACAAATCTGCACACGTGACATGCTCCATATACACAAGCACATACCCATACACACTCACAGATAGCACATCACGTACATACCATGTACATGAACACACGTGCAGGCACATCCTCACAGATGCACATATAACATACATTGCTTACATGAACAAACGTAGGTGCACACACAGACATGCAGGCAGCGTAAACATGGCACATGTGCACACCTGTTCATAGACCCATGTGTACACACCATGTGCTCACACACAGATCTGCACCCACATGCACAGATGCCCCCCGCATGCAGACTCAGAGCTCATGGTGTGGAGCACATGGGCACGCGTGCAGAGCAGCCCACACGCCTGACACACGGGCACAGGTGCAGACACTGGTATGCCACGTGCCCATTCCTGTCCCCAGCCCAGTGGCCACCTCCTCACAAACACACACACACACACACACACACACACACCCTCCCCAACACGAATGTGCTTCTGTAAGTCTGCCTGAGGGGGCTGCCTGGCTTAGAAGCTGAGCCTCCACTTGGGTGCCCAGGTGCCCCTCACTGCCTGAGCCCCCTGGTCCTACCTCAGACAGTGCCAACGGCAGTGTGCTGTACCCCAGGGGGTCCAGGGCATTGTCATCCCCCTCCCCCACCAAGGGAATATAACGTGATACTTTAAAAGTTCAGCCAAGGGCCTGGAGCGATCGGACAGTGGGGAGGGCATTTGCCTTGCATGCAGGAGACCCAGGTTCAATCCCCAGCATCCCATATGGCCCTCCGAGCCCACCAAGGAGCAATCCCTGAGAACTGTCCAGTGTGGCCCAAAAAGCAATAAAAGCCCAGCCAAGGTTGGAAATGAACAGATGTGCTACCTCAAGCCTAAACCTGTCCTCTGGCATGGCCACAGGGCTCAACAGGGCTCCCCCCACCCCGGCCTCCAGGGCTGCCCAACTCCTGGCCTTGGTGGGGCTACATGGGGCTGGAGAGGCGGCACGGCCCTCTGTGCTCTGGGTTTCCTGCTCCAGTTTGATTCCTCAGAGGTGCAGCCCACCCCACCCCATACATACACACGCGCATGCGCACACACACACACACACCCCTCACAGGTCTCTGGGCCTTCGCAGGATTTGGCTTATCCTTTTGTGGGAAAATTTCAGGGCTCAGACTGGGGGGAAGTCTAGAGACCCCTCCCCTCCAGATCCCCCCAATCCACCCGAGTGATACCTCATTCTGATTTTTTTCTTTGTTTAGCTTTTTGGGTCACACCCAGCGATGCTCAGGAGTTCCTCCTGGCTCTGCACTCAGGAATCACTCCCGACAGAGCTCGGGGGACCCTATAGGATGCCGGGGATCGAACCCAAGTCAACCATGTGCAAGGCAAACACCCTCCCTGCTGTGCTATTGCTCTGACCCCTGTACTAATTTTCATATCTATCCACCTGTTGGCCTGTGAATTCCGTTCTGTAGGATCACACTCTGATTTCCAACTTTATCCAGAGGCACCTGCCCCCTATGGGAAGTCTGCCAGGATTTTATTCCTCCTTTGCACACTTTGTCCCTGGGCCTTCAGAGTTCGGTTCTTGTCACCCCTGGAGGACTCCCCAGAGGAGGTTCCCGCTGGAAAGGAACCAGAAGCAGGAGGGGCCCCTGACTCTGCAGTCTGCACAGGGCGCTGCAGCCCCTCACGGTCCTCAGGGGCGCAGACATGGGAGGCTCTGGAGGGTGTGGGGGGGCTGGGAGACACCAGCAGCACGGGGCCCGCAGAAGCGCACCCACAAGGGGGTCCATGTGACACGCTCACACCCTCTCTACCCCCAGCAGAGCTGCCGTCCGACTCCGAGGAGGACCCAATGTCCTCCAGCACCTACAGCTCCGACTACTGTGGTGAGTGGGGCCTGCGGGGCATGGTGGGGAGGGGGCGGCCACCCACACGCCGTCACCCCCGCCTGTGCACGCAGGGGAGGAGTTCCGGCCGATGCTGTTCTACCAGGAGCCCACGGCCCGCATCCTGGCCCGTGGCCTCAGCCCCCTGGACAGCAGGACGTGGAGGGCCAAGTCCACCACCTGGAGGGTCCTCAAGGTGCTCAAGGTATGGCCGGACCAGTGCTCGCGATCTGGGGAGGCTCTGAGTTCGGCCGCGGGCCTGGCCCGGGGCTTTGCAGGAGGACATTGACCCGGAATAGTGCAGGGGGTTGGGGGTTGGACGAGCCCCACCACACACACACACACACACACACACGCACACGCACACACACACGCATGCACGCATTCGTAAGCAGAGAGAGGGGGGAACTGGGTGGGGGTGAGGGGCTGGACCGGGGAGCTCAGGGGACTAGGGTGAGAGCTCCGGGCACTGGCCGCCTCGCTGGGCTCTGAGGCAGCCAGGCGCCCCCTCCCCCCTCCCCCGCTCCGACAGCTGCCCGTGGAGTTCCTGCTGCTCCTCACTGTCCCTGTGGTGGACCCTGACAAGGATGACCGGAACTGGAAGCGGCCCCTCAACTGCCTGCACCTACTCCTCAGCCCCTTGGTCGTGGTCCTCACCTTGCACTCAGGGACCTGTGAGTGTTCCCCAGCACCTCCTCCCTGCCACCACACTGCCCTTCCCGGCTGTGGAGGGGACACTGTGTATTCAGACCCCCCGGGCCACCATCTCTGATGGTTGGCCCACCCCGGTCGCCCCTCACAGTCCTCGGGCTCAGTCGCCAGCCTCAGCGTGTAGGGTCATGCTGGGTGGGCCTCTAGGAGGAGGTGGCTGAAGCTGGTGGTGAGTCCCCTTTGCCCGTTTGCCCCGGCCACAGATGGCGTCTACGAGATCGGGGGCCTCCTGCCTGTCTGGGCCGTGGTGGTGGTCGCAGGCACAGGCTTGGCTACAGTGACCTTCTTCGCCACATCCAACAGCGAACCCCCCCGGCTCCACTTGGTAAGACTCGGTCGGGGACCCTGTGACCTGGGCGGGCAGCACGCCGGGCTCCCAGACGGGCCCCCTGCCCTGGTCTCTGGAGCAGCTTGGCCAGCAGGTCCTGGGGGGCATGGCTGGTGTTCCCCGGGGACCAGGGGATGGCTGCGGGCCTGTGAGCAGGTGTGCCCGTGCCAGTGCCCACACCTGTGCCCACACCCATGCTCACACCCGTGCCCACTTTTCTTCCCTTCTCCTTTTGCTCTTGGGCCACTCCCAGCTGTGCCCAGGGCTTACTCCTGCCTCTGCCCAGGGGTCACTCCTGGTGGGCTCAGAGTATGGGGTGCCGTCTGGAATCCTGGTCAGCCCCGGTGGGACAGCGAGGGCATGCTGAGGGGCACACAGTTTCTGTTCCTGTTTGTGGGGGGGACACAGGGCACCGCACCCCATTTCCCTGCAGCGCCCATGGCAGGGAAATGGGGTGAAAGAAACGGGACCCCGACTCCCCCCCCCAAGCTCTCCGGCTGCGGGCGCTGCACGCTCGGGCCCCCCAGCTCATGCCGTCAGGCCCCCACCGAGCCCTGATTCCCCCACAGCCGGGGCCCAGCCCTGACCCCCCTCCTCATAGCTGGGGCTGAGCCCTGACCATACACACACACACACACACACACACACACACACACACACACACACACACGCCCCTGCGCCCCTCCCCTCCAGCTCTGGGCCTTCCTCGGCTTCCTGACCAGTGCGCTGTGGATCAACACGGCGGCCACCGAGGTGGTGAACATCTTGCGGTCCCTGGGCGTGGTCTTCAGGCTGAGCAACACTGTCCTGGGCCTCACCCTGCTGGCCTGGGGCAACAGCATCGGAGGTGACTTGGGGCGGGTGGGTCATCGGGTCCTGCTCTTGGGGGAGGGGCGAGGCACACCCTGCACCCAGGGATCATAGACCCCCCTCCCCACCCCCCGGGCCTCTCCATTCCTTGCTGTGGGGACATCCGGTGGCTTCCAGAGTGCACACAAGGCATGGAGCCCCTCAAGGTGCCCCCCCGCCCCGCAACTCCCTTCCCAGCTATAGCTGCAGTTGGCCAGGTTGTACACTGCACAAGAGGGTCCAGACAAGGGTCTAGGGTGGGGAGGGAGGGCTACAAGCCTCCAGTTTCACGCCCTTCATGGCAGAGAGGGGCTGAGTGCAGCCAACCGGGCTTGCCACGGGCATTGCACCGACCAGGCTGCCTCTGGTGGGGGGTCAAAGAGGTGGTCTCCACGGGGTTGGGGCGGGGACTGTCGGGAAGCCCTGGGGGGCCGGGAGCTACCGCCCCCCACGAGCGTCCCCTCCACGCAGACGTCTTCTCGGACTTCACGCTGGCGCGCCAGGGCTACCCGCGAATGGCCTTCTCCGCCTGCTTCGGCGGCATCATCTTCAGTATCCTTCATGGCCGAGAGCCCGGGGTGGGTTCTCCCGGGACTCCCGGGGCCAGTGCTCTGGCCCCCTCAGCCGTCCCCAAGGGGCTGCCCTGGGCCGCCTTCACAGAGAGGCCCTTCTTGTTGGGGTGGGGGGGGTGCAGAGGCCAGGAAAGCTGGGCTCCCTCTTCCCCCTGGGGCCGTGGGCTCTGTGTAGCATTTCCTGAGCAGGCCGCAGACATGCTGGTGGGCGTGGGCCTGGGCTGTCTGCTGCAGCTGTCCAGGGGCCTCCCGGAGGTGAAGGTGAGTGGCCTGCTCCCCTGCTCTCCTGTGGCCTCCGCGTCCCACTGCTCACCGTGTGATGGGGAATGTCTTAAACAGAGCACAGGGAGTTCCACAGGGAGGCCCTGCCATTCCTGGAACCAGGGGGGAGGGGCCCACAGTACCAGGGTAATGGGAAGCGCATCTCCGGGCCTTGGTTTTGCCCTCTGTGAAATGGGCCAGTGGCCCTCCTGTGCAGGAGTGAAGGACAGGCCAGGTCGTGCTGGGGGCTCAGGGGTGGGTGGTCCAGTGCCCAGTAGGCAGGAGGAGAGTCGAGGGCCCTGGGCAGACTGTGCTTCCTGACTGGACGGAACAGAGCCCCGGAAGTGCCCTACAGGCCGTGTCCCGTGGTGGTCCTGGCTCCACGTGGGCTCAGAGGAGCTGGGTGCAGGCTGGCTCTCGGGCTCGGCAGGGAGACTGGGGCGGGGGCCACAGGGTGCCTTAGTCATGGGGAGTCACACCTGGCATTGCTCAGGGCTGACTCCTGGCGGTGCTCAGGGGACCATATGGGATGCCGGAGATCGAACCCAGGCCCGCCGCGTGCCAGGCAAACTCTCCCCGCTGCACTATTGCTTGGGCCCAAGGCTTGGCCCTTCCAAGGCAGCCTGCCGCTCCCAGCCCTGTCTGCCGCGTTCCTGCTCTCGTTTCCCACCTAAGGCTGTGGGCAGCTGCCCCCCAGGCCCCTCCCACCCCGGCCCTATAGAGTGTGTGTGTGCATGCGCATATGTGTCGTGTGCGGGGTCGGCTCGCCTACCTGCCTGCCTGCTGGCTCCAAGAGACCCTCCTGCCTTCGCTCCTGCACTGGACACAGGCTGTCCTGGGGGACTGTGACCTTGTGACCCTGTCACCGAGAGCCACTCTGCAGAGCTGCTGTACCCGCGAGTGTGTATTCACCGGCCTGAGTGCCTCTTTCTGCGCGCGCATTCTGTATGCACATGAGTGTGTACGCGCATGCGTGTGTGTACGCGCATGCGTGTGTGTACGCGCATGCGTGTGTGTGTGTGTGTACACACGTGTATGTCAGGCCCAGATGCTAACCGGAAGCAAGGAGGAAACCAAAAGGGTGGGGGTGCCCCATCCACGTCACAGGTGCCGACGGGGGGCGGGGGAAGGGTCACGGGCAGTTTCGCTTCCTTTCTCTCCTTTCCCGTGTTGTAGCATGTTCTCCGGCACCTGTGTGTGTGTGGGGGTGTGTGTGTCTGTGTGTGTCTCTGTGTATTTGTGTACATGTGCAACTGTTTTCTCTCGGAAGCGCAGAGCCCACTGCCCCAACTCTGATGGGCGGGGGTGGGGGTGGGAAGGATAAGCTGGTGGGCGCCCTGGAGCGGTGACGGGCATCTCGGGCACTGCAGACACAGAGGGGCTCCCCGATCCCCACGTGGAGCCCCCCATTTCCCTTGAAGGTTCAGTCAGCAGAGAGCAGGGCGGGATGCTCAGCCCTCCCAGGCACCCCCCTCCTCGGCCCATCAACCTCCCAGCTCCTCTGGGGGTGTCTCCCAGTGTGTGGGGGAGCCCCCTGCGGCGCCAGGCAGAAACAGGGTGTGCAGGGGCTGGAGCGATAGCACAGCAGGTAGGGCATTTGCCTTGCACGCGGCCAACCCGGGTTCGATTCCCAGCATCCCGTATGGTCCCCTGAGCACCGCCAGGAGTAACTCCTGAGTGCAGAGCCAGGAGTAACCCCTGTGCATCGCCAGCTGGGACCCAAAAAAAAAAAAAAAACAGGGTTTGCAAGGCCCAAAGGCTTCAGATGCGGGGTGTGAGGGCCTGGAAGGTTTCCCACCGGCCGGGAGGCTGGAACGTTCTGGGGGCCCAGGAGGACTGTGCAATGACCGTCCCCCCATCCCCTGCAGCTGGAGCCCGAAGGCCTGCTGGTGTGGGTGCTGGCAGGCGCCCTGGGGCTCAGCCTCGTCTGCTCCCTGGTGGCCGTGCCCCTGCGCCACTTCCAGCTGGGCCGCGCCCACGGCTGCTGCATGCTGCTCTTCTACCTGGGCTTCCTGCTGGTGGCGCTGCTCACCGAGTTCGGGGTGATTCGCCCGCGGAGCGTGTGAGCGCCGCCCTGCTGGCCAGGAGGTATCGCTGCGGGCGGCGAAGGCCGGGTCCTTCCCAGGGTGGCCAAGATCCCCCGAGGGTGCAGATGCGGGGCTGGCCCCCTGGTGCTTCTGCGGCCACCGACCGGCTGCATCTTTACCTCGGGCCCTGAGTGACCACCAGCCCCCGGACTTGGACCAAATGTTTGGAGTCTTGGCTGCCCCGGGAGAGAGCAGGACTGCAGCTCCGTGGACATGCGGCGGGAACCTTCCCAGTGGGACTTTGGAACTAATGCAACGGATTCTTGCACTGTCGCACGCTGGCCCGTGGCGTGGCCGCAGCTGCCCCCCGCTGCAGACACCTCTCCCTGGACCTGGCTCCCAGCTGCCAGCAGGAGCCTGTCTCTGTGCCTACCTCAGGGGAGCCTGGGCTGGGGGGTCCAGGGCCCTGCCCGCCAGCACCACCCCCTCCAGGGCAGCCTCCACTGCTCGTTGCCTTGGGCTGCACCTGCCTCTTCTCCAGTGCCAAGTGAGGAAATGCTGCAAGCACCCAGATCGCACCTGCTCCCTGCTCTCCCGGCACCCTGGGGTCCCTGGCCCCCTCCCTGGCCAGAATCAAGAGGCGCAGCCTGTACAAAGCTGAGGCTCCTTTATTAACGTGCCGGAGTCGCGCCGACACCGGGTCTCCCGGGTAACAAATTGCCAACATACAAACCGAAATGCGGCCTGATACAAAATGATAGTCGCGTGCTGAGGATTAAGGCTGGAGTGGGGGGGAAGCAGGGGGAGGCCGGACGGGGCCCCTGAAGCGGGTGGAGCAGGGCCTGGTCCCAGGACACCTGGGATGCGGGAAGGGGTGGGGCGGTGAGCAAGTGTGCTGGCCGGTGTGTGCGGCGGCCCCCTGGCCCTCGGCGCCCCCAGTCCTGCCCTGCTCCCTGCCTTCACCCACAGGGGTCTGGTGTCCCCCACCCCCACTGCACAGAGCCCGCTGCGGGACAGACGACAGGCCTCCGTCCGGGGCCAGCACGCCTCCTGCTTCCAAAATGCCCGTTTCACCGCACAAAAGCTAAAAGGCACTGAGTGTGCAAAATGTGGAGCTCCTTGTGGGGGAGCGGAGGGGTCCGGGGCCACAGCACCCCCCCCATCCAGGAGCACTGCCCCTGGCTCCCGAGCCCCCCTGGGAATCTCAGTGGTTCTCCTTGCCTCAGTTTCCCCAGAGAGCTGTGCTTTGACGAGAACCCCAGGGGGCTCTGGGTGGGATGTGGGGGCCCGCTGCGTGCCCCTGGGGTCTGCCATGACTGCGGGGACGGGTGGTGGATGGGTGGGGGCCCTTCCAAGCACCTGGGGCTGGAGTGGCCCCTCCACCCTCGGGCCGACGGAGGGGCCCCTGACCCTACTGCGGCTGACCAGCCCAGCCAGAGAGGCCTACGGCATGTGGACTCCCCAGCCTCCCCCACCAGCCCAGTCTGGGTGCTGCCCAGACCCCCCCCACCCGAGGCTGCACCTTCCTGTCGCCAAGGGGGATAGTGATGAGCTGAGCGATGGGGAGGAGGAAGGCCCCAGCAGGGGTGCAGCTGGGTACGGGTGCCCCCGAGTTGCCCACCCCGCCGGGGCACCCCCTCCTCAGTGGTTTTGTCCCTAAAGCAAGAGCTGAAGGCTCGAGGCGGGGCTGGCAGGCGGACTGGGCGGACCGGCGGGGTCCCTGCAGACCCCCAGCATCTGTCCTGGGTGGGGGTGGGCTTCCCTCGTGGCCCCAAGCCCTGCCCACTTAGACCATGGTGCGGGGTGGGCCCTGAATGCGCATCTCAGCGCAGAGGTTCTGCAGACGCAGGCGCGGTGCCTTAGGTGATGGTTCTGGCGCGTGGGCGGCCCGGGGGCTGCTGGGGGGCGGCTGGCCCCCCGCTGAGCAGGCGCTGCTCCTCCTCCTGCTGCCGGGCGTGCTCCTCGTACCACTCCTAGGGCACAGGGCGGCCAGGCATTGGGCGGGTTGCATGGGGGGTTCCCCCCCGCAGCCAGAGGGGTGCCAACAGCCCTGCTGGGGTACTCAGTGCCTCCGTGAAGGAGACCTGCTGCAGTAGCGCCACGAAGGGGCCACGCCCCTCCCCTCTGCTGTGCGCCCCCAACACCCCCCATCCCCACCTGCTTCTACCCTCCACAAGTCAGAGGTCCCGCCACGCCACCCCAGGCTTGCTGCCTGCCCCAAGGCTGAAGGAGCATTTTGAGAAACAGCAGGGCGGGCTGAGGGCTAGGCACCGTGTGTGTGTGTGTGTGTGTGTGTGTGTGTGTGTTGGAGGCGGAGGTGCCGAACGAACCAGTAAGCCTGAGCACTACATCAGTAATCCTGCCCCAGGGGACATAGTCCTCAGTGCCCCAGGACAGCTGGGGATGGCCCGTCTTTTTTGAGTTTACAAAAGGAGGGATGCACAGATGCTCAAGGGTCGGGTAAGTGCCTCACAGCCCGCTCTGATCCCATATGCGGCCCTGAGCACCACCAGGAGTGAGCACTGCTGCGTGTGGTCCAAACCACCCCCTTCCCCCTGCAAAACACCCCCACCATTGAACAGGCAACAGGAGCTCCCTGGTGGGCTGGGGAGCACAGAGGGTGCGGGGAGTCACACGGGACTGGCTATCAGCGTCCTCCCCACTGTGCTCCCCGCCGCGGCCCCCACCCGCCTCATTCTTCTGCCCTCATCTGACACGTGTAAGCGAGGGCGGAACTGAAACCCGCACTGAGCGCTCTGACACCCGAATCGTAACCGAACTTGTGTTTGCATGAGGTGGGACAGTTTCGGTCCTTGGTCCCTGAGGTCCACTGAGCACAGAATTGGGAGTAACCCCTGAGCATTGCAGGGTGAGGCCCAGAAGCAAAAAAAGGAAAAAAAAGAGAGAGGGAGGGAGGTCTGAGTCGAGACTGTGCAGGGCACAGACGCTGGCGCATGGCTGAAGGGCCGTGGGTCAGAGGTCAAGGGTTCCAGGCTGGGACAAGTCAATCACAAAAAAAAGGCCCCAGAAGGGGGTCCCCCAGAAGGGGGTCCTGCATCTTCCCCTGCCCCCCTGGCCAGGAGAGGGAGGGAGGGTGGCCTGACCGGGAGAGGGCGGCCCGGCAGGAGAGGGCAGTGGGGTTGGGCCTCCTACCTGGATCTCCTCCTGGTACATCTTGAGGCTCAGGTCGCTCTTGGTCCTGGATCTCCGTCCCAGGAACACCATGGCGTTTTGCTGGGGGCAGGGAGCAGAGGCTGTGGGCGCCGGCCTGGCCCTCCCCGTACCCCGTTGCCTCGCCAGCAGCCCCGTGCCTCACCTGCTGCCTCTCCATCTGGGCGAGGAGCCGGAGCAGCCGCGGCACGTCGGACGAGGCCCCCCGCGTCTCCCGGAGCAGCCCCAGGGCGCCCAGCAGCTCGTCCTTGGACAGCTCCTTCTCCAGCGTGATGCCGCTGTCCACTGCAGGGACAGAAGCGTGCTCCAGCCCCGCCGGCCCCACCCCCGGCCCTTCCCTCCCCGAGGTCAGGCTGCCAAGTGGGAGACCCCAAGCGTGAGGGAGGCTGAGGCAGGAAGCACCAAAGGCCTGGACACACACACAAGTGATACGCTTTATGAAGCATGCAAGGTGTGGGGGGACTCGGGGGCTGTTTGGGGGCGTCTAGAGCTGTCTGGGGGTATCTGGGGGTACCTTAGGGTATCTGAGGGCACCTGGGGGTATCTGGGGGTATCTAAGGGCATCTGGGGGTTTCTAGGGCACCTTGGGGTACCCGGGGGCACATGGGGTAACTGGGGGCATCTGGGGCTGTCTGAGGGCACCTGGGGGTAGCTGGGGGCACCTGGGGGGATCTGAGGGCATCTGGGCTCTCTCAGGGCATCTAGGGCTGTCTGGGGGCCCAACACTATCTATTTGGGGCGCCTGGGGCTGCCTGGGTCTAACTGGGTGTCAGAGAGAGAGCGTGAGGGCGGGAGCAGAGGCCTGGGAAGCCTGGCCCAGCCCAGCGAAGGGAGATGAGGCAGAGACGGGCTGTGAGCACCAGGCCCCCGGGCTCCATGGAACTGAGCAACGTGGGATGCCCTTCGTTTCCAGCTGGTCCAGGGAGCCTGCCCCGGGTGCCCGGCCTGTGTGCCCTCCAAACATTGACGTGGATAATTTTTAACTTTTTAAAAAGTTTTTTTTTCTGTCCTAAGTTTACAAATCGGGGGGCCAGCACTTGCCAGGTTAGAGGCCCGGCAAGCCCCAAGCACAGAGCTGGGAGTAAGCCCCGAGCACCGCTGGGTACCCCCCACCAATTTAAAAATCAGGACAAACAGGAGATCTAGAAAGATCACCCTGAAAGAGAAGCAAGAATGGCCCAACAGCCAGAAAGCAGGCATCTGGGCAGAGACAGCGGGGCAGACGGCTGGGCGGACAGGCGGGACAGGCAGACGGACAGGGAGACGGCCGGGCCGTGGGCGCACACCTTCTGAGTCCTGGTTCTTGCGGCTGTAGTTCATCCGGAAGACGAAGGCCTCAAGGATGAAGGCGACGATGATGGTCATCACCACCTGGGCGGGCGGGAAGCATGGGCAGCGGGGGCAGCCGGGGCCAGGGTCTGGGTGGGCAGGGGCTGGGGGGCGGGGGGGCGAGGCAGCCGGGCCCGGGGCCTACCATGGTCACGATGTAGAAAGTCATGAAGTACAGGCGGCTCCAGTGGGAGGTCTGAGAGGTGACACCCTCCTGTGGGCAGGGGCCAGTGAGCAGCCCTGGGTAGCGGCCTGTCACCCACCCCCACCCCATAATCTCGGCCACCCCGTCACCTGCTCCCCCGCCCTGCTGGGCCCTCAACCGCCCCTCCCCGTGCTCCCAAGTCTGCACACTCCCCAGACTCCTCCCTTGCGCCCTAGGATTGAGCTCCCCATGCTCCCTGGATCTGTGCTCCCCCGTATTCCCCAGGGTGTGTCCTACCCCGTGCTCCCACATCTGTGCTCCTCTCCCATGCTCCCGCGCCTGTGCTCCCTCCGTGCTCCCCATGTCTGTGCTCCTCCCCCATGCTCCTGGGTCTGTGCTCCCCCCGTACTCCCTCCGTGCTCCTGGGTCTGTGCTCCCTCCATGCTTCCCAGGTCCGTGCTCCCTGGGTCTGTGCTCCTTCCCGTGCTCCCGGGTCTGTGCTCCCCCCACGCCTGTGCCTGGACTCCTCACCATGATGATGTACCAGTTGTTGACAACCGTGAGCTCAAACAAGGTCACTGTTAGGTGGGACAGGGAAGACGCAGCTGCATCAGACCCTCTTCTTCCTCCACGCCCCACCCCTGCCAATGCTGCCACTCCCTCTGCCCGCGGGATCAGGACACTTTGGGAGGACCATACCAGGGCACCCCTCAGGGTCTGCCCCTGTGGCTTGTCTCCAGGGAGTCACATGATGGACAGGACTGAGCGGAGTCCCAGGTTTGGAGCTGTTGCCCTGAGCGGGGCCGTGCCAAGGCACTGAGGCCGGCAGGGGGGTGTGTCCCCTAACAGTCACTGTGCCCCTGCTGGCCATATACAAAGCTTCTTGGGTGCCCAGAGGCGTACAGGGGCAGGCTGTGGGCATTGGAGCGGGTGGTGAGTACCAGGGTGGGCGCAGGGGTGGCGCTCACCAAAGCTGTTGAGGAGGTTGTCAAAGTTGTTGAGATAATAGTATCCCGCCTCCACCACTGTCCTGTTGCCCTCCGTGCGGTTCAGCCAGCGGTAGGCGTCGGCCACGGTGCTGGTGCTGGGGAGTCACAGAGCCACAGCCGTTTGTGGGCATCCACAGAGGGTGGAAGAACCCTGCGGCCGCCCCATGTGGTGCTCTGATATTGCTGGGCCCGACTCGCCTCACCAGCCCCGAGAGGCCTTGAGGCGGGGAGCAACCCTGGGGGGTTCTCCAGGCTGGAGGGGCCACTGGGCGGGGGGCTCAGAGGCGGTCTGGTTCTGAGCACTGCGGGGGACACCAGCACACAGCCGGCTGGGGGGACCATGCGGGCCTGGCCCCTCCCGCTCAGAGCCAAGCCCCAGCAGGACCCCAGAGCCACTTCCGGGCAGACAGGGATGTGGCTGGGAGGGGCTGGGGTCCTGGGGAGGGGGGGTGGTATGAGGCTGTGGCTGGAGTCTCCAGGAGGTGTGACATGGTTTGACTGGGGTCCCTGGGGGTGTAGGGAAGTGGGGGGCTCCCGGGGGTGCTCACTTGCAGCAGTTGGGGTACAGGATCCCGCAGAAGAATTCCATGCCCACGATGGCGAAGGAGTAGTAGAAGATGAGCAGGGTGAGGCCCAGGCTGGGAAGAGAGCGCGGGGTGACCCCTGGATCGAGGCTCCCTCCGGAGTCAGCCCACCCCCCGCCCCGAGGAGGGGGCAACGTGGCCGTGAGGGGCCGCACCTGGCCATCCGCGGCAGCAGCTCGAACATGGTGTCCAGCACGTTCCGGTAGCGTTTCTTCAGCTTGAAGAGCCTGCAGGGTGGGGTGGGGGGGCGCACACGGATGACGGAGGGCAGGAGGCCCAGGACTGTCCCCCACAGGACACCCGTCCTCCCGAGACCCTGCCTGCACGAAGACTGCACAGCTGGAAGGCCAGTGGCCGTGCCGGGCCCAGGGAGGGTCACGGCTCCTGTCCCCGAGGGAAGGGGGCACGCTCACACCCCCGCCACCCCTACCCCGACGGTCACTCCGTCACTCGCCATCCCCAGCCCTCATGCACGCTGGCGCCCAGACAGGGCCTAGCCCCCTCCTTCCCTTCCCCCACTCTCCTCCCCGGAAGGCGGGTCAGGGGCTGCCGCCTGTTTCCAAAGGGGACCCTCAGAGCCCCCGAGGCTGGGGCGGGTCCCTGCTGCGTCCCGGATGTTCCTCTCAAACGCCTCTTCCCGTCTGAGAGGCCCCGGGCAGCTCCTCTGACGCAGACCCTCGGTCAGGGGGGTGCCCAGGGCTGGTCCCACATAGCCGCATCCCTCCCTGCCCCGCCAGGCAGCACCTCAGCAGCTGGAGTGGACGCAGGACCACGATGAAGTAAAAGGGCTCCATGTTGAAGGCCACGGCCAGCAGCCCCAGGAAGGCGAAGGCTGTGACGAAGAAGTCAAACCTGCGGGGGACAGAAGCCGCCGGTCAGGTCAGTGCTGACCCCCAGGACAGCCAAGCCCCGAACACCTCCTCCGGGAAGTCCTCCTGCACCAGGTAACACAAATGTGCTCCCCCCAACCCCCACCCTGCGGCCCCTGACCCCAAGGAAGCCACTAAGGGAAGGGGCCCGGCACTCACAGGTTCCATCCGGAGGACAGGTACTCCACGGGGCCCAGGCCGGCCACCTTGAGGAACAGCTCCACCCCATAGACTGCAAAGAGAGGCAGCTAGCAGCACCCTGCCCAGCCTCTGCGCCCGGCGGGGAGGATGCGTGGGCAACGCAAGGGGCCGAGCGGGTCAAAGGGATGACGGGCATCGAGGGGAAACTCTGTGCCTCCGTCTGCCCCCTCAATGCTCAGACATCGTCTCTCCTGGCATCTGGGGTTTCCCTGGCACCTCCCCGAGGACAGGCCTGGCCAGCGGGAGGACATAGGGAGGTGAAAGCCACACAACGGGGACTCAGAGGTAAGGGGAGGATGTGGAGGAGGAGAAGGAGGAGGAGGAAGAGGTAGAGGAAGAAGAGGAGCCAGGCTTAGGGTCAAAGCAAAGGGATATGCGAAGGCCCTGAGGTCGACAGAGGCCACAGGACGGGAGGACAGGGTGCAGGCCGCATAGGTGCTCAGGTCCCAGGCCGGGGGCACAGGGCGAGTTTATGGGGGCAGGAAGACGCGACACCACTTCCAATCCATACACGGGGTTAGGGCCCCACTCCGGAGACGGGCACTTACTGGAGAGAAAAACGAGGTAGCTCCAGGGCACGTGCTGGGAAAAGAAGTTCCCACCTGGGGGAGAGAGGGCGGCTGTTCAGGGGGGACAGGCAGGCAAACCCGGGGCCAGCCCACCACTGGGGATCACCTTTCAGCATGAACGTCTCCAGGAGGATCCAGACACCATTCACCGCCACCACCAAGTCTGCAGGACGGGGCAGGAGGTGCTGCATGAGGGTCAGCGCGGTACACATCCGGGCCAGCCTCGTGCATAGCGTTCAGCAGGACAGAGCTCAGCACATGGGAAGAGCAAAGGCCCTGTGGCCAGCAAGGCAAATTTGTGCCATTATGTTGCTCTTGTGGGGCCCGCTTCAGAGAAAAGAGGAGGATGCTCTCATGCACCCGCCAGGCGGGTCTCTGGGACGTGCCGTGAGCTGGAAGAGCCTCAGGCCCTGCAGCGACTCAGCCGTTGGGGCACTCACGCACCCACCAAGAAGCATGTCTAGCAGGCATTAAGATAACCCCCCGCTGTTGGGTGCTGGGGACAAGAGCAGAACCGGCCGCCTGCACAGGGGCCCGAGAACTGGACCGTCAGACGTGAGGCCTGTGGCCCGCTGGCCTCAGGAGGACAGGGAGGATGGGGGCGAGGGGAGCAGGGCGTGGGGCTGACACTCACACATGAAATACCGGAAGGCCTTGGACTTCACAAGGATGTTGATGCCTGCGTGGAGAGAACGGTGACCAGGAGGTGTCCCCGGCCGGGACAGGCTGGTCCGCAAGGAGGTGGAGGAGGTGGGGGTGGGACCCCCACTCTCAGAGTGACCCCCACTTTGTGCTCAAAGCCCCCCAGCCCCACCCCATACACAGCCTCAGACAGGGCAGCAGGGCCTGGGACCGGGCTGTCCCCTCCCGTCCCGACCTGAAATTCCGAGTGCCGACCACCTACGGGTGGGGCTACCAGACCAGCTCCTGCCAAGAGCCAGCTCTCAGGAGTATCACCAGGGTCCTGGCTGACTCCCCGAGTCTCCTCAATGCGCATGGCACGAGGGGACGGTCCGAAGACACGGCCGGGCCAGCACCTGCAGGACCTCCAGTTCCAGCTCTGCACAGCCCGCGGGGATCCCAGGGGAGAATGTCACCCCCCATTCCCCCCACACACACACTGTATTCGTCCTCTTCAGCAAGGGACTAGGAGCAAGAACCAGAGCACAGCACGGAAGGATGACCCAGGTTTGATCCCCGGCTCCACAGATGGTCCCCAAAACTGCCAGGAGAGAACCCTGAGCACATGGCCAGGAGTAGGCCCTAAAACCCAAAACCAATACCCCCAGGAAGAAGGGAGCAGGAGACCGGTCAGGGGTCTAGGCTGTGCCTACGTAAGGATCGGCGCCAGCTGTACTCCAGAGGCCCATCCCCCACCACCACTGTGCCCCGAGCCAAGCCACCCAGCCTAGCTGGCCGGTATCACTGGGAGGGCCCAGGACCACAGGCCTTGCGTGGGAGGCCCCAGATTCTCTGGGACAGACACAAGCGGGAGCCTTTGTAGGCTCAGAGTCATTAGTGAAGAACTAATCGTCTTTGGATGGTTTCTTTCTTTCTCATTTACTTACTTGCTCTTGGGGCCACACTCAGCAGTGTGCTCGGGGCTTCCTCCTGGCTCTGCGCTCAGGAATCACTCCTGGCAGTGCTCGGGGACCATCAGGGTGCCGGGGATTGAACCTGAGGCAGCCACGTGCAAGGCCTACGCTGTCCTGTGGTTCTGGCCCTGTCTCTGTACGTTTGTTTTGGTAGGAACACAGCAGAGTCTTTTGTTTGGCTTTTAAGCAACTGATTCCTTTTTTTCCCCCTCTCTTTTTTGGGTCACACCCGGCGATGCTCAGGGGTTCCTCCTGGCTCTGCACTCAGGAATCACTCCTGGCGGTGCTCGGGGGACCATATGGGATGCTGGGGATCGAACCCGGGTAGGCCACATGCAAGGAAAACACCCTACCCGCTGTGCTATTGCTCCAGCCCCCGGGGTTTTTCTTTTGGAAGGGGCGTACTCGATGAGGCTCAGGGCTTACTTTGGGCTCTGCACTCAGGAATTACTCCTGGTGGTGTTCGGGGACTATCTGGGATGCTGGGAATTGAATCTGGGTTGGTTGCGTGATGGGCAAACTCTCTATATGCCTATCACTATATATATATCACTATATATATGCCTATCTCTATATGCTATCACTCTGGCACCCCAGAGGTGGATTTTAAAACAAATCAGTTGATAACTGATCCCTCCTGGTATGGCAAGCTGCCAGAAACTAGCTTTTTTTTCTTTTGCAAACAGCCTCCCTGTTATGCCCCTTTCTGTAAAATCTGCACAGCCACTCGGAGATCCCTCCCGCCTATTTATGAGGTGGAACACTGACCTACCCGTGGATTGTTAAAAAAACCAACTAGACGAATGGGTCTGGTTCCAAGCCATTTTCCTCAGATGGCATTGAAAGATGCAGTGTAAGGACCATCCCCCACAATGAAATAACCGGAATCATCTTTTCCTGGTGCTTCCGGGGTCCTACGTGACTGGCACTGTATCCAAGCTCCTCCCGGAAGCTGGTCATCTGGGATTCAGTGAGTCAGGGTTAGGGGCTGGTCTAGGAAGCCGGGACTGCCCGTGTGGCTCTAAGCCTGCATCTTGCTTCATCCTAGATCCTGCTGCGTGACATAAAGACAAGGGGCTGGAGTCCAGGGAGGGTCAGGGAAGGCCCAGAGGAACAGAGTCTCCATCAAAGAGGGAAGAGACTACAGGCTAAGGGTTTCAGCAGCAGAGGAATCTATTCAGATGCAGAAGACATTAGCAAATACTCCTCCATGCGGTGAGCACTGTGGAGAAGCCTTGGACGGAACAGAAACTCACAGGGCAGACTGGAGCCATTGCACAACTCGGTCGACCTGGGTTCGGTCCCCGGCATCCTATATGGTCCCCGAGGACCACCAGGAGTGCAGAGCCAGGCGTAAGCCCTGAGCATCGCTGGGTGTGGTCCCCAAACAAACAAACAAACAAGAAAACACAAAAGCCTCCAAAGCAAACAAAAAATACTCCAGAGGAGAATGAGAGAGTGTAAAGGAGACTGGATCAGGCACAAAAGAAGTCGCAGATGTGACGTGGTGGAGAGAACAGGAGCTTTGGCCCTGAGTTCAGTTCCCAGCCAAAAAGGGGGGGAGGGGGGAGGGAGAAAGGGTGCAATTTAGGACAGTGAAAGAAAATCAGAGAGATCAAGTTTAAGCCTGGAAGCCATGAAGAGGAAGCAAAGGAGATGGTGCTGATTGCTGGCCAAGATTCGAGAAGAGATTCATGAGATGCTACAAACAAGGAAGCATTTCCATGAAAGAAAAATGAAGGGGCTGGAGCAATAGCACAGTGGGTAGGGCATTTGCCGTGCATGTGGCCGGGTTCGATTCCCGGCATCCCATATGGCCCCCCGAGCACCGCCAGGAGTAACTCCTGAGTGCAGAGCCAAGAGGAACCCCTGAGCATCATCGCTGGGTATGACCCAAAAAGCGAAAAGAAAGAAAAAGAAAGAAAGAAAGAAAGAAAGAAAGAAAGAAAGAAAGAAAATGGCTACAGGCATGCACACAGGAGCGTGTGGTCCCAAAGGGGCCCCAGGAGGTGCCTGGGGCTGTCTCCAGGTGGCCCTGAGTGATGTTCAGGGACAGTGGAGCATGAAGACAGAATACCACAGGAGGAAGTGATCTAGGAATCTTAGCATGTCTGAGTCACATAACAAGGCAATCACCGGCTACCAATCACTGCAATCACTACGCAGGACGCTGGGGAAGGCTCAGGGCTCCTTGGAAAGGCCTGTTTGGTGACATGGCTGACAAACCTTCTTCAGCAGAGAAGCCCCGTGAGCAGCCCAAGCTGCTGCTATGATGCTAAATACATGCCACGGCCCCCGGGAATGGACAGAATCACGAGCGCAGAAGAAAAATGCGAGACTTTCAGAAACTCCAATGCCTTTGCCATGGCAAAGCGGGGGGCGGGGGGGTTGGCGGGAAGAGGCGCCTCCCAGGTAACGTGGGGCGGTTTTTTTCATGCTCTGGAAGGAGAGTCACGCCAAAAGAAATCAAAAGAAGATCCAATGATTGCGAGCTGAAGTATTTCATTTATCTTACTCTTTTTTTCTTTTTCTTTGGTTTTTGGGCCACACCCAGTGGTGCTCAGGGTTTCCTCTGGCTCTGCACGCAGAGGTCACTCCTACTGGGGCCTGAGGAACCCTATGAGGTGCTGGGGACCAACCCCCACCAGCTGTGTGCAAGGAAAGGGCCTTCACACTGCGCGTCCCCCTCAACCCCGCGAGAACGACGAGGAATCACCTCACAGCACAACGGCACATATCAGAGAGGATGAAAACTGCCAGTGTGGTGTGGTGTGAAGGAAAAGGACCTCCACCCACTGCCGGTTTCACCTCTTTGCGGTTTGGCTTTGGGGCCATACTCGTTGGTGCTCAGGGCTTCCTCCTGGCTCTGCACTAAGGGGTCACTCCTGGCAAGGCTCAGGGGACCATAAGGGTGTTGGGGATCAAACCTGGGTCAGCTGTGTGCAAGGTGAATGCCCTCCCCGCTGTATACTATCCCACTGGCTCCATCAACCTTTGGGAAAAAACGGTCACGGTCACGGTCCTCCTGTTGTTCATCGATTTGCTCGAGCGGGCCCAGTAACGTCTCCATCGTGAGACTTGTTGTTACTGTGTTTGGCATATCGAATATGCCACGGGGAGCTTGCCAGGCTCTTCCGTGCGGGCGAGATACTCTTGGTAGCTTGCTAGGCTCTCCGAGAGGGGCCAAGGAATCAAACTTGGATCGGCCATGTTGGCCACTTGTAAGGCAAACGCCCTACCGCTGTGCTATCACTCCAGCCCTGGAAAAAAACAACGTGGACATTTCTCAAAAGCCTTAGAATTGCACTTCCATATGGCCCAGTGGTTCCACTCTGGGCATCTACCCCAAGGCCCAAAACTCTTTGTGGAAAAGACTTCTGCACTCTTATGTTGGTTGCAGCACGATTCACTATAAGCTCAATTGGGTTTTTGTTGTTTGCTCGCTTGCTTTTTGGACACTGTCCAGCAGTGCTCAGGACTTCCTCCTGGCTCTGCACTCAGGGGTCACCCCGAGCAGACTGGGGCACCCTATGGGGTCCCAGGAATAGAATCAGGCTTGGCCGCATGCGAGGCAAGTACTCTACCCATCGCTCTGGCCCCACAAGAGGCACGACCTGAAAACAACCCCACGGGCCATGAAATGCCATTAACTGGACACGGAAACTGAAGGTACGCCGTGGGTACCACGTGGCCGTCGGGAAAGCTGGATCCTACAACTGACTGCTCCATGGGGAGGGGGAACCACGGGACATCGGCTCAGGGAAGTCAGTCAGTAGGGACAGACACTGGCAGAGAAAGAAACAAGGTAAGGGAGGGACAAATGCCCAAGGCCACGGAACCTGAGAGTCTGCTGTGGCAGTGAGATAGGTATGTGTGTATGTGTGTTGTGTGTGTTGCGTGTGTATGTGTATTGTGTGTATGTGTGTTGTGTGTTTTTGTATGCGTGTTGTGTGTGTGTGTGTGTGTGTGTGTGATTGGGGGTGTGTGGAGGCTGACAGATGACCCTGGGACAATGGACAGACATATCCCCTCTGGAGAGAGACCTTTGTAGTCACGAAACCCGATGACTGGCAGCACCATAAAACTGAATCACGGGGACTAAAATAAAACCAACAGAAGCAGCAGCCAAGAGCTTCCTGGGTACCGTCCAGCCATCACTCAGGGGTGCTCACCCTGAGTCCACACCAGGCTCCAGCCCACACTGGGGTGAAGCAGGAGGCAGGCTGGACCAGGCTCCCCACGCTGAGGGGGGGGGGCATCAGCAGCCCAGGACCTGCTCCAAGCCCCGAGACCCGCTCCTTCATTACCAAGGCACCAAGGAAGTCAGAGATGCTGGCCCATGGGCAGGGTGGGGGCGGGGGATGGGAGATCGGCTCTATTGATCAGCTCCGTGGGAACTCATTCCTCTGGCTCCGTCATGCCGCCTGGGATGTTCTCTGACCTTGAAGCTGAAACTCCATCAGCGCCGAGGGGAGGCGAGTGTCTAGGAAAGGTTCCAGCCCAACCCTCGAACACTGCGAGGCGGCCCCAAACGCCCACCGCGGAGCCTTCCCAGCAGGGCAAGGTTTGCGGCCACCCAGGGGTCCTTCCTGAAGCCCCTCTGCAGCAGAGGGTCCTCGGAAACAGGAGCGAGAGGAGCGTCCCAGAGGAGCCAAGATCTCGGCTCAGCGTGGCCGGCTGTTGGGTGAGCAGGCGGCTAATTCGATGGTCACTGTGAAATCCGATGCTCGAGAGGGCCTGCGGAGACAGAAACCTAGAGAAACGATGGTGATGGTGTCGAGAAATCGAGAGAAACACAAGCCCTGGCCACGTCCAGGAGGAAGAGAGGACGCGGGTTTCTGGCTCCTGAACGATGCATTTCTGGCCGGTGTGAATTATTTACGAGCACCCCTCCACTTCAAATATCAGCCCAGAACAATCAACGGACACGGGCGGGCGGGGTGGAGCTGGAGGACGTGCTGCAGACAGGGCGGGGCCATGCGGGGACTCCCCCCACCCCCCCAGCCCAGCAACTGTGGGTGCAGGGCACGACATGGGGAGGAGGGGGTGGAGCATTTAAATCTTCCTGGAGGGAACAGAACAGAAGCCTTACGGGCAAGATTACAACTCGGGAGCCCGGAAGCTATAAAACCTATCCAGCCCTGAGAACGTGCCCATTAGCCCAGTCAAGGGGGGAGGCTCATTAGCAAATGTTACGCCTGGGTGGGTGGCTGTGAGTGGGCTCTGGAGAAGGGGTGTGACCCTCACAGGACCGGAACGGGGTCCAGTCTTCCCTGACCTTCCCTGTGCCCCAGGAAAGGCCACGAAGAGCCTGGCTGGGCAGTTGTAAGGTCCCGTTCACCTGGAGATGATGGAGGAGCAAGAATGACACGAAGCACAAGGGAAACTGAGGCATGACTGGCAGCGGCCGGCCCAGGTCCCCGTGAGTGGGATCCTGTGCTGTCCGGTGGCTCCCCTGCCCCCTTCTGTCTCAGAGGGTTGGAAAATGTGGCAACTCAAATAGTCCCAACACTTCTCCAGATCCAATACTGACAGCCTCTAAGGAAACAATTCTGGCCCAAATTTTATCCAGTGTCAGAAGAAAGTCATCAGAGACCAGTGAGGGCTCAGAACATGAGCTTTGGGGGTAGGAGACTCAGGTTGAGCCTGAGCACTGCATGGTCGCCCAGGTACAGCCAGGAGAGAGCCCCGAGCACTGCCAGGTGTGGCTGGGTGAGCGGGGAAGAGGGGGAGAGAGAAAGAGAGAGAGAAAGGAGAGAGAGAGAGGGGAAGAGAGGGGGAGGGGAGGAGGGGAGGAGGGGCGGGGGAGGGCCGGGCCCCAGGCCTGTGTCTGTGAGCTGGGAGCGCAGCCCTTAGGCGCCCCTCCCCTCCCCTCCCCCCTGCAGACACGTGCAGGGCAGAATCCCGAGGCCCAGCCCGTCAGCGATCACTCAGGCTGATTGGCGGTGACAGGGGGATCAATGCTTCGTGCGTAGGACAGGACCCAATTCATTAGCCGGCTCCAGGGAATGAGGGCGGCCCAGACAGACGCCCAACTGGCCGTCAATCCTCCCCGTCTAGAGGGAGGGGAACCAGCGGGGTGCCGGTGGGGACCCCCCACCCCACCCCACTCTCCCGCTGAGCTCACTCAGGGTGAGTTCAGAAAGGGCAGGTTCTGGACCACCGGGTTTCATTTGGGCTTTCTGGGTCAACTCCCAGCAGTGCTCAGGGCTTACTCCTGACTCAGGACTCCCTCCCGGGGGTGTCAGGGATCAGGCCCAGCTTTTCGCTTGCTTTTCCTGTGGGGGGCGGGTCTGCAGGTGCTCAGGGGGCATGTGGTGCCAAGGCTGGACCCCGAGGTCCTCCCCTGCCTCGCGGGCTCTCACCCAGAGCTGCCCCCAGCCCCTAATGTCTATGCTGGAGAAAGAGCCTGTGCCGGTCCCGGGGGAGGGTCTGGGGGACGCAGGGACGTGCTGCTCTCGCTGCGACATCCGGCACCAACCTCGGGGCCTCGACCCACGCGTGACTCCCAGGCTGCCAGGTGTGCAGGTCAGGGCCCGTCCCCACAGATGGACCCCGAGACACTGATTCTGTGTGAAAACGAAAAGGCTGAGTTGCATTGACAAGGAGACAGGCAACGTGTTTCTGGATACTGCAGCCGCTGTCTGGGCTGGGAGCAGGAGTCTCTGGCCCCCCCCGCCCGGGGCTTCACTTTCTACTTCCTTCTTCCAGGAGCAAGTCAGGGGCGCGGGGGGGGGGGGGGGTGCCAGGCAGCTCTGTGCTGGGGTCACTCCTAGAGGTACTCTGACCCATGTCCCCTATCCTCTGTGCCCCCCCCCCCCGGCCCAGTGGTGGAGCTTTAGACAATGGCTGCGGGAGGGGGGGATCTCCCCAGTCCCCGGCTGTGCCTTTGCCTTGAAGCCTTGGCAGCGACACTCTGGCTTTACTTTGGGGCTCCCAGCTAGGGACCCGTCCCCCCTCAAGGCCCCCCAGCCCTGCCTCTGAGCAGCTTCTCGCCACCTGCACAGCCGAGGCCCCGTGCCCTGCACCCCGCTCTCCTTCCCCCATTCTCCCGACTCCTTCCTGACCGTCCTTCCTGGCCTTTGGGCCTCTGAATCCTGGCATTTTAGGGATAGCCACATGTCCCGCACCCCAGCCTGGCAGGAAGTCACATGAACACAGGGGTCCGCTCTGCCCGTGTCTCCGGTTTCGGGAAGGGGTCGGCCTCTGCTCGGTCAGTTACTATGGGCAGGAATCTTCTGGGCTGCAGTTCCAAGTCTCCGAATCTGGGGGAGGGACCGCCACGTCGGCCTCTTCCCTTCAGAAAACACCTTTTTTTTTTTTTTTTGCTTTTTGGGTCACACTCGGCGATGCACAACAGGGGTTACTCCTGGCTCATGCACTCAGGAATTACTCCTGGCAGTGCTCAGGGGACCCTATGGGATGCTGAGAATCAAACCCGGGTCGGCCACGTGCAAGGCAAACGCCCTACCTGCTGTGCTATTGCTCCAGCACTAGAAAACACATTTTTTAAAGGCGGTTTGGGCCTCACTGAGCTCCATCCTATTCTGGGGTGAGCCCTGAGAAGATCATCTGTTAGGCAGAGAAGAAAAAAAGAAGAGTTAATTCCATAAAACGCGGTCACGGCTCGGCCAGCTCCTTTGAAAACATTTTAGAGATTTTTAAGGTCAAGAATTAATGGCCCGCTTGCTTCAAAGGGATCAATTTATTTCTTCAGGGTTCGTTTTCAGAATCAATCATTTTGCATCACCTCAAGAACTTAAAGAAATTGAACTTGAGAGCGCATTACGGTAAAACCCTCGTCTGGGCGTGAGCCCCTCCCCGCCCCCATAAATCCCAAAGACGGCTGGTCTCTCCCGGCCTTGTTCTGCCGGGGTGGCTGGTGGCACTAAGGCCCGCAGAGCCTCGCAAAGCGCGATAACACAGCTGAGGCTGGCAGGGACCAGTTCAGACCAACACACAGTCAGAAGCCCCGAGAGGCTCCAGTAGGCTCAGGGAACGCCGGCTATCAATGCACCAGTGCTGGGCTCTGGCCGCACTTCACTGGCTGAGCTATGCCTGCAGGTGGGTTTGCTTCACGCCTGCAGCAAAGAGACAGTGGGCAAGGCTTAGGCCCCGGTGTGTGCTGGGTTGCCTTGGGCAGGGCTCTGTTGTATCGGAGCCACTGGACTGAGTCTGACGGGACCCCGTGGTCCCCAAGCTACCCGGGGCAGACGGGGTGAGGGGCGCTCCAGCTGCCGTGTGGACGGGTGTTCTCCCCGGCTGTCCACAGTGGGTCGCTCGCCTGGTATCCCGGCAGGTCGGCTGCTGGGCTTTAGGCCAGATGAGGGGACAGGCGAGCCCAAGGTCCGCAGGCCGGCCCAAGCATCCTTTCCTGGGAGGTGGATCTGGACGAAGCGGACACAGTCACATTTCACGCTCGCTTGTTGCAGACTGGGCTCGGGCAGTGAGTGGGCAGGGGTGACTCCCTCCCGCCCGCCAGTGCTCCCGAGGCTGTGGTCACACCCTCCCGCCCTGCCCCCATCCCTGGGCGTTTGACTCAAAGCTTCAGATGCTGCAGGTGGGGCGGGGTGGCCCGCCAGCTGCAGTGGTGGGTGGGGACCTGCATTCCCTCCCCCATTGCTGACTTGAGCCAGGGGCAGCCCCCTCTCCCCTCCCCTCTGCTCTCAGAGGAGGAGTGGGCGATGGGGGCCTGGGGAGGTAGAGCCTGGTTCGGATCTCTGACTGGTGGGTCCTTGGTGGCCCGGGAGACTGAGGCGTGAGGACAGCAGGGGGTGCTGGGGGAAAATCCAGACACATTCAAGTGGATCAAAAGTGAAGGAAGCAGGAGAGGAAGAGGGCAACGGTAGGACCAGCCACGGAGAGTGTGGGACACTGCACACTGTGGGGCCTCCCTCCCGGAGGGTGTCCACCCTGGCACCTGCTTGTTTCCGGTCAGCCCCGGCTTCCCAGCCGTTTCAGGCTGGTCACAGAATCCCAACATGTTGGGCTCTCTTCAGTCACCTCACCACGACAGATAGCCAAGAACCCCACCCGCAGACGACCCCCAAGCTGTGGGTCACCACAGGAAGAAAGATTCCGTTCCTGAGTTTCCTGCCGAGTTCTGAGCTCTCGCCAAGACCCCCAGGAGCACTCGCTACCCTCCCACTTCCCGTGGGGGCTGCCCAATCCCCCAGAATGAGCCACAGAACTGCCTGGGCCTGGGGCTGTCAGGAGGTCTGCAGTCGGGACTGACAAGACGAAAACGGCTAATCGAGCTGCCCCCTCCACCCCCCATGGGTGTCAGGGCCACGGGCAGGCACAGTTAAAGGGATCTTAGCTCTTCCCAGCGTGCCGGCTGCTGGCTGTTTATTTATTGATTTTTCCAAAAAGCTTTCAATATTGTGGTTTGTTTCTCATGGAGGCTAAGCTGCTGAAAGTTGACCTCAAATTGATATAATTAACTGGTTTTAGCATCTCTGCCTAATTGACGCAGAACTGCAGGCAGCGACAACAACAAATGTGCGTGCGGGTAAAATTTTCCACTGAGTTGAATGTTGTTCTTGGCCTCGAAGCCTCTGGCTTCTCCACAATAACTTTCTGAGTGCGAGCTCGGCCCGGATGATGGGCTCCGTGGTGGTCGTTTTGCTGTCTGCTTCGTGGGCAGCTGTGAGCAAATTAATTTTAATCACATTCTCCTGCTTAGACACAAGCAGGTGAAGGATAATGACTATCAAATGGCAGCAGGGTTGGACCAACTGTTTCCTATCTAACATCATTAGTCAGGAAAGAGGAAAGGGTAAAGAAAACAGAAACTTTCTTTATACATATAGATAAGGTCAACGGCCTGGCTATTTTTTCCTACCTGGGGGCTGAGAACCTTTTATTTCCACACTGAGAACAATCACCCTCCAAAGCAAGGTAGTTTTACTAACGAGGTGAATTAGGCAGGAAGAAAGATGCTTTTTTTTTTGCGGGGGGGGGGCGTCATACCTAGCAATGCACAGGGGTCACTCCTGGCTCTGCACTCAGGAATTACTCCTGGTGGTGCTCGGGGGACCCTATGGGATGCTGGGAATCGAACCCAGGTCGGGCCACATGCAAGGCAAACGCCCTACCTGCTATGCTATTGCTCCAGTCCCTCTCTAATCCTTTATTATTATTGTTTTCTACCTCCTCGGTTCTGTGGGACTCGGAGGTGAAAGGGCACCAGAGCCAGTGGTGAGGGCCAGAGAGATAGAATAGTGGGAAGGGCACTTGTCTTGCATGCAGCTGACCTGGGTTCCATTCCTGGGACCCCAGATGGTCTCCCAAGCCCACCAGGAATGATCCCTGAGTGAAGAGCCAGGAGTAAGCCTTAATCACCACTGGTGTGGCAAAAAAAAAAAAAAAAAACCAAAACCATGTGGGATAAGGGATCAAACTTTGGACCTTAAGCAAAGCATCTGCTGTAGCTTGTTGAATTATTCCTCTGGCCCACGGCAATATTTTGCATTCAATTATTTAAAATTTGGGCCACACCTGGCTGTGCTCAGGGATTACTCCTGTCTCTTCACTCAGGGATCACTCCTGAGGGGCTTGGGGGACCATATGAGGGGCTGAGGATCAAACCCCACTCACCCCAATCAGCCGCATTTATATATATGTATAAATGTGTGTATATATGTGTGTATGTATTTAAAACAAATTTATTTGGGAAACAAAGGGGCGCAAGAGATACATGCTAGAGAGAGAACTGGGCATCTCCAGAGTGAGAAGCAAGGTGCACACCCCAAGGAGGTCTGGACAGACCCTTTCCCTGGAACGTGGAGGTCTGTTGCCAAAGCAATGATTTGTTTTTGTTTTTGGACCACACTCGGTGGTGCTCAGGAATCACTAGGTTTTGACTTTTTGGGTCACACCCAACAGTGTTCAGAGGTTTCTCCTGGCTCTGCATTCAAGAATTACTCCTGGTGGTGCTCAGGGGACCATATGGGATGCCGGGGATCAAATCTGGATTAGCCGCATGCAATGCAAATGCCTTCCCTGCTGTACTATCATTCTGGCCCCTCAGGGATGACTCTTGATGGTGTTGGGGTGTAAGAGGTGCCAAGATTGAACATAGGTCAGCTGTATGCAAGGCAAGAACCCTACCCATTCTACTATAGCTTTGCCCCCTCCAAGCAATATTTTTTGTTTTCATTTTGGGATTATCCCCAGCAATACTCAGGGCTTACTCCTAGGTCTGGACTCAGGAATTACTTCTGGCAGTGCTTAGGGGACCATTTGGGATGACAAGGATTGAACCTTGGATTGGCAGCATGCAAGGCAAACGCCCTATCTGCTGTACTTGTATTTGCTCCTGCCCCAAAAGCAACAATTTTAAAAGAAAAATCATACCATTTCTCTACCTCTCTACTTTTCTACTTACTCACTTCTCTACTACTAACACATTATAAAAAAAAAAGGTCATTGTGATATCATATCACAATGTGATAGTATAGCAGGATAGCATAGCCTAGTGATAGCATAGCAGGGAGGGTGTTTGTCTTGCCCACAGCCGACCTGAGTTCGATCCCCAGCATCGAAAGGGTCCCCTGACCACCAACAGGAGTGATTCCTGAGTGCAGAGCCAGGACTAACCCCTGAGCATCACTGGTATGACCCAAAGAGCAAAAAAAAAAAAGAGAGAGAGAGAAGGTCAAAATTGTGCTGGGGATGGGATGAGCATATGTTTAATTCCCCAGCAATGCACAGCCCTGATCACTGACTGTGGCCCCTATGTGTGCCACTAGGCTGCTGGGGGTGGCCCCTCTAATTAAAAATAAAGTCCCCGGGGCCAGGGTAAGACGCTTGTCATGCTCACTGCTGACCCTGGTTCCATCCCCAGCATCATCTCTTCAGCACCACCAGGGGTCACTCTTGAGCACAGAATCTGGCCGGGCCCAAAGCTCCCAGAATGAAATCAAATCCTGCTGAGCGGGATTGAAACTCAGCAGGGGAACACAAGCTTTGCATGAGGAGGCCCCGGGTTCCTGCCTGCATGGTGGCTTGTGCCCTCCACAGATCCCACCCTTTCCAATCCCTAGAACATCCTTCTTCCCCAGCTCTCCCCCCTCCCCCCTCCCCCAGCGATAGCACAGCAGTCGGGCGTTTGCCTTGCACGAAGCTGGCCTGGCCAAGCCGGGTTCAGTCCCTCTTGGAGAGCCCAGCAAGCCTTGGCAAGCTCCCCGGGATGTATTTGATATGCCAAACACAGTAACAAGTTTCACAATGGAGACGTTACTGGGCCCGCTCGAGCAAATAGATGAACAACAGGAGGACTGTGCTACAGTGCAGTGTTTTTTTTCTCCTGTGCTCAGGGGACATTCTTTTTTTTTTTCTTTTTTGCTTTTTGGGTCACACCTGGCAATGCACAGGGGTTACTCCTGGCTCTGCACTCAGGAATTACT
>JAOXYA010000016.1:7506407-7521268 GCA_028565675.1 Sorex palustris | reverse complement strand
CCGGGCGCCCGGGCGCGGGCGGGCGAGGGTCCGCGCGCCCCTCATTGGCCGCCTCGAGTCCCGGGGGCGGGCGCAGGGCGCGTCCGGCCAATGGGAAGTGTGGGCGCTGGAGGAGCGACTTTGAGAGTTTGGGGTCCCTGCGGAAGCTGCGGGCCGGCCGCCCCGGCCACGTGGTTCGCCGAGCCGGCACGGGGACCCCCCCCCGCCAGCCCCCCGGGCGCCCGGCGAGTCGAGGGAGGAGGCGCTGTGGGCACAAGCCCCCGCGGGACCACCCCGTGCCGGGCTCGTACCCGGGGCCCTGCGCTGGCCCAGCCCCCGCTGGCCGTGCGGCTTCGGAGACGCCCCCTCCTCCGGGAGGGGTGCCGGGATTAAGTGACCGCGTCTGTCCCGTCCTGTCCCGTCCTCTCGCCCATGCTGCCAGCGCCTCCCCCACCGGCCGCCCGGCCTCCAGCGGCCACTCGTTTTACGCCTCCCGAGCCGGACTGGCAAACTTTCCCCCCTAAAGACCAGATGGCGACTGTTTCCGGCCTGGTGGGGCCATCCGGGGTCACCGTTTTCTCTGGTTTGGTTTTCCCCAACCGCTCCCCCCAGTCTTTTTTTTGGGGGGGGTCCCACCCGGCGGTGGTCAGGGGTTGCTCCTGGTTCAAGGAATTACTCCTGGCAGTGCTCAGGGGACCATATGGGATGCTGGGAATCGAACCCAGGTCGGCTGTATGCAAGGCAAACAGCCCTACCCGCTGTGCTATCCCTCCAGCCCCCCCACCCCCCAGTCTTTTTAAATATGAAAAGTGCTCGGGCCAAAGCGTTTGCCTTTCCACCTCGGTCCAGTCCTCCCAGCTTTGGTCGCTGGAGTCCCATATGTTCCCCTGGGTGCTGCCAGGAGTGAGCTCCGAGAGAGGAGTCAGCTGTCAGCCCTGAGCACAGCTGGGACTGTCCCCCAAACAAGCAAACTGATGCACAGACAGTGCTCAAAAACAAAAAATGGTGCGTGGAGAGTGGAGGTGGGTGCTCATGGAAGCCGCCTGGCTGTCCCTGAAGGGCTGGGGGACTCAGCCAGGCTCCTGGCTCTGATCTCTGAGGGCAGCATTGTAACCTGGCACAGGTCACCCGCCTCCCCTTTCTCCTCTGTAAAGTGGACACAAACACGACCCATTTGGGGGCCGGAAGGGTAGCACGACGGGGAGGGCCCTTCCCTTGCTTGTGGCCGACCCAGGTTGACCCGGATTCCATCCCCGGCATCCCATATGGTCCCCCGAGCACCTCCAGGCGTGATCCCTGAGTGCAGAGCCAGGAGTCAGCCCTCAAACAAACAAACAAACAAACAAAACATCTTACGCGTTTCACAGGGGGCCGCGGGGGTCCGTGGGTGGATAGGGAGCTCCCAGCAGCACCTGCCGTTCAGCCAGTGCGGCCTGCGTTAGCTGCCTCTGCAACTCACTGCTTCCTAAATGGCACTTCTGGTGGCAAGGCATGGCCTGCAGCCTGGGAGAGCTCCCCGGAGGAGGTGTTGGGATTTATCCGTCAGTTCTACAGAGGAGAGGACCAACAGGAGCGGAGGACCAAGAGAGCCCAGAGTTTTGAGCGGGGGAATGTGTCAGAAAGGAGAGGGGCCTGGGGGTGTGGCTTAGTAGTCGAGCCCTTGCCTTTCATTTCCGAGGCCCCGGGTTTGGTCCCCCAGCACCACCACAACAAAAGGAAGAGGAAACGAAAGGAAAGGGGGCGGGGGCCGGGGCGGGGGCCACGGCGGTTTGGAAAGGCCTCGCTTTTCATGTGGGGTAGAGCCGGGTGGCGGCGCTGGTGCTGATGATGAGGATGATGGTGGTGCTGGTGGTGATGGGGATGATGGGGGTGGGGGGTGATGGGGGTGGAGGGGATGCGGTGGTCCCCACCATGATGAGGATGACGGTGATGGGAGCCGTGATGGAGGCAAGGCCCTCGTCACGCCGTTCCAGCTGTGCCTATGCAGGCTGCAGGAGATGCAGGCCCGGGGCTCGGCTGGGCTGAGACCCGGCGGTCTGGGGGCAGCGCCTGCTGGCCTCTGGGGAGCCTGGCCGCGATCAGCCAGGAGACCCGTGTCCCGGAGTGACTCAGGCCTTCCTCCCGCAGCCGGGCCCCGGGCGGCCCCTGCCCTCCTTCCCCTCCTCGGAGTGCACCTCGGACGTGGAGCCGGACACGCGGGAGATGGTGCGGGCCCAGAACAAGAAGAAGAAGAAGTCTGGGGGCTTCCAGTCCATGGGTGGGTGAGCTGGGCCCGGGGTGACATGGGGCAGGAGCGGGCACAGATAGTCGGGAACGGACAGTCGCTGAGAGGTGTGTGGGGCTGTGGCAGAGGGTTGGGGTGGGCTGGGGGTGGGGAGGGACAGCCACATGCTTGCTCCCGTGAAGTGGCTCCTGGAGCGGGAGAGGGCTGTGTCCATGGAGGCCGTGTCCAGCCCAGGAGCCGGCGTCTGTCCCTGACCCGGCCAGCCTGCACTTGGGCCCCGGAGAGAGGGGAGGGATGTGGGTCAGAGCATGTTGCTGCCACCCTTGCTGTTTGCCGCGGGCAGAGGATCACAGTCTGCCCCACTCGCGGTTGGGGGACTCAGGGGCGCCCCCAGCCCCAGCCAGCCTGTGTCTCCCCAGGCCTGAGCTACCCCGTGTTCAAGGGCATCATGAAGAAGGGCTACAAGGTGCCGACGCCCATCCAGAGGAAGGTACTGGCGCGGCGCGAGGGGAGACGCTGCTTCTCTGGCTCTCGTTCTGACGCCACCGCGCAGGGCTCGGGGACTGTCCCAGCCCTGTGCTCGGGGGGGACATGGCGGGGCCAGGCTCCGAGCCCTGCCCTGGAGGGTCTCCAGCTGCTCGTCCCTCCGGCCAGGGGTCCGGGCTGGGCGGCCCTTGCCCCTCCCCAGCGCCCCCTCCCTCCCTCCCTCCCCTGCAGACCATCCCCGTCATCCTGGACGGCAAGGACGTGGTGGCCATGGCCCGGACGGGCAGCGGCAAGACGGCCTGCTTCCTCATCCCCCTGTTCGAGCGGCTCAAGGCCCACAGCGCCCAGAGCGGGGCCCGCGCCCTGGTCCTCTCGCCCACCCGCGAGCTGGCGCTGCAGACCATGAAATTCACCAAAGAGGTGAGGGGGGCCGGGGCTGGGGGAGGGGGTGTGGGGGGAGCCGTGGCTGAGGCCTCTCCCGCTGTCCCCCACAGCTGGGCAAGTTCACAGGCCTCAAGACCGCCCTGATCCTCGGCGGGGACAGGTAAGAGACCAGCCCTGGCCCTGCACCCTCAGGCTGGCCCAGCCTCTCCTCCCGGCAGGAGGGAGAGACCCCAGTGTGCCCCTCCCCCTCCCCCCAGCTGCCCCACCCTGCAGTGCTCAGGGGCCGTTCCAGGCCAGAGGCGAGACTGTGGGTTCCTTCGGGACGTTCGTGTCCACCCAGGCCCTGGTCACGCCCCAGCCGACGCCCTGAATTCTGGCCCCTGCAGTTGTCCCCAGGGTGATCCAGAAGACAGCTGGGGTAGGGGCCTGTGCCCCAGCCTCTGCCCAGCCTGGCCTGTGCACGCTGCCTGCAGTTCCAGGATGGGCACTAGGTGGCGCCGCGGGTCCATCCTCCCTCTCAGGGCAGCCTGGTCCCTTAGCTGGGGGGGGGGGGGGGAGGGGGCCCCAAGGCCACTTGTGCCCGCCACTGTCTCCCTAGGATGGAAGACCAGTTTGCGGCCCTCCATGAGAACCCGGACATGTGAGTTGGGGGGACGAGTGCTGGAGGGGGGTGGCGTCGCCTGCAGGCAGCCCTGGCACTGGCCCGGAGTGACCCGGCCATGCCCCCCTTCCAGAATCATCGCCACCCCCGGGCGCCTGGTGCACGTGGCCGTGGAGATGAACCTCAAGCTGCAGAGTGTGGAGTACGTGGTGTTTGATGAAGCGGACAGGTGAGGCTGCCCAGGGCGCTGGCGGGCAGGTGGGCGCCAGACTGGCCCCTGATCGGCCTGGTGGGGTTTGGCTTCCTTTTGTCAGGGACAGCGAGAGGACTCTCAGGGGACTGCAGGCAGAGAGCTTGCTCAGGTTCCAGCTCTGGCCCCCCGGAGAGTCCCTTGAGCACTGAGCCAGGAATGAGCCCTGAGCACTGCCGGGTGTGGCCTCCAAACAGGAAAAAAAAACAGACCCTGAACGCCTGGTTCCCTGCGGTGGGCGGGGCCTTGATGGCCCCACCCACTTCCCCCAATCTGGGTTTTTGATTTTTGGGGTTTTTTTTTCTTTTTTCTGCATTTTTGACTTTTTGGGTCTCATCTGGCGATGCTCAGGGATTCTTCTGGGTGTTGCTCAGGGGACCCTATTGGATGCCGGGGATGCCTGGGTTGGCCACGTGCAAGACATACACCCTCCGGGCTGGGCTATTGCTCTGGCCTCATTCCCCTGCCCCCACCCTCTGGGCGACCCTGAGGTTTGGTGGCCATCCAGGGAAAGTGGGGGTGGGAGAGGCACCCGCCCATCTCCGGGGCTGATATCCGTGGACCCCTTGGGTCAGGGCTTGGCACCCAGAGGGTATCCGGGTCTCCCTCCCTCTCCAGCGGCCTCTCCCTCTGCCTGGGGGGTTCCCCGGCTGGGAGGAGGTGGGCCGATTGGGGGGGACTCGGGGTCTCGGGGAGCGAGGCCCCGCTGGCCCTGACCTGCCCCCCACCCCCAGGCTCTTCGAAATGGGCTTTGCAGAGCAGCTGCAGGAAATCATTGGGCGGCTGCCCGGGGGCCAGCAGACGGTGCTCTTCTCCGCCACGCTGCCCAAGCTGCTGGTGGAGTTCGCCCGCGCGGGTGAGTGGTCCTTGGGGGCCGCAGTCCCCGGGGGAGGGTTTCTGTTGGGTGCCTGGGGGCTGTCTCCTCTCAGACCCCTATCCCCACTCCCCTTCTGCAGGCCTCACGGAGCCTGTGCTCATCCGGCTGGACGTGGACTCCAAGCTCAACGAGCAGCTCAAGGTGAGGCCTGACCCAGCCCTGCCTGGCCGCCGCAGTGACCGGGGCCCCCCAAGCCGCCACGCGTGACCCCTCTCCCCACAGACCTCCTTCTTCCTGGTGCGCGAGGACGCCAAGGCCGCCGTGCTCCTGCACCTGCTGCGCAGCGTGCTACGGCCCCAGGACCAGACGGTGGTCTTCGTGGCCACCAAGCACCATGCAGAGTACCTCAGCGAGGTGAGGCCCCCTCCTCCCCCCCACCTGCAAGGCAGGCGTGGAGCTGCAGGTCCACGTGCGGCCACCAGAGGGCAGCACACGCCCGCAGTACACAGGCCGGGTTTTTCTGAAAATATTTTGAGATAATGAGTAAATAATGAAAGAGCCAGGCGCTGGACAGAGAGTTACGTGGGCTCAGTGGTTGCTTTGCACGGGGGAGGTCCAGTTCCCGCTGCTGGCAACCCCTGCTCCCTTGCATGCCACGGAGAGTGCTCCCTGAGCACCCCCAGGTGTGCCTCCACCCACTGCCCCCCAAACCAAAGAAGTAAATGGTAAAAATCTCAAGCAGATACTGAAGCCAGAAGCAGCACCTCGAGCTCCCAGGGGCTCCCCCTGCATTGGGGGCGACATTTGAAGGGTCCTAGCCAGCACCCCCCACCCCGCTTTCCATGGGTTTGCCCGGCTGCCCCCCACCGGACATGACAGGTCTCACACACACACATGCTGGGCATGAGCAGGCGGATGCAGCCAGGCCTGGACCCCCGGGGGCCTCCTCTCAGCAGCCCGCCCAGCCCTGGTGTCCCTGACACGAGTCCTGGAGTCTCCTTCCGCCCTGGCACTGCCTCACACAGCTGCAGGCCCAGGCTGCCGGCCCCTCTGGGCTCCCTGTGTGTTCTGTGCCTGCTCAGACCCCGGGGGCCCCTGAGCTGCAGGCCAGCCTGGGAGGGCGGTTAGGGCTGAGGCAGGGGCTGGGCACCCCTGCCAGGCCTTCTGGTACCAGGCGTTCTGCAGAGGTGGGAGGTAAAACCACACACACCCCCTCCCCTGCCTCCCTTGCCCCAGCCAGCTGGATTTCACGTGGGTGTGGACCCCAGGGCCCTGGGCCTCCCCATTAGCTGCCCTCCTGCCCTCACCTTCTCACTCGTGCCCCCTCCCCTCCACTCCGGCAGCTACTGACGACCCAGGGGGTGAGCTGCACCCACATTTACAGCGCCCTGGACCAGACAGCCCGCAAGATCAACCTCGCCAAGTTCACGCACAGCAAGTGCTCCGTGCTCCTTGTCACCGACCTGGCGGCCCGGGGCCTGGACATCCCGCTGCTGGACAACGTGGTCAACTACAGCTTCCCCGCCAAGGGCAAGCTCTTCCTGCACCGCGTGGGTGAGCCTGGCCCCTGCGAGTGCCGGTGTCCTGTCCTGCCTTGCCGTGGCTCTGCGCGGGCTCTGGCCTGCAGAAGGGGGCGGGGAGTGGCGGGGGTGGTGGACTTTGACAGGAGCAGCCGCTCTGCCAGCATGCCGGGCACTGGGTCCAGCTCACTGTCCTCCCCACAGGCCGCGTGGCCCGGGCCGGCCGGAGCGGCACTGCCTACTCTCTGGTGGCCCCTGACGAGCTCCCCTACCTGCTGGACCTGCACCTGTTCCTGGGCCGCACCCTCAGCCTTGCCTGCCCCAGGGATGCGCCCTCGGGTGAGTGGGCTGTGGGCTGCCGGTGGGGCTCGATTCCAGGAAGATCCTGCGCTTTAACTGGCCTTTCACCTGCAGGTCCTGCTGCCTGGGGGAGTGGTCGGGTGGGGGAGGGGCACCTTTGCTGGGGCTCCTGTTAAGCGTGACCCCCCCTTTCCAAATTTGTGTGACCTGCCCAGGCCCTGGGTGTTGGGGGGGGTGTAGGGAGGGAGAGGGAGCGCGTCCACAGGACTCCCCAGCTCGGGCAGGACGGCCTCAGCCAGGTCCTGCAGGCAGGGTCCGCGTGTCTGTCTGTCTGTGTGTGTGTTTGTCGGGGCAGGCTTTGCACATCCATTCGTGTGTGTGTCCATCCATGCAGGGTCTGCCTGTCTGTCATGCAGGATCTGTGTATCTATCTATGCAGAGTCCATGTGTCTGTTGTGCTTGTGGGGTCCGTGTATCCATCTATATAGCATCTGCATGTCTGTCTGTGCAGGGTCTGTCTGTCTGTCATTCTGCAGCCCGGCAAAGGGTTTTTCCCACAGGCCTCCCTCTGGCCAGTGACCCAAGGCCCCGGGGAGGGCGGGGCTGTGTGGCGGGGCCCCCAGGAGGACCGGCTGCGGGTCCCTCGGCCCCCCAGGTCGTACCCGGGCATCTGCACCAGGCTGGCAGGGTCCTGAGGCCCGCCCTGCCCGGGACGGGAAGCACCCAACAGGGCTGCTGTGGTGCTGACCAGGGCTCGGGGGCCATCCCACAGCGGGGGGTGCGGACGGCGTGCTGGGCCGGGTGCCGCAGACCGTGGTGGACGACGAGGACGGCGGCCTGCGGACGGCGCTGGAGGCCTCGCAGGAGCTGCAGGGCCTGGGCCGCGTGGCCGGCAACGCTCAGCAGCAATACGTGCGCTCGCGGCCCGCGCCCTCGCCCGAGTCCATCAAGAGGGCCAAGGAGCTGGACGTGGCTGGGCTGGGCCTGCACCCGCTCTTCAGTGAGTTCCCCGGGGCGGGCGGGGCGCTGATGGGGGGCGGGGCAAGGGGCTGGCGGGGGTGGGCCCTGGCTTCGCTCAACGTCCCCCCCCACCCCCGCCCGCAGGCTCACGCTGCGAGGAGCAGGAGCTGCAGCGCCAGCAGCTGGTGGACAGGATCCGGGGCTACCGGGCCCGGGCGGTAAGTGGCCATCCCCAAGACAGAGCAACTCACCGGTGGCGGAGCCCAGCTTGGAGAAGCTTGGGAAGCTGGGAGGGCTCTGGAAGGCTCAAGAAGGCAGCCCTGGGGAATGGCAGGACGCAGGATCCTGGGGCCATGGTGGTGGCGCAGGGTGGAAGCCTAGCTTGGCCTGGCCACTGGGCCTGGGCTGTTGGGTTTCAAGTTTTGGTTTTTGGGGTCATACCTGGTGATGCTCAGGGCTTACTCCTGGCTCACCGCACTCCTGGTCACCCTGATTTGCTCGGGGACCCTGTGGGATGTTGGGGATCGAACCCAGGTCGGCCGCGTGCAAGGCAAACGCCCTCCCTGCTGCTGCACGATCGCTCCGGCCTCTGGACAGTGGGAGCCCACTCTGGTCACCCCTGGGAGGGCAGATGAGTGTCCTTCACCCCACGGAGTGGACGGCCCAGAGGTGACCCTCGCCCCCAACACACAGACCATCTTCGAGATCGGGGCCTCCAACCGTGACCCGGGCGGTGAGGTCATGCGCGCCAAGCGGCAGCGGCACTGCGGGGCCATCGCCAGCTTCCAGCGGGACCTGCAGGCACGGCAGCGGGAGCAGCGGCGGCGGGAGGCGCCCGTGGGCCCGGCAGCGCGGGAGGAGCAGCCGCAGTCGCGGGAGGAGGAGGAAGGAGAGGAAGAGGAGGGTGGTCCGAGCGTGGAGGTGCGGCCCAGGGACCCTGAAGGCTGGTAGGGATGGGGGTGGGGCTGTCCTGAGGGGCTCTCCCTTGTGGTCTCAGTCTCCTTGCCTGCAGAATGGGGACGAGGCCCCCCACCCTAGTCTCAGCCAGGACCAGAGCCTGCAGGACCAAGAACCCAAATCGGGTCTGAGCGGTCACTGCCTGTCCTCATGTCAGGGCTCCCCGGTGGACCTGGCTGCGTGGCTGCTGTGTGGCCTTAGGAAAGCCCCTTGGCAGGCGGGTTCAGGCGTGGGTGGATCCAGCCCTGCGGTGGCTCATGTCCGCATCTGCGTCTGTTCCTCGAGGTCCGAGACAGGCAGACGTGGCCGAGCACATCGCTGGGCTGCTTTGGGGCTGCTCTCACCCGCTCCCTCTGTCCATGGGGTGTCCTGGGTTTGGTGTGTGTGTCCCCCTCCCCCCCGCCCCTGTGTTTCCTGTGGGTGAGTCCAGGCTTGAGCCAAGAGCCCGGGACTGGGTGTCACGTGGGGCCCCGTGGCATCTGCCCCACACCGGCACTGTCTGTCCTGCGTCTGCTCGTGCTGCGAGGTTGGTGGGCTCCCAGGCAGCAGTGTAATGCTGGCCCTGGGTCTCTCAGGACGTCTTCACTGAGGTGGTGGGCCGGAAGAGGCGGCAGCCGGGACCCGACGGCAGAGCCAAGAGGCGGCGGGGGGAGGCGCAGCCGCGGGACCCGCAGTTCTACGTGCCCTACAGACCCAAGGACTTCGACAGCGAGCGGGGGTGAGCGGCTGGCCTGGCGTGGGGGCGGCGGGGGGACCACAGCCCTCTGACCTCTCCTGCCCCCCTGCAGCCTGAGCGTCGGTGGGGACGGTGGTGCCTTCGAGCAGCAGGCGGCCGGCGCCGTCCTGGACCTAATGGGGGACGAAGCCCAGAACCTCACCCGCGGCCGGCAGCAGCTCAAATGGTGAGTGGGTGCGTGGGGCACTTCCTGTCTGCCGCGTGGCCCCTGTGACTCTGAGAGCAGGGCCTTTGGCCCCCACCAGATGGTCCTGACCGCGGGTGGCCCGGGGTCCCGGGTGCCCACAGTCTGGGCCTTGTGCCATCGGTGGAGCGCCGTGGCTTACCCCAGGAGAGGGCCGACGGGACTGGACCCCTCCCTCCCTGGAAGGGCTTCACCCGGCAGGTGGGGGCGCGCCTGATCCGGGTCGGAGCGTCATGGTGCCTGGGGGGAACCCGCCTGCCCAGGCCATCTCCCTCCATGGCAACCCAACCCCCTGCCTTGCAGGGACCGCAAGAAGAAGCGCTTTGTGGGACAGACGGGACAGGAAGACAAGAAGAAAATCAAAACGGAGAGTGGACGCTACATCAGCAGCTCCTACAAGAGAGACCTGGATCCTTGGAGGCGGGGGCGGGGCCTGGGTGGGCGTGGCCACAGGCAGTGGGGGGGGGGAAGCAGCCTCCCCTACCGTCTCTCAGCCCCCCCCCCCCCCCCGAACCCCATCGGATGGCCCTGTCTGCTGAGGTGGGGACCGGGACCGTGGCCTGATTTCTCTAGCCACGCGCAGCTTCCTTGACACAGTGTCCTAGCTACCAGAAGTGGAAGCAGAAGCAGAAGATCGATGACCGGGACTCGGAGGACGAAGGACCCTCTGACCGGCGAGCCCCCGAGCACAGGGGTGGAAGGCGGGGCCGAGGCCAAGGTGAGAGTCGCCCCCGGGCTTCCCCCAGAGCCAGCCTAGAAAGCGAGCGGGGCCTTTGGTCTTCGGAGGACCTGGAGGACCTGCAGGTGACGGGGGTCTCCACCCGAGTCCCTCTGCCTGTGGGGTGCCGCAGCTGAGCATGCAGCCAGGGAGGGGTGTCGGGACAGGCTGGACGCTGAGCACCTTCCAGGGGAAACTGACTGCCCAGTCTATGGTCAGGGATGGCCTGGGGCACCCAGCCACTGGCACATACCCTGCCCCAGTCTGCTGGTCCCCCCGCCGCGGGGCTGGTTGCTGCCTCTTCTGTGGCTGAGTCTGTCCAGCGGCCTGTCCCTTGCTGCCCTCGCCCCACTCTGCTCCGTTCCGCTCGTCGGGCCGCGGCCCTCTGCCCTCCTGGCCCCGCCTCTCTGCCTCCTGGCCCCGCCCCTCCACCCTCTGGCTCCACCCCTGACCCCGCCTCTCCGCCCCCCCTGCCCTTCTGACCCCGCCCCTCCACCCTCCTGGTCTCTTGCCCACCGAGACCCATCCGGGCCCTGTGGGTCGGCTTCACCCCCATCTGCTCTGTTGGGGTTTTCTCTGCGTGTTCGGGTTTTCGACACTTTCCAGGCCGTTCTCTCTGGGTCTGTTTCCCACCTCTCACGCTGGCCCTGTCCCACCCTCCTGTACTTCCCTCTGATCACTTCCTGTCTCTGCCCTTCTGCTTCGGCTCTCAGACATGATGCACAGCATGCACACGAGTTCACACACACATGTGCTCACAGACTCTCCTGGTTTGCTCCGGGCTGCTGGCGAGGGCAGCGGGGACAGCAGCTGTGTGTCCTGTGCTGTCCTTGCCAGGGGTAGTGGACCCGTCACTCAGGCCGCTGTGGACACACTGGGGCCGCCTTAATGACCAGCTGTGCCAGACAGACAAAGTCACTTGCTGAGGGTGGGGAGGGGAGCATGGAAGGGGGGCCACAGTGCACAGGGCAGGCAGGAAATGCTGTCCAGCCCAGGGATGGCAGGCAGGACAGGGCCTTCCCCTCCTGCTTGCTGCTGACCGGAGCTGACTGGCCCATGGGACGGGAACTGATCTCTCTGGTGCTCAGGTACCCAGAGCCGGCCTCAGAGGAGGTGCTTATCAAACCACACCGAGTGACGTGACCCTCACAGTCACTCCTGGGTGGGCCTGCTGGTAGCCAGGCCTTGTTCTGAGCCTTGTCCACCTCACAAGTTCATTCGCAGTTAGGGCTGGCACGGGAGGTCCATCACTCAGTCAGGGGGCGGGCAAACAGAATGAGAAGTCAGTGACTGGCCCAGGGGCCAAGAGACCACAGCTTATCTTCTGGCTCTCGGCCCCATGTACTGACCACTGCTCTGGGCTGCCTGGGCTTCATTAAGCACCTACTGTGTGCAGCTGTTGGGGCTGGCGCTGTGAACCCAGCCAGGCTGCAGGGAGGAGAAGACTCAGGCATCATGCCCAAGGCTTGCCCCACCCCATCCCGGCAGGTGCCTCTCAGCCCCGCACCCCAGGGACCCCTGCCAGCCGCGTGCGTTCTGAGCTAAAGACCAAGCAGCAGATTCTGAAACAACGACGCCGTGCGCAGAAGATGCGCTTCCTGCAGCGCGGAGGCCTCAAGCAGCTCTCGGCCCGCAACCGCCGCCGGGTGCAGGAGCTGAAGAAGGGCGCCTTCGGCCGGGGCGGCCCCTTCAACAAGAAGGGCAAGATGAGGAAGAAGATGTGAGGGAGGCAGCTGGACCTCCTGAAGTGCTCCCTGCAGGACCTTTGTCCTTGGCAAGCAACACTGCACAGCCGGTTAGAGACAGTCTGCAAAGATGGGAGCATTTGAGCAGGGTCTTGAAGGATGCATAGGAGTGTGCCAGGCAGGCCACGACCCGAGGTGGTGATTTGCTGCTGCTTCCCGATGTTTGGGGTTCTGAGGTCGTTGCCCACCCGGTCTGAGCCCTGAATGTCAAAGGCCCGATGGAGTCTTTTTAATAAACCTTATCAGTCACACCTCCTGTCCCCCGAGTGCACTCTCCAACTAGGGCTTCGAGGGGCTGGGCAGTGTCTGGACCCATCTTAGTTGCCGGTGATGGGCACCATGTGACGGAGTCCCACGTGACCCCCAGGCCCCTTGAGGGTGGCTTCCGCACTCCTTCCTACAGAGGAGAAGTGGGGCTCACACGTGGCACATGCCTGAACCCAGAACCCGCCTCCCTGGTTCTGCTCCATCACTTGGCACAGTGCACAGGGGGGGCGTGGCAGTGGGTGCCACGGGAGGGTCTGCCACGTGGCCCCCTCACCATTACTATTCATCTTCTTGCCCTCCAGAAGTCACGGTGCTGGGCTTGCTTCCAAGCACCTGCAGTCACTGGGGACGTCGGCCCCGCTGCCAGGAGGGCTGGGGCCGGGTGGGTGTGAGATCAGGGCCCCCCACATTTCCTGAGCACAGGTTGGCCTGGAGCAAGTATGGGTCTAAACTGCACCCGGATAATTTTCTTCGCTCCCAGGGTCCCCAGGGCGAACCACAACACTCGAGAAACGCAGATTGTCTGCTGGGGTGGGAGACAGGTGGCACCCTGGACCCATTACACAGTTCCACTCCCCTTGGTGGCCCTCACACAGACCCCGGCAGTCTCCCAGCCTCACGTCCATATGGCGCCCCTCTCTGGGCCCCTGTCCACACTCACCGTGGTCAATGCCGGGTGGTGGGGGTCGCAGGCTCAGCTTGGTGAAGGCCGCGCAGTGTGGCGCCGAGGTCCGAGATGAACAGCCTCACCTGTGGGAACCGCAGGCCAGTCGCCTTCCTGCCCCCGCACCTCGGCTCCTGGGGGACTAGGAAACCCGCTTAAAAGGCAACAAAAATACGGGTTCCCAGGACAGCGTGTCCAGGCCTCTCACCAAACAGTCTCCAGCCCCTCAAGGCCTCTGAATCAGACCAGCCTCTCCACTCCCCAGTCCGGCGTGTTTATTTTCCTCCTAATTGGATCCGTCACTCCCCGGTGGAAGACCTACTCACGTCCTCACTGTGGGGGGCCTTCCCTGTTTTGTTTGAATTAACTGAATATTGACATGAACTTGAATTCCCCATGGGTCCACTGCCAAGCACGCAAACCTTGGGCATCGGGGGTCGTGGGAAACCCACAGCGCAGTGAGGCGAAACAGCTGTCTCTGGGCAGTGGGGAGTGAGTCCCAGATAGGAGGGGGCAGCTACTGACTGAGTCGCCCCCCGCAGCACTTCAGGAGGCTCATCTGATAGCTTCTATCAAAGGGTACTATCCTGTGTCCCTCTAGAGTCATCCACGGTCTCAGGGTCTGCAGCCACACTGGGGCTCCAGGGGCCCAGTTCCTGGCACTGGGTGGAATCGTGACTGTTGCATTCAGGAGAGGAGTGGATTGGTGGGGTGTGTGTGTGTGGGGGGGGGGTCTCCCTTCGTCTCTGCTTCTGAAAGGGGCCACTGAAGCTACAGGACTGTCACAAGTCCAGCCCCCTCTGGAGCCTGAAGCACAGAGTCACAGGGTCACTGAGCAGGGCCATGATCAGGGACCACCGCCTGCCCTTGGGAAGGAAGCCAGGCCTGTCCGTGGGGTCAGAGGTTATTACAAGGAACCTCCACCTACTGGATCCTTATCAGTACTTGCCACTTGGGGCCCCAAAAGTACAGCAGGTAGGATGATTGCCCTGCGCGCTGCCAACCTGGATTCTATCCCCAGCACCCCAAACAGTCCTCAGAGCACTGCCAAGAGTGACCCCTGACCCTGAGCACAGAGCCAGGAGTGACCCTTGAGGACTTCTGGGTGTGGCCCCAAAACAAAATACCTGTCAACTTGTGCCTTGATCAAGGAGCAAGACCAGACACATGGGGGCGGCCAGCACTCACCCTGGCCCTCAGGAGTGCCTCTTCCGCTGGCCACTTTGCAGATGCCAGTCAGGGCTGAGGCCAGTCCAGGACTCCCAAGCAGGGTGCCTGCCCGTGAGCAGCAATGGAGTCCAGACCCTTGGGGCGAGGGTCAACCCACAGAAGGCAGGATCTCCCGCAGCTGGGGTGTCCCTGGGTTTGGTGGGCGGGATGACGTCAAGAGAGGGCTCACCTGCTCCAGCTGCCCCTCCGTGTCACAGATGTCCAGGATCGGAGGCTGCTTCCGGTGCTGACACACCAGCTGGAACATGTTGAGCACTGACATCCGGGTGCGGCCCAGAAGCAGCGTCTTCTCAGACGCCGTGTTCTGGATCTGGACCCACTGGGATTCCTGGAGGACACCCCGCTTCCGGATTAGTGTGCAGGAGGGTGTCCAGACCCGTCCACCTGACAGTCAGGTGTGCAGAAGCACTCCCGAGGACTCAGAACAGGTGCCAAGTTCTGATCAGTGCCCAAAAGTGCTTTCCGGTGCCGGAAATCCCTGGGGCGGGGCGCAGTCACCTCTCTCGGGTGAGCGACTCTGGGTGTATTCCCGAGACCCCGGCAAGGGGGCGGGGGCGTAAACTCGATGGGCGGGGCCTTTGGGGCGTGGTCTCGGTAGGTGGGTGTGTCCGTGATGGGCGGAGCCTGAACCAGGCATGGTCCCCGTGGGCGGGGGGTGTGGTCTCGGTGGGCGGGGCTCGGCTGAGCGATGGAGCGGGTGTGGTTCAGTGGGCGGGGAGTGTGGCCCGTTGGCGGGGAGGAATTTCTGTGGGTAAGGTAGGCCTTAAAAGGTAAAGGCCCTCCCGTTGATCGTCGATTTGCTCGAGCGGGCCCAGTAACGTCTCCATTGGAGACTTTGT
>JAOXYA010000016.1:7481360-7506307 GCA_028565675.1 Sorex palustris | reverse complement strand
GTTCCTCCTGGCTCTGCACTCAGGAATTACTCCTGGCGGTGCTCGGGGGACCCTATGGGATGCCGGGGATCGAACCTAGGTCGGCTGCGTGCAAGGCAAATGCCATACCCACTGTGCTATCTCTCCAGACCCTCTGAGTGTTTCTTTTTTTTTTTTCCTTTTTGGGTCACACCCGGAGATGCACAGGGGTTACTCCTGGCTCTGCACTCAGGAATTACTCCTGGTGGTGCTCGGGGGACCCTATGGGATGCCGGGAATCGAACCCGGGTTGGCCGCGTGCAAAGCAGACGCCCTCCCTGCTGTGCTATCGCTCCAGCCCCTCTGAGCGTCTGGATGTGTTCCCGGGGCATGTGCCCATCTCAGCCCCTTTCCCCGACTCATGGGTCAGACCCGATCACAAGCCCATCCCCAGCGCAGGCGCAGACCCTGAGGACCACCGAGGACCCCTGAGGACTCAGGTGCCCCAGCACCCAGCATGCCAGCGCCCCTCACGCCTCACCCGCTGCCCTCGGGCCCCCTTCCTCATTCTGCTCCCTGAAACACCCCTTCCCTCTGCCCCTCGGGTCTCCCATCTGTTTCTCTCCTTTTGTGGGGGCGTGTGTATTGCACCTCTCGCCTTCAGCCCCCCACCCCCCCACCCCGTCATTCAGGCTGCTCTGGGCCACCTGGATCTTCCAGCTGTGTGACTTTAGATCCTGTCTTGCCCTCTCTGTTCCTCTCCGACCTCTCCCAGGGTTTCTGCCCCTGCTGTCCAGATGCAGGGGACCAGGGAGTGGGGCACTGGCGGTGGCAGTGATCGGCAAGGGGCGGGGCTCCCTCACCTGCCTGGTTGCCATGGCTCCCGCACCCCACTTGTGAGCAGGAGAGGAACTGAGTGCTGTCGCGTAGCAACCAGGCTGGCTCCTAGGAAACCGCGAGCGGCTGCATGCCAGCGAGGCAGGAGCGGAAGCCGCCCTGGGGGTGTGGCCTGACTGGGGGGATGCTGACTGAGACTTTGGGGTTGTCACGGCAACCGGAGGCATCGGAGGGTCCAGGCCTCTGCCTTCCCCTGCCAGCGTGAGCCTGTGATTGAGTGAAGCCACTTCTCACACACCCGCCCCTCCCCCGTGCAGGCGGGACAGCTGCTGCTGCTCCCATTTTCCAGATGTGGAGACTGAGGCTGGAGCACCACTCTGGCCCCTGTCTCCGCCAGCCAGGCCCTTGCCCTCGGCCCCGCGCTTCCTCCTGGGGTGCCCCTCTCTGCGCCTGACCCTTGCCTGGGGGCTGGGCAGCCGGGCCTGGGGAGGGTGCCCCTTGCCGGCCCCTCCATGTCGGGGCTCAGGAGCCTCAGAGTAGCCCAGCCCGAGCCCCGCCTCCCCAGTCCTACTTGAGAGCTGGAGCATAGGACAGTGGGAGGGCGTCTGCTTGGCCGGGTTCGAATCCCGGCACTCCGAGGTTCCTCCTGAGTCTAATCCGGAGGGGCTCCTGAGCACCACTGAGACAAAAACCCACATCCTGCCCACGTGGCCCTTCCCTCATGCCTGTCCCGGTCTGTCCCCAGGGACCTGGCGCCCCGGGACATTTCCGGCACCTCTGACCCTTTCGCGCGTGTGTTCTGGGGCAACCAGAGCCTGGAGACAGCGGTGAGTTTGCCGTGGGGGACCCGGGGTGGGGGAGGGGGCGCCCCCGGGGAGGCTTGGGGAGCACTCCCATGCGCCCCTCTCCCTCTGCCCCAGACCATCAAGAAGACCCGCTTCCCGCACTGGGATCAAGTGCTGGAGCTCCGGGAGCCGCCGGGGCCGCCCGCCCCGCTGAGGGTGGAACTCTGGGACTGGGACATGGTGGGCAAGAACGACTTCCTGGGCATGGTGAGTGCTTCCCCCCTTTCCCCGCTCCTCCAGGCGCCCGCGAGGGGACAGAGGCTTTTGGTGAGCCACACTGATCCCGGGTGAGTGCCCTGCTCCCCTGCTGCCCTCACACTCACTCCTGCCCTGTGGCGCTGCACCCATTCCACAGACCGGCAGGTAGAGGCCAGAGACTGGAAGTGGCTCTTCTGGGCCAGGCCTTGAGTCTGGAAGCTAAGCCCAGCGAGCGTCCACTCCTGCCCCTTTGCTCGCGGCGGAACTGGCTGCACAGACTGGCCACTCTCCCCAGGGGAGGGCTTGGGACCAGGTCAGAGGGACGCTGGGCATGTCCGCAGGGGCCCTGGCTCTGGGAAACAGTCCGGAAGGTTCTCCAGGCAGAGGGGTCGCGGGGCCCAAGCAGTTCCACTCCTTGGAAGGTGCTGGAGAGAAAAACCCAATGTGTGTTCACGGGGGCTGGAGTGAGAACACAGCGTGGAGGGCGCTTGCCTTGCGCGTGGCCAGCCGGGGTTCAGTCCCGGTATCCCCTGCGGGCCCCTGAGCATCGCTGGGTGTGGCCCCCAAACCAAGCAAACACAAACCTGTGTGCATGCGATGGCCCGCGTGTGGAAGCTCCCAGCAGCCCCCTTCACGGTCACCGGCCGGGAAGCCGCCCCCGGACGGCACTGGCCCATCCTGGACTGTCCATGCCAAGGAGGACCCGGCCCACGGAGCACGGCCCTGAGCCTGGGCCGCTCAGGGAAAGACACGAGTCTGAGAGTCCAGACGGGCCGGTCAGCAGAAAGAGGGCAAGCAGTTTCCAGGCCGGGGGCTGCCCAGGGGCCTTGGAGGCGCGAGGCCGCCCTGTGATGGGTGAGGTGGTCACTCCACCTGGCAGACACACCAAGACCACTGACTTGGGCTGCGAGCCAGACTCGGTCTGATGCCCCCACACCGCATCTGGTCCCCCACACAGCCAGGAGCGAGCCCTGAGCTCAGAGCCCCTGAGCGCTGCTGGGCGTGGCCCCCAAATAGGGCAAAACCCCACCAAACAAAACCCACTGAGTTTGAATGGGTGGATTGGTGTGGTGTGGACGCTCAGTTCAGAGCCCCTGGCCGTGCCGGTAAACCTTTGGATACATGTGATCTGTGCCCCAAAGTGGGGCCCAAATACACCCCCTCCCCTGTCTCTAACCGCTGTGTGATCTCGGGCAAGTCACTCCACCTCTCTGAGCCTCAGTTTCCTCACTGCCATGTCCCCCGGAGGCCTGAAGTTCCCTGCCCGGACCTAGTGACCTGGGCCTCAGCATTGCTGTCCGTGGTGAATAGGGGGCTGCCAGGTGGCTGCGGCCGCCCTCCCTGGCCGGGCTCAGCTGCCGTCTGTCCCGCAGGTGGAGTTCACCCCACAGGTCCTGCACCGAGACCCTCCCCACGGCTGGTTCCGCCTCCTGCCCCTCCCCAGAGCTGACCAGGACGTCCGGTAAGGGGCGGGGGAACCACGCTGGGCTCCAGCTCCAGCATGCTCGGAGCATGGGGTCCTTCCACACCTGCCCACACCTGCCCACACCTGCCTGTACCTGTTCTTACCTACCCACACCTGCCCACACCTTCCTGTAGTGTCCATACCTGCCCACACCTGCCCACACCTGCCCACACCTGCCCATACCTGCCCACACTTGTCCACACCTGCCCACACCTGCCCATACCTGCCCACACCTGTCCACACCTGCCCACATCTGCCCACACCTGCCTATACCTGTTCTTACCTACCCACACCTGCCCACACCTTCCTGTAGTGTCCATACCTGCCCACACCTGCCCACACCTGTTCTTACCTACCCACACCTGCCCACACCTGCCTATAGTGTTAATACCTGCCCACACCTGCCCATACCTGCCCACACCTGTCCACACCTGCCCACATCTGCCCACACCTGCCTGTACCTGTTCTTACCTACCTACACCTGCCCACACCTTCCTGTAGTGTCCATACCTGCCCACACCTGCCCACACCTGTCCACACCTGCCCATACCTGTCCTCACCTGCTCACATCTGCCTACACCTGCCTATACCTGTTCTTACCTACCCACACCTGCCCACATCTGCCCACACCTGCCTGTACCTGTTCTTACCTGCCCACACCTGCCCACACCTTCCTGTAGTGTCCATACCTGCCCACACCTCCCCACACCTGCCCACACCTGCCCGCACCTGTCCACACCTGCCCATACCTGTCCTCACCTGCCCACATCTGCCCACACCTGCCTATACCTGTTCATACCTGCCCACACCAGCCTATAGTGTTAATACCTGCCCACACCTGTCCTCACCTGCCCACACCTGCTCATACCTGTCCACACCTGCCTATAGTGTTCATATCTGCCCAGACCTGTCCATACCAGCCCAAACCTGCTTATATTGTTCATGCCTGCCTACACCTGTCCTCACCTGTCCACACCTGCCCATACCTGCCTTTACATGTTCATACCTGCCCAGCCCATACTTGTCCACCCCTACCCTACCCACACCTGCCTATACGTGTTTGTACCTGCCCACACCTGTGCGCACCTGTCCGCATCTGCTTACACCTGTCTACACCTGTCCATACTTGCCCGCCCCTGTTCATGCCTGCCTGCACCAGTTCACACCTGCCTACACTGCCCATGCCGCTCGTTCCTGACACATTTGTTCACAATAGCCACTTCCCTGCACTGTCAGCCTGTCCACCTGCCTGCCCACATCTGCCCACGCTGCCCTGTCGCCTACGCATTTGTTCACACGAGCCGCGTCTGTGCACACTCTCGGCCCGTCCACTCCTGTCTGTCCACTCCTGCCACCCGCCCGGCGCTGTCCCGGCCTCTGACCCGGGGCTCTGCCCGCAGGGGGAGCCTGGGCGCCCTGCGGCTGAAGCTGCGCCTGTCGGAGGACCGAGTCCTGCCCTCCCAGCACTACCAGCCGCTGGCCCAGCTGCTCACCGAGTCGGTGCTGCGTCCTGCAGAGGTGGGTGCGCCCGGGGGCTGGAGCGTGGCCGCGCCCCCAGAGGCCCGGCTGGGCTCTCCTGCCCGGGTGTCGGGCCCCAGGCCCCATGTGTCCTTCCCTGCCCAGGAGGATGTGGCCAGCCCCCTGGCTGTGCTGGAGGAGGTGACGTCGGGGGACTGCCGCCAGGACCTCGCCACCAAGCTGGTGAAGCTCTTCCTGGGCCAGGGCCTGGCCGTGCCCTTCCTGGACTACCTCACTCGGCGGGAGGTCGCCCGCACCAGTGCGTCACCCACTCGGCCCCTCTGACGGGCCCCGGGGGAGGACGGTGGGCCTCAGCAGAGGGCAGGGGCTCCTCTCTGTGTGTGTGTGTGTGTGTGTGTGTGTGTGTGTGTATGTGTGTCCCTCGCCCGCCTAAGCGTGCAGTCCTGCTGCAGACCGTGGCTTTGCTGCTGTGAGCTGTGTGGCCTCAGGCAGCTCGCTTAACCTCTCTGGGCCTGTGGACTGTGGATTGGGGAATTCCTGAGGCTGGAGGAGTCGTGCCGCTCCGCCCCAGGTGAGGGGAACCCAGTTCCCCGCATCCCAGCAAATGCTCCCCTCTGTCCTCCCAGCCGACCCCAACACGCTCTTCCGCTCCAACTCCCTGGCCTCCAAGTCGATGGAGCAGTTCATGAAAGTGAGTGGATGGTGGCGGGGGTAGCGGGGAGGGTACTGGGGTGCTGGCGCCGGCCCCCGCCCTGCCTGACGCCCAGCCCGCCCCCCCCCCCAGCTTGTGGGCATGCCCTACCTGCACGAGGTCCTGAAGCCCATGGTCACCCGTGTCTTCGACGAGAAGCGCTACATGGAGCTGGACCCCAGCAAGATGGACCTGGGCCGCACGCGGTCAGTCAGCAGGGGTCCCTCCCCGACCTGGGGTGGCCATTTCTCCTGCAGAGCCCAGCACTGGACTTTCAAGGTCCAAACCCAGGCTCTGCCACTATGGGGGGCCCTTAGGCCCCCTGGAGCTGTGATGGACAGAGCTATGATTGACAAAGTTGGGAGAAGCACCATCCCCCTTCCTGGGGCTGCCCCGACCAGGGAGCCCTCCTGTTGGTTGCTAGGCAACCGTCAGTCTCCCGAGTGGGGTGGGAGGGCTGTCCCCACCCCCTTGCACCAGGCCCCTGTGTCTTTGTGGACGCTGGGGCTTGATCAGGGGGGTCCTTCTGGGACTTGGACCAACCCTGGTGAGGATGGAGCCCGCGTGGATGCCCTCGAGGGGCAGGGAGCAGGCCTGCGCGTGCCCTGTCACATGGGCACCTGTTCTGAGAGGGGGCTGGCCACAGGGAGCAAAAGGACCCAAGTCCCCTCTTTTGGTCTGGACTAAAGTCACTGTAGGGGGTGGGCAAGGGTGAGGCTGGTGCAGTCACTGGAAGGTGGGGGTGGAAGGCAGGTGTTGAGGGCAGCACGTGCAAAGGCCCTGAGGTCAGGGGTGTGACATCCCTGCAGGAATGGCTGCGGGGGTGCGGCCTAGTGGGGACAGGAGGGTTGGGACTCTGACTCTTACCTGCTCCCTCGACCCCCAGGAGAATTTCCTTCAAGGGCGCCCCCTCGGAGGACCAAGTGCGCGAGGCCAGCCTGGGGCTGCTCAAGGGCTACCTGGGCCCCCTCCTGGATGCCATCGTGGGCTCCGTGGAGCGCTGCCCGCCCACCATGCGCCTCGTCTTCAAGCGCCTGCAGCAGCGGGTGGAGGCACGCTTCCCCCAGGCAGAGCACCAGGTGGGCTGGGTGCACCCCACGGGGGGAGGGGGGGAATGGGCAGGGCAACTGAGGCCGGGGAGAGGTCGGCAAGGCGACATGTCACGCAGAGCAGGCAGAGCTGTGCCAGGACTGGCTGCCCACGCTGGACTGTGCAGTGTCCTGGCAGGCCGGGTCAGCTAGCCACCCCCCACCCCCACTCACATCCAGGGCCCAAGGGCGGTGGTCATGACGGTAACACAGAAAATGCTGCTGCTGCTGCTGCTGCCGGGTAAACCTGCTCACAGCCCTGCATGCCCCAGACCTGCTTCAGGGGCCTCAGCGGGCACGCACCTGCATCCTTATCTGACTCTTGGCGTTGGGGCCACACCTGGCTTCCGCCTGTCTCTGCACTCAGGAATCAATAGCAAGCTTGGGGGACCGTATGGGGTGCCGCGGATCGAACCCGGGTCACTCGCATGCAAAGCAAACTCCCGACCGGCTGTACTATCGCTCCAGTCTTATTATTATTATTATTATTATTATTATTCACCGTCACTGTCCTCCCATTGTGCATCGATTTGCTCGAGCAGGCTCAGTAACGTCTCTATTGTGACAATTGTTACTGTGTTTGGCATATTGAATACGTCACGGGTAGCTTGCCAGGCTTTGCTATGTGGGTGAGATACTCTCGGTAGCTTGCCGGGCTCTCTGAGAGGGGCGGAGGAACTGAACTTGGCCATGTTGGCCGCTTGTAAGGCAAATGCCCTACCCGCTGTGCTATCACTCCAGCCCATTATTATTATTATTTTGTATTATTATTTGGCTTTTTGGATCACACCCAGCGATGCTCAGGGGTTACGCCTGGCTCTGCACTCAGGAATTACTCCTGACAGTGCTCGGGGGACCCTATGGGATACTGGGGATCAAACCTGGGTTGGCCGCGTGCAAGGCAAATGGTATCCTGATACCCGCTGTGATATCACTCCAGCTCCTATTTTATTTTAAATCTGAGGATTTGACTTCATCTCATTGTTGGATCTCCCTAGCAGCACTTGGGGGCCGCGAGGTGCCGGGGAAGAGCTCAGGCCAGGCTTGCCAGATCTTCGGACATTTTCTTTTTGGTTTTTGGGCCACACCTGGTGGAACTCAGATGCCACTCCGAGCTTGGTGCTCTGGGGTCAATTCTGGCCGTGCTCGGGGGACCATGCAGTGTCAGGGATCAGGGCCTGGCACCCCCAATCCCGAGCCATCTCTCTGGGCCAATCTCCAGAGACACGCCTGGCAGTGCTTAGAAGTGACGCCTGGCAGTGCTCGGGGAAACCTAGATGATGCCAGGGATTTGAACCGGGGCTGGCAGAATGCAGGACGGGCATTCGCCCCCTGTCCTCTCTCCAGCCCCCCCAAATTTTGCTCAAGCCAATATTCGGATTCCACTGAGAGTTGCCACTAAGAATGTGTGGGCACAAATTTACCCCCACCCGGGGTTGGAGTGATAGCACAGCGGGGAGGGCGTTTGCCTTGCACGCAGCCGACCCGGGTTCGATTCCCAGCATCCCATATGGTCTCCCGAGCATGGCCAGGAGTAATTCCTGAGTGCATGAGCCAGGAGTATCTCCTGTGCATCGCGGGTGCAAAAAGCAAAAAAAAAAAAACCAAAAAAACAAACCCCACAAATTTACCCCCCTCTTCCCCCTCCCTCCGTGCTTTAGGCCGATCCACCCATCCGCCCATTCTTCCCCTGGGGAGGCTGGGCACACGCCCTGCCCCTAGGTGGCTGTCGCACCCACAGGGAGGTGACATTGAGTCAGGCTCCCTCCTGCAAACCCCGTGTAGGAGAGGCCTAGGGTTGAAGGGCAGGCCTCCCCTCTCCCCACTTCTTCTCTGCAGATGGGGGAAACTGAGGCCCAGAGAGCTGTGACTCAGGGCATCTCCATCCCGGCCGGGTGGGGGGGGTGGGTTCTTCTCCCCCCCACCCCCCTCCTCCCATTCCCCAAGGAGGGCTGAGCCCCGAGCCCGCCAAACTGGGGCACCGCTCGACTCTGCCAGGCTCTCGCCCTTCTGGCTGCAGAAGTGCTAAGTGGGGCACAGCTGGGTGGGGAGGCGCGGTGGGGGAGGGGTTGGGCCAGCTCCCCAGCAGCCCAGCCTGTGGGGTGGGCGAGAGCCGGTGGCAGCCACCCAAGGGGCCTCGGCACACAGGACTCAGGTAGGAGACAGACTTGCTGGCTCTGGAGGGCGGGCGGGGTGGGTGGGGGCCCCTTTCTCTGCCTCTCTGACACCTGCCCTTCTCCTGGGACGGGGGCAGCTGTGAGCTGTGAGTGAGGGGAGCAGGTAAAACCACCCCATGACAACACGGGGCTGGGCTGCGTGGGGCGTGGGACCCTCCTTCCGGCGGGGGAGGGCAGGAAAGGGGTCTGGGCGGGGCCCAGGAAGTAGGGGCGCCCAGGGGAGGCATTGTGTGCGGTGTGAAGATAACTCTAAATAAACACCGGCACATTCCGGCTAAATATAGCAGCGCCTGTGAAAGGTGGGTGGGAGTGGCTGGCTGCACCCCTCCTCGGCTCCCCCTGCTGGAGCCCCGGCTGCTGCGGGGGGGGGGGGGGGGCGGCCGGGGCTCCCCAACACCAACACACACCTGGGGGTCTGGGGAGTGGAGCTGGGGCCGGTCAGCTGCTCACTGAACTGGGCTGAGGGGCCGGAACCATAGCACACTGGGGAGGGTGTTTGCCTGGCATGCAGCCAGACCCGGGTTCGATCCCTGGCATCCCTTATGGTCCCCTGAGCAGCACCAGGAGTGATTCCTGAGCTCAGGGCCGGGAGTCAGCCCTGAGCATCGCTGGGCGTGGCCCAACAAGCAAAACAAAAAAACTGGGGGGAGCAGGTCTCGGGGTGGGGGGGGTGGGGTCGGTGTAGCGTGTGTGGGCGGACAGAGCTCAGGTCCCGTCTGCGGTCACAGCCGGCCCGACACTGGCAGCTGTGCGGCCTGGGCAGAGTGACTCTCCCTCTCTGGGCTCCCGTGGGCCCCGCTGTGAAACGGGGCCGGCACCTCCCTGAGGGGGGCTGTGCTGTGGACGTGGGTCTGGAGAAGCCGCTGTTGGCATCAGCGTGGCAGGTCAGGTCTGGAGCCCACGCCAGCCTCTGCTGTGACCTTGGGCGAGTCACTCAGCCCCTCTGAGCATGCGTGTCCCATGGAGCCTCCTGGGGGGGGTGCCCTGCGCCCAGTGCCCGGTGCCCTCCAAGGATGCACTTGGGCAGAATCTGACCTCGCAAGTGGAAGCCGCTGCTCCCTTTTCCAGATGGGGAAACTGAGGTCCTGCACAGACCCTGTCTATCTCCTGGGTATCCAGATATGTTCCCGTGCCCCATCTTCCCCCGGCACTTACCCTGGCACTGCCACTCTGTCGTCCTCGCTGAATCGGTTTCCTCAGCTGGGAAAGCATGGCCGTGCCTCTTGCAGGATGTGAAGTACCTGGCCGTCAGTGGCTTCCTCTTCCTGCGCTTCTTCGCACCCGCCATCCTCACCCCGAAGCTGTTTGACCTGCGGGAGCAGCACGCAGACCCCCAGACCAGCCGCTCACTGCTGCTGCTGGCCAAGGTGAGGGTCAGGGCCCCTGCTGGGTGGAGCAGTGTGTGCCACAGAGTGTGTGTCACAGAGAGTGTACCACAGAGCATACCACAGAGTGTGTGCCATGGAGAGTATACCACAGAGAGTGTGCCACAAAGTGTGCGCCACAGAGCGTGTGCCACTAAAAGTGTACCACAGAGAGTGTACCAGAGTGTGTGCCACAGAGAGTGTACCACAGAATGTGCGCCACAGAGTGTATTCCACAGAGAGTGTGCCATAGAGTGTGTGCCACAGAATGTGTGCCATGGAGTGTGTACCACAGTGTGTGCCACAGAGTGTGTGCCACAGAGAGTGTACCACAGAGCGTACCACAGAGTGTGTGCCACAGTGTACCACAGAGTGTGTGCCAGCCACAGAGTGTGTGCCATGGAGAGTATACCACAGAGAGTGTGCCACAAAGTGTGCGCCACAGAGCGGTGCCACTGAGAGTGTACCACAGAATGTGCGCCACAGAGTGTATGCCACAGAGAGTGTACCACAGAATGTGCGCCACAGAGTGTATGCCACAGAGAGTGTGCCATAGAGTGTGTGCCATAGAATGTGTGCCATCGTATATGCCACGGAGTGTGTACCACAGTATGTACCACAGAGTGTGTGCCACAGTGTACCAGTGTGTGCCACAGAATGTATACCACAGAGAATGTGCACCAGAGAATATGCCACAGAGAGTGTATACCAAGGAGTGTGTGCCATAGAGTATGTGTGCCAGAGGGTGTGCACCACAGAGTGTGTACCACAGAGAGTGTGTGCCACAGAGTGTGTGCTACAGAGTGTGTCACAGATAATGTGTACCACTGAGAGTGTGTGCCACAGAAAGTTCCACAGTGTGTACCACAGAGAGTGTGTCACAGAGATTGTGTGCCGCATAGCGTATATGTGTGTGCCATAGAAAGTTCCACAGAGTATGGACCACAGAGAGTGCGTGTGTGTGACCTTCTGTTTGGAGTGTGTACACTCGCTGCCTCTTCCCAAGAGGACGCTTGGTCCTTAGCAGAGGAGTGTGCAATGGCAGCGGGGGGCGGGTCTGCAGCGTGGCCATGTGGGGACCCGGTGGATTTCCGAGTGTGTGTGACAGGGTCACCCAGGAGGGCCTGGACTTGGAGGAAGCAGAGTGGGACCCGGGGGGAGGCCCAAAGCAGGCGCCACTGTACACCCCCTGGGCTGCGCTGGGGTCCCTTCTGGGGCCCACAGAAGCCACCCCGCGCCTGCGCCCTGACCCGCCACCTCCTGCTCATCTGCCCAGGCCACACAGAGCATCGGCAACCTGGGCCAGCAGCTGGGCCAGGGCAAGGAGCTGTGGCTCGCGCCCCTGCACCCCTTCCTGCTGCAGAGCATCTCGCGGGTGAGGGACTTCCTGGACCAGCTGGTGGACGTGGATGGGGAGCAGGGTGAGTCCCCCGGGCCCCGCCACTCCCAGCCTGTCACGCCCCCGGGAGCCCGCCCTCCTCCATCACTCAGACGTGGGTGGGGTCCTGCGAGGCCTCCATGAATGGCGGCGGGACCGGGACCGAGCATAGGGAGTGTCACTGCCTGGCCTCTGTGAGGCCCTGGGTGCGGACACATGGCAGACACTGAGGTGTTGGGGACAGCAACGCCGAGGACTGGAGAAACACTCTTCTCTGTGGGAGACACGCTAGAGGAATCAGCACACACGGGTGTGTGGGGGTGCTGGCCGCGATCCAGGAATGGCCAGAGCCAGTCGTGAGGGAAAACTGTGGCCCAGGCTGGAATCAGTGTGTGCAAAGGTCCTGGGGTGCACGAGGGGAGCACAAAGCCTTAGGTTTCGACTTGGCGTTATGGGTGGAGCTACGGGATGGGTTGGTGTGAAGGAGGTGGGGTGTCCAGATCACAAAAGGTCAGGAGGTAATTGGGACAAACCAAGTCACAGAAAAGCTGCCTGCCCAGACGCAGAGCCCCAGAGGTACTGAGAAGGAGTTTGTGTCTGGGGCCCGGGACAGGCTGACTCACTGGGTGGAGTCCCTCCTGCTGACGGCCGCCCACGCTGCCTGCCCCTCCTCGAGAACCCACGGAGCATAAGGTTCACTCTTCTATGCAGACCTCCAGGATTGCAACCAGACAAGGGGGTCTGGATTTGTCCTGGTCTCTTGCACAGAGGGGAGTGGAGACGCCCCCCGTCGGCCCCTTCCTGGGCATCTGCCGAGAGAGCTCACTGTCTCCCCTCTGCCCTCCCCAGAAGCTGGGGGCGCCGCCCGGGCCCTCGTGCCGCCCTCTGTGACCGTCCGGGAAGGTTACCTGCTCAAGCGCAAGGAGGAGCCGGCCGGCCTGGCCACACGCTTCGCCTTCCAGAAGCGCTATTTCTGGCTCAGTGGGGAGACCCTGTCCTATTCCAAGAGTCCTGAGTGCCAGGTGGGTGCCCGCCGCCCTGGAGAAGCTTCCAGGGGTGGTCCCTCGTCCGGAAACCACCTTGTATGAGGGGAAACTGAGACCCAGCAGGGGGCAAGTCCCAACAGCTTGGGAGCAAGTGCGAATCCGGGCCCAGGTTCTCACGGGCCAGGCCTCCGGAGTCGCCATCAAGTGGCCACCGTTTGTCCTGGCCTGGATGCCCCCTCCCAGACGTGGACACATACAGGGCAAAGCTTAATGCCCCTCTGATGCCCACAGAGCGTCTGTCCCCTGGACAAAACAGGGAAGTGGCCCAGAGGGTGGGACCCCACATCCTGCGGGCAGGGGCCTCGGGTCCATCTGGAGAGCCCCCTGGCCCACTCATCTCCCCTGAGCAGAGCACTGAGCTCTGGGCACCGAGGACAGTGGCGGTGAGACAGACCCTTGTCCTCCCGCCGCTAGCACTGGTGTGCGTGTGGCAGGTGTCCACATCCGGGACCGCCTGTCTCTGCGGCCACACCCACCCCTAATGGCCCCGGACAGGGCCCACCCTGGTTTTACGAGCGCAGCTTCCTGCCTTCCGGTTCTGCTGGCTGAGTGACTGGGGCCTCAGTTTGCCGACCTGCACATGGGGAGGAATGATTGATGGAGGCTCAGAAATTCTCTGTGACTGGGGGCTGGAGCGACAGCACAGCGGGGAGGGCGGTTGCCTTGCACGCGGCCCAACCTGGGTTCGATTCCCTGCATCCCATAGGGTCCCTTTGAGCACCTCCAGGAGTAATTCCTGAGTGCAGAGCCAGGAGTCAGCCCTGAGCAAAGTCGGGTGTGACCCAAAAAGCAAAAAAAAAAGAAAAGAAATTCTCTGTAACTGTATGTTTGCTTTTGGGGACCAGAGGTACCCAGGGCTGATTCCTGGCTCTCGGCTCAGGTATCACTCCAGGCGGTGCTCGGTTGGTGGGGAGGGACCCCATGGGGCGCGGGGGATGGAACATGGGTCTCTGGGTGCAAGGCCAGCGTCCTCCCCTCTGGCCATCCCCTCTGGTCATCACCATATTCGGTGATTCGGAGAAGCGGTCACCATCTCCCAGAGACAGGCAGGGCGGGGGGCGGGGGTCGCGGCTGGCCCCCACCTCGCCCACCGGCCCGTCCTCCCCCGCAGACGCGCGCGTCCATCGCCGTGCCGGACATCCGCGCCGTGGAGCGCGTGGACGAGGGCGCCTTCCAGCTGCCGCACGTGATGCAGGTGGTGACGCAGCGCGGCGCGGGCGCGCTGCACACCGTCTACCTGCAGTGCAAGGTGCGCGGGGCCCCGGGGGTCGCGGGGGTCTCCGGCCCGCGGGCCGCTCACCGCCGCCCTCCCTCCCGCTCGCCCCGCAGAACGTGAATGACCTCAACCACTGGCTGTCGGCCCTGCGCAAGGCCAGCGCCCCGAACCCCGACAAGCTGGCCTCCTGCCACCCGGGCGCTTTCCGGGGCGCGCGCTGGACCTGCTGCCTCCGGGCCGAGCGCTCAGGTGAGGGCGGGGGCGGGCTCGGGCCCCGCCCCCCCGCCTATCAATCAGCGCCGCCCCACCTCTGCCCCGGCGGGCTGGGCCACTTTGGGCAGGTGGCCTAACCTCTCTGGGTCCCTTGGATTGCGAGGAGGGGTTGATGCCGGTGGACGGGAGTTGGGAGATTTAAACGGGTGGGTCCGGAAAGGGCCGAGGTCGCTGCCTCGCCCGGTGGGCTGCTGAAGTCCAAGCCAGTATCATAATGATTATTGGTATCGGGGATTGAACTCGGCCCCACACATGCAAGGTGGTATCTCAGCCTCAGCTCTGGCCCTATTCTTATTGTTTGTTGTTGTTGAGCACCTACTGTGGGCCGGGAGGCTTCTGGTACCCGCCAGACGTTAGATCACTCTCAGAGCAGAGGAGTGAAAAATAGGCCATGGTAATCCAGGTACCAGGTGAGGCTTTGGAGACTCCAGAGGATGCCGTTGACCCAGCCTCAGGGGGAGTGCGAGGAGGGCTTCCTGGAGGAGGTGGGGCTCGAAAGTGACTCCAGGAGAGTGAGGGTTAAGGGATGGGGCAGGGATGGGCTAGGCAGAGTGTGGCAGGCTCAGGAGAGGGGGCTGGCGGAGCTGGGGGGGGGGAGAACCTTCCGGGAGGTGGAGGGACCCCGAAGTATGGTGGTGGTTTGGAGTGAGTTTTTGTGCACGAGAGGCAGGGCTGGTGGCTGCCGGGCCCCGGGGCTTCTGGAAGGGTCACGGATCCCCCTTGCCCCCAGCTGCTGGTTGCAGCCGCACACACTCGGCTGTCACTCTGGGGGACTGGAGTGACCCCTTGGACCCGGACGCAGAGACGCAGATGGTGTATCGGCAGCTGCTGCTGGGCCGAGACCAGCTCAGGTGGGGGCTGCTGGAAAGTCACTTCTCTGATCCTTCTTTTCTCATCTGGAAAATGGAGGTGGTGGTCAGGTCTTGGGAGCCCTGGGGTGGTGTTTCCTGGGGGCATCCCGAGGGTCCCGTGAGCGGCAAAAATTCATGCTCATGGTAGATGCCGTCAGTCCGAGTCATGACCTTTATGCTGTGCAGCCTCAGGTGAATCACTGTACTTCTCTGTGCCTGTGAGCCCCCACTTGACAGAGTTCACTAATAAGGGTCTGCTTCATTTCTGGGGAGGGGTGTGTGTGTGTGTGTGTGTGTGTGTGTGTGTGTGTGATTAAACGCCTCGAGTCCTGGGAAGAGCTTAGACGGACCCTCTGCAGTGCTTAGGGAGGGGTGGTGAGGGCCAGGAGTCTTCATTCTTGCAACTTCCTCCTCCCTCTGGTGCAGGATGAAACTCCTGGAGACCAGTGAGGATGCAGAGCCAGGCAAGGAGTGCGGCGTGGAGGGGTCAGGCTGCCTCTGCCTCGCCTCTTCCTTCCCCTCCCCACACCTGCCAGCCCCCCTCTCTCGGCCCACCCTTCCCAATTCCCAGTCCAGCGGGTGGGGGAGGCGCTCCGGTGTCTTTGGGGCGTCTCCGTGGCCGGCTCAGCTCCTGTCTCCTCCCAGGGGCCTGTCCGGCTGCCCTGGGCCTGCAGAGAGAGGCGGCCGCCCGCCTGCTGGATGTGCTCGCCGACCTGGACCAAGCCCACGAGGAGTTCGAGCGGCAGGAGCGGGTGAAGGCCGCTCCCAAGCCCTTGGGGTCCTGAGCAATGCCGGCGCTGACTCAGAAGGAAGAGCAGAGGCCCTTCCGCTGGCCTGTGAGTCACCGGGTGGTGCTCCAGAGCACTGTGGAGGCTGCGGCCCCTGGAGCTCTCGGACCCTGTGCTTTCAGCCCCGGCAGGAGGTGCGTCAGCTGGAAGCAGAAGGCCAACCTTGCGCCCACACTGGATGGAGCCATCCTGGAGCGGATGGACTCAGGAGCCCCCCTCATTCGGCCCCACCTGAGCTTCTGAGCTTCCTGTCTCGGTAGTCCTGGACTCACACCAGCAAGGCCGGCCTGGCCTTCGAGCTGCTGGATACAGCCGTGCCTGAATTCCTGGTGTGGCTCTGTTACCCCAGGCACCAAGCAGGCTTGGCCCTCTCTGCTTTCACGTCTGCTAGACTGTGTCATTGCACCATCTCTCCTGAGCCCCGGCCGCAAGCTTCTACCAAGATCTGACACCAACAGGAAGAACGGAGGCTGGGAGCCCAGGAGGACGGACTCGAACTCGACCCTTGGATCCTGAGGGCCAGGAGCTCCCCCCCCACCCCTTTCTGAGCCTGTTTTACTCTGTATAAAATGAGCAATGATGGATGTTTGGTTTCAAGACTGTTCCTTGGGAACCAGAGATGAAGGGCCCCCATCCCTCTGATCATCCAGATGCCCCCAGCTCCACTGCATCAGAATTTGGGGGAGAATTTGCTTTTTCCTTGCTTGGGGGCCCCGCCTGGCAGTGCTCAGGGGCTACTCCCGACTCTGTGCTCTGGGGGCTTTTCCCCAGTGACATCCTAGAGGGCCATGTGGTGCCAGAGATCGAACCCAGGACTCAACGTGTGCTTCCGTTTTGGGGCACACCTGGAAGGGATGGAGGCCATCCTGTTAGGGGCACTCGTTGGTCCCTGGGTCAGCTTTTTCCGGGGGTTTGGGCTACTCATGAATGAGCTCAGAGTTTACTCCTGGTGTGCTCAGGATTGCTCCTGGAGGGGTGTAGGAGGGGTGTAGGGAACCAGATGGGGTGCTGGGGATGGAACCAGGGTTGGCCACGTGCAAGGCGATCGCCCTGCCCACTGAACTCTCTTCAGTCCCTTTAACCCATGTGTGTGCTGGAATACTGATAATGGGTCCGAGTGATTTTGTTGATGAGCTGTGATCTCTTGTCTAAGAAGGAATACGGGAGGATAAAGTTCGGCAGCACTGGAAGGGACTCGAAGGACTCGTATCTAGTGTTAGGTGACTTGGGCTGGGACCCAAAGTCCCCAGCCAGGCCCACCCTGCACAGGGCGGCGCTATCCTGATGGTGGCCAGTAGGGGGCGCCTGGACCCGCCACATCCTGGAATGATGCAGAGGTTGTTAGGTTCTTGCAGGTTCTGGAACCTCTCCTGCTGGACCTATCACAGCGTCTCCCAGGCTCTCCCAGTTTCCCAGAGGTGCTCAGCTCCCAGCGCCAGGTCCTCCTAGCCGGTCACTATGCTGGAGCCGCAGTAGGCTCTGCCTCATGCCCAAGCTTGAAAGTCACCTTTTTTTTTTTTTTTGGCTTTTGGGTCACACCCAGCTATGCTCAGGGCTTCCTCCTGGCTCTGCACTCAGGAATCATTCCTGGCGGTGCTCGGGGACCCTATGAGATGCCGGGATTCGAGCCCCAATCAGCTGCGTGCAGGGCCCTCCTGAGGATTAGGCGTGAGAGGGCCGGCCTTTGCCTCCAGCGCCTCTGCCTGCCCCAGGACCAGAGAATGATGAGGGGCCCGCAGCTGCACCTGCCCGAAGCAGAGAGGGCTGGCGATCCCTCTCTGTGTTTTGTTGCCAAGCTAATCCTATGGTGCAAACTGAAGCCCTCCCCCACCCCCTCCCCGCAAACCCCCGACCTCCGCGTCTTGGCAGGTGGAAAATAAAAAAAAGAGGGCGAGGAGGAGAAAGGCCGTTTACTCTCCACCCACAGTGGGAATGGTAGGTTTTCAAAAGAGCAGTCGCTGGCGCTGGCCGTGCCTTTAAATCTTGGCCGACTGCCACGGCGGCAGCCAATCCACAGAGGCGGAGCTGGTGCGTTGCCTGGGCAACAGGCCCCTGGTTGGCCGAGACCGGCAGCCGCCCCGGGAAGAGGCAGAGGGACTCTTCACTGTCCAGTCTGCTTTTAAACCTGCTGGCCTCGGCCGGGCGTCCCCGGCTGGCTCCCAGGGCCAGGATCCACGGCGACGTGGGGGAGGGGCGGGCGGGGGGAACAGCGCGGTGCCTTGATCCGGGGCAGACGTAAGGCCTGGGATGAGAGGGGGGCGGAGACCCGGGCCCCCAGGGAGCAGGAGACAAGCACAAAAGAAGAGAGTCGGGGTGGGAGGGAACAGGGTCCCTCTCCCTGGCCCACCCCTTTGCAAAGCTGCGGGATGGTCTGGGCACTCGCCCCCCGCGCCCACAGCTGCCCATCAGTGGCTGGAGGCGACTGGGGGGACTGAACTTCACAGTGCCCCCTCCCCAGGGTTCCTCCACAGGTCCCTAAGCTTGACCTGAATCCTGCTGCGAGCAAGCCAAGCCCGTAGAGATGCGACAGCGACAGCGACGCGGGTGCGCACCCGCCACGGGCATCAAGGGGTCTTTCTGTCGCTCCCCCCGTTGGGGGGTAAGTAGAGGCACGTGGGTGTGCGTGCATGTGTTCAACAGGGCACTGTGCAGAGGGGGGCACCCTCTCTCTCCGCCTTCTCCGGGGCCACGGTCAGAGCCGCTGGCCCTGCTGGCCTCCCGGCAGGCTCCTTCCAGCAAACAGCCTGGGCTCCCGGGCACACCTGGCGCAGGGAGGCGTGTGCTCCGCGGGTCAGGGGCGAAAGAGGAGGGCGGGCGGGCAGCCCCGGGCGCTCAGGCCTTGGCCGCGGCCTCGGACACTCCCTGCGCGGTGAGCTCGGCCAGCACGTTGTCCAGGTAGCTGGCGTCCGGGTAGCCGTGGCCCGTGAGGTTGGAGCCGAACTCGGTCTTGTGGTGGATCTCGTTCCACACGACGGTGTCCGACTCGCCCGTGGTGTTGGACGTGCCGATGGTGAAGATGAGCCGGCGCTCCCAGGCGGTGATGAGCAGCCTCAGCACCTGCGGGGGCGGAGCCAAGATGGGGCGGGGCCTGAGGGGCGTGGCCAGGTGGGAAGGGCGTGGCCAGGCCCCGTCCCGGTGCTTTCCTAGCGGGACCCCACCCCCACTCCAAGCTTTTCCTTCCTCCCAAAAATCCCCTCCCAAGTCTGTTTCTTTTCTTTCTTGTTTTTCTTTTTTTTTTTTGGCTTTTTGGGCCACACCTGGTGGCAACGCTCAGGGGTTCCTCCTGGCGCCGCACTCAGGAATCACTCCCGGTGATGCTCAGAGGACCACAACAGGGGATGTTGGAAAATGAACCTAGGTCGGCTGCAGTGCAAGGCAAACGCCCTGCCCGCTGTCCCATCTGCCAGTTTCTTGTGGAGTGATGGGATGGTCACAACTGACAGCCCTTGGCTGGTTTAGGTTCGGATCTCGGGAATCCCCTGGTAAGATTCAAAGACCTGGAGATTTCCCCCCAATATGGGAGCATCTGGCTTTTTGCTGGAGAAGCAGAAAAGAAAGCCAGCTGTCCAGTGTCGTGGTGAGGAGCGTGGCGGTTTGGGCCCCGATTAGCTGTGCGCCCTGGGGCAAGTGGCTGCCCCCCTCTGCACCGTGCCACAAGAGACCTGGGCTCAGCAGTGCTGATCTGGGTAGGAAGGTGCGCGCTGGGGGCTGGGGGCTGGGGTCCCGCTCCTGCACCCACCTTCCGGCCCTTCTCGTTGTTGGGCAGGTAGCAGTGCCGCGGGAAGCCTCTCGCCGTGAACTTCTTGCCTGGGTTGGGGTGCTCTGGGCCCTGTGGGGAGGAGCAGCAGGGGGCTAGAATCCCGGGCGTGGGGGCCTCTGGAAGGCCAGGGGTGGGTGGGTGGGTGGCGGGTCGGGAGAGCCCACCTGGATGCCCGTGGGGATGTCGTAGACGATGCGGATGGTCTGGGTGTCGGCGAAGCCGGGCAGCGAGTGGGGGATGAGGTGGAACGCCATCTTCCCGGGGGGCTGGGTGCCCGTCTTCTCCCCGTAGATGGCCTTGCAGGTGGGGCACTGCAGGCTGCCATCCTGGGGCGGGGCGGGCTGGCAGTGAGGGCCCTCAGCGTCCCCGCCCGCCCGGCGCCCCTGCCTGCTCCCCGCCCGGGGCCCCTCGCCGCCCACCTTGTTGCCATTGGAGTACATGGCCAGGAGGCACAGGAGGTGGTACATGTGGCCGCAGCGGCCCAGGCGGCCCACCAGCTCTGGCCGCATGCCCTTGTACCGCAGCACGCCCTCGTAGCCCGATGCAGTGACCAGCCGCTCCATGCAGATGGTGCAATCCTGGGGGCACAGAAGGGACATTCAGGCTGGGAAGGACGAGACTCCAGGGGCGCCAGGACGCGTTCCCCCACCCCCAACGTCCACTTGCCAAGGGAAAGGGCACCTCAGATACTGAATTCGAATACAGGGAGCCTTGCCCTCTCCCAAAAGGGGGCGCTTCACCCCCTGCCCCCGTGAAAGCTGGGCGTCCGTGAAAATACAGGCACGAGGGCGGCCCTGCCCACAACCAGATGATTGACAGCTGGGCTCTACCAATGGTTTCCGCCCACCAAGAGCGGGGCGGAAGGCTGGCAAAAGCCAACGGGCAAACTGGGAGCAGGGCAAGGGAGAGGATTGCCCGGAACGCCCCCCCCTCACCTCGTCCGGTGGGTTCTTCACCTTGTGCGTGTACCTCCGAACCACGTCCTCGGGGTTCTTACCTGCAAGGACACAGCGGGGCGGCGGGGCGGCCGGGCTCAGGACAGGGCGGGGGGCCAAGGGCAGGTCACAGGGCTGGGGGTTGGATGTGATGGGGCTGGGGGGTGGCGAGGAGGCCAGGGGGAAGGGGAAGGGCTGATTAGAGTCCTAAGAACAAGTGGAGTGGAGAGTCGGAGGGGCTGCCACCCAGGGTGACGGGGTCAACTATCGGGGGTCGGAAGCCCTACTCTTCTTAAGGTGCTTCTTCTTGGTCTTGCGGCACACCCCGGGCACCCCGGGCACCGGCTTCACGTCGCTCTTGCTGACGGGCGGCGGGTGCAGGATGGGCTTGGGGGCCCGGGTCAGGCACACGGGCAGGCCGGCAGCACAGAGCAGGATCCCCGTCATCCCTGGGGACGCCGTGAGAAGGGGGTAGTCAGATGCCAAAGTGCCTCTAGACCCTGCCCACGCGATCACGTGCCCCTTTCAGCCCCGCTCAGGTTGACGCCCAGTGGCCTTCTGCGGCCCCGCCCACCCCACGTTCTGGCCCAATGGCGAAGGAGTGCTTCCCTGGGGTCCCACCCACTCAACCCAACCATCTTGAAGCCCAGTGGCTGGCCTCCTCTGGCACCGCCCACTCCATGATTTCACCCAATGGCGAAGGAGTTTCTCCTTTGAGTCCCACCCACTCATTTCAACGATGTTGAAGCCCAATGGCTCTTGGCTTCTGTGGTCCCGCCCACCTCGCATTCTGACCCAATGGCGAAGCAGTGTTTCCCTTGGGGGTCCACCCACTCATCCCACCCTCTATGTTCATCAAGGGGTGGGGCCACAGGGCCAAAGACTGCTGCTTTCTGGGGTCCTGCCCTTCTGCCCTCCCTTGAGCGGGATCTCACCTGCCAGGGCCGGGTGGACGGGCCCAGTACCGTTCAAGTTCTTCACCGGGAGTGCAGGGACCCTGAGGGGAGAGAGAAAGAGGTTGCAGCTGGTCTCCAGCCCTCTAGCACCCAGAGTCAGGGGGGTCCTGCTGGCCTTCTGACTTTGGTTCCTGGGCATTGGCTAATGTGTGTCTGTCTGTCCGGCACACGCCCAAGTTGTCCGGGGGCTGGACCCCAAGACTGAGCTTTTCCCAACTCCTTGGCTGTCCACTTCCAGAGAGAGTGCGCTGAGCGTCCAGATGTTCCCTTTCACTGACCACTGGCCGGAAGCCCACACAGCAGTGATTTCGCCATCCTAGCACGCCAGGGTTTGCGATATGAAGCTCTAGTTCCCAGAAGCAGTTCTGGGGAACGGTTCAGGGATCAACTAAATGAAACCCTTCTCTGGGATTCTTGGAAATTCACATCGCCAGCACATCTAATGGGTAATCCATTTCTGCACTGGGATAAAGTAAGGCAAAGAGGTTTTCCAAAGACAAGGGTTCTAGGAAAATGTGCCTGTTTCCCTTCCCACCACTTCTCCTGAGGGATCTGGCTTTGGGACTCGGCCAAAGCTGCTCTCGCACCTCAACCAGCCTGCCAGGCAGGTGACAGGGGCCCCCGGCATGCCTGTTTCCCCCTCTGTCTGTTGGCACTTTCCGTTAGCTCTGAGTGGTTGGGAATTCCACACAAGGGCCGTTCCCAGGGGCTGGGAAAGACTGCCTGGCTGACCCGTGGTCATCACGTGGTCATCAGTGTGTTGTGCTGGCGGAGGGACCTCACCCCCTGCTCTGCAGCTCACCAATGGCTGAGGGGGATGGAGGAGCCATGCAAGAGCGGGAGCACCAGAGCTGGAGTGATAGCACAGCGGGTAGGGCATTTGCCTTCCACGCGGCCGACCCGGGTTTGATTCCTAGCATCCCATATGGACCCCTGAGCACCGCCAGGAGTAACTCCTGAGTGCAGAGCCAGGAGTAACCCCTGTGCATCGCCTGGTGTGACCCCCCCCCCAAAAAAAAGACTTGGAAAGGTGTGAAGATGCCCCAAATGGGTGGGCAACAGCTCTGTGTAGCAAAATGAGGAAGGTAAACAAAAGCAAAATGCTGAGTGTTTGGGCCGATTTCTTCAAACCCAGGTTAAAACCAGGCAGCTAGGTATATTCTGGATTCTTGGTTGCCTTGAGGAGATTTTTTTTCCCCTTTGGATGCGAACAGTAGAATGTTGAGAGCCACTGGGGCATTTACTTTTTTCTAGTACAATACTGCCTTTGTGGAAAGTTTCTCAAATCCCATGCCATTCGTTCTTCCCTGGTGTACTGTGTAGTTGAGGAAAATGGTGCTTTTGGTGGCAAGGCTGAAAAGATCTTGAACACAAGTCAGGCCTCCCTAACTTTCTCTGTTCTAGAAGAGGCTGTCAGGGTGTTATTGAAGTAGCTCAGAGAGAGGAGCCAAAACTCAGCTTTGTGCAACTGCCAGGATTCCAGCAGAGGAAGTGGGGGGCAGAACTTCACCATCCTGCTGAGTCTCCCTGCCTTTCTCTGTGTGGCCTCGGAGGGATAGTGGACCTAGCTGGCGACTTGCTGAGGTCTGCTGAAAACAAAATAGACTAATTTATGCTTTAAGGCATTAGCGCGAGCCGGAAACCACCTAATAATGCACTAACCTCAGAACATAAGCCATTGCTGGAGACTCAACAGGGGTGTAAGCTGGAGAGACAAAGAACTTGGGGAGTGAGACTAGAAAAATGAGCTATTTACTAGTGAGCTATTTACTCAACATGACTCTTAGTCATGTTGAGTGAAGAAGAAAGGATATGGAAAGGCATAGCCAAGTAGAAATTGCACTTTTTAATTTTAAAATTTTTTAATGAATCACCATGAGGTACAGTTACAGACTTACAAATTTTTGTGCTTACATTTCAGTCACACAATAATCTAGTACCCATCCCTCCACCAGTGCCCATTCTCCACCACCAATGTTCCCAGTATCCCTACCACCACCCACACCTCATCCACCCACAACTGTGGCAGGCACATTCCCTTTTACTCTCTCTTCCTTTAGGTGTTGTGATTTGCAATACAGGCATAAAGTGGCCATCATGCTTGGTCTATAGTCTTACCTTCAGCACACATCTCCCATCCCGAGCGGACCCTCCAAGTGACCTTTACTTGGTGGTCCCTTTTCTATCTGAGCTGCCTTTTCCCCCTGCAACGTGAGGCTAGCTTTCAAGCCATGGAGCAATCCTCCTGGTCCTTATCTCTACTATCTTTGAGTCTCCCATTCTGTTACTTTATATTCCACAAATGAGTGTAGTCCTATGTCCCTTTCTTTCTGACTCAGAAATTGCACTCTTCAAGATGACGGGGAAGGGCGGGCAGCAGATCTCTGTAGAGAACCTAGGGAAAACAAAAGTAAAATGATGTTTGAGCAGATTTTCTCTTAACTGTAGCAGAATCAGGGTGTTCACTGTCCTGGATTCTTCTTGGCTCATGGTGATTTTTTTTTTTTTCACTTTGGAAAGGCGGGAGAATCTAGAGATTACAAAGCTAGGTTTTCCTCCTAGTACCATACTGCCTTCTTGCAAAATGAGTTTCCCAAATGCCATGCCCCAAGTCCTTCCTTGCTGCATGGAGTAGTTGAGACAAGTGATGTTGATGGGGAGGCCAAAAAGATCCCGAATCCAATTCAGGCCTCCCCACATTTTTCTGTGTGTTCTAGAATGAGCAGTGGGGAAAAGCAGGGTGTTGTTATTAGCCAAAAATCAGCCTGTACTGCTACCAGGAAGTTCAGGCACCGGAAGTAGGGGGGCGGGACTTCTGTGTCTCCCTGAGCCCCTGCCTGTGCCCCTAAAGGGTAATGAACTGAGTCATGTCTTGGTGAAGTAGTTAATAAAAGAAAATAACATACAAATACCCCCGGGCTCTAGCGCAATACTGAAAACACTGAATAATAATGCATTAAACTCAGAGCACAGCCATTGCTAGAGTCACAACAGGGGTGTAAGCTCCAGAGACCAGAGAACCTGGGAAGTGAGACTAGAAAAGTGACTGAGATGCTAGCAGGAGTCATATTAAGTAAAGACTTGGAAAGGTGTGACCAAGCTGAAACTACCCCTTCAAAAAGTGAAGATGCCTGGGATGGGCTGCCAGTAGATCTCGGTCGAGAAATGAGAGGGGAAAGCAGAATGCTGAGTGTTTGGGCAGAGTTCTTCAAATCCAGCTAGGTGTTCTGTGTTCTGGATTCTTGGTTACCATAAAGAGATTTTTTTTTTTTTGCCTCACGTTGGATGGGTGTGAGAACATTGTGTGCCATGGGCTAACTGTCTCTTCTAGGACAATACTGCCATTGTGAGAAAGGAGTTTAACAAATGGCTGTGTGAGGCATAATTGAGGAGAGTGATGTTGGCGGGGAGGTCTAAAAAATCCTGAACCCAATTCTGAACCCAAACCTAAGTTTCTCTGAGTACGTTGGAAGGGACAGTGGACAAAGTCGGAGTTGTTGAAGTGGCTCAGAAAACAGGAGGCCAAACTCTGCCAGTGCTGCAACCTGGAAGCCCAGGCACAGGAAGTGTGGGTGTCCCCCTTGGAGAGGAGCGGGTTGAGCTTTCCTCCCTGCCCCGACCAGGGCTCCGGCAGCCAAAGAC
>JAOXYA010000016.1:7469360-7481260 GCA_028565675.1 Sorex palustris | reverse complement strand
ACAGTAACAACAAAGTCTCCAATGGAGATGTTACTGGGCCCGCTCGAGCAAATCGATGAACAACGGGAGGACAGTGAATTATTTCTTAAAGAAAATTGCAAAAACAAATGATAAAAGGAAAAATAGATAAAACAGTCTTCATCATTTCAGAGTTTTGCTCATAGTTAAGGAAACACAAAGATTATACTGTAAGTACCACAAAATTTCCAGCCACAAACTGGGAAGAAAACTTTAGGAGACAAAGAACTTCTATCCAGAATGCATAAGAACCCTAAACTTACTAACAGAAGGAAGATAAAAGAGCAAAGATTGGAAAAGACATTTCCCAAAAGATATACAAAAGGCAACTGGCATGTGAAAAGATGCTTCAGACCGTGGGTCCCAAGAGAGATGCTAATTAAAGCCAATTTGTGGTCCATGCTACAGCCATTAGAATGAATGTGGTTCAAAAGACCGTCACAACCAAGTGCGGGTGACATTGGTGAAGATGAGAACAATTGGACGTCCACTGCTCGTGGTAATGGAGAGCAGTATAGATATACCTGTCACATTAAACATCCATTTTACCTTGCACTTGTCAAGCAGTTCCATTCCTGAACCTTTGTCCTCTAGAAATAAAGACATACCTCCCTATGGTACATGTATGCAAATAGAGATAGCAGAATTACTTAGAACGGTCTCTAATAACTTGAAACAGGTTAAATAATATTCATACACCATGGACTATGACAAAGCAACAGGAAGCAGCAATGAGTCTGTACAACATGAATTGATATTCAAAACACGCTAAATAAATGAAGTAAAACATATATGACTCCATTTATATAAAATACCATAGTGGCAGTAAAGGGTCTGGGACTAGTGATATAAAAAAAATAATAAAGAGGGACTGGAGAGATAGCACAGCGGGTAGGGTGTTTACCTTGCACGCGGCCGACCCAGGTTCAATTCCCAGCAACCCATATGGTCCCCTAAGCACCCCCAGGAGTAACTCCTAAGTGCAGAGCCAGAAGTAACCCCTGTGCATTGCCGGGTGTGACCCGAAAAGCAAAATTAATTAATTAATTAATTAATTAAAGAGTCAAAGGGACAAGAAGACTGTTCTCTGGGGGAGGAGAAAGTTGGAAGTTACACCAAGCAGTGCTTAGGGGTCACTCCTAGTGGCTCTTAGGAATCATGAGATACCAGGTATTAAACCCAGGCCTCCAGTATACAAGTCATATACTCTAGTTACTGGAGTATCTCTTTAGAACAATCAATCTGATTTTCTTTCCCTTACTAGTGACTTGTAGTTATTTTCAATTTGGAGCACACAAGTTCCAAACTGGGAGAGGATACTCCAAACTGGGATAGGTACTGAGCACCATCAGGGCAGGGCAGGGAAAGGACCGGAAGGTAAGGGAAGATAAGGAAAGGAAAGAGAAAAAGAAGGAAGGAAAAAGAAAGGAAATAAGGTTATCATTAGACTGTTTGCTGTTCAATTATTCTTTTTTTTTTTGCCTTTTAGACTACATCCAGCAGTGTTAACGAGTCATCATAAATTACTCCTGGAGGTGCTTGGGGGACCATAGAGGGTACTGGGGATTGAGCCCGGGTCAGCTACATGCAAAGCAAACACTATCTCATATACTATCACTCTGATCCCAAGATTGTTCAGCCATTCTTAATGCCCAAAGAAAATATGGCAACACTTAAGATATTCAAGAATTCTGTATCTAAACTGTCCAAGTACATGACTACAAACAAACTTTATAAAATTTATCAAAAATCAGGGTACAGAGTCGAGGACATTACAAAGCACCTCCAGGAGTGATGCTGAATGCAGAGAGCAAGGAACAGCCCCCTAAGAACCCCCCGGGGGTGGCCCAAACAAACAAAACCCTCAGGGTGCATTGGTCCTGTGACCCCATCCTAAAGAATCTGTTATAAAAGTGCTACAATCAGAGGGCTGGAGCAATAGCACAGCGGGTAGGGCATTTGCCTTCATGCAGCCAACCCAGGTTCGATTCCCAGCATCCCATATGGTACCCCTGAGCACCGCCAGGAGTAACTCCTGAGTGCAGAGCCAGGAGTAACCCCTGTGCATCGCCGGGTGTGACCCAAAAAGCAAAAATAAATAAATAAATAAAAACAAATAAACATACAACATCTGGAGGCCACGCCACACGTGTTGGCATGAAAACACACAACATACACACAAACACACACACTCACACTCTCCAGGGACAGGCCACACAGCAGAGACACACAGCACATACTGTAAAAATGCTCACGGGGAGAGATCTGCGTGTGCGTGCGGATAGAGTGGGAGCCCGCCTGAGGTGAGGTGCACTGCAGACACACGGATGCCAGGGGGAAGCCGAGAACAAGTTCAGATGGAAACACCTTCTCCTGCATGAGCACCAGCACTGAAGCCTGCGAGGGACCTTTCCTACCCCAGGGCACACGGGACCCACGGGCACACACACAGGGCCCACAGAGATGCCCACACACAGGGCACATGGGACCCGTGGGCATGTCCATGCAGACAGCAGCAGTACCCATCTGGGTGGCATGTGGGTTAAGAGATGCTCAGACTGTCCCCCACGATGACACAGCCCCCCTGTTGAGCCCACCGGGTCACACTGCATCTCCTGGGGGCTCCTCCCAGGCCCGCTAGGGCTGGAGTTCGGGGTGAAGCTGCCTGGAGCAGATACCGGGTCATGGAGCACTACTCTGGGGGATGCAACAGGAAGGCATGCACCTCCGAGCTCCCGAGGCCTGCGCAGGGTGCCTCAGTTTCCCCATCTGCGAAAGGGAGAGCCGGGTTCCACGAGCTCAGATGCGGGGAGCTCAGCCTGGCACAGGGCTGGGAGTGGAGCGTCCTGATATTCTCCGAGCAGCCCGTGGGACTCAGGAGATGGGTGACGACCAGGCCCCTTTCTCCCTTTATCATGGGCCTGGGGGTCGCAACACCGTCTGCACCCCTCCCCAAGCTCCTGAGGAAGGTTGGGAGGCTTGCACTTTGGTGTCCCCCCTCTCCTGACCTTCCAGACACTTCCAGGGTGAATTCACAGCTAACTCCCCCCCACACCAAGGTCCCCCCACGTCGTTCCTGCCCTTCCGCCTCGTGAGAACACGTCCTTGCTGATCTCCCAGGATGTCTGTTCAGAAAACTCTTCCGCAGGTCAGTCCTGCCTGGACCGTCACGGGTCAGCGGCAGCGTTCCTCTCGGCCACCCTGACCCCAGCCCCCATGTCCGGTTGAGCTCCTGAGCCCTGCAGTGGGGGAGGATTTGGATCTCAGCTGTCCTGACGCTCCTGCGAAACCACAGAGCCCCGAGTCACAGAGGGGGCCCGGTGGGGTGTGACAAAACCCCGTTTTCTATTTACCCACCAGTGAGTTGGGGGACAGTCCCGAGGCAGCCCCAGCCCTTCTCGACCTGCAGGTCCCCCGCGAGAACACAGGGGAGCAGAGTTCCCACGACGCCGGAGCGTGGGAGCCACCGGGCCCCTTTTGATGTGGGGCGTGCTGCTTCCTCCGAGGCACTGAGAACATCCTCTTGCCTGGACAGGCGGCCGCTGCCCGCAGACCTCCCGGAAGTGCGGGGCTCCGCCCAGTGCCAGGCCTTGCTGCTCCAAGGCCAGCAGGCTTGGGCAGCGGTGCTACACTGTCCTTCCAGTTGCCTCTCCCGGCTCTGCATCAGTCCTGCCTCCCGCTGCCCTGAGTCAAGTCTGACCTCTTCCCGCTGCAGGAGGAAGTCAGTCCCTGCCCCCTCAGAGGACTCAGTTTTCCCTGAGCTTGCCCCAGGGCCTTTGCATGTGCTGTCTCACTCCTAGACCGTTCCCCACCTTGACCCAGGGACTTCCTGACACTGCTCTTGAGAAGCCCTGCCTCTCCCTTGCCTGTTTTCTCTGTTGGCCTCTGGGAACGCACCCTCACCCCACCCTCCGTCTCCTGGCCCCGGCCACCTGCTGCTGCTCTGACAGGCTGACCCTGGTGACCCCAGGAAACTCTCCCTGCCCCTGTCTCTGACTGTACTGCCATCTCAGCTGAAATGCTGCCTCGTCACATCCAGGGAGCAGGTGTTCCAGAGACCCCTACCCCTTAGCTTTTCTGCCTATGATCACCCTAAAGGCGCCTCACTCCGGGGCATCCTGTGAGGGCCCCGAAACACTTTCTCTAAGGACCCTCCCAGACCTGTCCCCATATCAGGCCGAGAGAGAAAGAGAGAGAGAAAGAGAGAAAGAGAGAGCGTGGGGGGAGGTTTCTGAGTTTCTGTTCCTCACACTGTTCCCTGCCTTTTCCCATCCTGGGGTACGGTACCAAGTCCCCCTGCCTGTCCGTCTGTCTGCAGCGCACACCTGCTGTGTGAGGTCAGCCCACCGCGCCTCCCTGGGGAGAAATCAAGTGGTCCCCTTGCCCCCACAAAGGACTGTGCTGACCTCTGAGGGAGCGGTGTCCCGTGTGTTTGTGAGTGGCTGTGCCCACCACCGCTGGGCCGGGCAGCTCGTCACCCCAGGATGGAGGATGAGGCTGGTGTGAGTCGGCCGAGAAGTGCAGAAGTGGGCTGCCCCATCTGTGGTGTCTCTGCTGACCCCTGGGGCCCCCCTCACCCAGCAAAGCCAGAGCGAGACCCACCCGTCGGTCCCCGCACGATGCCCCAGGACCCCTGCCCCTTCCTCCGGCCGAGCTGGTGTTTATTTGCTGCGTGTCTGAGGGTGATGGGCCCCGAACACAGACGGGAAGTGACCTCCCCAAGGGTCGCCCAGCTGGTGGGGTGCAGCTGGCTCTGGGTTCGGGAGTTTCTGAGTCAGACGGCCCGGGCCCCCGTCCCACCTCAGCCCACCTGCCCTGTGGGCCCCGGTGGGGCTGAGCTGAGGCAGAGTCCCAGCCCTCTGTGCCCTGCTGCCCCCGACCAGGTCTGCAGCTGGCGCGGCCGAGGCTGGGCAGCTCAGAGTGGCATGAGGGGTCACGTGCCAGTCGGTTGGGCACTGGGGGCCGGGCATCAGGAGGCAGGAAGCTCCGACACGATTTTGGCCGCGGCTGCATCCCACCTCCCCGACAGCCCTCAGGACACCCGGCACCTGCCCAGTGGTCCTGGGGGAGCTGGAGCAGTTCTGGTCTCAGTCATTCGAGTCCAAGTGGGCCAGAAGGGGCAGAAATGAGAGGCAGATCTCAGAAGGAAGCCTCATTCTGGCAGGCTCCAGGGGTCCAACCCTGGCCCCCTGCGTGGCCCAATCTCCCTCTTCTACCTGAGCTCTGGACCCTACATTCTGGGGGGGGCAGTCCAGGAGCCAGGTCGCTCATCCTCCCCCATGCAGAGCCCTGGGGGACCTCAGAAGGGGGGCAGACACCCCACTTCTCCCACCCTCCAGTCACACAAAACCCGCAGGCCCCAGAGGCTGCTCCTGGGCTCCCCTCCTCCCCCCTCCTCGCTCTGGTGCCTCCATCTGCCCGGAGAGTTTCCCCTTGGTCCAGGGGGACCCTTCACCCCAACCCCCATCTGTGTACTCCTTGGGACCCAGGGGGTATGCAAATCCCTAAGGAGGAGCTAGAGGGTGGCTGTCTTTCAGGGGCTCCAGGTCTCTCAGCACTCCCTACTGCGGGCAGCCCTCCCTGCTTTCCCACACCCTGCGTGTGGTCAGGAGCTCGTGGCCCACCTCCCAGAGAGCCGGCAGGAAGTGCCTGGGGGGAGGAAGGGGAGCCGGCCTGACCTGGTGGGAGTCACCTTCCCTCTGCAGGGGCCCAGGCCAGAAAAGGGGGGAGGGAGGGGCGCCCCCCACTGTGTTTCTGGGGCCTTTAACTGTACTGGTCCGGGTTTAATCCACACCCCCACCCCCTTGCAAGTTCCCGGAACACTGAGCCACAAGTGGCAGAGCCTGAGTACCATCTGCTGAGCCCCAAACGCCCCCACCAAAGAACCACGGCGACGAACCCCAGCTGCGTGGGGACGCCTTGGGACCCTCGTCCCTGCAATCTGCCTCAGTTTCTGGGGGTCCCCGGGCACCCAGAGCGAGATGAGACCTTCTGCCTCCCATCCCAGCCTCTTCCCAAGTGCACTGGCCACACTGGCCACCCTGCCCTGGCGTCAGAGCAGGGCTCCACCTCCTCTTCCGCCCCAGCACAGAGGCACCTAAATAACTCGGCCTGCCCAATCCCACATGCCTCTGAAGGGCTGGGGCTATAGAGCCAGCCACAGGGGGTCCCTGCTGTCCCCCAGACCCCACACAGCGCCGGGCACGCGGCTGCATGGAGATGGAACAGATCTAGGCGAGAGAAAGTGGGAAATAACCAGCCAGTGGGAGAAGAGAGGGCAGGGAAGGGTTAACTCCCTCCCAGCAGGGATTGGCCTCAAGTCAATGTGAGCAAAGGGAACCCTGCAAGCCCCTGGGTGGCCAGGAAATGGGTATGGGGGGGCCCTAAGGACACAGGGGCATCTGGGGCCATGACCTTGGCCTGCTCATGGCCGGGAGGGGGTGAAGGGGGAAGTCTCTGGTCCCAGAGCCTCTGACCTCGGCCTTCAAGTTTCTGTGGCAGCCCCAGCTCACAGGGATTTGGGGAGAGGGCAGTGGTCCTGGTGGGGCCCCCAACTCAGCCTGGACAGGCCCCCCTGGGTCCTGAGCAGCGGTGGGAGGCAGGCTGGGTCTCGGGGACCCAGAGAAAGGTTGGGGAACACCAACGCCCGGGCCGAGAGGGGGTTTCTGGACGGGGCTTCACAGTATTATCCTGAGCCACGGTGCACTCGGGTCTGGCCCCCAAAGCACAACGAGGCGGCCTGATCGGCTGTCTTGGGTTCTGAGGATGAAGAGAGGCCCCACCCCCACTCTGGGTGTGAATCCAGCCTGTGGCCATCGGGCCGGGCACAGGGTGGCAGCTGCTCTCCCAACTCAGGACCCCCCACCCCCACCCGTGTGCCAGCCCCGGCCGGGACGGGCTCTGTGACCTCAGGCAGGCCCGCACCTTCTCCCATATGGGCTCGGGCGCACTAGCTGGGCGGTGAGCACTCTCCAGAGAGTCCACTCTTCCCTAGCACACCCTCATCTGGATGAGCAAGTACTGGCCGGGGGTGGTCCTGGCTGGCAGATGGGGAAACTGAGGCTAGGATTTCTGGGCCAACCAGGAAAGGGCTGTTTCCAGGAACTCGAGGGCAGTTTGGGTTTGAGGGGAGAGGGGAGGGCTGCTGGGGGTCGAAGGGGAGAAGCAGCCTTGGACAGAGCCAGGGCTGGGGCCAGGGGGCCGAGAGGCCGGCACGGGCTGGAGGCGAGGGCTGCAGAGCCCCAGGGGCTGACCTGTTCCCATGCCGGGAGTCCTCGGGGCTCCGGAGAGGCCCCGTACAGAGGTGACCCGGCGTCCTTGGAGGGGCTGCAGGGAGAGTCAGGGGGAGGCTCTCGCCCTGCACGTGGCCAACCCAGGTCTGCTCCTGGCACCAGGGTCCTTGAGTCTCACCAGGGTGATCCCTGAGCACAGAGCCAGGAGGAAGCCTGAGCGCTGCGGGGATGACCCCTTCCTCCCATCCTCCACCCCGAGAGAGGACACCTGGCTACTCGGGACAGAGGAAGCGTTTCTGAGCTACAGGTGCGGCTGGTCTCAGCAGACTGACAGAGAAGGCTGCCGGGGCGCCTGGAGACGGAGCTGGGGACAGCCTGCTCCCCGGAGCCCCTTCCCCCTGAAACGTACAGTGATGTTCCAGCTCCCAAACACGCTTCCAGAGCCAGGACGGGAGTCCCAGGCCCTCCTGCCCCCCACCCAGCCAGGGACCTTGCTGGTGTGCAGCTGCTCCCTGCCGAGGGGGCATCCCCACAGGGCTCCCCAGAGGAGGAGGCCAGATGGGGCGGGGTCTGCGTGGCTCTTGTCCACCCACTCCCCCATTCCCAGGCCACTGCCTGGATGCAGAGGGTCAGAAGCAGCTCCTGGGGAGGAGGCTGTGGCGGGGGAGGGGGCAGCTGGGGGCTGGGCAGTGAGGAGGACCCTCCCTAGCTTGGACTCCCACCTCCCGCACCCTGGTCTCCCCGCCAGCCCTCCGCACCAGAGTCCTGCCTGGCGCCTGCTGCACCCAAGTGCCCCCACCCACCCCTCGAGCTCGCCCAGAAGCACATGTGAGACCCCATTCTGGAGCTGTGCACGGTCCTTCCTCCCGGACCCCCAACCGCCCTGCCCACCACCTCCCCACATTGTCCTCCCGCCAGCCCTATGCTCCCTGGACTGTCCATGAGCTGCCTGCCTGTCCGTCTGTCTGTCCATCTGTCTGCCTGTCCATCTGCTTGTCTGTCTGTCCATCCGTCTGTCTGTCTGTCCATCTGTCTGCTTGTCCATCTGCCTGTCCGTCTGCCTGTCTGTCCATCTGTCTGCCTGTCTGTCCATTTGTCTGTTCATCTGTCTGTCCGCCTGTCCATCTGCTTGCCTGTTTGTCCATCCGTCTGTCCATCCGTCTGTCTGTCCGTCTGCCTGTCTGTCCATTTGTCTGTCTGTCTGTCCATCTGTCTGCCTGCCTGTCCATTTGCTTGTCTGTTTGTCCATCCATCTGTCTGTCCATCTGTCTGCCTGTCCGTCTGTCTGCCTGCCTGTCTGTCCATTTGTCTGTTGATCTGTCTGTCCGTCTGTCCATCTGTCTGTCTGCCTGTCCATCTGCTTGTCTGTTTGTCCATCCATCTGTCTGTTCATCCATCTGCCTGTCCGTCTGCCTATCTGTCCGTCTGTCTGCCTGTCTGTCTTTGTCTGTTGATCTGTCTGTCTGTCCATTTGTCTGTGTGCCTGTCCATCTGCTTGTCTGTTTGTCCATCCATCTGTCTGCCTATCTGTCTGCCTGTCTGTCCATCTGTCTGTCTGCCGCCTGCAGGTCTGCCCCCCGGGCTTGTTGCCCCGGGCAGGATGTGCACAGATCAGTGCTCCAGCCAGACTGTCCCGCCTGCGCTGCCAGAACCGGGGGCTTTCCCGGGTTTCATGGGACCTTCACTTCACATGGGGAAAAACAGGCCAAAGGCCACAGAGCCACCTTGTTCCCACGCGACACCTGCCAATGTTTCCTCCTCTCTCCTCCCCTTCCCCACCCCACCCCATTCCGGTCCAGGAGATTCCTGGTCCCAGCGCTCTTATTTCATCACCCGGCCTCTAATAATACGGCTCCTGAGAGAAGGTTCTGGAACTTTGCTCCAGAGGTCCCTAGGGCTATCCTGGGCCTCCCCAAAACCCGACACCCCCTTTTCTGACCCAAAGGGCACCCCAGTTCAGAGAGGGAGTCACTCCAGACACCAGAGTCCTCCTGACCTCGGGCGTCCTGTCTCTTGGCGAGGACAGGCCCGGGGGAGCAGGGCCGGGAGGGGAGGGGGGCAGCGCATCTGTCCTTCCCATGGAAAATTCCAGCTCCTGGCCCCTGCTCCAACCCGGGCTCGTGGTGTGTGTGCCGTGTGCAGGCGGGGGCAGCCCTGCTCTGGACAGGTGACCAGCGGGGGCCCCTCTAAGGGGTCAGGCTGCTCCAGGCCTCACGGCTCAGGAGTGGCCTAGAGGGGATTGTGGCCACATAGTCGAGACTCCCAGAGGGACGGGGGGAGGGGGCTTCACATCCCGCCCCAGCCCTGAGCCTCAGTTTCCCCAATAAACGTGAAGGCCGGAGTGGGCAGCCTTGGGGGTTCTCTGTTTGGTCCCTGGGGCAGGGTGGTGGCGACACCTGCCACCACAGCCATGGGAAGCCCCGTCTCCTCTGCACGGCTGAGTGGATGTGGGAGAGCCCAGTTCGACCCCTGGCACCACCTGGTACCCCTGAGCCCTGCCAGGTGTGGCCCCCCACCCCGGAGCCCCTGAAGCTCTGCTTGGGAGAGAAGCCGCCTCTCCTTGCTACCTCGCCCCCATCCGGGTCACCCCAGGCAGTCCTGGAGCTAAACCTGCAAGCCAGCCAGGGCCCGAGTGATAGCCCGGCAGGGAGGGCGCTGGCCTTGCATGCACTGACCCAGGTGCACTCCAGGACCCCCTCTGGTCCTCCAAGCGCTGCCCGGAGTGATCCCTGAATGCAGAACCCCCCAGCACCACCAGAAAACAGAAAACTGGAGTTTGCATCCCCAAGGACTGGCATCATTTGGTTCCACCATATTCTGGCTGGGCCCCAGCGTTTGCTGGGGCGTCTCTGTGCTGGGGCAGGGACAGGGCGGGCCCCACTCACTCTGTAACCCGTTAAACCGTCCCCGACGACCCAGCAGAGTCTCTGCAATTACAGACAGGGTTCCCGCCCCTGCCTCCCGGGAGCAGACCCTAGGAGGTGCCCATGCTGTCCCAGCCTCAGGTCTCCATGGACATCTGCGCTGGACACCGCTGTCGGGGTGACCCTTGGAACCGTTAGATGCTCAGTGCAGACGTTTGACCAGGAACACTTCTAAAAAGCCCCCATTCCGGGCTGGAGTGATAGCACAGCGGGTAGGGCATTTGCCTTGCACGTGGCCGACCCAGGTTCGATTCCCAGCGTCCTATATGGTCCCCTGAACACCACCAGGAGTAATTCCTGAGTGCAGAGCCAGGAGGAACCCCTGAGCATCGCTGGGTGTGACCCAAAATGCAAAAAAAAAAAAAAGCCCCCATTCAATCCCAGAGAGTTGCAGGTCCTGGGAGGTCATTAACACTATGGATCTACTTTCTCAGGGGCATCAGCTGGGGAGAAGGATGGGGCCCCCTCTCCCATCCTCCCAGGAGGTAAATGCACGGGAGGGGCCTGTGATGACCAGTTAAAGGAACCGGTTCACTGGTGCTTGGTTTGATTCGCTCCCGGCCTCCCCGCGACCCGGGGCCCCTCTTACCCCGGCGGGACGGAGGCGCGCGCGCTGCCGCCGCTGGTGCGCTGGGGTCCGGGTCGGTTGAGGTTGTTCTGGCCCGGGGTGGGCGCGCCGCTGGGGGCGCTGGGGCTCCGCGGGGGTGCGCCCGGGGTGGGCGTGGGCTCGGCAGGGCCGCTGGCCGGCGCGGCCCAGAGCGCGGGGCCCGCGAAAGTGGCGCTGGGGCGCACGGCGACGAGCGCGCCCGGTGGTCCTCCCGGCGGCGGCGGCGCCGGCAGGGGCGCGGGGGGTCCCTTGCGGCGCTGCGAGGCCAGGATGGCGTTGGAGGCGGCGCGCGTGCTGTTGACCAGCAGGCACTGCTGGCACGAGCAGGGCTGGCCCGAGCTGGCGCCCACGGGCCACGACTGCGACTTGGGGATGGAGCCCACGGTCAGCGGGTAGGCCAGGTCCAGGCGGCGGCGCAGGCGCCGGCGCCGGCGCGTCTGGCGGTTCATCTGGGACATGCTGTTGAAGTAGATGAGGTAGCAGAAGCCCAGCGACGAGAGGTCGAGCCACGGGTGCTGCTTCTCGTACGCGTTCTGGATGGTGATGCAGATGTCCATGTCGTAGGCCGTCCACGCGCCCACGTCGTTCTCCCACTCCCACACGATGCCCTTGCCGGGCGCCGACGACGGGTCGTAGAAGTTCCGCCGCACCGGCCTCATGGTGCCTGCGCACAAAGGGGGCGTTAGGGCCGGTGGCGCGCCCAGGGGCCAAGGGACAGGTGGGGTCAGCTCTGGAAGGGGCCAAGGAGGCTGGTGCGGGGGGGGGGGCTGCAAAGCTGAGATGTCAAAGCAGTACGGAGAGGCAAGCCCCAAGCCACCCTTCTCCAACTTCAAGAAAGACACGTGGGGGTGGGGGGCAGGGGCAGTCCAGAGAGGGAGGCAGAGGCAGCGCCTGGGGAGAGCAGGGATGGACAGAGGGACCCTGCAGTGATGGGGAGTGGGAGGGGCAGTTATTCTTCCACTAGTTCAAGTCTTCCTTAATATATCCACCTACCCATCTACTGTATACCTGTATACCCATCTATCCACCCACCCGTCCATCCACCCATACACTCATCCATCCACCCACCCACCCATCCATCCACCCACCCATCCATCCATTCATTCACCCACCCACCCA
>JAOXYA010000016.1:7413092-7429439 GCA_028565675.1 Sorex palustris | reverse complement strand
CTGAGCACCGCCAGGAGTAACTCCTGAGTGCAGAGCCAGGAGTAACCCCTGTGCACCACCAGGTGTGACCCAAAAAGAAAAAAAAAAATTCCAATCACTGAAATAAAAGCCCCAAAGTCAAGAGCAGGAGAGTCTGGCCAAGGTCCCAGAACACGCCCTCTGAGCCAGGCCTGCCCTTTGGGGGTGGGTTTATTTATTCAGTTGGGGGTGGCACAGCTGGCGGTACTTCAGACTTACTCCAGGCTCTGTACTCGAGACAGTCCTGGTGGAGCTCAGGGACCACAAGAGATGTTAGGGACAGAACCCGGGTTGGCGGTGTGCAAGGCAAACACCCTAGATGCTGCACGACTGCTCTGGGCTCTAATAGTTTTATTTTTAAATAGTTCATAAATTCAAATGACAACAACCAACTTGGGGTCAGAGAGACCATACATGATAAAGAGAAGATGAAAATACCTTACAAAAAAAAATTGGGGGAAGCCCCTAAATTCTCCAAACCAAGGACAAAAACAAAACTTCTGAAGTAAATCCAGTGTGACTTCCCTTCCCTGCTTCCAAGCAGGCAAGCAGAGCGTATGCACAGCCTGGGGGGCTCCACACTCGGGCGTCCTTCTCTTGGAGCAATTTCATGCTCCAGCTCTCCCTGACCCAGTGAAGCAAAGCAGGAAGGCAAATAGACGGTGTTCACCATCGAAAGACTCAGAGCACTTAAAGGAACAAAGACACCAGCACCACCTCCCCCACCGGCAGGGCCACCTGGCGTGCCTGGCCGCCAATTTTCTGAAGACGCTGCAGGCTCAGCGAGCATCTCTGTGTAGCCCGAGCATCCGCAACACTCCGGACTGGGGAGCCCGCTTCAGCCCAGCTAGAGATGGTGCCGTCAGGTGGCAAGACAACATCTCAGAGTTCCTCTGAAAGCACAGGGGGCAACTGAGGGAACAGTGGGCCATGAGCATCTAATGGGGGCAGCCACCGCCCCCACACCCGCTGAGTCATCCCAGTGCTGGGTGGCAAGGGACAAGCAAAGCATTGGCCCTACCCCGCACCCCTCACCCAAAATCTCTTCCCTCATCTCAGGACAGTCCTTGTTAATGCAGCTTGGAATCTGCACTGAGAGCTTCAAAGGGCGAAGCTCTGGCTCCGCACTCCGGCTTATTAATGGAAATTTCTGCATTCTTGGCGCCAACAAATTGGCAGCTCACACCGTCTGCTGGGGGCCGTTGAGAGGCGCTTACCGAGGGAGGGAGGGAGACCAGGGACAACAGAGCGTGGGGCGGGAGTAGGCGCGGATCTAAGACAGCCCTGACCTTCCCATGTGTCCATTTCCAGGTCAGCCCAGCTATCCAGATGCCCTCCCTGAAGCTAGTTCATCCTAGAGACTGGGAAGCACGGGAATAACCCATTTCCGGGAGTCCCTTCCAGACGGGGACCCCGCAGCCCAATCCCCAGTGGACATGGGCTCCCCAGCCCGGGGCCGACAGGCGGGTACCTGCTCTTCCTCGATCCGGCGCTGGAGGGTCTCGATGTAATGCTGGACAGCCATGTAGATAAAGCGGTACTGGGCCTCGGTCTGCACCATCCCTGACCTCTGAGATCGCACCATCTGGATGGTTTTGGGGACATCGATGTCGCAGTCCACGCCTACAAAGCAAGCACCACAAAGCCTCAGGGCCAAGAGCAGAGACGAGACACGGAAGGCGAATGCCCAGCTTTGGGCAGCCTCAGAGAAAGTGAAGTCGCGAGAAGCAACAGCCCGGGGGCCAGAGGGAGCCAGCAGCGGGCATGTCGTTTGCCCTCCACACGCCAGACCTAGTTTGAACCCCAGCCCCCCATATGGTGCCCCGAGTGCCACAGGAATGATCCCTAAGCACAGAGCCAGGAGGAAGGCCACACACAGCTGCGGGTGGTTCCCAGAGCACAAAGGATCAGTAGTGGTGACAGCACGGCCTTCCAACCAACACCGACAATCACTGGAGCGGAACAGCCCAAGCGTCAGAGGGGGCGGCTCAGCGCCCTCCACCCCCATTCCCCATCCCTGCTCAATGAAGCCCACAGCGGCACAACCCACGGCCCAGCCCAGCAGCTCTCCAACGTGATGCCCGACAACCAGGCTGGGGCCTTCACGGATGCCAAAGGCTCACGGAGCATCAGTTCTATGCGCTGGCGAATGGGCCGAGAGCTGGAGTCGCCCAATCCTGGTGAAGATGCTTGTCCATGGGCATGTGCCCGGTGCCTCCGACTCAGCAAGGGACGCACATCCCACTGGGTTCTCCCGAGCTGGGCCATGAGCCTGACCCTCGAATTCTCATCCCTGGACATTTTCACTAGTGCTTTTTTTCCTCATTCAAGAAGGAACTTCCGCCTGTTGGCCTCCCCAGACCTACCTTTCTCTCTGATGATGTCGATGAGGATGTCGATCACAATGAAGGTCCCCGTCCGGCCGATCCCAGCACTGCGGGCAAAAGGACAGACAGCAATGACCAGGGGCTCCCTCATGGGTGCTCAGCCCCCAAGCCCTACTGTGGGCGCAACAGACGCATTACTCCCGACGCGACCGTCTGCTCTGTATCACAGTGGCTATGCGATCTCTGAGCTGAGCCCAGCCTGCTCTACCCGCAGCTGGTCTCCGCGGGCCAGGCAGGCAGGAGAGACCGGGCAGGGGCTGTGAGAGCCAAATATGAGTCATGGAGAAAATGAGTTAGGAGAAAATGAGTTAGGAGGAAGCGCCGGTAAAGAACAAACCAAGCTCCACGCACGCTCCCTATGCACCCTGAAAAGGAGGGCTGGCAGTCACGCCACCACCGCTGGCCCCGAGCTCAGGCCTGGTCTTGCCGCTCCTACAGGAGAACGGCTCTTATTTCCAGGTAGTAGAGAACAGACGCTCATCAGACATGCGTCCTTGGTCACAACACGGAAGTGAAAAGCCAAGGGGCCAAGTGCGGGCATGGCACGTGGGAGGTCCAGGCTTAACCCTCCAGGCAGGACGCAGAAGGTGGCCCAAACACGGAGACAGAATGAAAAACAGAAGAGGAAGCTGAGTGCGAGCCCTGAGGGCTCCGACACAAGGCTGGGTGGACGGACACCTGCCCACCTGCCTCGTGCCCAGTCCTAGGAGGCAGAGGCCGCTCACCTGCAGTGGACCACCACGGGCCCCGCGTCCACGATGCCCTCCTGCTTGTGGTGGACCTCCTCCAGGAAGTCCAGCACGCCCCCGGGGTCGCTGGGCACACCGTGGTCCGGCCAGGTCCGAAAGTGGTACTGCCAGACGGTTCTCTCCGTATTGCCCTGGAGTAGAGCCAAGAAAAACCAGAAAAGAATTAAATAAACCAAGGGGCGGGCCCGATGCAGGCCCCGCTTACCCCGGCCCCGGGGACCACCAGGACTCGCTCCTTCCACAATGGGGCAGGGGCTTCTCACATTCCGGGGGCGCCGTGAGCCAGGCTGCTCAGAGGGCAAGTCCATCTGAGGCCCCCCGCTGGCAGCACCACTCTGGGTCCTGCTCCCCTGTGTTCATGGGAAGCTGGGCTCGGGGCTCTCCTCGCCTTTCTGACCTCAGCCCGCCACTACCATGTCCACTCACACCTGCATCACCCCACCCACATCCACTCAGGGCCATCCCATTCCAGCCATGTCCACTCTTGGGGGCACTGCGTCCACTCACATCTCCCTCGCCACAGCTACATCCACTTATCTGGCACTGGTGCCCACTCACACCTGCCCAGTCGTGTCCCTTCATATTTGCCCTAATGGGGCACCATGTCCACTGACACTTCAAGTCAATAAACCCCAATCTAGAGCTGCTTTGAAAATGAGACCCCAGATAAACTAAACCAAAGGTACAGGTGGGCGCCAGCTGCGGGAACTGACCACCAGCAGGGTGGAAGCCAGCAGCGGGAACTGGCCACCAGCAGGGTGGGAGCCAGCAGCGGGAACTGGCCACCAGCAGGGTGGGAGCCAGCGGAGGGAACTGACCACCAGCAGGAACTGACCACCTGAAGGAACTGACCACCAGCAGGGTGGGAGCTGGCAATGGTGGAAACTGACCACCAGCAGGAAGTGACCACCAGCAGGCCCTGCGCGCACTGCTCTTTGGACAGGGCCATGCTTAGGACACTCCCTCAGCGTCGCTCCGCCTGGGGCCTGGTCGTGCCCTGCTGTGCTCCCATCACCCCCGGTCGAGTCCGACGATATACTTACTTGCCCGACCTTGGACAGCTTCAGCTCCCGCAGCGTGTAGTCGTGGGCGGCGCTCTCCTTGACGTTCCGCACGCGCATGACGCCATACTCCTTCAGTGCGTACTCGTCCGGCCAGTACTTGACGCATTTACTCTGGAAGGGACCGAGGGGGATGGGTCCAGCTCTGCAGAGGGCAGGGAGCGACGCCCACACCCTGCCTGCCCGCGCCCCGCGCAAATGGGAAGAGGCAAGCCGGGCAGGGAGGGAGGGCAGGAGACTCACCTGCCCCCAGCCACAGGTCTGAGACCCACAGGGTCTGAGACGCACAGGGAAGGGGTGGGGCGGCTGGGGGCTGCTGCCTCGCAGCCTCTGAGCACTGGGAAATTTGGGGGGAAGGGGGCTGCCCAGAGAGTCGGACTGTCTGGTGCATCTCCTGAAGGACATGCCACACAGGCGGCCTGGGGGCTCGGGCCGGCCGCCACCCCCTCACAGGGTACCCTGAGTACCACGCCCGTGGGAGCTGCTGGCCACAGTACAAAGCCATCAGGTGACTGTCCCCTGAAAGGCTGGGTGGCTCCTGCACACAAGCCCCAGCCAAGGAACTGAACTTGGTGCATTGTTAGTAGCTTTTATTCTTGGGCCCCGCCGGCAGTGCTCAGGGGCTACTCCTGGCTCTACACACAGAGACCACTCCTGGCGGGGCTTGGGGACACCATCATATGGGATGCCGGGGATCCAACCAAGGGCAGCCGTGTGCAAGGCAAGCGCCCTCCTCAGGGTGCTATGGCTCTGGCCCTGCCTCAGAGCTTCATTACGCAGTAAAGTGGCGGTTCTAAGGCTCAAGAGAGGGCAGCTGTGGCGAGCAGCCACCAGCGATGAGTCCTCACGGCCACGAAGACCAGCTGCTTAGGGCCACACTCCCTGGGACTCGGGATGCTTCCGCCTCCGTCTGTGGCTCTAAAACCCTCAATCCGGTTTTGATCTTCCCTCAAATAAACACTCGTAGTATTCGTGGCACTCGCTGCCACTCCTAGCCAAGCGACTGTGAGGGCCGAGCCTTAAATCCCAGCTCTAACCACTGCCCAGCGGCCAATCACCGGCTCAGCTGCCGCTGCCCTGTCCCAGAGCCCAAACGATGACCCAAGCCTTGGAAGCGAAGGCAACACACGAGCCAACACAGTAGCTTCAATTTCCTACCCGCGAACCAGGGGGTTTCAGAGTGGGCAAGGGGCCACTGCCTGGGGCCCACAAGAGGGCAACTGGACACACGTGCCTACAAGAACGGGCTATGACGGGGCACAGAGAGTTACGCTGATGTCGGCAGCTCCTGCGGGAGGGACTAAGTGATTCTGTGGAAGGGACAAGCCCTCTTCCTCTCGGTCTCCAGGCCCCTACGGCCAGTCCCAGGGTCTCCCTCATACCCACTGGGAGAGGGCATCTGGCAGCTGAGGGAGGCCCTGGCTTGCTCCCCAGGATCAAGCAGAAAGAAAATCTATAAGAGCAAGACTGGAGGGTTTGGGGGCTGGAGCAACAGCACAGTGGGTAGAGCGTTAGCCTTGTATGCGGCCAACCCGGGTTCAATTTCCAGCATCCCACAGGGTCCCCTGAGCACCACCAGGAGTAATTCTGAGTGCAGAGCCAGGAGTAACCCCTGTGCAAAAAAAAAAGAAAGAAAAAGAAAAAGACTGGAGGGCTCGGTCCCACTCCTCATCCGTCCTCAGACATCTGAACTCGCCCAGTCGTCTGAGAGCATCTGCGGGCCTTGTATGTGTCACTGCACGCCCCCCCCCTCCCCCCCGTCATGATGCCAGAGGAAGAATCTCCCCTCTCAGAACAAATTCCCATAAGGAATTGTGCACTGTCAGGAAAGCGTTCAGTGACAGTTTGTTGTTGGCTGTTTCAGAAAACAAAACAAAAAACTGTAGCTGCTTTTGAAAAGCCAGGTGTGCTTGGGAAGTGTCTGTGACAGACAAATTCGGGATACCCAGGCTGCCCCCAGTTCCCCCTGGAGAGCAATCCACGGCACAGAGAGGTTTGTTTCTTGTCATCGTTGGTGTTTGTTGGCGCAGAAGAAACAATGCAGCAAGTGCAAGTTTGTTTTAGTCAGTTAAGATTCAGCCACTGGACCAGAACAATAGTGCAGCAGGTAGGGGTCGTGCCTTGCACAAGGTCGACCCAAGTTCAATCCCCAGCACCCCATATGGTCCCCCAAGCTCTCCAGGAGTGATACGAGTGCAGAGCCAGGATGTGACCCAAAGATATCCCATCCCCCCCCACACAAAAAAAAACAACAGAAATAAAATTCTTCTTCTAAAGTGGGCCAGCGAGACAGTACCACGGTGCTTGCCTTGCATGCGGCTAACCTGGGTAAAATCTCCACCACCACCAGGTGTGATCCTTGAGCCCAGAGCCTGGAGGAAGCCCTGAGCACCGCCAGGTGTGACCCCCCCAAACGCAAAAATAAAATAAATTCATCCAGCGTGAGGCAGCAGCTCTGAGGGTGGGGAAAGGACTGGCCCCAGGTAGGGTGCAGGCTCCTCCCGACCTCCTCCTCTCCACCAGGAGCCTGGCGGGTCCAGGGCAAAATAAAAGTAGGCAGAACCCACCGCACAGATGACCGGAACTGGCACGGAAGCTGGCTGGCCAGGAATTTCCCAAAAGTTAATTTCTAACTTCCTTCGTTGATAAATGAAGTGGGCAGGGGGTGGGAACATAGGGGGCTCTTAATCAAGGTGTGTCACGCCAAATGTCCCCCTCCCACCTGCGCTTCCAGAGGGGCAGCTTATTAGCCCCATGAGCCTGTTCTCGCCTAGTCCCAGCCCTGGGGACCGGGAGCATCAGGATACCTTTCCTCGCTCAACTTCCTTCGTTGTCATAACGATGACCCTGGAGTTCTCCTGGAACACCATCCGCCAGAAGTCGTTCACGGTGTTCTGCAGGCAGCCTTGCGTAGCAATGTAGCTTTTTTTGGGCTTTGAGTTGTTGCACTTGGTTTCGAATTCAGGCTAGAAATTTAGGAAGAAAAAGCCTTCACTCATTGGGAACTTGCTTCTGGGACACAAGGAAAAGAGCTGACAGAAGACAGAAACGGAGAAGCGCTGCGGGGTCTTGCAAGGCCGGGCGAGACCATTTACCATGATGATGTTGGCGTTGATGTAATCCGAGACGGGTTCATTGGGATCGCCGTCATGGAGAACGACTCTGGTGTGGTCAACTGGAAGAGAGAGTCCCCGTCACTTCGTCACTTGAGTCCTGGAGTGACAGGACCGCGGGGAGGGCGCTTGTCTGGCACCTGGCTGACCCGCATTCAGTCCCTGACATCCCCAAGGGACCTCCAGGCCCCTCCAGGAGTCACTCCTGAGCCAGAGCCAGGACTGAGCCCTGATCAGATATGTGTGCCTCCTCCCCCCTTCAACATACACACAAAATAAAGGGGGGTGGGGAGGGTAACGGCCTCTCAGAGACTGGGGAAGGGGCCAAATCATTCAGTGGGCTGCACAAGCTGATTTTGCTGAAATACTGGAACCTGCTGAACCTGGTCACAATTCAGAGAGGTTCAGGAAGGCTTCAAGGGGCAGAAAAGGGTGCCCAGCCCTCAGGGAGAGTGAGAATCCAAAAATCTCTCAAGTACATTGGTGGTGGGAAATGTCCACCAGTGAAGGGACGGATGTTGGAACACTGTATGACTGAAACCCAATCACGAACAACCTTGTATCTCATGGTGAGTCAATTAAAAAATTAAGGTATTCAAAAAATTAAAAAAAAAAAACGGGCTGAAGCAATAGTACAGCAGGGAAAGTGTTTGCCTTGCATGTGGCCGACCCGGGTTTGATTCCCAGCATCCCATATGGTCCCCCAGGCACCACCAGGAGAAATTCCTGAGTGTCAGGAAAACCTGAGCATCGCTGGGTATGACCCAAAAAGTAACAACAACAACAACAAACAAAACCCAAAACCTCCGAGTTCACGAGTTCACGGGGACACTCACAGGGCAGGATGTTCTTATATCTGTTTTTGTTCTTGTTTTCTTGCCTCTGACCTTCTTTTCGGCTGTAGAGAAGTTTGCACTCCTGCTGTTGTAGCGTCTAGAGAGAAAAGGAAGGAATGTCATGCATCAGAAGCGGCACCCCAAAGCCTGATTTCGAAGCACTTCCGCTGTCAGGACTTTGCCCCCGGAAGTGCCATGGGGGACGCACTCCCATTGATGCCTGGCACCAGGCAGTGGAGACTCGGGAACGACCGACTGGCAACAGGACAGGCCCCCCCGCACACCACCGCTCACGTCAGCGAGAGAACGCTCCACAGCCACATTCCGGGAGGCGGCCTGACGCCTCGGGAAGAGGCTCAGAGCTGGGGGGAAGGGAAAAGAGGGCAAAACATCTGGAGCATCCCGAGATGCTCAGGTCTGCAATTCCTCAGGCACAGCTGGTCCCTGAATGATGCTCTGGCCCGTGTTTCTTTATAATGATGGTGAGGTGGGTACAAAGTGGTGTTTTTTTGTAATGGTAACAAGAAAAAAAAAAAAAAACCTGATCAAAGTCAAGCAAATCTCTGCCCTGCAAGGACCTTCTGCTTCCATGTCTGTTTCTAAGGCTCATGTTGGGTGAGGCTGGACCAGGCTCTAGAAATGGGGAAAGAAGGATGCCCACGAAGGGGGATCTCTGCCAAGGAAGGTCTCTGCATCTTTCTTCTTGTCATCCTTCTCTTCTCCCCCAAATATTTATAGGGAAGAAGTTATGAGAAGCCCTTTAGAGTAATAAATGAGAATGAGGCCGGGGCCCAGAGAGAGAGCACTGCACGCAGGGCCCTTGCCTTGCATGCTGCTGACCTGGGATCAATGCCCAGCACCTCATACAGTCCTTGGAGCCCACCAGGTGTGACCCCGGAGCCCAGACCAGGCGTAAGCCCTGAGCACCTCCAGGTGAGCACCCCCACAAAGACAAACTGCGGATGAGTGTTGGTGTGCTGGCGTGTGCAGGACCCGAGCAGAGGTCGGACCTGCCGTCCCGTGAGGTTCCTTATCTGCCACTCGCTGTGGGAGGCCAGGTCTCACACGTGGAGAGACATGGTCTTGCAGGCTCATGACCACGGCGGTCAGCCAGACCCTGAAGGCCTCCTGTTTGCGTCCGTGCCTCAGTGCACACGGAGCAAGAGGGTCCAGTGGGAAGGTGCCTCAGGGAGAGGAAGCGGGGACGGGGCTCAGGGGGGAAGAGCGGCTGCACCAATTCGCAGGAATGCGGACCAACCAGGAGGAAGCCGTTTCAGGGGTCACGTCCCTTCTCAAAACGATAAGGGCCAGACCACAGCGACAGGACAGCGGGGAGGGCACGTCTCGCATGCAGCTGAGCCAGGTTCAATCCTGGGCACGCGGTGCGGTTTCCCCGAGCACCACTGGGAGTGATTCCCAAGTGCAGCGCCAGGAGTAAGCCCTGAGCACTGCTGGGTGTGGCCCCAAACAAACAACCAAAATGAGAAGTGCCACTTCAAGGAACCACGAGCTTCAAACACACCCAGAGTGCTGAGGGTGAGGGTGAGGATGGAACCATCAGGGCTGGGGCTGGGAGTCACCCAGGCTCTCAACGCATGCCGTGCAAGAGCCCTACTGCTGGGTCAGACCCCGGCCCATGCAGCTGAAATTTCATTCACTAACTTATTTCTATTTTAATGGGGGGGGGTTCGTCACATCTTGGGGTACCATGGGTGCCAAAGCCTTGAGTCCATAAGCTATCTCTCAGGCCCAATAAGTCTACCAAGAAAGAAACTACAATTGAACACATCAAGAAAGTGAAAGGCAGATTTTAAAGTATGCTTTATAAATATGTATATATGTGTACATATATACGTATGTATATATATGAATACCAATGTTGTTTCTCCTTAAAAATGTTTTCTTTTTGTTTTTTGGTGGGTGAGCGGTGGTAGGGTCACATCGGTGATGCTCAGGGGTTACTCCTGGCTCTACACTCAGCAATCACTCCTGGAGGTGCTTGGGGGACCATCTGGGGTGCCAGGAACTGAATCTGGGTTGGCCGCGTGCAAGCAGAGTGCCCTGCTTGCTGTATTACTGTTCCAGCCCTTCAATATTTTTTCAAGGACAGAGACGGTCAATATTTCCTCCCAGAGGCCCTTCGGGCCTGTATTTTGCTGCCGTGAGTTTCAGGCAGGGGTGAAAGTAAGGAGCAGAAACTGCTTCCTTGCCTCTCAGTCTCAAATGCACTATTCAAGCTCCAGCTTCTGTCCAGACAGACAACTCCTGATGGGCCTGATGAGCGTGTGCCATGAGATGAAACAGGCAGATTCTCTGGGCTGGTGGTGGAAACTCCCTCCCCGAGGCCCGGATGAGCTCAGATTAAGTCATTGGAGCCATTGGCTGTCTGCACTCCAGCATCTGCTGGGAAGTGAGTGTCTCACTGAGCCCCGTGCAGCTGGGAAGGTTCCTGCTGATTTTCAGAGCGATCCCGCGAGGGGAGTGTTTAAAGAGGCACAAGCATCGCGGCCGGCATCCATCATCTGTGAACCAGCTGGACTGCGCCAGGAATGCGGCCCCAGAGAGAGCCGCTCTACTGCCAGGAGGCCTGGGCCCCAGCCCCGGCACGGGACGCAGAACAAGAGCTACGAAAGCGACCAAGGGTCAGGGGCGATGTGAGAAATGACTCAACTGCTTGTTTGAAGCCAAGTTGTGGGGAAAGCGCTCAAGTCCCGCTCCTGAGACCGTCACTTGGAGGGCAGGAGGCAGAGCAAGGACAAAGGCACATCCCACCCGCCCTCCCCACCAGACCTCCCCCTGTGCCTGGGTCCCAGTCACTGAAGCCCCCACGGTACAAGGCTGCCCCCATGCAGAGCAAGGCAGCAGCTTCATTTGATAGCGGAAATGACGAGGGCTGGAGCGATGGCACAGCAGGGAGGGCATCTGCCTTGCGTGCAGCAAACCCAGGTTCGATCCCCGGCACCCCACATGTTCCAGGCATCACCTGGAGTGATCCCTGAAGATCACTGGGCGTGCCCCCCCACCAACTCATGCAGGGGAGAAGACAGCGGCAGTGAGAGTGAAGGGTTGCCAGCCAGCCCCTCGGCAGTGCCCAGAGCCCAGCCTCCAGCCCCTGTGCAGAACCCTTTCCCTCCTCCATGTCCTTGCCCAAAGGACGTGGCAAATATCTGCAAAGGCGGCAGAAGGACCTGGTACCATGGCGGGTGGGTCGGGCTCTCAGGGGCTCTCTGGGCACCAGGGGCAGCCTGCCCCAGAAAGGAGCAAGGGGCAGGGGGTGCACGGGCCGAGCAGGGCCCGGCTGACTGGGAAGCACTTCGGAAAGCCCTGGGGGACAGAGCCAGAAGCGGTTTCAGTAGAAAAACCAATTGCAGAGACCAAGAAGTACTACGGCGGGCAGGTGCTGGCCTTCCACACAGCCAGCCCAAGTTCGATCCCCGGCAACCCAAGCGGCCCCTGAGCACTGCACTGGCCAGGCAGGAGGCAGGCAGGGTTTGCGCCCAGCTCCACAGGGGCCCCAGAGCACCAGGAATCAGCCCAGCCAGGAGAACTGCCAGGACAGGGCCAAAAACGAACAGAACAAAACAAAATTATCAAAGAAGACAAAGCCAAGCCCAGAATCCAGGGAGGGTCAAGCTAGAATAATGGCTGTGCTCACCAAGAAAGTGAACTGAAGAGAAAGCTACCCGACCCCACAGTGTGGGGGGCGGAGTCTGTCCCTGCTGGGGGGAACAGGCAGGCGCTGAAGGGGGGGAGAGAAAGAGAGAGAGAGAGAGAGAAAGCAACGGGAAGATATGGAGATACGGAGAGGGGGAGGAAGAGAGGAGAGGGAGGGAAGGAGAGAAAGAAAAGGAGGGAGGGAAGGAGATGAGAGGAAGGGAGGGAGAGAGGGGGGAAAGAAAAGGGGGCGAGCGGAAGTAGAAAGAGAAGAGGAAGAGCGGGAGGGGAGGAGGCAGAGGAGAGCGAGGAGAGGGAGAGGGGAGGGGGGAGAGGGGAGGGAAGGGAGGGGAGTGGGCCTGGCTGGTCTCTGTGGGTCTCTGTGGGTCTCTGTGTCCTCAGGCAGGCGCAGCTCTTGGCAGCCACCAGGGCCGGGGCTCGATGAAGACGCAGGTCACGGCTCGGCCCCAGCACAGGCCGGGAGCTGCTGTTCAGCGTGGCATTGCTTAGTCACGAGGGGGAAGCTTTCCACTAGAGCTCATCGGCGAGAATTATTATTCCAGACACAGCTTTGGGGTGCAGTTAAAGCCTTGTTGCCATAAAACCCAACCATCGCCAAGGAGAATTTATAGCTCCCCCGAGCAGGATGTAATCACTTTCCAAGAGGAAAAAAAAAAAGATATCAAACTAGACCGTGGGCTCGGGGACAGGCGCCAGCTCCTCCCAGGGACACACGGGCCCGCAGAGCTGCCGGCAGGATCCAGGCCACGCGGGCGCTGTCCCTGCAACCACTGTGAGGCCAGCTTCAGACCAGGAGGTGGAGGCTGGGCTGGGGAAAGGAAAACCAAGTGGGAGCGGAAAGCAGCTGGAAAGGGCGGGGAGGGGGTGGGGCACGAGCACCGGTGCAGGAGGAAGGGACGTGGGGGGTCTAACTCCACGTCTGCACGTGGACTGTGGAACGCTTTAGAGTCAGAAACGAGGGCCAGAAAATAGTCCAGGGGCTGGAGTGATAGCAGAGCGGGTAGGGCGTTTGCCTTGCACGCAGCCGACCCGGGTTCAATTCCCAGCATCCCATATGGTCCCCTGAGCACCGCCAGGAGTAATTCCTGAGTGCAGAGCCAGGAGTAACCCCTGTGCATCACCCAGTGTGACCCAAAAAGCAAAAACCAACAACAACAACAAAACAAAACAAAAAACAACACCGAGTCTCAGATCAGACAATGTCCTTCTGAATGCTGGGGGGCAATTTGGAACATGAGGGGGAAGCTGAGACCTCCTGGTGGCTGCTCTTGTGCCCCTGGGAGGATGCATTCGGAGGACCCCCGGCTGACTTCTAGGAGCCCTCGACACAGAGTTTGGGGTGAAAGATGTGAAAAAAAAAAAAAACTCCTTTTCAAAAAACTTTGTATTTCTCACCAGTGCCATCTGGAAAGTTCTTTCTTACTTCAAACCGGAATCCCTTCTGTGATGTATTCCCATTTCCTCTCCCTTTTTCCTCCATGGGGCTGTGCTTGCCAAGAAAGAAAGTTAAAAGGGAACAAAGACATATGGTTTTCCCATTAAGACAGACGCCCACATTGTCGGAGAGTCAGAGGAAGCCATTCAAATTAGGGCAACGGAAATACATTTGCAGGCACCCTGCACTTGAAGTTGATATTTTAAATGGTAAGCGAATCAAGGAGTGCCCCTTTGAAAGTTTTATTAAACTTTCAGAGTGCTTAGAAGTATACTGAGATGCTGATTCAGGAGGGACCACGGTATAGAACTGCCAGGACCTAAAATCTGGCCTTGTGCCTTCAAATCTCGTGGTTGCCTCTCTCTAGTGAAGTCTGTGGGGAAGGTCCTTGACTCAGCTCTCCTTATGGTATGTATGATCAGGGACCATCAGCTCCACCTGCCAGGGTTCTTAGCTTGTTTTGGTTTGGTTTGGTTGGGGCAGGGTAGGTTGGGGAGGGGGGGTGCAAGTCCAGCTGTGCTCTGGATGTCCTCCTGCCTCTGTGCCCAGGGGTCACTCCTGATGCGGCTCTTGGGATCATTCTGGGATTCAACTTGAGTTGGCCAATTGCAAGGCACTATCTCTCTAGCCTCAGTCCTTAGCTTGTTGAAAGAATAAAGCTGAAGATGACAGTGCAGCCTGTTGGGGATGTGACTCAGTGGTAGAACCTCCCTTGCATGTGTGAGACCCTGGCTTGATATCTGGCCCTGAAAAAAAAATTTTAAAAAGTTCAGCAAACTAGGAAACCCCGAGTGTAGTGCAAATAGTCAAGACTGAAAAGCCCAAAATGATTTCCTGAGCAACTGCAGGCTATAAAATCACACCCACCTTTGAGAATAGGACAAATGAATAAAACTATTATAGGGGAATGAAAAGGGCCTATGACCATCAAAACATTTTTTTTAATTGTGTGTGTGTGTGTGTGTGTGTGTGTGTGTGTGTGATTTGGAGGCACACCAAGCAGTGCTCAGGGCTTACTACTGACTCTGCACTCAGGATTCACTCCTGGTGGGGCTCAGGGGACCATATATGGGACCAGGGATCAACCTGGCTTGGTCATGTGCAAGACAAGTGCCTTAACCCCTGTACTACCTCTCTGACCCTAGATAATTTTGCAAAAGAACAAAGATGAAGGGTTCATACTCTTACCTTCAAGTTCCGTGACAAGAGTACAGGCGCCAAGGCTCTTGACAGACAGATCTCGGGAACAGAATCGACAGTCTAGAAAGAGGCTCCCACCCAGAGAAATAACTGAGATCCTTTCACTCATTCATTAGAAGAAACTGCATTTAAGCCACAGTGAGATGCTGTGAGACACAAGTGAGCATGTCTGTGATGGGCAAAGAACTTGTGTCCCCTCCACATAAGATTCCTCTGCTGAAAACCTCATCTGTGCCATGATGGTATTTGGAAAAAGGGGCTTTGAGAGAGAATGGTGTTAGTTGGGCTCGGGAGAGTAAGCCCCCTCTCCATTAAATGAAAGCTTCTCTCTCTCTCTCTCTCTCTCTCTCTGTTTCTACCCCCCACATAGTGACCCCCCCAGAAGACAGCCATCTGCCAAGCAGGAAGAGAGGCCTCCCAGAACCCCGCCTTGTCACTATGCCAGCTCCTGCTCCAGGACTGAACATCGCTGTCATTGTCATTTCAGTCCCCCGTCTGGGTTCATCTGCAGTGACAGTCCCACTGGTAGACGACAAGAACTCCAATTAAAAACACGGGCGAGAGGCTGGAGCGATAGCATAGAGGGTAAAGCGTTTGCCTTGCATGCAGCCGACCCAGGTTCAATTCCCAGCATCCCATATGGTTCCCCGAGCACTGCCAGGAGTAATTCCTAAATGCAGAGTTAGGAGTAACCCCTAAGCATTGATGGGTGTGATCCCCCAAAAAATAACAACAACAACAACAACAAAAACACTGGGACCTCCGTGAGGTCAGGGCCCTGCGTCTACCGTATCTCCCCTCTAAAAGGCATCCCAAAGGCTCACTGCTCATAGCAGTGATCCCTTCCATCCTCCAGCTGTGCCATCTAAGAATTTACCTGGATGAGAGATGAAGACACAAGGCCACACCAGGACCTGCTGACCAGCATTCAGATGATACCTCCTAATCACCAAAACAGGACACAGCATCACGGCTAACAACAGACTGATAAATAAACTCGCTAGGCCCCCAGGAGCAGGTTGGGTGCCCAGGGTCCTGGAGGAGGCCCAGGGCCTGTGGCCAGCGATGGTCCTGGAAGCTGACTCTATCAGAGCTGTCCCCAGGTTGTCCAGAACCTGATCAACGGATAGCAGGTGGGGTCGCGAGGCTGAGAGCTAACTGCCCACGGCTCCCTCCGCCCTCCAACTCATGGCCCATCCTGGGCTGAGTCCACCTTCTTCTCTGCTGTCCACACTTGCTCTCCACTGCCCCCAACAATGGACATCCTTTGAGTATTCGATATACATTTGCCCACTGACCCCGAAACCCATCCTCTGCTCATTCGAGTCCCTGAGCCATTATCCCAGGTGGACTGACCCTGGGTGAAATGGAATGGGCCCTTATCCCCTCTGCCCAGTTGGGGTTTCAGCCTAGAGCTCATCCATGCAAGTCCTGTGCTCTAGCATGGGACTATCCTGGAGTCTCAGAAACATACACCCTGGAGTCCTAGGCTCTTGAGCAGTGGTTCTAGAATCTGAACCCTGCTATCAAACTCCAAAACTTGGCAGCCACACTGGGTCGCCTAATCTCAAACCAGGGAGCAGGGGCTGGAGCAATAGCATAGCGGGTAAGGCGTTTGCCTTGCATGCAGCCAACCCCTTTGATTCCCAGCATTCCATATGGTCCTGAGTGCAGAGCCAGGAGTAACCCCCGTGCATCGCCAGGTGTGACCCACAAAAGCATTGTAGCACTGTCCTCCCGTTGTTCATCGATTTGCTCAAGCGGGCCCAGAAACGTCTCCATTGTGAGACTTGTTTCTGTGTTTGGCATATCGAATACGTCACGGGGAGCTTGCCAGGCTCTGCCGTGCGGGCGAGATACTCTCGGTAGCTTG
>JAOXYA010000016.1:7394829-7406499 GCA_028565675.1 Sorex palustris | reverse complement strand
TACGACGGGGATGGGGGTGCTCAGAGTAGGTTTCGAGCTGGGAAGATTTTCCTCATAGAATTCTTCTTTCCAGGGGATGGAGCAATAGTACAGCAGGTAGGGCATTTGCCTTGTATGCGGCTGACCCAGGTTCAATTCCCAACATCCCATATGGTCCCACCCCAAGCACCGCCAGGAGTAATTCCTAGTGCATGAGCCAGGAGTAATCCCTGAGCATCACTAGGTGTGACCAAAAAGCAAAAAAAGAACTCTTCTTTCCATAACAAACAGAATACATTTTCACTGAAGTTTAAAGAAACTAAATAGAGGAACAAAAAAAAATGGCTGCAAAGCCAAGAAGTACCCTTGTGGTTCAGCGGTACTTACTGAGGTTGGTCCCAGATCTTTTTCTCGGGAAGCAGTGTGGTGTGTTTGGCGGCTTCCATGTGAGTCCTTAAATCAGTTTTGGATTTAAACTTCTCATGGCAACCATAACATCTGCACTGGTGAATCTGCCTTCGAATAAAATTGACCAATTTCACTTGCTGATAGAAATTTAAGCCTAAAAATATGGCAGAATAAGGAATCATTAGGCAACTGGTCAGACTTACTTTTGTACTGTTAAATATTGTTAAAAATTCACTTTATGAACCAATCCAAAAAGTACAGTAATCAAGTATGTTGAAGCATGCCAAATAATTATAGCTGATACTTACACAGTAGCATGGTTAGTCGGGAATTATGTGATGGCACTGATCTAATATTTTCTTTTTGCTTTTTGGGTGATGCTCAGGGATCACTATAGGAGGGACTTGGGGGGACCATATACAGTGCTAGGGATTGAACCCTGGCCAGCTGCAAATAAGGAAAGTATCTTAACCCCTATACCATTAGTTGTTACACAGTCTCTCCAAATTTAATCTTCTTACATAAAGGAGATCTGATAAAAAATAAAATAGAAAATGAAGTATGGTAATAGTCCTTTTCTTTTGCTTCTGGTTTTATGGGCCACATCCAGTGATGCTCAGGAATTGCTCTTGGCAGTGCTTGGGGGGACCATATGGGGTGCTGGGGATTGAACCTGAGTCATCCACGTGCAAGGCAAATGCCCTACCACTGTGCTATCGCAGCCGGCCTTGAGGCTTAATATAAGGAATAAATTGACAGATGAAATGCCTTTGTATAAATTGCTATTATATGATGACATCTGTGACGATATTCTCAGAGGTCATGCTGAAGAAAGATTTGTTTCTCCTTGAGGAATTGACACACTCTTTATTGTTAGGAAATGAGCATTACAGGTTGTTCTCTTTGCCTTGGCTCCTAATAAGCTCACATCTAAATTTGAGGCTCAGTTGCTAAAGCTCTTTTATTGCGTGCTAGTGTTTATTATTTTTATCAGGTAAGTCAGTTACCAAGAACTGTCTGTTCTGTGAGACATATTTCATTCTACATAGTTGTTGAACAAAATTAGAAATTGGATACTGCCTTTTTATTCAGCCCAAATGTATTGCTTTGCCAGGTAGGGATATGAATTGTCGGCGTTGCAGATTGCCCACCAGCCCCGGGACCACCAGAGCCATATTGTGGTGTTCCAGGGCTTCTGCGTGTGTGCTCTGTCTGCTTTTTCCTTCTGAGTGAGAGCCTGTGATAAGTATGTGTACAGAGGTGATGGTGTGGCGGTTGGCTAAGTGTGCTTTCTCTGCAGGTGCCTGTTACGACACAGTGAACAACATGCTGTGGACGTGCTCGAATGACTATATTGATCAGTGGTGTAACCCTGGCAATCAGGCCTTTCATTACGTCTGTCAGAGACTTGGAGTCAGCCACATCATCACTGAGCCCAAAGGTGAGATTCCTTCAGAGTCTGCAGGAGAAGAGCCTCCTCCTTGAGTGTGAGGGGGCACTGCAGCGTGTTAGGAGGTGGGGATGGAGTCCAGGCAGCAAAATGTGTTGCTGCTTTCCCTCTTTGAATGTAGAACCCTACAAGCCTCATTAGCTAATTGGTTTGTCATTAATTAAGTATGTAAATAAATCGAGCAGTTGAAGCGTTCCATAGACTTTTTGTTTGTTTGCTTTGTTCTGGAGCCACACTAGCAGTATTTACACCTTACTCCTTGTGGGGCTTCAGGGACCATATGGGGTGCTGGGGATCACACTGGGGTCTGCAGCGTGCAAGGCAGACACCCTAACTGCTGTACTATCTCTCCAGCCCCGTGTTTCATAGACTTTTTTAAAAGGAAAATTGTTATGGCTCTTGAAATTGTCAAATCTGTGGTACAGAAATTATTTTTATTCAAAAAATAAAATTATTTCTATTTGAAATAAGATTATAGCTATAATGTTTTTTACCTTATGATTTATTAATAGGCATACTTACATAAACCCACTAATAAAGAGCCTTAGGGCTGGAGCAGTAGCACAGCGGGTGGGGCGCTTGCCTTGTACGTGGCCGACCCCGGTTTGATTCCCAGCATCCGAGATGGTCCCCCATGCATCGCCAGGAGTAACCCCTGAGCATCGGCTGGGTGTAACCCAAAAAGCAAAAAAAAAAAAATCCTTAATATTCACTTAAATTCTCACAACATTAAAGTCAGCCCTAGTGGTCTGGAGGTGTGAGTAGCTAGGCAGTTTCTTTTGTAAAGCAATGGAAAGACAGAATGATCCCAAACTACTATTTCACGTCTCTGGAAATTAAACACAGGTATATGACAAACTTAGAAATGGGCGCTTGTTCAAAACATCTGTGGGTAAGAACAGTGGGAACCTGCAGAGGTTTCAGGCAAGGTTGCTTCTGTCTCCCACCTTAGCTTAGTCAGTGCAGTAACACCACCAAGAAGGGGAACTCATGTAATTGCACCAGGAAGGCGCGGCTCATGTAACTGCACCAGGATAGTGCAGCTTATGTAATTCCATTAGAATGGGGCAGCTCATGTAATTTCACCAGGAAGAGGAAACTCATGTAACTGCACTAGCAAGGGGCAGCTCATGTAACTGTATCAGGAAGGGGCAGCTCATGTAACTGCACCAGGATGGTGCAGCTCATGTAATTCCATCAGCATGGGGCAGCTCATGTAATTCCACCAGAATGGGGCAGCTCATGTAATTCCACCAGGAAGAGGCAGCTTATGTAACTGCACCAGGAAGGAGCAGTTCATGTAACTACACCAGGAAGGGGTGGCTCATGTAACTCCACCTGGAATGGGCAGCTCACGTAATTGCACTAGGATGGTGCAATTCGTGTAATTCCATCAGAGTGGGGCAGCTCATGTAAGGGCACCAGGAAGGAGCAGCTCATGTAAATACACCAGGAAGGGACAGCTCATGTAACTGCACTAGGATGGTGCAGTTCATGTAATTCCATCAGAGTGGGGCAGCTCATGTAAATGCACCAGGAAGGAGTAGCTCATGTAACTGCACTAGGAAGGAGCAGTTCATGTAACTCCACCAGGAAGGTGCTGCTCATGTAATTCCAACAGGATGCTGCTGCTCATGTAACTCTACCAGGAAGAGGCAATTTTGCTGTCCTGGGGCAGAACATGGTGAAAGCCACATGCTCAATAGGACTGTCAGGAACTGTAGTAATCTTGGTGACAAAGCAACAGAGAAGACCAGTGGCTCAGCCAGTTGAGGTTGTGATCCTGAGTAGGGTGAGTAGCAAGATTTTTCCTGTGAGTTCTGGAAATTGAGAAGGTAAAGGGGACCTTGATACGCTCTCTATGCATCAGAGCAGAGGAGGCCCGAAGGACTCTATTCACATATACTTGAAGGAACCGCAGGTGTGCAAACACATTTAGGAAAGTGAAAATATGACCAGGACCTGCAGTAGTGAAACCAGGGCAGAGAAGACCATTGCCTGCACTTGAATATGCTCTCCTCAAATTACACAAGGGAAAAAGGCCACAATAATCAGTGGATATTTTTTTCTTTTTAAATTTTTCTTTAAAAATTAATCACCACGAGATATAGTTACAAAGCTTTCCTGTTTGAGTTTCAGTCATACAATGATCGATTACCCGACCCTCCACCAGTGCACATCTTCCCCCACCAAGGTCCGCAATATTCCCTCCTAACCCCTCCCCCCGCCATGGCAGGCAATCTCCTCTTTTGTATTGCTTGTTATGAATGGCATAAGATGTTGCACGGCTGTGACCGCATGCTCCTAGAATTCTAAAATTTTAGATAACTCGGGTCTGGAGAAATCTCTTCAGTGAGCTGCTCTGCTCGGGTAGGAGATTCTTTTGTGTGTCTCTGGATCATGGCTGTTAAGGAGCTTAAGTAGCAACAGGAGGCAGTTTGTGGGCATGACCTCCAGAGTCCCATGGGAACAGGGGGATGAGAAGGACCGGCCCATCCCCTATCCCTTGAGGCCTGGGGTTTGCCATCACTGAACCTGCGTACCTGCACTTCTCATTGGATTCTGGAAGTTGGCAGCCGTCAGGGTTTTTAGGGGGCAGGTGGAGGGACGACGCTTGCCCCCATCAATCAAGTGGATATTTAATACAACTTCTAACTAATCTTTAGTTGAGTTCTAAGAAACACAAGTCTTTAGAAAGTCAGTCTTAAAAACAGAAAAGGGGCCAGAGAGATAGTACAGTGGGTAAGGCACTTGCCTTGTACACCCCCAACCTGGGTTCACTGTCACTGTCCTCCCGTTGGTCATCGATTTGCTCGAGCGGGCTCAGTAATGTCTCCATTGGAGACTTTATTGTTACTGTGTTTGACATATCGAATACGTCACGGGTAGCTTGCCAGACTCTGCCATGCAGGCGAGATACTCTCGTTAGCTTGCCGGGCTCTCCAAGAGGGGCGGAGGAATTGAACTCGGGTCGGCCATGTTGGCTGCATGCAAGGCAAACACCCTACCTGCTGTGCTATCGCTCCAGCCCAACTTGGGTTCAGTCCCTAGTATTGCATGTGGTTCCCGGAGCATCATCAGGAGTGATCCCTGAGCACCACAACAGGAGTAAGCCCCGAGCGCATCTGAGTAAGGCCCCCCTTGAAAAAAAAATGAAGGGAAAATATAACAAGCAAATGAACAAAGTTATGTATTTCAATAAATAATTAGAAAAGGGAACTAAGGAAATTCTATTTTTTAAAAAAGTCAGTAACTAAAAAGAAAATCACTAGAAAAGCTCAACAGTAGACTTGAGATGGTGAGAAGAATAATGCTGCCATAGATGGATAAATTTATCCTATTCAAAAAAAAGAAAAAAAAGAAAAACCCAGAAAAAAGACAGCTTTGAGAAACACTGCTCTGGTAACTTATAGACTGTCCCTTGGTTGGATTCACGTGTTGTTTTCTCATTTTAAACTAAGGTTATCACTTTGAGGGATGAATACGGCAAAGGTGGGATGCTTTCCTATTCTCTCACGGGTGTCATGTTATGTAGCATGTGATGAATGTGTTTTCTATTTGTCCTGAGAGAAGGCTTCATAGGGCACGTGCTTTACTGCTGAGCCATATTCACACCCACAGTCTTGCTTTGCGTCTCTGTGTTCCTCATATAAGCAAAATCATCTGACTAGTTTAAATCCTTTAAGGATAACCCATCATGTCTGCAAAAAAGTTCCAACAAGGCTGACATAAAAGAAAGGGGAAAGGTTGGAACGACAGTACAATAGGGAGGGTGTTTGCCTTATATGTGGTCAACCTGGGTTGATCCCCAGCATCCCATATGGTCCTCTGAGCACTGCCAGGACAGATTCCTGAGTGTAGGGTCAGGAGTAACTCCTGAGCATAGCCAAGTGTGACTCAAAAAAAAAAAAAACTAACTAAAACAAAAAAAAGATCATTAGCCACAACTATGTGGCAAACATCTAAACTATTTAGAAACTAAATGGGAGAGAGTACAGTGGTTAAGGTGCTTGCCTTGCACATGGCTGACCCAGGTTTGATCCCCAAAAAGCCTAAATAAATAAATAAAAGGAGCCGGCTAGATGCTCAGAGATTTCTGTATAGATCTATCATGTAGCTAATGATAAAGTTGGAGGATAAAAATAGGCTTCAGGGCCAGTGAGAGCGCATACAGGAGGCTGAGATCCGATCCCTGGCACCACACAGTTCCCTCAGCACTATCAAGAGCCACCCTTCAGCACTGAGCCTGAAGTAGTCCCTGAGCAATGCGAGGTGTGGCCCCAAAACCTAAATAAAGGAATAAATAGGAAACATTTGGCTTGCACAGGTGCCTTTTTCTCAGCTAGTTTCCTGCTGGCAGCTCAACTACACCAGTAGTTCTCGGATTTGGCTTCAGACTGTAGACTGACTTACTCAGGGCCAGTGCTTTTGATCTGTGCAAAGTGAGCACCAAGGCATTGATCTGCATGAAAAGCAAGAGATGCTCTTCTCCATAATTCTTAGGTGACACTGGAAACCCCGATCCAAAGACCTCTTCTTTCAATGTTCTAAAATTTACTTTTTAATACTGGGGGGTTAGGCATTTCTCTTGCATTCAGCTGACCCCAGTTCGACCCCTGGTGCCCCAGATGACCAGGAGTGATCCCTGAGATGAGGAAATGGGGTTTTTGTCACAGAAGAGCGCTGCTAGGTAGACTGGGATGATTGCCAGCCGGGCTCTGGACCGAGATGGTCTACATTCAAGTTCCAGCTCAACGTCTCAGCGACTCTGGTCTCTGGCTCCTGATTTGCTCCTCTGGGACTGAAGCAGCTTCTAATGCTGATGCTATAGTAGGGTTATGTATGCAGATCGCTTAGCCCAGTTGTCCTGCACAGGGAAAACCTTCAGAAGTTAGGAAGTCAGCTTACTTGTGTTTTAGAAAAGCGAAAATTTCAGGCATCTCAGCCCAGAGTTCTAGGGCAGAAAAAAGAATTTTCTAGTAGTAGCAGAAGATCTTGGAACCAGGACTCTCTCCCCGCGGGTGTGTGCATCTTTTGTATGTTAGAGATCTGTTTCTCGGGCACCACACATCGAAAGGTCTTTCCTCACTGAGTTTCCTTTTCATCCCCTAGATGAGGCTATAACCACAAATGAGGTTATAAACCAATTACTGCACCACGTTGGTGCGATGTGCATACACCAACTCAATCTTCTTGCTACCAACCCCAATCTGCCAATCACAAGTGTCTTGGGCAAGCAGCATCCGATTGAAGCACACCATCTTAGCAGTATTTGTGACATTATGGAGAAGGCCATGGTTAATGGAGATTCCTGTATTATACGTTGCATTCTCGTCGTATTCCAGGTAAGCACACTGTTTTGGAGAGAAAGAAGATAATAGAGAAAAAGAAGCACAAATCAAAGCTCATCCTCCCTCATCCTCATCCCAAAATTCGAATTATCCTTATCTTCCTTCCACTGTGGTTAAGGAAAGTATTGTTATCTGTGGCTCATTGCAGTAACTACATTGTGAAACATTTCCTGTAATTATACCATGGTATAGTCCAAGAGATTATGGTTAATAAAAACTCACCGTGTACTTCACAGGGATCCTTTTCTCCCCAGAAGAATTAGCATTTTTAGATCTGCCCCTTATGTTTCCATAGGTGGTATTTAAATTTTTCTTCAGCCCACAAACTGAAAGGAATCGAGACATCATCCGCCGGTCAGGCTTGCTTCTTTGGCAGTTGTTGATGGCTCCGAAAGATCAAATCTGCCATGAAATTCAGAAGGAAGTCTGCCTTGCCATCAGGTATGCAGCAAACAATAGTCTTGGTGCCAAATGCTTCTTGCCTCATTGTGCTTTTCGCTGAAGGCTGGAAGAGCATGACCGTCTCTTCCCCCTCCCCATGTTGCTCCGTGGGTTCCTGTCTCTGGAGCAGAAATGTTGCCCTAGCAGTCTGCTCTTCGCTCTGCCAAAACTATGACCTTGGTTGTTTCAAGGCTTGGGTCCGCCTTTAGGGAACAGAACCTCGTACCGTAAGGAACCTCCTGCAACTCTTCACTGTTGTGCTAATGGTCAAGATTTCATGGTCATGTGCTAGCATCAACACTGAACAAGCTTGAACACCTGAAATTTGTGCTTCACTTTATTTGCACATGGATTTCATGTCACAGAAAAGAGAAAAAAATCCTAGTGCTCTTTACAATACATTCTTCATGCTCTGTTGGAAAAGTTGAGAAGCAGAAATTTCGCTCCTCAGAGGACCGCCCCTAGTGGGGCTGACTTCCAGAGCTCTGTCCTCTTCAGTCAGTTCTGCCACTTACCTAGGAGAAGGTGGTTTTGATAATTGACAGGTGGGGGCCGAGAAGGTTCCCAGCTAACAGGAGGGGACCAAGCTCTATCACAACAATAAATTTAGGTCAAACTTTTCCAGTTTTAATTTATTTTCGTTTTAGGTAATCAAATTGGCATTATTAAAAATTTAGGTATTGAGAAATTGAATTTTTCAGGACATTTCAGTTTAAAAGTTTTGTTTGCTTTCCTGTCGTTTCAGCTCTGGTTTGAATATCTTGTACCCGGGTGAAACGGAAATCAATAACTTACTTAAGCTGGTTTTAACAGAAGGTGAGATTTCTCCTTTAATTATCTTTAGCAGCCATCCTTTTTTTTATGTTCCTAAGGAAACAGATAACTATTAAGACAACAGATATTTTCATATCTATTAGTCATCATTATTTTTTATTTGTTTTGTTTGGGGGTTCTCAGCTATTGCTCAGGAGTGACCCCTGGTGGTGCTGGGGATCCTGTTCATTGCGGGCGATGGACCGCGGGTGGGCCCAAGGGGGTGCGTGGAAGACAAGGGCCTTAGCCCCTGTGCTGTCTCTCTGACCCAGCCATCGGTACTTTTTAATAAGACGTCTTGCAGCACCACAAAATTTCAGAACTGCAGGGAGCACAGAGAGGAACTACCTCTCTGTGTAAATCCTTGGCACCCGCCCACAGCCATGCTTAAAGCAGGACTACTGATTCAGAAAGTCCCATTAGCTGAGCTGTAGGTTTTGCTGCTTTTTGTTTAACCTATACATGTTGCCCCTATATTGTTGGCAGGCTGCTTATTAAAGAACCTTCTTCATTTGTATTTTTGGGCCACACCGCAATGTTTAGGATTTACTCCTGGCTCTGCCCACAGAAATTTTTCCTGGCGGTGCTCAGGGGCCCGTAGCGGATGCTGGGGATTGAACCTGGGTCGGCTGCACGCAAGGCAAGCACCTTGCCCGCTGTCTTATTACTCCGGGCCCCAAAGAACCTCTTTTGATCCGAACCAGTTTTCTAGATGTAATTCCACGGGGAGTATACGGAGCTTTGTTTTGTGACAGGAGAGAGAAACAGCGGCCTTTCCCAGCTGAGGGATGTGATCCTCACCAATTTAGCTGAACAGCTTCAAAACAACCGATTCGGCAGCGAGGAGGATGACCATTACAGGTGACGCCAGTTCCGTTACTGCTTGCCTCTGTGCTCTTCTCAGGAGCCGACTTCCTCTTCGGGGGCTTGTCAACTGAGTTTCTTGTAATAGCTCATCAAATGCTTGCCATGTGAAGAGTAAGGCATGCATCAGTTGAAAAAGTTCTACAATTGCCCTCAGAGATTATAATAACATGTTAGAGTGTTATCAGTAAACTGGGACCTGCAGTAAGTGGTATTTAGTGGCATTAACTGGAGACCTTATGTAAGAAATCTTGGGAGCGGGGCCCATGATCCATATTGTCTGTGAGAAAGGACGAAGGTGCAAAGGGCTGGAGAGAGGAAGGAGGGGTTAGTTTTGCTATAAAATTTTGGACTAGGTGGTTGGATACCAGTTTATTTTTATCCCTCAATTTAGATAATAAAATTGTTAGTACCGTTCCCGAGTAAGGTGCTTTTATAGACTCAATTTTATGTTTTGTGTTTAACCATAAAAATTACATAATTTTATGAATAAAATTTTATGTATTTTATAAGTTACATAAGATCGACACAATTTATTATATGTTCACATCTATCCAGTGATACTCATTAATTTTCATAAACCATCAATATCTCATTGTTCTTTTTTGGACCTTTTGAAGACTAAATGATGAGCTTTTACACTACATTCTGAAGATTGTTGTCAGAGAATCCTGTATCTTAATCACTAAGTGCCAAACTGTCTCTAAAGATGATTTTCAAAAGCTCCTTTCAACTGTGCCTGTAAGTAAATATATGTTTGATTAAGCAACCTTTTCTCAGGTGTTCCTTTTTTCATGTTAGCGTATTGAGGTGTGTGTGTGTGGAGAGAAACACATAAACTTTCTCAGAGTGCAACTGAGATTAATGAAATCAGTGGATGGTGATGGTGCTTTCAATACTTACAAAGTATGACACTGCCTTCTCCAAAGACTAGTTTTTCTTGATGCAGTAACTGTTTGACTGAATGTGGATGTTTTTATTTTGTTTAAACTAGCACATAGCAGTATGCCCAGGCTCCACCCCCCCATGAACTCTGAATTCAGTGTTGCTTAAACACTAGTTTAGAAAACTGATAAGTGTAGAGAAGCTGATAGAGATCAAAAGATTCTCTCAAGGGGTTGGTTGAGTCTCCTCTGACTGAGATGGATGTGAGGGGAACGGGGAGCAGAACTGTCGAGGTAAAAATTCAAGTAACACGATTGATAAGGGGGCTGAAGGCAGGAAGTTATGGCGAATGTGTTGAATCGTGTTTCAGAAGCCCTGTGTCAAGTCAGTAAGTCACCTAGAAACTAACTCCATCTGCTTTTATGCTTTCTCTTTTGCTTCCCTTGTCCAAATCTTTAAAAACATGAGGATCACGGGCTTCCCTTCTTCCAGTAGGATCTAGATCATTTAAGTGCCCTTGTTTATGTTAAAGGCTGCATCCTCCTGCCTGCGCTATCTGATGGCAGTTCAGAACCACCTTCTCAGTAACACTGTTTTGATTAAGCCCGATGAGAGCGATGACAGTGACAACTCGTTGCAGGGAGAGACATTGAAGGTACAGGTAAACACCAAGCTTTATTCTAACGATGCTTTTCCACCCAGTGCGAGCAGCACAGCTTAACCGGCTAACTTTCCGTGTGTTCTGGTGTCAGATTTCACCCTGTGGCTTATATTTTTGTGAGAGAGGGAAGATTGGGGACCTCATTTCATAGATTTTTATGTCACTGCACAGTGATCGCCATACTTACATCCATGTGCTCCTGTCAATCTTTTTGTGCCTTTGTTTATTTTCAGAGTTTTTAAGAATAACTGTGAAATATGGCACTTACAAGTGATCTCATAAGTATTTGAAAGTTATAAATAAATCTGAAAGCATAATATTTGAAAAATATTTCTCTTTTGGTTGCCTATTCTTTTTTCAGCATATTCCTTTAAAATAATATTTAAAAGGTGATAATTTTCTCATAACCTTGATATTAAGTTAATTTAAGTTTTAAACCTCTAGTTTATTTCATTTTCTCTGATTATCTTTCAATCAGTTTCTGTGTAAATTCAATAGTTTGCTCCCTGTGATCATTTATAGCAATTAAAAGAAATGATAGCAGTGAATGTTACAATTTTGACAGGTACTCAAGGCTGTTGTTTGCTTTGTTCTTCAGAATTTCATCTTTGTGGGAGAATTAGAAAAATCAGTAAGAATTTGATTCTTCTTGATTCTTCTTAAATTTTGGCTAAGAGACTGAAAAAGTAACCACAGAAGCCTTAAAGATGACAGCCACCATCACCATCAGTTTGCCTTTTTCTTACCATAGTATACATGATAATATTTTTATGCAAGTTCATATTGATGAGTAAAGTAAAAAAGGCCCTCCCGTTGAT
>JAOXYA010000016.1:7375185-7385951 GCA_028565675.1 Sorex palustris | reverse complement strand
GGTTCGATTCCCAGCATCCCATATGGTCCCCTGAGCACCGCCAGGAGTAATTCCTGAGTGCAGAGCCAGGAATAACCTTTGTGCATCGCCGGGTGTGACCCACAAAGCAAAAAAAAAAAAAAAGAAAAGAAAAGTAAAAAGTAAAATGACTTCTATTTCTAGGTATTTATGTAAGAGAAAAGAAAGTGTAGGTTATTATGGTGACTCAGTGTCAATTCACTGGTGAATAGATACACAAATTGTGGTAAATCCATACAACCAGATCCTACTCAGTAATTAAAAGGAGCAAAATGAGAATGAATCTCAGAATACTTACACTGGGTATTAAAGGTATTAAAGGAATTCGGCTTCACCCAAAAACATATATGATTTTTTTTTGCATAAAACCAAAAAGTTTAGGGGCCAGAGCAATAGTACAGCAAGTAGGGTGTTTACCTTGTACAAGGCCACTCGGGTTCAATTCCAAGCACCCTGAATGGCTCTCTGAGTTCCACTGAGAGTGATCCCTGAGCACAGAGCCAGGGGTAAGCCCTGAGCGCAGCTGAGTATAGCCCTCCCAAAAAACAAAATGCTGAAAAGTACAGACTAACTTCAAATGACAGAAAATGAAATTATTGTCTAGAGGAACAACCTTCCTGGTTATATATGCACGTGACTGAAAGTAGCATGTTGTCTGCTTCAGCGATGTACAGGTTAGGGCTGGGTTTGTGTCTTAGTGGTGGAGCACCTGCCTTGTGTAAGAGGCTCTGGGTTCCATCCCTGGCATTGCAGAAAAGAGGAAAGTTCAGTTTGTCCCATGTCACTTATATCCGAGTAAATCAGTAACAGCGCTGATCAGAAAGGGACGACTTGTGGGTCTCCCTAGAGCAGTGACGAGAAGGTGTGTCTGTGCCACTGGCTACTAGGGGTCATTGTCACATGCAATTACTGAGCTCTCACAGCATGGCAAGAACTGAATTTTAAATTTTAGTTTGTATGCAATTTACATGGCCACAATTGAGTATAGAGTGGGCAGTGAAGAGTTGAAGGCAAGTAAGAGTTCCACAGTAGCTCAGTTCAAGTGCTCGGAGTTTGTATTACAGGACCTGAGGCTGTGGAGTCCTGGAGCCGTCAGGTCCAGTAGATCATTTTTTTTTTAATTAAATCATCATGACATAGACCATTACAAACCTGTTCATGATTGGGTTTCAGTTGTACAATGGTTGAATACCCATATCTACCAATGTACTTTTCCCACCACCAGTGTCCCCAGTTTCCCTCCCACCAACCCCCGGTCTATGGCAGGCACTTTTCTTCTTTCTCTCTCTTCTTTTGTGTATTATGGTTTGCAATACAGGAACTAAGAGGTCATCATGTTTGTTTCAGGGTGTTCAGTATTTTAACTAGGAAGGTACAACTGGAGTAGCTTTTTTTTTACTGTGTGACAGCTTTGGGGTGTGGACATGACTGCTGGGTCTTCCCAGGGAGATGGGGGTGGGGGGAGGTAGCCCATCTCAAACCCGAGAAAGCCTGGAGTTTTCAATCACAAAAGCTGCACACCTGAATTTTCACAGATTTATATCTCAGTGAGGTCCATCCCTAGACAATGGAGTCTGGCTAGGGGCATGGTGGTGATTTGGATTGTGGGAGCAAGCCGCTGCCTAGGGCTCTGCTTGGGCAGGCAGCAGGCTGACCTGCCCCCTTCGGTTTGCCCTGGTCTGTTCAGACTTGTGTGGGTCTGAGATTAACTGTAGCTTTTGATCTCTTTCGAGATCTTATTTACAGATCTCTGGAGCAAGGTCGAAAAATGATCTTGTGTGGCTGAACCGGAGGTGGCTTGTGGGCGTGACTCCCACATACCTAACCTTTGGCAATTTAATTTCTCAGAGAAGTTGGCCCTGTGTTGTTGGAGTCCAGCCAAAGGCATAGTGGTGATTATGGGGTGTCAGGAAGGCCGGGGGCATCATCAGGCTGCTGATGGCCTCGACCCCCCTGTCCAGGTTGACCTGCTGATGGCACTGCACCCTCTGGGCCCCAGAGGCAACAGCAGTAGTGGCCCTGGCAGGGACTAGGACTGGGGCCAGGACTGCTACTATTCATGACCCTGGCGCTCTGGGTGGGTTACAGTCACCAGGCCAGCAGAGCCTGACCAGGGGGCACGTTCCCCCACCCTGGATCTCCAGACAGTTGGTGCTCAGGGAGGTTTTCCTCCACAATATGCTGTGGGTGGCACAGACTGGGCAGGCTGGTCTGGGGAAGAACTGGTGTCAGGGACACCCTGCTGGCCGTGATTGCCTGAGCCGGCCCCCCATGGTGGGAGCCCAGGCACTCTATGGTGCCAAGGTGGGCCCAGAGAGACTTATTCATTCACACTAAACGTCTGCCAGCATGGCGGCCGATGGTGCAGCATGCCAAGCTACAGTAGCCCTGGTCACTGTCATCCCACGGGCCCCGCGGCCATCTGCGCAGGCCCACTCTGGCCACACTTCGCTCTGGGTGCTGGTTTGGTGCCATTTAAGCCACTTTTTTTGAGAGAAAATATTTACAAGGCACAAATAAGTCATTCATGCAGACATTTTATGACCCCTTGGGCCCCTCTGCTGTCGCCTTTCTCTCCCACCAGGCCCAGTAGATGTTTGAAGAAACCTTTCTCCAGTAAGAATCACACTCCAGGGGGGGAAAGGGTGAGAGTCCAGCTAGGAGGGTGCTCACCTAGCATGCGGCATCCCATAGGATACCCTGGGCACCACCACCAGGAGTGACCCCTGAGCACCCCGGGTGTGACCCCACACCCCTAAAAATAAAGAATTGCAGTCAAGAGGGGTCACGCAGACCCGTGTGGTTCTCAGCACTTACCTGAGAGACCAATCAAAGGAACCTTAATCGAAACTCAGCCTGCAAGATCTGGAAAGTGGCCAGTTTAAAGTTTTTTCACAGTATCTTAATTTTTTTTTTGTCTTTCTGAGTAACTTTGCATGCAGATTGGCAATGTTATATCCCAGATATGATCACGACTTCCTCTGAGAGAGAGAAAGTTCCCCATTCTTTTTAAAAAAATATTTATTTATTTCTGTTGGGTCCCATGAGAGACACAGTTCCATAGTTGTTCATGATCGGCTTCAGTCATAGAATGTTCCAACACCCGTCCCTTCCCCAGTGGACATTTCCCATTGGTGGTGGAAGAGTTCCCCCATTAAAAAAAAAGGCACGTATGTTGCCCAAGCCCATGTGCTGCTTGCTCCCATGTAACCGAGCACATGTGGTGCCTGCATTTCCCCTCTTGAGATGTGTACTTTCATGCTTTCATATCTAATGCTGGGATGTGTGTAGGGGCTCTCTCCGCCCTTGGAGAAGCCCGCGTTCTCTCTTGAGCATGTTATTCTCTCTCTTTCCCTCCACATCTTAAAACCCTCCAAATAAAATCTGTTTTACTACCCCCCCAAAATAAATAAATAAATAAAATTTTACAGTGTATGCATTTTATTTTTCCTGCTCGTAAGTCACTTTCTCTGTTCTTAGAATGCTGGAAGAGAAGGAAGAGCCAGGCTTCCTCACAGGCTTAAAGATCCCTGCTCCCTGGGCCGCCGGGAAGACGGTGGAGACCGTGCACCCTGTCAGAGACAACTATAAATTCAAGGAGACCGTCCACATCCCGGGGGCGCGCTGCCTGTACCTGAGATTCGACAGCAGGTGCTCCTCACAGTATGACTACGACAAAGTAAGCATGAGCTGTTTCGTAGCTCCTCTGAGACGCCCAGCTCTTCAGTGCTTCTTCTGTTTCTTTGCTGCCTACTTATTTCCGTATGCAGATCTCTCAGGAGAACTTTCCTAAGCTCGTTCCCTGGAGGGTAGTGACTGGGGCGTTAAGGAGACAGTGTCTCCGCAGGCTGCGGCCATTGTCTGAACGCTCTGTTCAACAGGAGTCCCAGAAGACGCTCCTTTCCTCTCTGCCTCCCTCCCGCCTTTCCTCTGTGCTGGGAATTCCTGGCGATGGCTGAATCCATTGTCTAGAAAGGTCTGACTGTTGAACTCTTGGGGCTTCTCATGTATCTTTTGGGAGAAGGTGACTTTCAGAAGAATTTCTGATCTATAAGAATCTAGGTTTATATTGAGTTAAATTGTTTTTTTTTTTCTCTTTTGCCATTGCCCACACGGATTTTGAGGAAGTATAGTTTTCTACCTAGTAGCTTAATGATTAACAGTCAAAGAAGGAGCTGGAAGCAGTGCCGGGCTAAAGGCCATGTCTAGCATGCAGCAGGCCACGAGTGGGTTCCTGGCACCCCGGGTGGGCTCTGGCACAGTGGGACCCTGCGGTATCACATCCCCAGGCTCCACATTCAACCAGTTTCCCCGCTTGACCCGGAAAAGCCTGAGCATCTTTTGGCCGGGCTCTCTCCCTTTCAAAAAAGTAAAAGGATCAGGGAAGTGTTTTATTTTTTTATTGGATTGTAAATCATCATATTTAGCATATGAGGAAATGCTAATGAATTTATGTAGCACATAAAAGAGAACTAAAGAATGATCTGTTAGCTTTGAAAAACAAGACTTTTAAAATGTAGATTGTTGTCTTTATTCTTTGAACTGTATCATGGCAAATCATCTTAATTCCTGTCAGAGGATACTTTTCGCCTAAGAATAAAGGTACTTTTGTTTCCACACTATAAAGGGTTAACTGGATCTTCTGTGGCCTAGTGAAACATCCAGAGCAAGCTCTGGGATCCTCTTCCTGTTATCTTTTAGAATAGTGGCGGTTCCCAGGTGGGACAGGAGTGTAAGACTTGCTTCTAGTGGGCCGGAGAGATAATCCCGCAGGTAAGGCGCTTGCCTCGCATGCAGCTGACCTGGGTTTGATTTCCGGCTTCACATATGGCCCCCTGAACACTGAGCCAGGAATAAGCCCTGTGCACAGTTGCGTGTGACCAAAAAAATAAACACCAAGCAAAAGAAGACTGCTTCTAAAACCCATCTTGTCTAGAAGCAAGAACATGTAGATGTTTTGGGGTGGGGGGGTGCTTTCAAAAACTGACTCCTGGCATCAGTGGCATTCCCTTCAGAGTTTGCAGCAGTAGGTACCCCATTTTCCACTTTCTGTGATAAGACTGTTACATAGAAGTGGGACAGTTTAGTTGGTGTCATTTTGTGTCTCCATAAAAAAAACCCCAAACAACAGAAACCAGTAATTCACGCCTTTCTGTGTTTGCTGATCTCTACCTGCAGCAGACTTGAGTGTTAAGTGTGGCTGCAGAGAGGCTGACCACCTGAGCCAAAGTAACCCTTTTCCAGTGCTCCTTCACTGATGTCAGCAAAAGGCCCAAAAGGGTCAAGAGTCACAGAAGGGCCAGAGTCTGGGGCTACCAGTACAGCTTTAGGGTCTGAGCTGAGGCCCCCCACGCAGTGAGTGGCACCCAAGAAGACAGGATTGGCTAGTTATTCAAACTTTCTTCTTCCTCAGAAAGTCTCTGAATGTCAAATAACCTCTCGATGTTTCTCCTGTATGTTGGAGAATTGGGCATTTGAATATGAATGAGTGGCTTTTATTAAAATACTGATACATGACAGCTGGTCCAAGAAGAAGCAGCTTCCTTTCTAGCCCAGATTTATGTCTTTCTTTCCTACTACTTTCTTTTCTACCATTAACCAACATTCTGAGATATCTGGCTTATTTTCAATTTGTTGCATTTAAAAAAAAATTCTTGGTTTATTAAGTTTTGGAGTTTGGGAGCTTTTATTTTGTTGTGATGCTAGATAATGACCATCGATCCACCTGTATTTGCTCTTATTCTTATTAATTTGGGGGAGGCTTTAAGGGGCATTCTACTTATTAATGAGTTAAAGATCATTCACTGGGATTAATATTGCTATTAAAATACAATTGTAAGAGTTTAGCATGGCTTTTAATGTCTGGTCCCCTAGCCAATTAAATTATGGTAATTTGTAAAATATGTTTTGATCTCAGTGATTGTTATTACTTTTGGGCTTCCCCATAAGTAGTAATAACTGCATTCAGGATAAAACAGTTATACTGAAAAATCAGAACTATTAGTTAAATGTAATGACACTAGTACCTGGTTATAAATGTATTTGTAAACGAACTCTTTTTTGCAGCCTTTTTATTTGTAGACGTTGTTTTTGTTTTTCTTTTACAGTCTAACAGTCTATTTTCTGTTTTGAAGTTGGTGATATACGCGGGGCCTAACACAAACAGTAGGAAGGTTGCTGAGTATGGAGGCAACACACTGGGATATGGCAGCCGTAGTGTCTTAGGAACTGGTTGGCCGAAAGACTTGGTGAAGGTATGGTATCCACCTCTGCCTAGACACAAAAACCAACTCCCGTTCCGCACAGGCTCAAGTATTAACTGCAATTCCCAGACAGATTTGTCATGGGGGTGACTGTTGAGCTGGGGCTGACCTTGCCAGGCTCGTGGACGTGATCTGCTTCCTTCATAGCGGCCTTCTTAGCACTTTTAGGGTGTCAGACCCCTGTGTAGTCTAGAACTTGTGTCCGTTTCACAAGTTACCCTGTGCACTGAGGCGGTCACAGCACTTGTGTCACTGCTCCCTGCTTGCTTCTTTGCTAGGTTCCTGGAGGATGGGTGTCCGAGCACCACTGAGGTTTTGTCAAAGTGATTCATCAGGCGTTTGTAGCAAAAATAACGATTCATTCATTTGGGCCATGTTTTGCCCATTACAATCTGAATACCTCTCTGCAGGCTTTTCCCGAAGCCTTTATTTTACATATACTGTCGACCCTCATTAATTCAGCCATAGACTACCGAGGTTAACTACCGAGGCACAGTCTAGATGCATCCAAACTTGGATCAGCATAACCAGGAAGTGTTCCCTCATGCCCCGCCTCTTGTCTCTCACTCATGGCATTAGCTAGACAGCACAGAGCATGCCTTGCAGCTCTGTGTGTTCCTCAAGAGTTGGCCCACTTTCCTCCCTTCTAGGCACAAGTGAGGTGGCCAAGTGGAGGGGGGAGGGAAGGGTGCACAGAAGCCTAAGGAATGTGTTGAAACTATGCTCCAGATTTGATTAATCTTTCCTCTTATCCTGCCCTTGGGCAGTCACAGCCCAATCCACAGATGTCTTCTCCCCCAAACTACCTGTCAGGAGAGAGCCCTGAAGGTTGGTGTCTGAGTGAGAGGGGCTAGCACTCGAGTCAAAAAACAAGCGAGAAAAGGAGTGAAATAGTGTTGTTATGGTCCCTTGGAAAGGGAATTTCTGAAAATCACTGCCTTCCTGAAAATTGTGTGTCTTGTTTTCTCCCCTTAAATTTTAAGGTGGAAGGAGATACCGTTACCTTCTCCTTCGAAATGAGAAGCGGCCGAGAGCACAACACTCCTGATAAAGCCATGTGGGGCTTTGCTTGCACAGTTCGTGCTCAGGTACTGGACGCTAACCACTGCTCTGGGCATAGAGTGCTTTCCCCCTGGGCTTCGGTTTATGTCCTGTTTGCCTCGGAAGCTGGGCAAAATGCGAGCAACTGTTCCATCCATCTCTTCCATTTGGTGATAATTGATCATTAGTAATAAGTCGTGGCTTTAGGGGATAGAACTAGTTGTGGTCAGTAATCAGTGCAGTAGCCTGGGAAGAGTCTGTTTGTTGGCCCTTCATCCTCAAAGCCTGGGGAGGCGACCGGCCACCAGCTGGACGCTTAATACCAGCAGGCACTTGGGTTCTGGGTTTTAAGAGTAGAATCAGGTGATTTTCCTCTGTTCCCGCTCTGGGAGCCTCTGCTTGATTCGTTGTTTTATACTCCGCCTATGGGTTTAGTTCACTGTGCCCATTACTTGCTTTCCCCACTACTCCACCCAGGGTATCTTTGTAAATTAGTTCTTGTCCCATTTTGGAATGGATAAAGAGTAGTGAGAATTCTAGAAACCCTTCCAGGGCCTGAGCTATGAACTCGTTTTAGACAAAGAGGTTTCTTAATTTTAAGTGAGCTAAGACTCTCTGCGCTGGGATTGCCTGCTAGGATGGAAGCTCCACTGGGGCAGGGATCTCTGTTTTGTCCTCTGCCATGACTCAGGCATCCGGAAGTGTGACTGGAGCACTGAATGAAGAGTCCCTGAGCAACCATAGGGGAGTCCTGGGCATCTTGGCTCCAGCCCAGATGGAGACCGCCAGAACCTCGCAGGGAGGCCCCTGCTTGCCGAGGCACTGCCAGGGCAGCCGAGGGAGGCCCTGTGTGTGCTTTGCATGGTTTTCAGTGTGAAGTCTGCTGGGCTCTTCTCTCTCCAGAGTTCTGGTGACCCTTCACTCTGGGGTCTTCCCAGTGCCACCACCTGTCTCTGCTGTGGGGTGCTGTGCCTCTGTGCCATGGCAGTACTTGGTGCTGGGGCTGACGCAGCCTCTCCCCTGTGCACTGTAGGAGTCCTCGGAGGATGTGTCAGGAGGCCTGCCCTTCCTGGTGGACCTGGCCTTGGGGCTGTCTGTGTTAGCGTGTTCCATGCTAAGAATCCTCTACAACGGCCCTGAAGTCACCAAAGAGGAAGAGGCCTGCCAGGAGCTGTTGCGGTCCAAGCTCTTACAGAGGTAACAGAGGCGCAGCCCAGGCTAGTTCTGTTCACAAAGGAAAAAAGGACTTTTTGTGAAATGATAGTTCTAGTACATTTCCCAGCAGATGGTGCCTCTTGTCCGACAACCCCAGGGGTCACTGTGTCTAGGAAAGAAGATGGAGTTTACACCAAAGTGCCTCTGGTCTTACTTTACAAAATCCAGAGTTAGAGCCTTGAATTGCGTAAGCTTTTTCCATTCCAAATATTGTGGAATGAAATTAAAAAATTCCCAGAAGGGTGCCAAGGAGATGGTTCCAAGGCCTGGAGCGCAGGTTCAGCCCCCAGCATCACGAGGTCCCTTGAGCACCACTAGGATGACTGAGCTAGGAATAACCTCTAGACACTGCTGGGTTTGGGCCCCAAACAAAATCAAATAAGAATCCTGCCGGGGCTGGAGAGATCATACAGAGGAGAGGGTACGTGGCTTGCAAAAAACCGACCAAGGCCCGATCCCTGGCATCCCATATGGTACCCCAGCCCGCCAGGAGTAATTCTTGAGTGCAGAACCAGGAGTAACCCCTGAGCAGCACTAGGTGTGTCCCATGTGTCCCTCCCTGCCAAAAAAAAAAAAAAAAGCATCTCCCCCCCAACTCAGCAAACAGCAAGAGTGTTTTTGTAGGATCTAGGTGGGAGGTGGGAATGTTGTGGGGAGAGGGCCATGGTATAGCCGTGCCATTCTTTTACCTTTTCTTTCTAAAAGTTTTCTTTTGAGGAACGTCAGGGAGAAGGTAGATTTCCCAAAATGTATGCTCATTTTTCTTTAGCCTCTGGAGGTTTGATGAGCAAATCCTTAGCACATAAGGTTGCTTCCTGTACAGGATCTGTCTGCAGACCTCCAGTAGCTTTCCGGCTAGGGAAGTAAAGGATTCCCTCTCCATCTGCGCAGGTGCCAGTGGCAGGTGGAGGCCAATGGGGTGATCTCGCCCGCCCTTACTCCAAGCCCGTCCCCGCTGCCTCTGACCATCGAGGAAGACCGAGAGTTCACCTACCCCTCTGACGTGCTGGCGCCTCCCACCGGGAACTACTTCGACCTGCCCCGCATCCGGCTGCCGCCGGGAATCATGATAAAACTCAGGGAAATTTCTGGGCGAGCCAGACCTCAGTTCAGACCAAGTATAAAGTATGTTTGACTATGTAGCCTTTTATTTTTCCCACCAAAAACACTGTTTAGAACTGAGTTTGCTGTGGTGGGATGAGGGATGGGGGCTGGACAGGGTGGATTGGGGAGGGGACACTGGTGACGGGTGGGTTGTGGAATATTGTGTGCATGAAACCCTATCACAGTAATCGTGATAAAATTTTTAAAAATTAGGAATGGGCTGAAGAGACAGTACAGCAGGTAAGACACTTGTCTTACACGCTGCCAACCTGGGTTTGTTCCCCAGAACCACATATGGTCCCCTGAGCCCTGCTAGGAGTGATCGCTGACACGGGTGTCTGGGGAATTGTTAGCTTTTCCACCACTTCTTGTGTGCTGAATCAGAACCTTTCGGGAGGGGCCCAGTAGTTTCTGTTTTGGGGAGTTTTCCTTGTGGTTGTAATGTGCCTTAAAGTTTGACATGTTCTAGGTTTTTTCTTGTGCAGTTTTGACCTGTGGCAGGATTAGGGGACATCTGACCTGCAGAATCTCAGGCCCATGAAAGCACGTGGGAGGAACCTGATATTGAGTGGGACAGACATGAGTGTTTCTCACTGGCTGCCTGAGACCGTTTTGCCTTTATTTATATAGGATATGATTGTGTTAGAAATATTAAAGTGGCCTTGGGAAAGAAAAATTGTTCCCCACCCCTGTTCTATGGAGTTTTAAGATAGTTCTTTGCTTGGATACTTAGAGGAGAGGGGAGGGTGTTAACCTAGAATGTGAATAAGGTTTATAGTTCCAAGCAGCATCCTGTGATGGTCTCTCACTTAAGGTCTGTTTTATAGGCCTCTGTTGCCTTCTGAAACGAGACTGGGGGTAAAAACTAAAGAGTCGATGAAATTTATAATGAAAAATAAACAAGATCATAGTAATTCAATTTTAAAAATCAGTGAGCACCATTGTTTCTAGCTCAGTATCCATGCCCACTAAATGCCGTAAGCTACAAAACTGCATAAACTAATTGGCAACTAAACAGTTCTAAAGATTGTATTTTTTTTTTTTTGGCTTTTTGGGTCACACCTGGCAATGCACAGTGGTTACTCCTGGCTCTGCACTCAGGAATTACTCCTGGCGGTAGCTCAG
>JAOXYA010000016.1:7331637-7367309 GCA_028565675.1 Sorex palustris | reverse complement strand
TTCGATATGCCAAACACAGTAACAACAAGTCTCATGATGGAGACGTTACTGGGCCCGCTCGAGCAAATTGATGAACAGCGGGAGGACAGTGACAGTGAGATATAATTTACACATTACTAAAGTCTTCCTTTTAATGTTTACAAGCCAGTAGTTTTTAATGTGTTTATAAATTGTGGGACTGTCACCACAACTTTCGGACAGTTTCCCGACCCCGCATGGAAACCTCATAAACGTTGGTCGCTAGTCGTTCCCATCCCCCTGCCCCAAGCAGCCGCAGCCGCACCCGCTCTCTGAGGGTTCACATCATTCTGGGCGACCCAGACATGGGACAGGTTATCTAACCTTCTTCTTAGAGGGATTTTTGCTGAGCTTAACATTTTGTGGGAGGGTGTTCAGATGGCCCAGGGGACCCTCCCCACAGTTCCTGGCTGGGCCTGGAGACTAGGTGCCGCTTGGGCCCTTGCTGCAGGCCACCGTGCAGTGCTCTGGGGCCTGTTGAGCCTCAACAGGCTGTGCTTGGAGGACCATGTGGTTATTTTTGGTTTGGGTTTTTATTTTTGATGCTGTTGGTTTGGGAGTCACACCTGGCTGTTACCCCTGCCTGTGTTCAGGGGTCAGTCGGCATGGGGATAGGATGCGGGGAATTAAATCAGGCCAGCTCTGTGCAAAGAAGCACCCTGCCTGCTGTACTATTGATCTCCGCCCCCTAAAGGGATTTTTTTTTAAAAACTTTTTTGACTTTTGGATCACACCTGGCTCTGTACTCGGGAAATATTCCTGGCAGTGCTCAGGAGAGCATATGGGATGCCAGGGATCAAACCTGGGTCAGCCTTCCAGCTGTACTATTGCCCCAGCCCCGGTGATTTTTTTTTTTTTAGTTGAGAAAAACCAAACACAACTAAATAGATTTTGTTTAAGATACTAGTGACTAACTTGAAGAATAGAGCCTGCAACCAGAAGACACTCTCCTTTCTTCACCTTATTAGTCAATCACAGTTACAAAAAGTTGTTCATGATTGGGTTTTAGTCATACAATGTTCTGACACCCATCCCTTCACTAGTGTACGTTTCCCCTCACCAGTGTCCCCAGCTTCCTTCCCACTGCCCACCCCCCCACCCCCCGAGCCTGCCTTTATGGCAAGCACTTTTCTTCTGTCTCTCTCTCTCTCATTCATTTTAGGTATTCTGGTTTGCAGTACAGGTACTGAAAGATTATCATGTGTATTCCTTTACCTCCTTTCAGCACTCAGTTCTTGTCCAGAGTGATCATTTCCAACTATCGTTGTCATAGTGGTCCTTCTCTGTCCTAACTGCCCCAGCCCCACTTGTGGCAAGCTTCCAACCATGGGCCAGCCCTCCTCTCTATTATCTGTATATTATATTATCTCCACTATGTTTGTTTGTTTGTTTGGTTGGTTTTTGCTTTTTGGGTCACACCTGGCAATGCACAGGGGTTCCTCCTGGCTCTGCACTCAGGAGTTACTCCTGACGGGCTCAGGGGACCATATGGGATGCTGGGAATCGAACCCGGGTCGGCCGCGTGCAAGGCAAACACCCTACCCGCTGTGCTCCACAAATGAGTGCCGTCATTCTATGTCTGTCCCTCTCCATCTGTGACTCCCTTCACTCAGCGTGACACTCTCCGTGTTCATCCATAGCAAATTTCATGACTTCACTTTCCCCGGCGGCTACAGTGTTCCCCTGAGTGGATGGACCAGAGTTTCTTTATGCTGTGGCCTGTTCACCAGAAGACACTGTCCAAAGGTCCTTTCCCCGGGAGGGCTGGACCGCGGCACTCAGCCCTCTGCCCTTCTTTCAGGGAGCTGCTGCGCTGCGAGGCGGCACTGGCCCGGCTGTACTGCCGGGTGGCCCTGCTCAACATCTTCGCCCCCAAGCTGCCTCACCTGTTCACCCGCCTCTTCCACATCCCCGCCATCCGGGACATCACCCTGGAGCACCTGCAGCTGCTGTCCAATCAGCTCCTGGCTCCCCCCCTCCCAGGTAACTCCAAGTGCTCAGCGCTGCGCCTTCAGGGAGTCGGGGAAGCCAGCCCTGGTTCTCCCCACTCTGCTTCCTCCACCCGAAAAGCATCCACCTGTCGCTCCCCTGTGTCCTTCATTGAACCCAAAGTAATTGTGAATCAAGGGGGACAGAAGATTACTTCTGAAATTTTTGTCTCTTCTTGTGTTTCTGGACCAGCCCCTGAGGTACTCCGCAGTTCTCGGGGAACTGTAAGATGCCAGGGGTTAAACCCATCAGACATGTGCAAGACAGGTCCTGCCCACTGTACTGCCCTCCGGCCCTGAAACGGAGTCATGGCATGGCCGCCCTGTGCATTTTCTCTGAGCTGTGACAGGAAGGAGTTACTCCTGTCCCCAGCTCCCCGGACAGTCTACATAGCCACTGTTGCTCTAAGTGGCGCTGGCCAGTGTCCCAGCTGCTGCGCACCTGCTGATGTCGGAGCGCCATGGCAGAGCTAATGCTGGCCCACTCAGGAGCTCTGTGGCAGGGCTGATGCCGACCCACTCGGGAGCTCTGTGGTAGAGCTCGTGCTGCTCTCTCGGAGCTCGTGGCAGGGCTGGTGCTGGCCCACTCGAGGCTCCGTGGAAGGGCTTGTGCTGGCTCACATCCCAGGAAAGCTCAGTGGCTGTGCCGTCAGCCCAGTCTAATCTGAGGGGCTATTTGACCTCGGCTGGCACCACACCCCCACCCTTCAACAACTGACTAGGGAGCAAGAAGAGGGACAGGCCACACTCGGCCACCGTGTGGGTTCCGGCCAGTGCATGAGAGCCATACCCCTACTCGGGCCCGCAGATATGCAGGTGCAGAGCATAGGGCAGCTTGATTGCGTCTGTGGAAGAGGCTCCCCAGAATGACCCACCACGGGCTTCCCACCCTCCGCCCGGAGCCACCCTGGGGGGTGGCCAGGGACGGGTGTTAGGCAGGCTTGGGGAGGCCTGAGTCCCGGCGCACAGGCTGGGGTCCGCTTCAGATTCATCTCAGGCAATGGCTATCAGAGGCACAGTCGCAGCTCCTCACGGCGGCCAGTCACTGGCCGGGGGGGCGCCTGGTCGTGTGTTGTTTAGGGTGGCGCAGCCGTGGCTGCTGTGGTTCTCGTAAAGCTGTGTTTTCTCTCCTGTGCCCAGATGGCACCATCAGCTCCAGCTCTATCCTCCTGGCACAGTCTCTGCAGCATTGCGTCCACTCCCAGAGCTGCTCGGCCACCGACCTCTTCTACCAGGGCAGCTCCCAGACGGTGCGGGAGTGGCTCAACGTGGCCATCACGCGGACCCTGCACCAGGGCGAGGAGAGCCTGCTGGAGCTCACCAAGCAGATCTGCTCCTTCCTGCAGGTAGCGCTCTAAGCTGCACGGCGCTGCGCTCGGCCGGCCAGTTTGCTGCTCCTTTCTGCGGGGGCAGGGCCGGGGGGTGCTCGCGGTGGTGTTCCAGAGGTTCAGACACTATTGGAGCCAACCAGGCCATGGTTCAGTGAAAGGGCCTGAGGATGTGATGCTACTCGGGGCTGGGGTACCCAGGCCACGCAGTGAGGCTTCATCCTAGGTCAGGGGTGTGCCAGCCCCAACTCAGGTTACCGGTTCCCTTCCCTTCCCTTCCCTTCCCTTTCCTTTCCTTCCTTCCTTCCTTCCTTCCTTCCTTCCTTCCTTCCTTCCTTCCTTCCTTCCTCTCTCTTTCCTTCCACTTTTCTTTCCTTTTTTTTTGCTTTTTGGGTCACACCCGGCAATGCACAGGGGTTACTCCTGGCTCATGCACTCAGGAATCACTCCTGGCGGTACTCAAGGGACCATATGGGATGCTGGGAATCGAACCCCGGTCAGCCGCTTGCAAAGCAAATGCCCTACCCTCTGTGCTATTGCTCCAGGCCCTCCACTTTTTCTTTCTTCTTTCTTTCTTTCTTTCTTTCTTTCTTTTTTCTCTCTCTTCCTCCCTCCCTGTCTCTCTCTCTCTTTCTTTCTTTCTTTCTTTCTTTCTTTCTTTCTTTCTTTCTTAATTTTTGCTTTGTGGGTCACACCAAGCGGTGTTCAGGGGTTACTCCTGGCTCTGTACTCAGGAATGGAGATACCAGGGATCAAACCCAGACCGATTGTACTCTCTTTCCAGACCCACGTTGCCATTTTTAGGTGGAAGTCTCATTGACTTGACAGAAATGACAATCCTCTCTTCCCCGGGCCACCCGCCCCTGTCCCCTGGATGCCCCGTCCTATGCATAGCGTCCATCTCCCAGAGGGCTTTGACCTTTCTCTGTGGACGCCGTCCTTGGCCCCCGCTGGAGGAGGCTGCTCCTGCGTGCCGGCTGAGGCTTCCCTGTTCACTGTCCTTTCAGACAGCGCCAGAGCAGTTTCCCTCGGAAGAGTTTCCTATTTCCGAGTCCAAAGTCAACATGGACGTGAATTTCCCCGGGGCAGCGTTTGTCGTTGTGTCGTGTAAAGAAAGTCAGTCTGGATTCCGCAAAGAGTAAGTCGTGCCTGGGAGAAAAATTACTGTTACCGTCACTCTCCTCCCGTTGTTCATTGATTTGCTCGAGAGGGCCAAGTAACGTCTCCATTGTGAGACTCGTTGCTCCTGTGTTTGGCATAACGAATATGCCCGGGAGAAAATTGGGGAGAGAGAAAAAAACAGTTGCTGGTGAAGCTGGCAGAAGGAAGAAACTCAGAATTGGTTTTGTTCTTTGATGAAACTGTCTTTGAGCTCCAGTTCCTCGCTGCTCCGTATTTGGAGCTTAGTCTCTGTCGCTTTGCCTAAATGCAGTCTTGGGTGTTCAAGGGTGAGCACCCTTGCATGAATGAAACCCTGGGTTGGATCCCTGGCTCGCCCCCCCAACACACGCGCGCACACACACCACGTGGTGGGAATGACATGCCTGCAGTTCCCCTTGCCCGTCTCATGATGGTGCACTCGTCTCTGCCTCTCTGCTTCCCTGACGCTCGTTCCTTCCCCACAGCTCCTCTCTGTACAAGGCTCCGTGGGCGCGAGTGCTCGTGTATGGGCTTGGCCACAAGGTCAAGCGAAATGGTCAGCTCAACCTCATCGAGGCTGTCTGTTACCCGAGGGACGCTTCTCCGGCCAACACAGGCCTCACGCCTCCCCCCACTGCCAACCAGTACCCCTCTGTGATCCTCTCCGCCGACAAGGTCCACATCAAGCTCGGTCAGTCTCTGAATTCTCTGCGGCGACGGGAGTATCCTTGGTTGGGTTCCTCTGCCCTGTCGATAGAGAACGGCTGCAGGGGTCATGTGGCTTAGAGGCCTGAGAGCAAAGGCCTGGCTGGCTGCTCCACAGAGGGACTTTCTCGAGTATGTGCTAGGATACCTGCTGTTTAGAAAGACCCGAACTGGGAGAGGTAGTACAGTGGGTAGGGCACTTGCCTTGCACACAAACAACCTGGATCCCATCCGTGGCACTGCCTATGGTCTCCTAAGCAGTACCAGAAGTGACCCCTGAGCACGGAGACAGGATGCACCAGGCCCTAGGCTCAATTCCTAGCACTAAAGAACAGTTGATTAATTATTTTAAATAAAGTAGTGGCTGGAGAGATAGCTCTGAGGGCTTGCGTGCGAAATTTACATGTGGGAGGGCCACATTTGATCCCCGGCACCCCGTGGTCCCTTGAGCACTAGTGGGAGTCCTCCTGAGTGATGAGCTAAGAGCAGCTCTGGGTCTGGCCCCCAAAGGAAAAATCAGTTAACATGGCAATGACCAGTCTTAAAAGAGAACCAACAGCTTGCCAGGCCTGGGCCCCCAAACGCTGCTAGGTGTGAAATCCCACAAAGGAAAAAAGAACCAACGTTCACTGTAGGGCCTGACTCGGACCCTCTGATCTGCTCGAAAAACTTAATGTAAGTTTAATATTCTCCTGGGATTTGAGCTAAAATAATAAACTGATTATTTCTTTACCACGCTGGCCCTATTCCAGCGAAGCATCTTTTGGAATGTGATGTGGTACTCCCACTCTTAATGGGGCAGGGGTGTGACCGATGCTAGAACACTTGCTTTGCGTGCATGAGGCCCTGGGTTCAGTCCCCAGCACCACACACACACACACACACACACACACACACACACACACAACATTTCCTGTTGGGGCCGTTGGGTGCTTTGGGATCAGAGAGAATGGGCGTGTGCAGCCCTCCCTGTTGCCATTGCTGTCCTTTGTCCCACATTCGCACCAACGAGTGTGCCACAGCCGTGGTGCCTACAGCTGACAGTCTGGAAGGGGGAGGGTCCCTCTCCTCCTACCCTGGGCGCTGCGCTGGCAACCCCCCGCCGTTGCTCAGGTTTGCTTCCATCTGTTGCTGCTAGTCACGGTCTCTCCCCGGTGGCTTCTTCTAGGGGTGTCCCCGCCCCCCGGGGCTGTGCTGGTACTGCATTCTCTGCCCCTGGAGTTCCCTCTGGCCATGGCTTTTGCAGAGCAGCTGCTGTCCTGGAAAGCAGAAGAAGGCGAAGGGAAGTCCGAGGATGAGCCTGACACCATCCCCACATCCGTCCTGCTGCAAGTGGTGGAGCTTCTGGGTGAGGTTCTGCCCCCAGGCCCGGGTCCGCGGGTTGTCTTGGCCCCAGAGGAAGGGGCTCGCCAGATGCACCAGGGAAAGGCCACTCGGCAGGGCACTGTTGTCTGAAGGGGCCTGGGGGCTGGATGGTGAGGGATGACCTAGACTGGCGTCCGTCAGTGGCCAGTTCAGGAGAAAGTGCAGAGCAGCATTCTCCCAGCGCTGAGTGCCGGCAGGGACCATACTGGACAGGTCAGCCCGCAGGTTCTAAGAAGGCCGAGGAATAGCAGCCTAGACTTCCACATCTGGGATGGGGAGGATGTTTGCATCATTTTGAGGCGTGGCAACACTGTGAAGCTGAGTAGTTTTTTCTTTCTCCATTTAGAAGCATAAACCAATGCCATTGTAACTTTGGAGGTAAAAAACAGGATGCAAGCGAATGCTGTAGCCCCTCATAGCTTACAAAGGGTTGCACTTAGACAAAACTCATGGAATACTGAACTTAAAGAATTGTGCATTTGGGGCCAGAGTGAGAGTACAGTGGGTAGGGCGTTTGCCCTGCACATGACTGACCGGGGTTCAATCCCCGGCATCCCACATGGTCCCCTGAGCACCGCCAGAAGTAATTCCTGAGTGCATGAGCCAGGAGGAACCCCTGTGAATCGCCGGTTGTGACCCCAAAACCAAAAAAAACACAAAAAAAACAAAAAGCTAAGGGGGGCCAGAGAGAGAACGGCATGCGTGTGCTTGCCTTGCACATGACCAACTAGGACCAGTTGGGAACCTGGCACCCAATACGGTCCCCTGAATCCCCCAGGAGTGATTCCTGAATGCAGAACCGGGAGTAATCCCTGGGCATTGCTGGGTGTAGTTCTCCCCCCCAAAAAAAATAAGTTGAGTTTATGAATGAATAGACAAATCAGTAGGTTGTAATAAAGCAAAATTGGCAAAATAAGAACAGTAGGACCAGAGAGATAAGTTAGTACCGTGGGTAAGGTGTTTGCCTTGCACGTGGCAAACCTAGTTTGATCTCCAGACCCTGTGTTTGGTCCAAACTCTGCCAGGAGTGATTCCTAAGAACCGAGCCAGAAGTAAGTAAGCCCTGAGCACCACTTGCTGTAGCCAGAAAAATATTAAAGAATATATCAGAATATACCGTGAAACAGGGGCTGTTACTCAGCAGCGAACATGTCTGGCTTGTGCCACATTGTAGGTTCGAGCCTCAACACTCCACAGCCCCCTGAGTAATGCTGGAGTGGCCCTGATGGCCCCTGAGCTCTGCTGGGCCTAGGTGCTTCCCGCAGAAGGGTTTTCTACCAACAGTCAGACTGACAGGAGCCCTGGGAAGGTTGTTTTCCAGTGTGTGTTTCTGTGCCGGCAGGTGGGGCTGTGTGCATGGCCTGTGACTTGTCGTCAAGTCTCTGGCCGGCCTTTGAAGAGAGAGAGGTGGTCGGGGGCCTGAGCTGCAGAGAGGTGGCCGGCCAGCTGGCCCGGTAGCTCAGGGGTCACGGTCACCCCTCCAGGCATCACCTGGCCTTCAGCTCCTCGAGGGTCTGTTTCTACACCTGCTATGGGCATGAGTGTGCCTTGAGACCCGCCTGAGGCATGGCTGGCAGGGTTAGCACCTTGCAGGAGGCCTGGGGAACCGCTCCGGGCAGTGAAGCGTGGCCGATGGCTAGTGGCTCTGCTCTCTGTGCCGTAGGGAACTTCCTGTGGACCACGGACATGGCGGCCTGCGTGAAGGAGCTGGTCTTCCACCTGCTGGCCGAGCTCCTGCGCACGGTGCACGCCCTGGAGCAGCGGAAGCACCCCGCCGGCCTGTCATCCTCCATCGCCCTGCAGCTGAACCCCTGCCTGGCCATGCTCATGGCCCTGCAGTCGGAGCTGCACAAGCTATATGACGAGGAGACGCAGAGCTGGCTGTCAGGTGGCGCCGCCGCCCCCGACCAGGGCAGGTTCTCCGTGTATTTCCACGCCCTCATGGAGGGCTGCCTGTCGGTCGCCGAGGTCACCTTGCCCACCAACATGAGCGTCACGGCCAGCGGGGTGACCTCCACCACTGCCCCGAACCTCAGCGACTCGTCTTCCTCCTCGTCGTCCTCCCCGGGACAGACGCCGCAGAGCCCCAGCCTCCTGTCCAAGAGGAAGAAGGTGAAGATGAAGCGGGAGAAGGCCTCCTCCTCCGGGAAGCGCCAGTCCTCCCGCTCCGTGGACTCGGACCCCGTGCTCAGCATCGGGGGCAGCAAGCCCGAGGACATGCTGTGGTTCCACCGCGCGCTGACCTTGCTCATCATTCTCAGGCACCTCACGAGAAAGGACCCGCAGGGGCTGGGCGTCACCAGCGATGCCATCGCCGACGCCTGCCAGGCGCTGGTGGGCCCCACGGCGCACAGCCGCTTGCTGGTCATCTCGGGGATCCCCACGCACCTGGACGAGGCCGTCGTGAGAGGCGCCATCCGCAAGGCCTGCAGCGCCCACGGCGGCGTGTTCAAGGATGAGATCTACATCCCCTTGCAGGATGAAGACCCCAAGAAGCCGAGAGACAAGGCCGAGGGGGGTGAGGGGAAAGGGGAGCCGGAGAAGGCCTTGGGTTTCGCCAGCACTGACAGCTTGGAGGTCAGCACGTCCAGCAGCCTGGCCCCCGCCATGAGCGTCAGCGCGTCGGCCTCCACCAGCCAGGCGTCCATCTGCAGCTCCCAGGGCATCTCGCAGACGGTCAGCGACCTCTCTGTGGACCCGCTGCCTGCCGGCCTCGAGCTGCCCGTGCCCGCCGGCCTGCTGGAGCCCCACGTGATCTCCAGCCAGGAGAGCCTGGACGTCTCCCTGTGCAGCACCGGCAGCCTGGGCAGCCTGGGCAGCCTGGGGGAGCCGCTGGACAATGCGGAGATGGCCTCCGTGTCGGACATGGGCTCCATGTACACGGTCACGTCTCTGGACAACCAGCCCCTTGCCACACGCCCCATCAAAGGCTTCGCCGTCGTGGAGGTAACTTTGCGCCTCGGCGGTTGGCTCTAGACCTTCTGAGTTTGATAGCTGGGACACGCAGGGGCCCCTGGAGGCAGCACCTGGGAACAGTGGCTTAGTGTGTTCGTTATGTATGTAAATGCATTTTTTTTTAAGTTTTGGAGCCATCTCGGCGATGCTCAGGCCCTCCTCCCGCTGTGCTCGGCAGCCCTGCCCGGCCTGGGATGGCGTGCAGAGCCCATGCTGCCCTCCGGCCCTGGTCATCTCTAAGGGGTGGCGAGTCTCCCTCAGTGCAGTGCCCTGGGGTGAGGTGGAGGTGTTTGAGGGGCTGGCCCTTCCTGACGGACAGGCTTTCAAAAGTCCATTCCTGGACAGCAGGTAAGGTGCTTGCATGCAGCCAACCCGGGCCCAACCCTCGGCGCCCTACCTGGTCTCCATGGACCTCCAGGAGTGAGCCCTGAGCACAGCCAGGTGTGACCCCAAGTCCGTTCCAGGGCCTGAGAGATAGTACAATGAGTGAGGCAGTTGCTCTGCATGCAGCCGAGCCAGGTTTGATCCCCAGCTCCAGTAGGAGTGACCCCTCAGCTTAAGCCAGGAGTAAGCCCTGAGCATAGGCAGGTATGATTAAAAAAGAAAATAATAGTTTAAAAATAAAAGTACATTCTAGGGCTGGAGAAATAATACAGGGTTGAGGCATTTGCCTTGCCTGCGGCCGACCTTTGTTCATTCGCTTGTGGCACTTGGTCCCCCCAGCCCAGAGCTGGCAACAACCTCCTGAGTCTAGAGTTGGGAGCAGTCTCTGAGCACTGCTAGGTGTCGCCTTGGGTAGCTGTGAGCCTCCCTGTTCCAGAGGAACCTGTTTCAGGTGGGTTCCCATTTCCACATCAACATCCTTCTGTTATTTTCTTTTTGGGTCCCACCTGGCAATGCTCCAGGGCTACTCCTGGCTCTGCACTTAGGAATCACTCCTGTTGGTACTTGGGGGACCATATGGGATGCAGGGGATCGAACTCGGGTCAACTGCATGCAAGGCAAATGCCCTAACTGCTGTTCTATCACTCCAGCCCCAAGGTCCCTCTTTATTGATCCTTGTTTAGAACCCCCTTCACTGGGGCTGGGGGTGATAGTACAGCGGATCAGGCATTTCCCTTGCACATGACCCATCCAAGTTAAATCCCCAGCATCCAATATGGTCCACCAACCCCCTAGCAGGAGTGATCCGTGAGCAGAAATCCAGGAGTAAACCCTGAGCACTGCTGAGTGTATGCCCTCCCACACACACACACACGAGAAACCCTATATCCTGTGCCAAGGCACCCTTGTATACTGGGGTCATCGCAATCACAGAGGAAGATTCTGGGGAAAGGATTCTCGACCTTGCCTCTCAGGGAGCTCTGAGAGAAGCGCACAGGGACCACGTGTCCAGTTCCTGGTCTCAGTCGCTTCTTTTCTTGTCTCAGCCTCTTTCCTGGCTTCTTGCCACCTGCAGCATTTCTTCACGGGCCACCGTTGGCAAACCAGAGAAACTCCCGGAAGATCACTCACCCGTGATGCTAGCCACTCCTGAGGGCATGGGGGCACTGTCGCACAAGCCCGACCCTGCTCTCAGCCTCCCCGTTCCTCTGCTCCCACAGATAAGATCCCGAGCCAAAATCGAGAAAATTCGAGCAAGTTTGTTCAACAACAATGACTTGATTGGCTTGTCAAGTCTGGATGGCGAAGATGAGCTGATGGAAATGTCGACGGAGGAGATTCTCACGGTGTCTGTGGTGAACCAGAGCTTGTTCGACACGCAGGGCAGCCCGGGGCTGGAGGACTATTTCAATGATAAGTCCATTAAAGGTCAGTCACAGGAGGTTGGTTGGTTGGTTGGTTGGTTTGTTTGTTTGTTTTAATAGACTACTGTTGTGTTTTATAGTTTTAGGGGGTTTTTTTTGCGAAACTGTTTTTCTGTGAAAACTGTTCCCCCCAGCTTCCAGCCTTTTTGGCATCAACATTCAGGAGGGGCTCTGGAGGCGCTGGTGTGGGCATGGAGTGAAGCCGCCGCCCAGGGAGGCTCGCTGCCTGTGCTCGCTGCCTCTTCAGTAACGAGGCTGGGCCTGCTGGCTCTGGCTCCAACCGACGAGCCGGGCCCCAGGGATGCTTGTCTGTAGTCCTATGAAGCTAGAAGGTCCCAGGTGCATTGCAGATAGACAGCTAATGCTTCACTCCTGGGACAGACTGGATCACACCCAGTGGTGCTCAGGGGTTCTCCCTGGCTCATGCACTCAGGAATTACTCCTGGCAGTGCTCGGGGGACCATATGAGATGCTGGGAATTGAACCTGGGTCGGCCGCGTGCAAGTTAAATGCCCTACCCGCTGTACTATCGCTCCAGCCCCAGCTTGCACTTTTTCTTCGGGGATTGGAGTTGGTGTACCTGGCAGTGGTCAGGGATCACACCTGGAGGTCCCAGAGGGTCCCATGGGATGCCGGGGAGGGAACGGGGGCTGGCCAAGTCAAGGGAAGTGCCTCCCCCGAACTGTCTCTCCTGCCCCAGCTGGTACTTGACACTGAAAACACTTGCTAGTGCTCTGGCGCTCTGCTCCTCTGCGATGCCCGTCCCAGCACTGTTAAGGACAGGCGTCATGCCGACGCCTCAGGTGCAGCCTCGGCCCAGTGCACCTTTATGTCTTGCTCCTGGAGGGGTCAGGGTGAGAGCCGCGCTCTCCCACCCCAACAGCCTGTCGTTTCAGTACAGACCTAGATGGGAACAGATACCAAAGAGCAGCCTGACCCCGGAGTGACACTCCAGGGGACTGCATGGTCCCCTTAGGGCAGAGAAAGCTGTGTCACTGAGGTGCATGCCCTTGGGGCAAACCAGGTTTTAACAGACAGCTCGTCAGTTTGGTTCCCCAGCACCCCAGGGAGCGACCCCCAAGGAGAGAGCCCAGGGTGACCCCTGTGCACCACCTGGTATGACCCATAACCAGAGTCAACTCTGATGACAGGGTCATCGCCACAAACGCCCAGTCTCTCACTGGCTTCTGTCCAACAAACACAGTGCTTGGGCTTCTGCTGCTGGCTGGCACTCAGCTGAATTGTTTTGCCCTGACCCTGTGCCCACCGTAACAGGTGACAAGCTGGTGCCAGGAGCCAGAGAGGTACTGACGGAGATATTTAAGAGCTGTGCCCATTCGGAGCAGACGCTGAGCCTGACCCCAGCGAAGCCCATCAAGGTCTCAGACATTTACCTCAGCAAAGAGCAGATCAACTCGCAGACGCCGGGCAACCTCCTCCACCTCTTCTTCACCAACGTCCGGCCTCCCAAGAAGGTGCTGGAGGACCAGCTCACGCAGGTAGGTGCCCCACGTCTCTGCCCGCGCGCCCCGGGGCTGGGCCCGCGCTGAGCCCTGGCTGCCTGGCCCACAGATCCTGAGGAAGTACGGCGTGCCGAAGCCCAAGTTCGACAAGAGCAAGTACAGCAAGGCCGGGAAGGAGCAGCACCCCGTGAAGGTGGTGAGCACCAAGCGGCCCCTCAGCAAGCCGCCCACCAAGGACAAGGCCGCGCTCAACAGCGTCAGGTGGGCACCTCCGGGGGTCCCGGGCCCGCGGTCGCCTCGTGGCTCTGCTTGCTGTGAAGGTTCTCTGAGGCCTCGGTAGCTACAGGAGACAAGTACTGGACCCCAGGGGCTGGGAGCGAGCTTGTTTCCACCTGAGTCTCACCCAGCAGTGCTCTGGGGCGCCCCCAGCTCTGTACTCAGGAGCACTCCTGGCGGCACTCAGGGACCGAGAGTGCTGGGGAGGGAACTCAGCAGCTGCACACAAAGCACGTGCCTCAGGCCTTCTCCCGGCCCTGAGCAGGAGAGAGCTTTATAGCACTTCTTCTGTTTTTGAGTGATGTCTTTTTCACAGTAGTGTAAATGTTTATGTTTTTAGTGCATTGCTGCTTTCCTTGGGGCCAGAGAAAGAGTACGGGAGTAAGGCACTTTCTTTGCATACAGGTGACCCCTGTTCAATCCCCAGCATCCCATATGGCCGCCTAATATGGAGTGATCCCTGAGCACAGAACCAGGAGTGGGCCCTGAGCTCCCCCAGTTGTGGCCTCAAATAGACATTCAAAGAAACAAGCCTTTTCACTTACCAGAGCAAAGGTGGTCTTGGGCTGAGGGATTTTACAGGACGGAAGGCACGTGCCTTCCACGTGGCTGCAGTGGCCGCAACCCTGGTTCAGATCCCTGGTGCCACACACAGGCCCCCAAGTGCCAGGGGTCACTCCTGAGCACAGAGCCAAGAACAGTGCCTGAGCACAGCGGGCGGGAGAGGGCACAAAAATTAAAATAATAAATTTTGCAAACCAGGATTCCCAGTCCTCTCTGAACCAAAGCCAGAGGTGGCGTGTGGTGGGTGTGAGTGGGAGGGGTGGGTGACACTGGCACTCTCACTCTGTCACTCACTCTGCAGCAGGACAGCCTTGAGCGAGAAGAAGCCGACCGTGAAGCCAAAGTCCCCAGAAAAGAGCAAGCCAGATGAGAAGGACCCCGAAAAGTCACCCACCAAGAAACAGGAAGGTCAGTGAGCCCAGCGCCTGAGCAGGCAGCCGTGGGGCCAGGATAGGCAGCAGCATGCCCTGGCCTGCTGGCCGTTGGCACAGGAGCTGTCTGATGACCCTGGGCTCAAGGCATCAGGGGAGCCGCTCCAGAGAAATGCCCACAACGGTGAAAGATCTGGAAGCTCTTCCGGAAAGCACCGACCGGGCCTCTCCCTAGAGGAAAGACCAGGGAGGCCTCCTCGGGGCTGGGGCTCACTCAGAGTCTGGTGAGGGTCTGGAAATGGCGGGTGGCAGGAAGACTGGGGGACCGTGAGAAAGGAGACGTGGGCTGAAGAGTCCCGCGGGTCAGAGGGAGGTGGGGGCGGCCTGCGGACCCCGTCCCAACCCACAAGTCACACTGAACACTTGGTCATCAGTGCCCGAGGAGAAGTACCTGACCCTGGAAGGATTTCACAAGTTCGTCATTGATCGTGCCAAGCAGGACATCCGCAGCGTCTGGAGGGCCATCCTGTCCTGTGGTTACGACCTGCACTTCGAGAGGTGAGCGACTGTCCCCAGCTGCCTTCCTGGGCATGCTCTCTGCCCCTAGTTCTCTAAGTCTCGGCATTGCGGGTGGTGGGTGAGTGGGGTTTTGACGCCCTGGGGAGCAAAGACCGCTTAGAGACACGTGCACAGACTGGGCCAGTGATCTGACATGGGGAGGGCACTTGCCTTGCACTGACCCAGCTGTGATCCCCAGCATTGCATATGGTCCCCTGAGCCCCACCAGGCATGATCCCTGAACTCAGCAAAAGTAAAATTGAGTAGGGGAAGGGACAGATGGGCTTCCAGAAAGTCTGGAAGAGGCCAGAGGCTGCTAGAGGCCAGAGGCCTTTGGAACATTCGTTTCAACCATTGCTGCTTGGCAGGCATCACCTGACTTCAGGGTCAGTGTCTGGGTATAGTGGTGTATAGTGGCAGCAGGACAAACTTTTCAGAACTAGTTTTAGTTTAAAAACCAGTGAGTGAGACCCGGGCGAACACACAGCAGAGCGCCTCCTTGTAGCCGTGAGATCACAAGTGCTGTCCACAACGCCATCTCAGTACTGAGCATCCTAGCCACGCTGCCCAGCGGGGTTCCCAAGCAGTGCTCAGGACATTGGAAGTCTCCCCCAATACCTTTTTTTTTTTAGGGGGGGGGGTCACACCCGGCGATGCACAGGGGTTACTCCTCACTCTACACTCAGGAATTACTCCCGGCGGTGCTCGGGGGACCACATGGGATGCTGGGAATTGAACCCAGGTTAGCTGCGTGCAAGGCAAACGCCCTACCCACTGTGCTGTCGCTCCAGCCCCTTCACCAATACCTCCTGACCAGTTGGATGGCGGCTCGGCACAGGGCTCAAGCATGCAATGCCATTTGGGCCGGGTGCTGTGGGCATCACACCGTCAGAGTACCCATGGTTGCACCCTCTCCTGGCCCTAACCAAGGTTTTGTTTTGGGCCACACCTGGCATGCTCAGTGGTTCCTCCTGGCTCTGCACTCAGAGATCAGTCTTCCTCGGAGGACCATATGGGATGCCGGGGATCAAACCCCATCCAGGGTGTGCAAGATAAGCACCTTACCACTGTGCTATTGCTCTGGCCCCGTCCCCAAGTTTTTTGGGGTTTTTTTTGGGGGGGTCACACTCGGCGATGCACAGGGGTTACTCCTGGCTCTGCGCTCAGGAATCACCCCTGGCGGTGCTCAGGGTTGCTGGTAATCGAACCCGGGTCGGCCATGAGCAAGGCAAATGCCCTACCCACTGTGCTATTGCTCCAGCCCCTCCCCGAGTTTTTTTAAAGGAAAGAAATCAGTAACTTTGTGGGGGTCATGGATTCAGTTCTTGTGCCCTCCAGGCCTGCACACTGTCTGGCCTGCCGCCTCTGGCAGGCCCCATAGTGAGCAGGCCCCAGTGGGGAGGCTGGCTGGCCTGCCTGCCCCCCTGGATGCCTGCTCATTCCGTCTCCCCAGGTGCGCCTGCATCGATGTGCGCCACGCCCACAAGGCCTCCCGGAAGTGGAGTCTGGAGATGGACGTGGCACTCGTGCAGTATATCAACCGGCTGTGCCGCCACCTGGCCATCACCCCGGCCCGGCTCCACCCCCACGAGGTGTACCTGGACCCCGCCGACGCCTCTGACCCCCGCGTCGCCTGTCTCCTGAGTATGTGGCCCCACGGGTGTGCCTGGGGGTGGCCGTGCGCGGGGCCAAGTCTGACGCCCGTGCCCTGCAGGCGTGCCCATCGAGAGCCTGCGCCTGCGCTTCGCCCTGCTGCAGTCGCTCAACACCACCCTGGAGACCTTCTTCCTGCCGCTGGTGGAGCTGCGCCAGACGCCCGTGTACACGCATAGCATCGCGGCCCTACTGAAGGAGGCCAAAGGTCAGCACAGGGAGGCAGAGGGCCAGTCAGAGAGGGCCTGGCACATGCAGGGTCCATTAGAGGCCGTGCAGAGGGAGGCACTGCCCTCACCTGCAGCCAACCTGAAAACCCCGGGTATCGCTTGGGAGCCTCTGAGCCCCGCGTTGGCCCACCCCCCTCGAAATAAATGAAATTCCGAGTCCCTAGCCTGGGCCCAGCTTCTGGGCAGCCTCCACCTCCTCCTTGCCAGGGTCGTGCAGCCCCTGCGGCAACACGGCCTCCAGAACAGCCCTCCTGGGCTCCGGGAAGCGCAGACGGAAAGAGCGTTCACACTGCGCAGCGCCCCACCTACAGCTGCATGGGTCCAGGCTGCCAAATCACACGGGGTCTCCGGAACCCTTTCACTCCCGAGTACTGCTGGATGTGGCAGAAAACAGAAACACGCTCTCCTCGGCAGCTGTCCCTTTATAATAGGCACACATGGGGCTGGGTAGCACAGTGGATAGGGTGCGTGCCTTGCACACAGCTGACCTGGCTTTGATTCCTGGCACTACCTACGGTTCCCTAAGCACAGCCAGGAGTGATCCTGAGCATAGAGCCAGGAATAAGCTCTGAGTACCATTGGGTGTGACACTAAAACCAAAACAATAATAATAATAATGTAGCACAGTAGCACGATGCTCCCATTGTTCATTGATTTGCTTGGGTGGGCCCAGTAACGTCTCCATCGTAGCATAGTGGTAGGGCATTTGCCTTGCGCACAGCTGGCCCAGCCGAGCCGGGTTCAATTCTTCCGCCCCTCTCAGAGAGCCCGGCAAGCTACCGAGAGTATCTTGCCCACATGGCAAAGCCTGGCAAGCTACCCGTGACGTATTCAATATGCCAAACAAAGTAATAATAATAATAATAATCTGTCACTGTTACTGTTCTGTCACTGTCCTCCCATTGTTCATCGATTTGCTCAAGCGGGCCCAGTAACGTTGTGAGACTTGTTACTGTGTTTGGCATATTGAATATGCCACGGGGAGCTTGCCAGGCTTTGCTGTGCGGGCGAGATACTCTCAGTAGCTTGCCGGGAATCAACAATAATAATAATAATAATAATAGCCGCACATTGGGCCAAGAGAGAGCTCAGTGGCTGAGCACATGCTCTGCATACAGGAGGCCTGGGTTTGACCCCCAGCACCACATGGTCTCTGGAGCAACCCCAAGAATAACCCCCAGAACCACCAGGCATGTCCCCAAAAACGAAATAAGTGAAAAATAATGGACATCCACATAGGGCTGGGGAGATGTGCCCCCTTAACGGTGTGCCTGATCCCTGCTCTGTTCCCGGCCCATGCTGTCTGGAGCACCACGGGGGATAGCCCTGGAGACCCCCAAACACTGCAGGGTGTCCCGGGTAGTCTCTGGCACCACAGGGCGGGACAGCGGCGCATCGCTGGTCCCCTCGGACACCGCACAGGAGCCTTTCCTGTAGCCTCGTTGGTGCCAGAGGCCAGGAGAGTCCCTCCTTGCCTGGTGCTCGGGCAGCATCTGTAGACGCAGCTGAGTCCAGATGAGTGCCAGCCTCTGTGTTGGCCAGTTGCCATTGGGTCTCGCACTCCCGCCCCAGCCCAGGCTATGAAGGGCTTCCCTCCAGAGCCCGGGGGTGAGGGGGGACGCGTGCCTTCAAGGCGGGGTATCTGGGAAGGAAGGGGACCCGCCTCCAGCCTCTCCCCATTTCTCTCTACAGGGCTGATCTTTTATGACACGAAGGTGACTGTCATGAACAGGGTGCTGAACGCCACGGTGCAGAGGACGGCCGACCACGCCGCCCCCGAGATCACGCTGGACCCCCTGGAGATTGTGGGAGGTGAGGCGGGCTGCGGGGCCAGAGAGCTGCACCCCAGTTGGCGCTCACTCCCTGGAAGTGCGGAGGCGGCCTGGCAGCTACTCCCGGTGGAGCCCCAGTTTGGCTCTGCCATGCCCAGCGCAGCTGCCACCCGCAGGGTCGTCCCTGTGAGGAGAGGAGGACAGCCTGGCTGGGAGCGGTGCCGGGCGGGCCGGGGGTGGAAGGCGGCCCCCAGTGAGGTGTGGTCAGCTCCCTCCTCTCTTCCAGGGGAGATCAGAGCGTCCGAAAACTCCTACTTCTGCCAGGCGGCCAGGCAGCTGGCCTGCGTGCCATCCTCTCAGCTCTGTGTCAAGCTGGCAAGCGGCGGCGACCCCACGTACGCCTTCAACATCCGCTTCACTGGGGAGGAAGTGCATGGCACCAGTAAGTGGCCCGGCGGGGCGGGGCTGCTCTAGGGTGTCCCCGAGCCGGCCCTCCTTTGTCACCCCTGCCCACTCCTCCCCCATCGGCTTTCATAGAGCGGATGCTGAGCAGGGGGCGGGGGCCAGGCCGGGGCTGCGCTCCTGGGGAGCCCGGTGCTGGGACAGCAGGGGCGATGGCGAGCACTGTGAGCCGCAGCTGTGAGGTTGGCCGAGGCTCCCCGGTCAGGGCAGTGCCGCCGACACCCCCTCTGCCCGCAGGTGGCTCCTTCCGCCACTTCCTGTGGCAGGTGTGCAAAGAACTGCAGAGCTCCTCGCTGTCGCTGCTCCTGCTGTGCCCCAGCTCAGCTGTCAACAAGAACAAGGTGAGCCGGGCCCCCCGGGCTGCCTGGGGCCTTTCCCGGGCCCCACGGCCCCCCCTCATCCCTGCGCCGTTTCCAGGGCAAGTACATCCTGACCCCCAGCCCCATCACCTACGGGGAGGAGCAGCTGCTGCACTTCCTGGGGCAGCTGCTGGGCATTGCCATCCGCGCAGACGTCCCGCTGCCCCTGGACCTCCTGCCCTCCTTCTGGAAGACGCTGGTGGGCGAACCCCTGGACCCCGACCAGGACCTGCAGGAAGCAGACATCCTCACCTACAATTACGTCAAGAAGTTCGAGAGCGTAAGTGAAAGCGCGTCCCTGGAAGCAGTGCCCGCCAGAGGCCCTTTGTGCCCACTTGGGCCTGGGCACAGCGGAGAATCCACGCTCCTGGGGTGCCTGACCAGGATCTCCCGAAGGACATTCCGGGGCTGCTCTCCGGCAACAGGGGCCCCTTGCAGACTGGCCATCTGAGCCACCTGCTGTCCCACACCTGTAGTTTTGATCCGTAAGGAAACGGGGAGCTGCCACCAGCCACAGAGGACCTTGTGGTGCTGGGGACCGCCCGGGCCTCGCTGGAAGAGCATGGCTCCCTGCGAGCTCTCTCCAGCCCATTCCAGGGCCTCAGGGAGCACTGGACGGGCTCACGGAGAAGGGCCAGGGATGGCGCTCCTCTTCCTCCCTCTCCTGTGGTGGCACACACAGAAACCAGACCCCACAGTTTCCAGTCCTGCTCCTAGACGAGACTGCCACTGGGGAGCGGCCAGGCCTGGGTGCTTCTGAGCAGAAGGGACAGCAGCAAGATCAACAACTGGGGGCCAGCAGTGCCCGGGCAGACAGGGCAGCCTGAGTTTCTGTGAAAAGGGGCTGGGCAGGGCCACGGAGGATTCTGGGAAACTGGAACTGCAGTGCGGTGGCTGCAGGATGGCCACTGTCAAGGAGAAGTGACCGACTCCAGGCAGACGCCTGCAGCCTCCATGCAGCGGGGCAGGCTGTGCCCGGGCCAGGAGAAGGGGACCCTGCGGTCTCCCCTACAGCCAGCTGCACCCCACAGGGGCCACCCTCACTCCACTGCCCGGTGTGGGTCCATCTCCTCCCCAATCAGCTCGGACTGGTGGCGGGCAGCTGGTGCCCACTGCAAACAGCTCCGTGTTGTGCGTGCCTGAGGCCGCCTGCCAGCGCAGTCGATGCCACGTCCTCCCTGTCCCTTCTGGGGCCCCGGGAGTGTGGGAGCGGCCGGGCTGAGCTCCATCTGCCCATACCCACAGATCAGCGACGAGAGTGAGCTGGAGGCCCTGTGCGCCGAGATCGCCTCGCAGCACCTGGCCTCCGAGAGCCCCGACGGCCCGGGCAGGCCCTGCTGCAGATTCACGTATCCTGCCATGACCGGAGAGGAGGTGGAGCTGTGCAGCCGCGGCCGCCACATCCCCGTGGCGTGAGTGCTCGGCGGGCCATGGCGGGGGGCGGTGAGGGCGGGTCCAGTCAGGAGGTGCCGAGGACACGGGACTGTGGGTGCCCGAGCGGTGGGGGCCCCGACCCCCAGCAGCCCCGTCACTTCCCCCGGCAGCTGGGAGAACAAGGACGTGTACGCGGCGGCCATCCGGAGCCTGCGGCTGCGGGAGCTACAGAACGTGGAGTGCGTGACGGCCGTGCGCGCGGGGCTGGGCTCCGTCATCCCGCTGCAGCTGCTCACCACGCTCAGCCCGCTGGAGATGGAGCTGCGCGCCTGCGGCCTCCCCTACGTCAACCTCGAGTTCCTGAAGGTGCGCCCCGGGACCCTGCCCCAGGGGCTGGGGGGCCCGCAGGTGCCTGTGGGGCCCCGGTCCTGGGCTCACCTCTGCGCCTCCTCCCCCAGGCCCACACCATGTACCAGGTGGGGCTCATGGAGACGGACCAGCACATCGAGTTCTTCTGGGGCGCCCTGGAGATGTTCACCCAGGAGGAGCTGTGCAAGTTCATCAAGTTCGCCTGCAATCAGGAGCGCATCCCGTTCACCTGCCCCTGCAAAGACGGGGGCCCCGACACCGCCCATGTGCCCCCATACCCCATGAAGATCGCGCCCCCAGATGGCACAGCAGGTAACCTCCTTTCCGGGACGGGCTCCCGGAGGTGACCCAGGGGCCCTCCCTTGAGATGGGGCTGGGCCCTGCCCGCGGGAGGGAGGGGCAAGGCCCTGTGAGTGGGGGGACAGGGGCGCCCCGAGTTCCCTCTCCTGATGTTGGAAAACATGAGGAATCCACAGACATTGGCATCTTCCAACTTCCAAATGCAGAGAAACAGTCCAGTCCATAAATTCAAGCACGTAGGCAGGGAGAGACTGAGGCATTGCCTGTGTGTGGCCGCGCCAGCCTGTCTATGCCGATTCTGGGTCTGTCCTAGCGGCAGGTTCTGGCTGCCCTTTTCTCTGCCCACCCAGATGAGCTCACCCCCTCCTTCCCGGAAGAGCCCTAGGTGCTGGGCCCCGCTCCCCACACACACACACACTGGCCTTGTGCCCTGCAGGCTCCCCGGACTCGCGCTACATCCGCGTGGAGACATGCATGTTCATGGTCAAGCTCCCGCAGTACTCCTCCCTGGAGACCATGCTGGAGAAGCTCCGCTGCGCCATCCACTACCGCGAAGACCCCCTGAGTGGCTGAGGGGAGGGCACCCCAGAGTCACTTGTCACCGAGGTACCACTCCACCGGCTGGGGAAGCTGCCAGCGCGGGCACGTCCCTCCGGGCCCCGCGTGAGGAGTCGGCAACATCCTGCTTTTCCGAACTCTCACCCGCTTCCGGGTCTCCTGGAAGCCCACCTTCGTGTTTGTACGTTTCGTGACGGGTTGGTTCTTTTGCTGTCTGTGGTATGTTTTGTAGGCTAGTGTAGTTCCCAGGCAGTTTGTGTCTCATTTGACCTTCCTGGACACTGTCCCTCACGGCCACTGGATTCTGACCCCACCAGGATCCAGTCACAGAACCATTGAGCAGGAAGGCAGGGGTGGTGGCAAGATGCCTCGGCCGCAGCACGTGTCCCGTTTGCCTCCAGCGGGCGCTCCTGCTGCAGGCCCGGACCATTGGGCCAAACACGCATGGGGAGCTTTGCGTGTCATCGCTGCCTCGAGAACCTCGTTGATGGTCTGGGTTTCTCAGAGAAGCCCGCGGTGGATCATTCCCTAGCCTCTTCCGCAAACCCTCGGCTCTGCCGTCTCTCGAGGTTTCCCTCCAGTGCTCCGTGGGAGCAGAGAACCAAAGGGCACATTCCCGACCTGATCTGAGCCGGGCTGAGCCCGTGCCAGCTGCAGGAGGGAGGAGGGCATCCGGCGGCGGAGGGGTGTGGCTGAGGTAGGGGCTGTTCCGGCACAGAACGGGCGACCCAGACGCGGCCTGTCTCTGTGCCTTGGGGACGTGAGGGATGAAGACAGGCAAAGGCCTTTGAACAGAGCTGTTGTGGTGCTCTGCTCGGTTGGGGTCTGCTTCAGTGACTGAGACTTTCAAGTCCAAGGGGATGGCAGGGGAGAAAGGGCAGGGAGGGCCGGTCCTGCTGGCCAAAGCTGCCCAGCACCCCCCCACCCACCCCGTTGCCCTGTGCACATGCGCACCAGGGCTGAGCGCCAGGCTCACCCACTGCATCCGTGCCCCAGTAGGTCTCCGTCCGTCCGATGGTACTTGGCCCCCGAGCAGCGTGTGCCCCTCTGTGGACACTGTCGTTTGGGCCTCGCCAGCTCTCACCAGGTCATCACTGTATTTACTGTATGATATTGTGAATATTGTGAGTGTGAGTGGCGCTGTCCCAAGGCTCGGCGTGCGCGTGTGCAGGAGGGTGAGGCCTCGTGGCCCTGCCCAGCCCTTGGCCCCCTGGGAAGCTGTGGCGCGTAGTCACAGCCATCGGCATCCACCTCCTCCCCGTTCCTCTTAGGAAGTGCAGGAAGAACCATGAGGCAAAGCTGACCTCGGGGATAATGTTTTTGGTGGCATCAGCAGCGTCTGATGCAGGGACCACGATGGGGGAAGCCCCCCACAAGCATTTTCCTGCTTGGAGAATCCGCTCAGTGGTCTGCTGCCTGGGGCGCGCCAGGCTGGAGCCCTGACCACAAGGATCCTCATTCTGTTTCTGCAGAAGGATAGAGCCTCTGGATTTGCTAATGGGTTCGGGTCTTTTTAGCTCCTCAGCCCCGTGCCCCCATCCCATCCCATAATGGATGGGGAGTGCTGCTGGCCCCTCCCAGGAAGGGGGAGTCCCGTGGGGAAGGTGTCTGCTGCTAACGGGACGCCCAGGCAGCCCAGCCGTGTCTGGACAGAGCGAAACCGTGGCCCTAAACATGTGTGCTGTAAAGTTACTTGATGTATATTTATTATAATTATTTATGGTTGCATCTAACAGACTTTTCATCCAATTCGATGCTATTTACACCACTGCTGTGTAAAGGAGGCTCACTTACAGAAACAATGTGGCACCAATAAATAACCTTCATCTAATTTTGATCTGCCATAAGCCTATGTCATCTACTCACGCTGAGGCAATTATTTTCACCTGACATACTTAGCTCCCTGTGCTTATAAATTACCCATCTCCCCTCCCACCTCTCACGGATGATTTGCATATGAAAGGATAAGATTGTTGAGGGGCCAGAGACATAATAGAGGATTAAGGAGCTCACCATGCATGTAGCCGACCTTGGTTTGATCCCCAGTACCAAAGTTCCCTAAGACAAAAATGAAGACTGGAGAGTCTGATGGGAAAGAACAAACTTTCAGCGGTCCAGAGCAGAGGGGCTGAGTGCAAACACCGTCACGGGGGCACTGGCCCTGCGTCCAGGTTCCATCCCCAGTGCCCCAGACGGTCCAGGAGTAATGACTGAGTGCAGAACCGGGAGTACCCTGAGCACTGCTGGGTGTGGCCCCAAAACAATAGACAAACCCCAATTCAGTGTAGAATGCAAATTAAAGGAAGGATGGAGTTGGAAGACTCACTTTTCGGGATGGGGTAAGTCTAGTGGGAAGGGCGTTTGCTTACACAGCTGACCAGGTTTGATCCCCAGAACCACGGACAGTCTCTGAGCCCTGCCAGGAGTGATCCCAGAGCCAAGAGAAAAAAAGGAAACGCTGAACATTGCTGGGTGGGTTCCAAAGTCAAAGAAATTGTTTTGAGTGGTGGAGGCTCCACCCAGCAATGCTCAGGGCTTCTTCCTAGCACCGCTTGGGGAGCCCTGTGTGAAGCTGGGGATCAAACCTGGGTCAGCTGCGTGCCAAGTAAGCACCCTTCCTGCTGTATTATGTCTCTAACCCCTAAGATCGCCACTTGAATAGTACTCAAGCATAGAGCCTTGTGTGGGTCCAAAAACCTACTCTAAAGCAGACCTGTTCTAAAACTCTTAGGAACTTTCCTTTGAAAGAAAACAGGCAACCAAACCCCACTGCTTACTTCACTCAGTAGCGGGGGGGGGGGGGGGGGGGGTGTAGTTTTCCAGACCCTCAAGCATGAGCTTTTCCTGTTCCAGCTCAGAGGGTTCCTGGGGTCGGGCTCCGTGTCCTGCCTGCTGTCCCGGCTCCAGCGCCCAGCCCAAGGCAGACGCAGTAGGGCCACGAGAGCATTCCTCGTCATACAGAATCGACCCAGTTTGCGTCCCGGACCCTCATGAATTAGTGGCAGAGCCTTCTGCCAGTGGCCTTTCAGAAGGGACAGGAGCCCATTCTGGCCGCCTTCTCCTGTGAGGGTGTCGATCCAGAGCAAGTCTCCAGATGCCCTGGGAGCCACCTGGGCAGCTGTGGTGCTGAGGGGCTGCCGCGAGTGTGCGGGGGGGCGCCCAGGCCTGTCACCTCCACCTCAGGACTCTGGCTCTGCTCCCTGGAGACACAGAAGGAACCAAAAGACTCAGTGGAACTCCAAGTACAAACTTTTATTTCTATTACAAGGATGTTAATAATTACAATAGCAAAATCAAAAGACAGGAAGGGGGCTCCGGTATGGTTCCGGAGCAAGCTAGGACACCTGCTCGGGCAGAGCCCCGCTTGGTCCAGGGTGAGGGGAGACGCTGGCCTTCTCGGTGGGAAAGCAGAAAAGACGAAACACACTCCCTCCCTGCAAACATGAGTGACGCCCACCCCTGGCCCCGTGCACTGCTGTCAGCCAGCGCCAGCTGAGGGACAGTCCTCACTGCAACTGGCCCGATGCGCCACGGGCTGCACACAGCAGAAGCCCGAACGCTAGAGGGGAGGGGTGGAACACAGGACAAGCTCCCCAAAACCCCTAGCTTAGGTCCCCACAGGGAAGAAAGAATCACTTGGCTGGTGGGTTTCCAGAAGGCGCGTCCACCAGAATTAGGCAGCACCGAGAACCAGTGGTGACAGGATGTCGAGAGTGAAGCCCTGGTGGGCTGCAAGGCTGTAACTTCAGGGCGAGCGCTCAGCCGCCACCTTCCCCAGTGGCCTCCCCGCTAACCCTCCCTCGCACCCCAAACTCCCACAGCACAATCGCGAAAGACACAACATGGCCGTAACCTAGAAAAGCGTCCTGAGGGCGGTGCTGTCACTCCTCTTCATCAGCACCCCCGGCTCCCGGCTGCTTCGGGGGTTTGGCCTGTTGGACAAGGAAAAACAAGTTCACGTAGAAGACGCGAAAACTACGCAAGGCTCTGCCGAGCCCTGGAAATGTCGTGTTTCTCTGGGACCGGCACAGTCCCACAGCCCCAGCCAGTGCTCGGGGAGCCCCTTACCTTGGCAGCCCTGCGGTAGCTGGCAGGGGCGGCGGCGACCCGGGCACTCCTGCCACTGGAAAAGAAGGGTTGGAAACCTGTTCCCGAGTGTGTCCCCAGAGCACGGGTCTGACCCCAGACTGTCCAACGCCCCCCCCCACCAGCTCTGCCAGCCCATTACTGAGCCACCTGGTACGCACAGCCAGGAGGGTCCCCTCCCCCCACCCCGAAAATAAGCCAGAACCTGCTGGAACCAAACACGAGAGGGCAGCTCAGCCAAACCGTAGCCGTGGAAGCCCAGGCAGTTACCTTGCTCCGAATCTCCCCGCCGGCCCACGGGGGAAGGAGGGTGCCAGGTTTTCAGGGTAGAGGGTCCGAGCGGCCGGGTTGTGCCCGGGGGCCGGGGCCCCGCCGAGGCTGCTCCTGCTGCGCCCCCGGGGGTCCTGGCTGTCCAGGTTGCTGAGCTTCAGCACCCGGGATGGGCTGAGCTGGCACGCAGGCCGGGAGCTCGGCGCGGCGGCCGACAGCTGGCTGCAGGGGGGCACCACACTGCTCAGGGGGCTGCCGGGGGCCAGAGGGTAGGCGGGCCCTTTCGCCTGCTTTGTGTTCTCCAGGTAGCCGAAGGACAGGTCACCTGCGAAGAGCAGAGCGCCAGCTGCAGGGGAAGCCCGCTGGGCTGCTAAGGCTGGGCTTCGGGGAGGAGCAAAGATGATTCTGGGCCAGGGAGAGCCGGAGGCGGCCTGGGTTCCATCCCCAGCACCCATTGGTCCCCAAGTCCCACTGGGAATGACCCCTGAGCACTGCATCAAGAGTAACCCGAGCACCACTGGGTGTGGCTTTTGATTTGACCCAAAAAAGGGGGTGAGGGTAGGTGGGGAGACAGGGTACAGGTAAGCGCTGGCCTTGCATGCGGCCAAGCCACGTTTGATCTCTGGTACCCCCTGTGGTTTCCCAAGCACTGCCAGGAGTGACCCGGTCTGGCCCAAATCTCACCCCCTCCACGAAAGGTTCTGTTCAACCTCAGCCACCTCTCCCCTAAGGATGACAGGAAACTAGCACCCGTGTCTCCAGGACGGGGTCAGGGGGACAGACATTACCAAGTCCTCAGCCAGCCTCCTACCTACTCAACAAGAGTGCAGCCAAGGGAGAACTCGAATGGACTCGAGAGCAGTTTCAGAAACGGTTTCTCCTATGCCTGCTTCTGAGGCTCCTAAATCTGTGAGCCCCAGGAGTGTTTCTTAGTTTGGTCTGTTTGGGGACCACACCCAGCGGTACTCATGACTTCCTCCTAGCTCTGTGCTCAGGGTGACCCTAGGGGTGTGGGTCTGCTGCACGCAAGGCAAACGCCCTGCTTGTTGTCCTGTGGCTCCGGCCTCCCCGCTGAGCCAGCTTCACGGCTGTCTCTGACACCATCCCCTGCAAAGCAGCTTGTCTCCAGGGAGTTCTGGTAAAGCCCCTTTAGAGCAGCAGAGAACAGTAAGGGAGAATGGTCCGACCGGACTGTAGCAAATGGACCGAAGGCAGGAGCCCAGGGCTCGATCCCCAGCATCACATATCCCCAAAACCAAAAGAGAAGGAGTCGGCTGGCCCGAGGCAGCAGGCTGGGCTCGGCTCTGGCCAATACCTTGGTGTCGGATGCGTCTCTTGGGCAGCTCCGGCGAGGTGGCTGGAGGTCGGGAATCCTGTCTGGGAATCCCCTCCATCACGTGGTAGTTTGCTGTGACTGGCCTTTGGTCACACTGGTCCTAAAAAGAAGAAGCAGTCACTGCCTGGGACTGAGTCATCCCTGCGGGGACAGGTGCAGTGACAGCACAGCAAGTTGGGTGGACACTGATCTGCTTGGCGGTCACTAAGGGGCTTTGGCCTAAGCGGAAGCACGTCGGGAACACAGCCACTGTTCCACTAAGCACCCAAAAGGCTGCTCATTCCCTGGCCTCCGGCTCCATCCTATGTGCTGTAGCAACTACAGACAGGGTACAACAGGGGCCAAGGGGGAGGACAGCGGGTATGAGCCTGCCCTACATGTGGGCAACCCGGGTTCCCTGAGGACTGCTGGATGTGGCCCCAAAACAAGAAGATGCCAGTAGTGCCTCCAGGCCTGCAGTGTTACTCTCCCCACAGCAAACAGAATCTGTCAGGAAGATACTCTCCTAGAAGGCTGTAAACCTGAGAAGGGACCTTCAACTGTGTCACCCAGCTCCTTCAGGCACAGATGTCCCCAGGAAGGGAGGAGGACCGACCGAAGGCCAAGCCTAAGGCAAAGGAAGCACTGGGCTCCCAGACCTTCGGGGGCGCAAGACCCCAGTGCCGCCACACTGGGGAGCATCTGCCTCTCACCTGGTGATGGAACAGCACCTCCTCCTCCAGCTGGACCCCACAGAATTCACACGGGATGATGACGCTGTCCTCTGCCGGGGCTGAACTTTTCAACCCCATCAGAGAGTCCAGCTGGTTACTTGCGGCCTCCTGCAGAAGCTTCTGGAAGATGACATCAGGGTCCTCTACCCCTCGAGGGGAAGGGCTGCCCACATTGAGTGGGGGTAAGGAACATGAAGGGTTACAGCTTGTCTGTCTCCAAAAACAGTGGGAAAGAGAGAGGTTAGGGGAAAATACATCCCTAAAACATTTTCTCAAAGTTACGAAATTTAAATAATGATTAACACTGGGGATATCAAGGGTGAAGAGAATACAAACCTAACACTCCCTCTGATTTTAAATTTTCCTAAAAGTATGGCACTAGGGATCAAGCCCAGAGCCTCCTACGTGGTGCAAGGCTTTGTTTTCATTTTGTGTGTTTCTGTGATTCTTTAGTCAGAAATGACTCGAGATTCTCCCACAACTCTACAGATACGAGCAGCTCTTCTGTTGTGTCATCCCTGCTAAACCTCCAGTGCTATTCGCAGACCAGATAGTAGAAGTATCCAAACATGGTATTATTCCCTGCTGGAGGTTGAGCCTCAGCCAGGAGAGCAGCAGGGCTACTTCACAGCTGTGGGAGTGCCTGGCCGGGCTCAAAGAGGAGGCACCGAGCGAGACGCTGGGGCAGAGGGCTCCCCCCTCCCTCAGCCCGTCGACAAACCCCAAAGACGGGTTTCTTATCATCCCTAACTGGACAAGAAACTTCAGGGATACAAAGAGATGCTTCCAGGGCCGAGCACACGCATGGCACGCAGGAGGCCTGGCTGTGAGTCCCCGTGTAGCTGGGGAACCGCCACGTGCCCCCAAGCACGGAGCGGCCGCTGAGCACTGTCAGGGAGGGCCCACGGGCACTCGAAGAGAAATGTCGATCATTCCAAAGTGGCCAGACGCCCGGAAGTCAGCGCAGCAGCTTGAAGAGCTGGCCTGGGGGCGCAAGCTCAAATCCTGGCACTGCCCTCACGGCCCAGAGGTGATCCGGCGCTGCCATGGTCTGGAATCCCGAGAAACGCTCAGACACATGGCCTGGGGGTCCCCCGCAGGGAGCGAGAGAGCTGCCCACGTCTCACCAGCTCAGGGAAAGCCCAGAACCTTCCTCAAGGGTCAGCCCCCATCAGAGAAAGAGGAAGAGGAGACGGCAAAGACCACACGGGGGTGGGGGGGGTGTGCAGCTGGGAGGGCGCTGGCCCTGCAGGTCCTTGGCACCACCTGGGGTCCCCCGAACTCCGCCAGAAATGTCCTTGAGTAGAGAGCCAGAAATGAGCCCTGAGCACCACTGGTTGAGGACCCCCACCCCACAAAATAATAAAAACCTCGGAGTCCAGCCAGGTGGTGTAAGTGCCAGAGTGCATGCAAGGCCCCTGTTTCACCCCCAGCCGCAAGTGGCCCCAGAGGACACGCAGGGTTAACCCAGTGGCCCCTCAAAACACCCGCACTGCACTGTAGCATTGTCCTCCCGTTCATCAATTTGCTCGAGTGGGCACCAGTAACGTCTCACAACAAATTGTGAGACCTGTCATTACTGTGTTTGGCATATTGAATACATCACAGGGAGCTTGCCAGGCTCTCCAAGAGGGGCAGAGGGGAGAGTGACCCTAAACAAAAAAGTTAAAAGTGGGCACGAGACTTGGGGAGCTCACCTGGCTCACCATACATACAGACACACTCTCTCTCTCTGTCTGTCTCTCTCTCTCTCTCTCTCTCTCTCTCTCTCTCTCTCTCTTCCGCCCCCCTAGGTAAGGCACAGTGGCTGGGGCCGCAGGGGCACTGTGCCTTTCCCAGGAGGAAGCAAGTTCTGCCCCCTTGCCCGCACACCAGTCTCAGCACCATCCATGCAGTTACCGCATAGACACAGTCCAGATGAGTGACACACCTGATGGTCGATGAGCAACTCCTCCGGGTACAGCTCCTCACAGAACTCGCAGGGCAGCAAGGTCTCACCGTCCGCACCTGCACGGCAGGCCATAGTCTCACGAGCCCACTCGCTCCAGGCCTCCTCCCACCCGCGGCCGCCTCCAGTATTGCTTAGAGGGGCTAGACAGTCTCCAAAGCTAATGACACAAAGGCTCTGGGAGAAGTAGCCCTGGTGTGGCCCCGCAAAAGTAAAACCCTAAATTGCAAAACTGCATTTTGAGAACAACAAACTCGGCGGGCTGGAGTGATAGCACAGCAGGTAGGGCATTTGCCTTGCACACGGCTGACCCTGGTTCGATTCCCAGCATCCCATAGGGTCCTCTGAGCACCGCCATAAGTAATTAATTCCTGAGTGCATGAGCCAGAAGCAACCCCTGAGCATCGCCGGGAATGACCCAAAAAGGAAAAAAAAAAAAAAAGAAAACAACAAACTCTATGAGACATTATACACATGTGCAGAAAACTTGAGTTGATTTTCCTGATATTTGTAATATGCTTGGTCACATAGGTAAACAAGGGCTAACTTTTCAGCAATGCGTGTTTATAGGAATTTTTGTCTTACGCATCATTCTTAACTAGTTCACAGGGAGAAAAAAAAATCACTAGAAGAAAGTGGAAAATAAAATTGGTGATATAGACCAGAATATGTAGTCGGTGCTGCGGTTTGGTCGAACACGCCGCCTACCTGTATCGCTGATCGGGACACTGGGGCTGGCTCGGGACTGGCCCACCTCACACATGGCCTTCCAGAAGCCCTGCTCGGCCACACTGGGCAGCTGGCCTTCATTCTGCAGGCTAAGAGCCAACATGTAGTCCAGGTTTGCACTGTCTTCGCCGCCCACTCCAGGGGGCTGTCTGCTTCCATTTCTTTCCTGCCTTTCTTGTTCTTCCACTGGGGGGGAAAAAAAACTGGGGGCTGGAGTGACAGAACAGCGGGTGGACTCTACCTTGCACGCGGCTGACCCAGATTCAACCACCAGCATCCCACAGGGTCCACCAAGCACCTCCAGGCGTAACCCCTGGGCGTCATCAGGTGTGTCCCAAAAAGCCAAAATACATCTATATAGAACACTGGTTCAACATCCTGACATCACAAACGGTTCTCCAAGCACCACCAGGATTCATTCCTAAGCACAGGGCCAGGAACAGCCCAAGCACCTTTGGGCATGGCCCCCCCACCCCCAAAAATAAAATAAGGGGCTGGAGTGATAGCACAGCAGGTAGGGCATTTGCCTTGCACGCAGCCAACCCGGGTTCGATTCCCAGCATCCCATAGGGTCCCCCGAGTACTTCCAGGAGTAATCCCTGAGTGCATGAGCCAGGAGTAACCCCTGTGCATCGCCGGGTGTGACCCAAAAAGGAAAATAAAATAAAAGTAGAGAGTGGCCAGTGAGTTGGATTTCGTGCTTCACAGAAACCTCAGCCCACAGTCAGTCTGATGGCAAATATTAAGTGCGCCGTGATGAAAGGCTCCACTATTCCTTCCCTAGAACAGGAACTCAGACGCAATAGACGGGGCCTATGGAGAGGTCATGCTTCCTGCACTCTGGAGCATGACCGAAGCAGGCCCAAACTCGACTCCCAACTCGCCACCCCGCCACCCACGTGCCCTGCAGCTGCCTCAGCCCAGGTGCCCTTCCTGTCACCACCCGGCCCAGCGGCTGCTCCGATCCAGCCCACTCGCGTTACTGAGCCCGGCGCGGACTCACGTCGGCTGCTGCTGTGCCCCAGAAACTGGGACCCCACGTCCCTTCGCTCGGGGGTCCCGCCGTGGAAAAGGTCCGACTCGAAGTCCCTCAGGGGCCGTCGTGGGAGTCGGGTAGGGGGGTCCAGAGCCTCGATCTGTCTGAGGAGCTGGGAGGCGATCCAGATTCCGTCCTGGCCCCAGGGCGCGTCGTAGGTGTCGGGAGACGGGGGCTCCTCGGCCCGCTTGGCCTCCCCGGCCTGGCCGCAAACCGCAGGGTGGGCCTTGAGGTCCTTGACCAGGACGTTGCGCCCGCAGGTGCCACAGAGCTCGGTGCGGGCGCCGCAGTAATCCTCATGCTCCTGCAGCCTGACCACGGCCAGCTCCAGCTCACAGTGCTGGCACCGGGCCAGCCGCAGTGGACACTCGGCCTCCTGCAACACAGGGGCATCAGTGACCTGAGAAAGGCCACGCCAGGGCTGACCACTACTCTGGGCTGTCCGCTTGGGGGCCGGGGGCTGAAGGAACTGTGCAGTGTCAGGGGTTGAATCTGAGGCTCCCACATGCCCCGGCCACCAGCTCGGCTCTCTCCTCCAGTGCTGCTGTTTCCCAGGCCCCCGCTTCCCCCCAGAGTTGGGATTAAGCCCAGGCTCTCACGAGGTCACACGTGAGCTCTGCCCCTAGCTGAGTCTTGCCCCAGGCCCTGGCATGATTTTCTACGCGTTAAAAAAAGAAGAAAAATAAATAAAAGCTTCTAGGTACGCGAGTGATTGTATGGGGGGGTAGGGCTCTTGCCTTGCACGTAGCCGACCCGCATCCCCCAGAGTCCCCACTAAGCACTACCAGGAGTCATTCCTGAGTGCAGAACCAGGTTGTTCTCCTGAGCATCGCCAGGTGTGACCCCAAGAGCATAAATAACTAAGTCAGCTTGCGAGTCAGGAAGGTAGCGACCCCAAGCAACTGTCCAGGAGCAGTCCCTGAGCACTGTAAGGTGTGACCCAAACGCCAAAAGCTAGGAGGAGGGAAAAAGTGAGGAATCAGCTCCTGGAAAGCTCAGACACCACATGCTCATCTGACAGGCACCACAAGATCCTAAGTCCTCTTTTTCCTTTCCCCTGATGTATGGGCAAAGAGTCCTAGAAGAAAGCTGTCCACCCAGCTACTCCCAATCATTTGGCGTCCATATTACAGAGAGCCCAGAACCAGCTGGGAAAGCCACGCAGCCCACTGGGGCCCCCAGACGCGCCCTGCGCCCGCACACACAGGCCCACCAACCTCATGCTTCTTCAGCTGCCTCTTTTCCAGCTTCTTATTGCACTTGCAGGTGACCTACAAGAAGCAGCAAGGCGTCAACCGACCGAGGCCCACCCGCCGCCCACACCCCCCGGGCTGGGGCCTGACCTGGCAGTGGTCTGCGGCCATGTGCGCCTCCATCTCTGATTTGGGACATGGCTCCTTGCAGACGGGACACACGCCGATATTCCTCTGACAGTGGATCTCGTGGATAGTAAAATTAAACACGGGAATCTCTCTTTTGCTACCAAAAGAAGACAGGCATCACTCCCGGCACCTCAGGTCCCCTGGGCACCTCCAAAAGAGACCCCAGAGCACTGAGTAGGGAGTAGGCCCTGAGCACTCATTGGTAGGACTCAAAACCAAGAGTTATATTCTGAAAAGTTTTCGTTGTTTGGGAGCAGCTTGAGGCCATACCCAGTGGTACTCAGGGACTATTCCTGGCTCCACGGGGCTCTGCGTTTAGGAACCACTTCTGGGGGTGCTCTGGGAACTAGGCCGTGCTGGGGGAATCCATGCTCGGGACCATGCGGTACCAGGGACTGAAGCAGACCCCCCCACCCCCGGCCTGGAGGCTTCGTGCTTTCTGTACAACGCTCCCGGGGAGAAGCTGCGTGGCCAGTGGTGTTTCCTCTCGAAAGCTGCCTCACTTCAGTGCCAGGGAGAGTTCTGCCTATGCACCTGAGGGATTCGGGGCAAACATCGAGTTCTTCAATCCATTTTGACTTGACTGTTGTGCATGGCGTTAGAAAAAGGCCTGAGTTCTCATGTTTTCACACGTCAAAGACTGAGGAACCATACACTGAGGACTCGTCTCTGGATTTTATTTTATTTATTTTTTTTTTTTTGCTTTTTGGGTCACACCCAGCAATGCTCAGAGGTTCCTCCTGGCTCTGCACTCGGGAATCACTCCTGGTGGTGCTCGGGGGACCCTGTGGGATGCTGGGAATCGAACCCGGGTTGGCCGCGTGCAAGGCAAACGCCCTCCCCGCTGTGCTGTCGCCCCAGCCCCTGTCTCTGGATTTTCAATTCTATTCCACCAACCTGAGCTCGGGCCTTACTCCAGTATGAATTTCTATTGCTTGGTGGCACTGTTTGAAGTTGGGGAAAGTGATGCCTCCCATCTCCCTTCTCCCAAGGACTGTGCCATCGTCAGGACTGTTCCATCTGTTTCCTTGGAACCCGCCCTGGGCACCGTCATCGGGGCTGAGCTAACTGGATGCGGTAACGCTCAGGGGCGTACTGCCAATCTGATGAAGCCAACCTCCCAATCGAAGAGCTGCTGGAAGACTTCAGACTTGCCTCTCTTAGAACATTCTCCCCAGCACCACAGGTGGTCCCTTGAGCCCACCAGGAGTGAGCCCTGAACACAGCTGATGTGCCCCAAAACACAAAAACACACCTAAGAAATAAGAGATATTTCTTAAGATTCAGTTCCTTACCAGTTGTCGCAGAGTCGTGTGTCCGGGTCATCCAGGAATTCAGCCATGTCTGCTCTTCCAGGAAACTATAAAGGAAGAAATTCCGAACTTTCAGTTTCATTTCTGCCCTGAGGATGACATGCAAAACACGAACCAGGAAACCACTAAACAGAAATGTCACCAATGCTAGAATGTTAACACACTTTTAATGTCCAACATCCCACACCTTTCCATAACTTTTAAATTTTCATGTAAAAAAATTTTTACTTGAGGCTACAGAGATAGTATAGCGTGGCAGGGGGCTTGCCTCACATACAGCCAATCCAGGTTTGATCCCTGGCACCCGTATGGTCCTCCAAGCCACACCAAGAGCGATCCCTAAAAACAACCAGAAGTCAACCCTGAGCACTGCTAGGTGTAGGCACCCCCCAAGAAAATTTTTAGAAAAGTGTAAAATTAATTTTACTTACAAAAAAAAAGCAAGAATTTTTTTTTCAAATACCCCCGAATTGTATTAACCACAGTAACAATTAACCACAGTAACAATTAAAAAAAAGAGGAAATAAACATTAAAGCAATACAAAACTAAAAACTAGTCCTCAATCACCTCACTAATGCCTTTTTGCTGCTTGAGAATCCAATCGGAAACCCCAACACTGCATTTTATTATCTCTCCATAGTCTTCTCTGATCTAGGACATTTCTTCAGTCTGCCCATCTCTTTGTTTTTTGTGGAGGGAGAAGAACTTGGGCTGCTGATAGTCTGAGCACTCCCAGTCCAGTGCTCAGGGCTATCCTGGCAGTGCCAGAGACAGAACCCAGGGCCTCCTGAACTGGACACTCCAGCCCTTTGCATGCTCTCGGCCCTGGACTTTACCCTCACAGTGGTGGGGGTGTGCTGGCCACTGAGTGTATAAAAACACTTCATGGGGCGGAGCGATAGCACAGTGGGGAGGGCGTTTGCCTTGCATGCGGCCAACCTGAGTTCAATCCCTGGCATCCCATATAGTCCCTTAAGCACCGCCAGGAGTAACCCCTGAGCATCACTGGATGTGATCCAAAAAGAAAAAATAAATAAATAAAATAAAACACTTCATTTGGGTTTGCTCTAAGTTTTCTCCTGATTAATGTGCTTTGGGCCAAAGTGCTCACCTGAAGGTCTTGTTAGAAAGCACATTGCGGGACTGGAGCGATAGCACAGCGGGAAGGGCATTTGCCTTGCACGCGGCCGACCCGGGTTCAATTCCCAGCATCCCATATGGTCCCCTGAGCACCGCCAGGGG
>JAOXYA010000016.1:7298039-7314785 GCA_028565675.1 Sorex palustris | reverse complement strand
CGGAGGAATCGAACTCGGGTCGGCCATGTTGGCTGCGTGCAAGGCAAACACCCTACCGCTGTGCTATCGCAGCCGGCCTAAGTCTTCAGTTACCTCCCTGAAATCATAAAACGGTCCTAAACCATTGACACTTGTTTCTCCATATTCCTGGGTAATTTGTCCTAACTGTAAGCCGCCTGTTACAATGTTACAGTCAGCGGGCTGATACTCCTCCACCCTGGGGACCATCTGCTCAGTGGACACAGCACAGATGCTGGGCTCCCAAGTGATGTTGAGGACCAGAGCGAGCGCTCTGCCGCCAGGGTGCCCCTGTTCATTGCAGGAGCCTCAAAAGGGAAGAGAGAGGGGAAAGAATGACTTTTAAGGTTGAAATAATTATTTGATAAAATGGTGTCTATGTATATGAGAGAAAGATTGAAAGGCGAAAAGCTTGTAGTAGTAAAATTTAAAAGTCAGTGCATGGAAATTTTAGCCACTTTTCCTGACTGTAGAGGTAGATTATAAAATTCAGTGTAAATCATACCTTTCCGACTTCCAAAAGGCCCTTAGATTTTGTGTGTGTGTGTGTGTGTGTGTGTGTGTGTGTGTGTGTTTGAATCTCTCAATCTCTCTTTGCCTCTTTTATAGATGGAGATGTTTCTCACACTAATGGAAATTATTTGTGTTTTTACTGTTTTTGGTTTTGCGGCCATACTAGGCCATGCTTGGGGTCTACTCCTGGCTCTGCTCAGGAATCATTCCTGGTGGGGCTTGGGGAGACCATATGTGGTGCAGGATCTAACCTGTGTTGGTCACGTGCAGGGCGAGCTCCCTGCCCGCTGCACATTCTCTCTGGTCCAGAGATAGCACAGTGGGAAGGGCATTTGTCTTGCATAATCAAACTTGGGTTTGATTCCCTGCATCCCATATGGTCAATCACTGCCAGGAGTGATTCCTGACTGCAGAGCCGGGAGTAACCCTTGAATATGCTGGGTGTGACCCCAAAACAAAAAACAAAAGTCAAAAAACCAAAAAATAAAAAACAAAAACTCTCTCCAATTTCCTGAGCATTATTAGAAATTTTTTTCTTGTTAATAAAAACTGCATTAATGGGCGCTAGAGCGATAGCACAGCGGGTAGGGCGTTTGCCTTGCACGCGACTGACCTGGGTTCGATTTCCAGCATCCCATATAGTCTCCTAAGCACCGCCAGGAGTAATTCCTGAGTGCAAAGCCAGGAGTAATCCCTGAGCATCGCCGGGTGTGACCCCCCCCCCAAAAAAAAAAACCCAAAACTGCATTAATGTCAAGAGGTACATAAGGTTTCCGTGTGTGGGTGTTAATATAATTTGTTTAATTATCTCAGTTTTTAGTACAAAGGATAGTTTGGGGTGTTGGATTTGGTTTTGTTTTGGTTTAGGAGCCACACCTGCTGATGCTCAGGGTTTACTCTTAGTACTCAGGAAGACTCGGCGGTGCTCAGGGGACCATGTGTGATGCAGGGGATTGAAGCTGCGTGCAAGGCCAGTGCCTTCCCCGCTGCCCTCTCACTGCGAATTGAATTCTCACTCTCGGTCATACACAGCAAATGCTCTGCTCCTGAGCTCCATCCCTTGCCCCACTGTTTTAGTTGACATGTGTAAGCGTTTGAATTTTGATAGGCCAGGAAAAGTTTTATCATTTTAGTATGGTTATTCATGAACAAATTGGGTTTTTTTTTTTCCTGTGCTTTGGGGGACTTTTGGGCCGCACCGAGCTGTGCTTAGGAGCTGTTCTTGACTCAGCTCAGGAGAGGCTCCTGGCAGTGCTTGAGGGACCGTATGCTGTGCTGGGGGTCAGCCCGGGTCGCCTACGTGCCAGGCAAGCACCTTAACTCTCACACTGTCTCGCCAGCCCCTGAAAGAGCAGGTTTCCTTCCAGTTGTCCCTTTGGGCATCCTGCTACTAGAATTTCATACGGAAGGGCAATGTCTTAACTATAGCGGGTGCTAGAGAAAGCCTGTCCAGGGAAGTTTGCTGGGCTCTAGTCCTGAGTGTCACTAGAGGGTCCATAGCTTTTCTCTAGGAGACCTGGCCGCTGGATGTACTGAGGTGCTTTTGTTCCGGAAGTCCCTGTTTTGTATCAGTTTCCCTTCTCGAAGCTCACTGGTGCGTCGGGGTGATGGTGTCTGTAATCTGGTTGTGCTCCTGAGAAACGTGTTCAGACGCCGCGCTCCTCTTCCGGTTGCAGGTGATGAGACGGCCGTGTGGCAGGCCCTGAATTTGCTGGAGGAGGGACTGGCGCACAGCCCCTCCAATGCCCAGTTCAAGCTGCTGCTCGTCCGGATCTACTGCACGCTGGGGGCTTTCGAGCCCGTGGTGGATCTCTACTCCAGCCTGGACGCCAAGCACATCCAGCACGACACCATCGGGTGGGTACCAAGGGCGCCCTCAGGGCCCCGCCCCAGCAGCCGCTTCCCTGGGAGTCAGAGGGGTTTAGATCAAATAGTCGTCTGTTGAGGACTGGAGCCATAGTCCAGTGGGGGGGCATTTGCCTTTCACACAGCCAACCTGAGTTTGATCCCCGGCATCCCATAGGGGTCCCCAAACACCTCCAGGAGGAACCCCTGAGCTTTCCTGGTGTGACCTGTAGCACTGTCCTCCCATTGTTCATCAGTTAGCTTGGGCGGGCCCAGTAACATCTCCATTGTAAGACTTGGTGTTACTGTGTTTGGCGTATTGAATATGTCACGGGGAGCTTGTCAGGCTTTGCCGTGTGGGCAAGATACTCTCGGTAGCTTGCTGGGCTCTCTGAGAGGGGCGGAGAAATCGAACCCTGGTCGGCTGGGAGTTTGCCCTACCCGCTGTGCTATTGCTCCAGTCCCTGGTGTGACCTAAATGCCAAAAAAAGTAACTAGTTGAATGGAATGTTAAGGTATTTCATAAGTCCTATCGTTTTGTGGCATATCTAAAATTTGCACAATTTAGAAATGGTAAAAGTTTTCAGAGACATGCTAAAACAGCTCTATACTTTAAATCCTTTTTCTTTTTTTTGACATTTTGGGTCACATCTGGCGATGCACAGGGATTACGCCTGGCTCTGCACTTAGGGATTACTTAGGGATGCTGGGTTTGATCCCCGGCATCCCATAGGGGTCCCCAAACACCTCCAGGAGTAACTCCTGAGTGCAGAGCCAGGAGGAACCCCTGAGCGGTGCTCAGGGGACCATATGGGATGTTGGAAATCGAACCTGGGTCGACCACGTGCAAGACAAACACCCTACCTGCTGTGCTATCACTCCGGCCTCTGAATCTTTTTACTTGGCTCATGTTCTTTTGAACCTTGAGGTTAAGGTTGACGATAGACTTTACTTGTTGGTCTCAGAAATCTTCCTGTGCTCTATCTTTGGTTTCTGGGCCACACCCAGAGGTTGTCAGGGCTGACCCGGGCTCTCTCTCCCCATCTCTTGGGCCCCCAAAGATCCTTTCTCAAGCAGGTGTGTTTCTTCCTCTGCTAGTCTCAAAACTCGTGTTTCATTAATTAGCAACATTTAAGAAGGATAGAACTCTGTCTTCCATGAAACTGAATTAGCTTTACTTTTTTTCATTTTTCAATGAGAGTGGCCATTCTTTGGCAGGATGCTTCTTGCTTTCCTGTATGGCTGGTCTTTTCTTTGCTGTTGGATTTGAAATGTGTCTGCCACTAGAGGTGACCCCGTAATACTGTTTTCCCCGCCTTTCTTCCTCCAGTTACCTTTTGACCCGCTACGCTGAGTCCCTCGGCCAGTATGCTGCTGCATCCCAGTCCTGTAACTTCGCACTCAGGTTTTTCCACTCCAACCAGAAAGATGTAAGTACGAGAAAAATGATTGATTTTGTTTTTGTTTTGGGGCCACAGCTGCTGGTGTGGAGGGGGCTGTTCCCAGCTGTGCTTGGGGGGCCCTGTCGTGCCGGGGATGGATCAGGGCTCCGGCCTGTACAACCATCTCCCGGGCCACCAAGAAAAGATCTTTCTAACATGATTTTTGGCTGCTTAAAGAGCACCATTTGGAGAGCATCTTCCCAGTGTTACTCGTGCTCGGGCACGGGGCACTGTGTTGTATTATAGGCGTCCTTGGGCTGTTACCGACTAGCCAAGGTTTTTTTTTTTTTAGTTTGGGGTTTTGGGGCCACACCTGGTGGTGCGTGGGTGCTGCCGAAGAGGCACAGTGCTGGAGCGGGCCCCCTCCCACCTGTCTACTCGAGGCCCCGGGTCACTGGTGGTGGTTAGAGTGAGCGTGTTAAACAGAGCCACGTAGAGGTACAGTTAACAATCAGAGTCAGTCTCGATGCCTCTTGGGTCTTTGACTTGAGTCTCTCACGCTTGCTCTATGTGGGTGGTACTCGGGGACCCGGCAGAGCCAGGATGGAGCCCTGGGTCAGCCCTTGGCAAGTTCTTTGACCCATAATCTAGTTTCTCTCTCTTTTTCGGGGTGGGGGGTGCTGATGCCACGCCCAGCGATGCTCCAGTTACTCCTGGCTCTGCACTCAGGAGTCATTCCTGGCGATGCACAATGCATGGAGTTGCATAGGGGATGCCTGGGATCAAACCTGGGGCGGCTGTACTGTGCATCTCCAGCCCCAAGTCTTTTCAGTGGCTCTGAGCGATGGTCGGTAGAGTTTGTAGCTATGTTAGAAGCCATTTAAAATCCTGTGACAGGGGCTGCTCTCTGCTCTCTTGATGCATTTGTTGTTTATCAGTTGTCATTCTCTTTGCCAGCAGCTAATGAGTGCAGGCACGTTTTCCTCAGATTATAAAATTGGCCAGTTGACAGACATCTCAAGAAACATGTCACTGGCCTTTTCTTTTTCAAAGGAGCAATGAATGCCGAGGTTCTTTGTGCCATTTGAAAGGAGAGGATTTCCACCGTATTTTTTACCACAACTTATTTTTACCTGTCAGTTAAACTGAAGTTTCTAGTCAGTCAAGGAAATTACGTGGATAGGTGCATTTCTTGCCGGCCCCTGCCTCCTTGGTTCTCTTGTGCTGCTTAGGCCCTGGAAGTTGACCCCGCCAGATGTCTGCTCACAGCCATTCCATTTGAATGGTCCAACAGTGAAGGAACCTGGCCAGGAAGGTGGTTTCCTCCTGGCAAATAGGATCATTCAAGCCAGACCAGGAACCCTGACTGGAATGTTGGGGGTTGTCTGCCATCTGTTTAAATGGCTTGTTTTTAGGTTTTGGTGTTTGAGCAGGAGTCGCCTCCCGCGCGTTGCCCCGAGCTCTCGGGCGGGCTGGAGCGTTTCTGAGCAGTGCCGGGGGGCCGCTTCTCAGCTGTTACTCTGGACAAGCTTTTAGGGTCTGCCCCAGACGAATTACCGGTGAGGGGCAGTGAGCCGCTGTCCTCCTGGCCTCCCGCGGGGCTTCCTCCTCCCCCGACCTCAGCGTCGCTCTGGTCAGGTCGCCTGGTGCCGTGGCTTGACCCCAGAGGAGAGGACGCCCTAGTCTGTCTGCTCACGGTGCTGGGTGGCGCATGGGCGGCCCCTTGGGCTCTGACACTGAGCGCGAGCAGACAGTTGAGACACTGGTTCCGTGTGTTGCTGTGTTTGAGGATTGTTGCTTACACTTTGTTTTAAAGACATGTCAATGGCAACAAAAAGTGTTATTTGAATAATTAAGTCTCTGTATTTCTAAAAAGGGCTTGCACAGTTGATTCACCAGAGAATCCTCTTCAGAGTTGGGTTTTTCATCTTACTTGCTTTTTGTGTTCTGGGCCACTCCCGGCTCTGTCCTCAGGGGGCAGCCACAGGCAGGCAGGCGCCTGGCCTGTTGGATTTTTGGCTCTCCAAACTCCGGTTCAGTTTCGTTTCTGAGATAGCTTTTTGCCATGGGGTCAAACATGTAAATAAGGAATTAATCCAAACCTAGTGGCAAGTTTCTCATCAGTTTGTAATTCTTCAAAAGTATTCTGAAATCACCTACTGCTCTTGATTTGGTCCGTAAAGACACATTATTTCATTGCAAATAAAAGTGAAGCTTTAAATTTTCTCACCCTGTAAGTACTATCTGGAATTGATTTGGAAACAAAATATACCACATTTACCCAAATCAAACCAAGCCAACACTACATATTGTATGTGCGAAAAGAGGCCACCCCAGGAGCACTTTTGAGAGCGCTTTTGTATCTTGTATTTCGCTCATGGTTGGCTGTGGCAGGGATCCATGTGAGTATGTGTGAGCCATATTCACTCACCGGTGATGTTCCATTGATCTGGACAGATACTTAACAAATATTATTCACTGTGGGGTTTTTGAGCCACACTCAGCTGTACTCAAGAGTTACTCCTGGCTCTGTGCTCAGGATCACTCCTGGTGGTGCTCAGGGACCACATGTGGTGCCAGTGATTAAACATAGGTCATCCACATGCAAGACAAGCGTCCTACCCATTATTCTCTCTCTCTCTCTCTCTCTCTCTCTCTGTCTGTCTCTCTCTCTCTCTCTCTCTCGCCCCTATTTTCGTTATCACTAAGAAGATGGGTTTAACTAATTATTACAGTGAGTGATTTGTGGGGAGGCAAAAACATTCATAATACAGCAGGGTAAAAACGCTCTTAGCCCTGGACCCTGAATCCCGCTGGCGGACAGTGGAGAGTGTGGACCATTTCCTTAGCGCTGTGCGAGTGATCCCGTGGCAGTGTGAGGAAGCGCTTCTCTAAAGTTCGTGCTGTGCCCTGCGTCTTTTCCCCTTAGCTTGGGGATCCAGATGTGTGTCAGTTCTCACTGAGCTTTAAGGAGGACTCAGACACCCTTCATGGAAAAGCTGTGGTTTGCTTTTGTCAAGCGTTCTGTGGAACTGTGTTACATTGGGAAGGTCTAAACAGGAGTTTCTTTTCTGGAAAGGTTATTGGTAGGTGTCATCTTACCTCTAATAGATTCTGCAAATTAGGGCTGGCTTTTCATGTCTTCCAAAGTTATTTCTATGCTTCTAAAGTTACCTAGAAAAAGCATTCATGATTTCATGATGATTATTCAGGGGGCCGATGTTCATATAATTTTACTAATTTTTGCAGTGACCAGGGTTCATCTGTATAGGATGTGAATAGTTTCATTGTTACGTAAATGATACTGCAGATAGTTTTTGGGTACTTGGAAACCTTTCAGGTGTGTGTCCCAGCATTGCCTGCATAGGGTGTCATTTCTCTGGGCTCTGGGGCAGGTTTAGCCTCGGTGCTGTGGGAGCCGCTGATGAGGGCAGGGTTGGCTTCAGTGCTGTAAGAGCTTCCCGGCCTTTGCTGACCGGTGCAGGGTTGGCCTCGGTGCTGGGGGGCCCTCGGCCTCTCCTGACTGCAGCTTTAAAGGCCTTTCTGGGAAGGGGCAGACAGCTGCACTCAGCTTCTCAGTCTGGTAAAGGACCTTTCCTTTTTGTTGCCCTTATGTTTCCATTTTAAAAGCTGTTCCCTTTTTTCTAAAGAGGTATCCTATGCACCACTCAAATGAAAACCGCCTTTGCTTGGTACGCTGGGCTTCTTCCTGGAATCAGAGCAGATTCGGGAGTGTGATTGATAGATTGACCCGAATCACCAATGTCTCCTCATCCATTGCTGGACGTAGGTTCCTAACCAGCTGGTTTTTGTTTCAAGCTCTGACTTCCTGTTGCAGAGACTGCCAGGAGCCTTGCTGTGGCCCCCACCAGAGACCGTAGCTGACGTGCGTGAGTGCCTTGGCCTCCGCCGTGGCCGTGACTTTGTCCTTTAAGCAAGCTAGGAGGTAGATTGAGCTTGTACAGACAGTCCTTCTTTAAACCTGCAGGATCACAAGTAATCTTTTTAATTTTCTTGTGTCCGTCCGTCTTTAATTTCTCCAGATCCTGCAGGCAAACAGCTCGCCGAGGTGTCCCATGGGGGTTTAAAAGCCGCTTCGAATGCAGTTGAATTAGCGCCCGTGGCGCAACCCTGCGGCCTGCCATGAACCCTGCGAGGCTGTGTATCAGAGGGTACGTTGTTGACTATTGGCCTATTTTCCTACTGGGCAGGTGATTCGGACACGACTCAGGTGGGGGCACAGAGACGGACTCTGGGCAGACATTGGCGCCTGGCGCTCTTGGCTCTGCCCCACGGCTCAGGCCCACATCCCGGGAACGGTCTTTCCCAAGCTTCCTGTCTGCCACAGAACTTCCGTTCGGAATTCTCTAGCTTGCCTCTGTTCATAGCATTTCATCCTATTTCCCAGTCAGTCTAGTTCAGCACGTGGGCTGAGTGTTCTCTTCATTGTGCATGGAATTTTCCAGCAGCGGTCTAGGGGAGTTTGGATGAGCAAGGAATCCTGTGTTGGAAGTCTTTCTGTCCTCAGGATGGGCTCGGATGAATGCTCACGGGTTCTGCGTCTGGTGTCTGCTGTGCCGCTGTCTTGTGCCTAGGGCCCTGTGCTTGGGACGTCAGCTTCGGGAGTGAATAAACTAAGGCTAGGAGCCGCCTCTCTTCCTCTCTGCGGGAGAGTCTCACCGGGGCTGTTGGGAGTGTGGATAGGTCATTCTGATGCTCGGGGCATCTTCACATAAAACCACAGCTTACGTTCGATGCTGACAAACATGGAGTGGTATCCCTTCCACCGATGGCACAAACCACATTTTGACTGATGTAATTAAGCCTTTAGTCACCTTGAATGGAAAGGCGACTCTGAAAGGAGTGCTGGGGGCAGCAGATTGTGGACCGGCAGGAGCAGTAAGAAGACGCCCGACTCAGGAGTAGGAAAGAAGCAAAAGAGAATTGAAAAAATGTTCTTGTTGGGCATCTCCTTAGGATCTCAGGGGCCACGTGTCCTGCAGAGCCCGGGGGCTCTTTGGTGCCGGGGAGCAAAGCAGGGCCAGCCGCTGCACACACACTCTCCTTACTCCGAATAGACTTTGGCCCGAGACCTGGCAGAGCTCAGATTCAGCCTCTTTTAGTTTGAGTGTTGTGGGGTTTTGGCTGGCAAGGTTTGCTCTCATTGATGGATCTGCGAAATATTTATACCTTGGCGATGTCTTTCCTTCCTTCCCAGACCTCAGAATATATTATTCAAGCTTACAAGTATGGTGCGTTTGAGAAGATCCCAGAGTTTATCGCTTTTAGGAACAGGCTGAATAATTCTCTTCATTTTGCACAAGTTCGCACCGAGCGGATGTTATTAGACCTTCTACTTGAAGCAAATCTGTAAGTATTTTCAAAGGGTCAGAGCTTCTGGGTGGGGAATGAGTGGGCCTGAGCTTAGGAAGGCTGGCAGGAGTCAGGGAGGGGAGGGGCAGGGAATGAGCGTGGTCGTGCCTGGCAGTTGTTGGGGGCCCCGCTTCAGTTGCCCACTGGGATTGCAGTCGTGGGGCTTGGGGAGGTGATACTGGTGACTCCTTTGGTTTGGAAGACACCTTCTCTCTGTGTAGCACCGTCTGTGTTTGGTTCCGTTTCACCGTTTAGGAGACTTTACTTCCTTTTGGTGTTTTGATCTCTGGGGCACGCTTGACAGCGCCCAGGAGCTGCTCCCAACTCTGGCTGGGGGTTGTTCCCCGGGACCTGGGGGACCATGTGGTTCCACGTCCAAGCCCCGGGCCTCTCCCGCATGTAGACGTGTGCTCGGCCTTCTGAGCTGTCTCTCCATTCAGCTCTGACTGACTAGTAGCAAGTTGGCCCCTGCTGACATGTATCCCTGGCTGTTCTCCCCATTGAAATAATGTGTAAATATGTCTTCTATGTCACAGATCAACCAGCTTAGCAGAAAGTATAAAGGCAATGAATCTTCGGCCGGAAGAAGATGACATTCCATGGGAGTCCCTGCGAGATAACAGAGACCTGAATGTTTTCTTCAGCTGGGATCCAAAGGACAGGTGACTGGCCTCACTCTCAGGCTCGTTTTTACAGAATTGGAGGGAATCTGTGATTCAAAATACAACTCCCACCCCCCCTCACAAAGAGATACCGTGTTTTCTGTAATAAATACAAAGTGTAGGCTCTTCAGATGAAAAAAATCTCATCCCAGTGTTGGGATTGAGTGACTAGAAACTCAGCCATCCAAGCCTATGTGAAATCGTACTGGAGAGATCGCTGTGTGGGGCACGAAATAGAGCAGGGGACAGAATCACACAAAAAGGAGACTTTGGGCTCTGCACTCAGACGGGTTTCCAGAGGGAACACGGAATGGGCCTTCAAAGGGTTTAGGGGTCTTTGTGGACCGTGGAGGGATCCTGGGACTATGGTGGTGGGTGAGCGGGTGAGCGGGTCACATGCAGAGGTATGGAATCGCTCAAAGCACGACCTGCTGACTTGGCTCAGATAAAAATAGAATTTAAAAAGGTCATGTATTAAATATTATAGCTCTGGAACCGGAGCACTAGTACAGCAGGTAGACACTTGCTTTGCATCCAGTTGACTTGGTTCTGTTCCTCACACCATATGTGGTCCCCGTGAACTGTCAGGAGTAATCCCCGAGCATGAGCCAGGAGTAAGCCCTGAGCACTGCTTTGTGGGACTCCAAAACCAAAAATTAAAACTATAACTTCAGAGATTCTGGCAGGGGAAAAAAATGTATGCATGTGCACGCATGCACATACACACACACACACACAAATTTCAGTTTTTCAGTCATTTGAATTAGCTGGGGGTTAGGGGTGTTGCTCGGGGGAAGGTGCGGGGCTACACTCCGGCCCTTTCGGCAATCCCTCTGACTTCACTGGAAATGGTTTTGGTTTTGGTTTTCAGGTTGTATTTGCCATGCTCAGGGCTTGGGGATTTGAACCAGGTTTGACAAGCATTAAGACAAGCACCTTAAAATCCTTGGACTGTCCAGCCCTTGAGTTTTTTGGTATCATCTATTTTTATTATTTTGGTGTTTGGGCTTTATCCTGGCTGTGCTCAGGGATCACTCCTGGTGGTGCCGGGTACCCTATGGGATGCCAGCGATCAAACCCCGGTCGGCCACGTGCAAGGCAAGTGCTCTGCCCATTGTACTATCTAGCCAGCTCCTATATTGTATTTCTATCAGAAAAATTTGTCGCTTAGGACAAAATGATGTTCTGGTAGGTGATGTCTTGCATTTCTGTCTTTTGGAGGCGCGGGCTCCCAGGTGGTATGTGGCCCTGGAGCCACCCTGGGGGTCTCATTCAACAGGATCTGCAGTTGATAAGGAAACAGCGCTGCTCGGACATCAAGGGCTTAGGGGGCCTGTGTGATGCTGGAGCGTGTATCGGGGTTGGACCCGGGCAAGGCCTGCTCCCTGACCCCTGTGCTTTGATCCCTGTAGCTTGCATTTTCAATTTCTGGGGCCCAGTTGTGTCGGGAGTGATTTGGGATGGTCCAGAGTCGCTCAGCTGAACTGACAGCTGGAACCGTTCAAAGCCTGACGGAAACCCGCAGCAGAAGGTCTCGAGGTCACACACAGAATACAGGACAGGCCGGGGCTGTGTCTTTCAGGGATGTTTCTGAAGAACACAAGCGGCTCTCCCTAGAGGAGGAGACCATATGGCTGAGGATTCGCTCCTTGACGCTGAGGCTGCTCAGTGCACTGCCGGGCCTCAGCCACCCCGCCGAACCCAAGAACTCGGAGAAGACCACGGAGAACGGCGTGGGAACTGGCATCGATGTCCTGCGCGCGCTCCTGCAGCAGCTGGAGGCCGCCCTGGAGAAGGGCGTGCGCTTCATCGAGAGGGAGATCCAGGTACGCGGCCACCGCTCACGGGCAGAACTGGGACTGGGATTGGGGATGTGGCTTGGAGACGCCTCTGGCCACGCGTGTGTAGAGACCTGGTCTTGCCCCCACCCTACCCTCCCCCCACCTCCCCTGCACTGCCCTCCCCGCCCTCCCCCTTCCCCCCTACTGCCCTCCCCACCTCCCAGCACTGCCCACCCCACCCTCCCTAATCTCCCCACACTGCCCCTCCCTCCCTCTCCCCTCCCCACATGCCTCTTCCACCCTCCACACCACCTACTGCCCACCCTCCCTCTCACCTCTCCCCCAACTCCTCTACATTGCCAGGTATGGTCTGAGGATCCCCACCTTAACACCTGAGTGTGTGACCCAACAACAATATAAAAATAGGAATTTGTGTGAATAACAAGAATAATACATTTTCCTGCCTTGTGGAATTTACAGGGGAAAAAATATATAGGTAGAAATTGCCCAGATACTGAAACTGGAAAGTAAGGAAAAGGGAAATTGTGTTCGTAATGACTATCAGCAAATTGACTGGACATTTCTTTCTTTTTTTTTTTTTTTCTTTTTGGGTCACACCTGGCGATGCTCAGGGGTCACTCCTGGCTTTGCACTCAAGAATCACTCCTGGCGGTGCTTGGGGAACCATAAGGGAATCTGGAAATCGAACCCGAGTCGGCCGCATGCAAGGCAAACGCCCTACCCGCTGTGCTATTGCTCCAGCCCCTGACAGGACATTTCTGTTTTGATGACTTAAGTTTTTTGCTAGCTGCTCAGAGTCAGTAAGGCATGTTTTCTTGTTTGGTTTGATTGCAGGGACATGTGAGACACATCACATTTTCTTTGTTTTTCAGTACCCTTTCCTTGGGCCCGTACCTTCCAGAATGGCCGGGTTTCTCAGTTCCGGCTGTTCCCAGTGCCAGACCAGCTCTTTCCACCTCCTGAGTGATGTTTATGAGCTTGACGTCAACGGCTTAGGTAAGTGCGCATGCGGCCTCGGGTTGGACCAGGTCTTCGTCAGTAAAAAACTCAGTCAGCGCATCAACATAACCACAGGTAGCTTGACACACTAGGGAGGAGGTGCCTGGAAGGCGTCTGGGGCCTAATGGGATGACACAACCTCACGCCAGAGGTTGACAGCTCCCAGATTTGTTGAGGTCGGGTTGGGTGTAGTTCTTTACTCAGAGTGAAGCCATAAATGTGGAGCAGAGTGTCCAAGCTGCCAGGCCAGTGAGAATCACAGATGCCCTGGGAGACGGTGTTTTTCAGCCAGGGGCAGCGGCAGGAGTGCCAGGTTCCAGCCCCAGCTGGGAACTGTTGTCTGTTTCGAGGGCTGCTGGGTTTTGGTCACTTCGAAGCTGTAAACAGTCTGGCCCGTACAGAATCTCAGAAAGCCTGCATGTTTCTTTTGCAAAACTCCCCTGTCCTCCATCAGCGCACCTCTTTGTGTTATCTTTGGGTCTTAAGAGAAGAGAGAAGGGCCTTACCCGTGTCTTGCTTCCAAGGGTTGATCTTGGCTTTCTCTGACGAAAAGCTCTGGGATCATTCCTGGTTGATCTCAGGGACCATATGTGTGTGTGTGTGGGGGGCGGGGGTTGTAGACTTGATGGCCCCCAGCACTGCTTGGAAGAGTCCCATACCCCACCCGCTGCAAAAGCTTTTTAATGAAAGGAATAAAATGAATTGAAAAGGTTTTTTTTTTTACTGTTATTCCACTTTAGAGGATACAACGGAGATCCAGGATCGAGTCGAGAACAGTCTCAAGTCTTTATTAGATCAGTTGAAAGGTGAGTATTCTTACTCTGAGTCCCATGGAGTATCTGATTGTCTGATACTTCATTTAAAAAAACAAACGTGGGGGCTGGAGAGATAGTGCAGCGGGTGGGGTGTTTGCCTTGCATGTGGCCGACCTGGGTTCGATTCCCAGCATTCCATAGGGTCCCCTGAGCACTGCCAGGAGTATCTCATGAGTGCAGAGCCAGGAGTAACCCTGTGCATCGCCGGGTGTGACCCAAAAAGCAAATAGAATAAGTGTTGGGGGTGGAATGGGAATGACAGGATGGTGGTTACAACCCGGTTGCTTGTCGACGACCCAGATTCAATTTCTGGAACCCCATATGGCCCCCAAGTCCCACCAGGAGTGATCCCTGAGCACAGGGCAGGAGAAACCTCTGAGCACCGCTGGGTGTCAGTCAAAAAATGAAAAAAAGAAAAAAGCTGAAAGGCCTCCTTGTATGAGAAACAGGAAGAAGTGATGGGAAGGCCAATGAAGCACAGAATTCTGTTCTGAAGTACTGAAGATGATTTCTGAGGGAATCATGTTGGACAGTTTGATCTGCTCAGTAAACCAGAAAGGAAGGTGGCGAAAGAGCAGAAGGAACTGGATATTTAAGAACAATGCAATGTTTTGCAACTAGTGTCAAGGGGAAGTTCAGAAATGATGAAAAAACTGTCTATCCTGTGAGTCGACGGAACATGTGGCAGACTCTGTCACTAGAGAGTCAGAAGAACTTCTAGAAAACCTTTCTAATGTGTTGACCCTTAGTTTGGAATCTTTGGTGCAAGAAGAAAACATTTACAGAAAAGTTCCAATGGATGTATGTTACAATGAATGCACCCTTGGTGACCCAAGAACGATCACTGTGAGAAAGTTTCAACCAGGAAATCTTCTGTTGTAATCAAGCGTGTTTCTGGAATGTCTGTTCTCTTTGGAGCCTACAAGCTCAGGCAGTGAAAACACACTCACAGAAGTTAGGTAATAAAAATGGAGATACTGAATCTTTCAGAGAAAAGTTATGCTAGCTGCCTATTTTTTGTAAAGAAAGTCTAAAACCAACAGTAGCCACCAAGTGCAAGTCCCACAGAGAGGCCAAGCACACTGGCTGAAGAAACCAGAATATTAAAATTAAGAGAAAGTAACACTCGAAATTAGCTTTCTACTGTAATCTCTACTAAAATTTAGAAGTTAACTTTAAATATCAAATATAATTAAGGTGACAATTTCTACTTAACAGTAGAAATTACTAATGAAATTACTTCTAAAAGTTAGTCTTGGAGTTAAGGACACATCCCACAATTCTCATGTTTGCTTAAAGAGAAAAGAATATCCACTGAATTTTTATGAGGAAAAACAGATTTTCTTTTTCTTCTTTTTGGGTCACACCTGGCGATACACAAAGGTCACTCCTGGCTCTGCACTCAGGAATTACCCCTGGCGGTACTCAGGGGACCATATGGGATGCCGGGAATCGAATCAGCTGTGTGCAAGGCAAACGCCCTACCTGCTGTGCTACTGCTCCAGCCCCGAAAAAAAACAGATTATTAGAGAGCTACTTCTGTCCTTTCTCTCTTCCCTCTCAGCGACCCCACTGAGCGCAAAGCAGGGACGCTCTACCTGACTGGTATCTATGTGAGGAGTAGCAACGGCCTTTGCCGGCTCACTCTTTTGGTGCTGTCTCTAGGCGAGCTCTTGGAACTGGGGCTCTGGAGTCCGTCTCAGCAATTTGGAGACGTCGGGGGAGGCCTAGCTGGTTGCAGCTCCAAGCTGTATCCCTCCCTTCACTTTCCACCACCAGTTAGAAAGCTGATCGCCTGAATCTCTGCCTGCTAAACACTGTCCTTATCAAACGCGCAAGGCAAGGCTAATGAAAAGAGAACATACGTGCCCACACAGAGGTTGAGCATCTAGTTGACTCAGGCAGGAAAACAAAAATTGTACTGCAAACAAGAAGGGGAGGGAGGACAGGAGAAGACGCTGTGTATCTGGGCATACTTCAGGATCCTTATCAGGGATGTCCAGCTGCTGGGCACATGCCTGCTGAAAAACCCAATTGTCACTTATTTTACACAAAGATCCATCAGAACTCCCCTCTGACTAGTGCTGGTAAAAAATAACCAAGATTTGAGTAGATAAAGAGCAAAGTATACCTGAAACTCAGGAAAGGACTAAGAGGGTAGGTCAGCCGTGCACGCAGCTGACCCGGGTTTGATCTCCGGCACCATGTATGGTCCTCCAAGTTCCGCCAGGAGCAAGCCCTGAGCACTGCCAGGTATGGCCCAAAACCCAAAGAAACTTTTCCAAAGAAAGAAATAATAGTTTCTTGTTAAAATACAAACGGCATCAGTATTATATTAACATGCAGCGGAATATTGACGAAAAAAGAACTTACCTTCACAGACTGGCTTTTGGAATCTCTGATATCAACGTCACTGTATGCTATAGTGATTAAAGGAGGGTAGATGTTTCCAGCTCTCGTGTTAGGTACAAGATGGATGCTGTTTAAGGGAAAAACAATTCTAGTTATAAATAACACCCATTTTTGCCTTTGCCAGGAATTTAACCTGGAAGGTCTTGTTGGTCTCAGCAACCAGCCAGTGAAAGCGGAGTTTAAGCACAGATGAACAGAATGGCAACAACACAAGGATCCTAAGTGGTCAGAATTGTAAAAGTAAAATAAACTCTCTGGGACAAATCAGAAACTCTTCCTGCTCTTGGTCCTTTTGCATTTCCAGTGAAATCACTGCAGTACTGTGAGGCCTTTCAGGAACACTCAAGGGTAAGTGAGTGTGTTATCTGAGGCCGCAAGGAAGGCAAACACTACCCCGAGTTTCTAATGAGAAAGAGGAATTGCCAACAAAGTAGTATTGGAGCTCTAGGACTTTTATGGCACGAACACTGGGGGGCATTGTGCTGAGTTCGATGCACTGGTGGAGTCTGTACACTCAGGCAGAAAAACGGTAAGCATCAGGGCTTGGCCTGCTTTAACTGCTCTCACTAGCAGATCGAGGGAATGTCCAGAGTGTGCTACATCTGGATTTCAGCAAGATGTATGGCCAGGGACTGGAGCGACAGGACAGCGGGCAGGGTGTTTGCCTTGCACACAGCCGACCCGTGTTCAATCCCCGGCATCCCATATGGTCCCCCAACTCTGCCAGGAGTAATTCCTGAGTGCAGAGCCAGAAGTCACAAAAATCGCTGAATATCGCTGGGTGTGACCTCAAAAGCAAAAAAAAAAAAAAAAAAAAAAGATGTATGGCCAAAGTGCCTGGACTGCCGACCCCACAAGACTGCTACAGAAGGCAAAATGAGGCAAGAGTGAAAAATATAACACATATTGAAATGCCAAATTTACA
>JAOXYA010000016.1:7279337-7297939 GCA_028565675.1 Sorex palustris | reverse complement strand
CGGCTGACCCGGATTCGATTCCCAGCATCCCATATGGTCCCTTGAGCACCACCAGGAGTAACTCCTCAGTGCAGAGCCAGGAGTGACTCTCGTGCATTGCCGGGTGTGACCCAAAAAAGCAAATAAATAAATAAATAAATAATATATCCAATAAAGGTAACCATGCATTTGAAACTAGAATGTTGCCAGCAATATACAAGGCACTTGATCTTATTCACTCCTTGTGGGAAAACAGGGAGTGAGTCTCCTATTATCTTCATTTCACAAATGAGATCGGTGTTCAGGGAACTTAATTATCTTGATTGGGAATAGTAAGAAAACCAAAGAGCTTCCTTTGACTCTAGAGCCAGGGTCTTTCCATTTTATTATTCCACCTCCTTCTTCAACCAAAGACACTGACGAATACATAGGCAGTGTTCATCAAGCAAATCGTGCACATTTAAAACTGCCACTTACAATTGCTGCAGAAAGAGACCGGCTTTCAGGAGCCATGCAAATCTAGGAAGTTCTTTTTTTTTTCCAGACTTTATCTTTCCCAGAAATATAGCCAGCCCTAAGAAACCTTTGACAGTGCAATAGACTTGCCTACCCAATTTTTGTTTGGTAATTGACATGACTTGCTCTCCCTAGATAAGTGTAGATAAGTGCTCCATTCCAATGACAGCTTCTCTATAGAGAGAAAAATCGTTTCTCTCGTTCAGTCTTTGACTACGGCGTGTTAGATCTTTGGTGCTCTAGACCAGCTCATGGAAATGCATAGATCGAAGGAAACTGGAGGAGAAACGGAGCTGCCAGAAAAAATTTTCCAGACCACTGGGTGCTCCCAGAACTAATTAGTATGAGGCACGTGAGGAGGAGACTGTCAGTCTTATGGTCAGTGGGAGTGTAAGCTAGTCACCAACTGTTACCCCCACCCCCCTCTCAGACTGAAGAAACTTCCTCCCCCGGACAGCTCCAGTACCCAGTGCTACCACCATTCATCCCAAGAACATCTCTCTAAATTGCCACTTAACACACATCAGCCGCCTCAGTAGCGGGACTGATGTCTTTTCATTTATGTGTCTACATCAAAACTCTTTCAGAGGTGGTGGTAAAAGACATATAAAAACCCGTTGAAGCCAGTTTAAGCCAAGGAGGATGAAGGGGTGGGGAGCAAATCTGTGGGCTCACAAAAAAAAAAAAAGTTCAGGGTTACACCGATTTAGCCTGGATCCAGAGTCTCTAATAATATCTCCAGAATTCCATTTTTCTTCATCTTAGCTCTCCCTCCCACAGAGTGGGTTTTATTTTAGGTTTTTCTGTGGCGGCTCATGGCAATTTTAGGTTCATTTTGTTCTTTGCGTCAATAATCCCAGGAGAGAGGGATCTTCTGCGCTTCCTTCCCTCGCATCTTCTAGATTCATTCTGATTGGAGGCACCTGAATGACTCAGCAACCTTTCAACCAATCACTAGCCAGGGAGATTTTGATGGACCAGTCCTGAGTCACATGCTCCATGGAGAGGCGCCCTTGTGCACCAGATGGATGGAGCCAGGGTTGGTGGGAAGAAATTCGTGGAATTCTTATTACTCAAAAAAAAAGGCAGAATGAACTGTAATTGCCCAAAATAACACTCCTGCAGCATCCCCGCCGCCAAACATAATGAACTAAGTCTTGATTCAATTTCACGTTGACAAAGGAAATGCTGCCTGGTGCTACCCTACTCTGGGAAGGTAGTGACTCAGACATCCTGTGGTCTTGATAAGAGAGGCTGGTTCCGCTTGCTTTTCCTTCCACTTGTTTCCTTGGACCTCTGATTTCAGCTTGGTATGCCGCACTGATTCTGGGTAGTTTCCATTTTCATAACAGACCTTGTCCATTTCAATCAGGATTGTCCTATCCCTTTTCCAATGAGGAGCAAGGGGGTTAGGGCGATAGCACAGCAGGTAGGGCGTTTGCCTTGCATGCTGCCGACCCGGGTTCGAATCCCAGCATCCCATATGGTCCCCTGAGCACTGCTAGGAGTAATTGCTGAGTGCAGAGCCAGGAGTAACTTCTGAGCATCGCCAGGTGTGACCCCAAAAATCAAAAAAAAAATCCAAAGAGGAGCGGGTATACCCCACCCCCTAACCCCCTTGAGAAGGCAAGACTCAAGTTTCCTCCCTGCCTGGTTTACAGAACTCAGCAGGACCTAGTCTCCCTTGAGAGAGACATTAGTTGCCCTGTGTGCACTGCTGTACCTGGGGGGAGGACAGAAAGTAGAAGAAAGGTACAACTAAAATCTAAAATTCAGGTCCCTAAATCTGCCATTCCCACTCCATCCTCTATGCAAGCAATGAATTTTTCATGCCATCATTTATCTGGATGATATCCCAGAAGTAAAACCAGCAGAGTTTCAAAATGGCAGCTGTTAGTGTCTAAACAACTACAGTTGCAATGGTACAGTTCCACATTAGAGCAATATCAGGAAAATATTGCATTCTGCCCTGGAGACAAGTCAGTAGTTACACTCTAGATAGTATCTGGGGGGTGGGGGTGGGGTGAGAAATACCAGTTTCCAGCTGCCTATTAATCCCCCAAGAACTTGGAGTTAACTGACTCTTTTTATAAAACCCAGATGCTAAGTTAGTAACAACAAGATGCTAGTAATCTTCCTGGTTTTCCTACAATAATTAATTTTTCTTATCTTCTTTTATAATGAATTTTCATTACAAGGAGTTACCTGGTCTACACACCACAATTAGACTTGATCATAAAGTGTTCTTTCCCCAAGATAAAATATCCAATTTCCTTCTTTCACCTCCCATATACTTTTAAATAAAACTTAAATGTAAAACACTAAGCACGGTAATGTATTCCACTTGCTTTGTCTCACATGTGCCATGTAGTAACTAATAAAATTTTGAAACTTCTATATTCCAAATAAGAACTTGCAAACAGAAAATAGAGACATAATCTTGCAGGGATGTTTTGATGTGAGCCTGAGGATTTATCCTAGAATATTACTTTAGTACAGTTTAGCCAGAGGAAACTGAAAGTCAAATGGAGTCTCGCTTCTAATTAGAGATGAGTTTTCTATCTGGGAACTGCATTTCTTCACGGCATTTTGTAATCCTTATCTTGGTGATCGTTATCACCACCAGGGAGTTGAGTAGGCGGTCCATGGCTCCATTTTACAGATAAAGAAATCGAGGCACAGAATAATTGACTTACATACACATCACACACCTGTGAGATAACACTGGGAATCAAAACGCTCTTAATTATCAGTCAGGCCTGAATTTCACTCATACATCTTTGTAGAGACTATCCCCTACCTCCTTTGTGTTTTATCTTTTATTCTATGCATTGCTTTTCTTTCTGTCTTCTGCAAAGTCCTATTCTTGTGTTCTTCCCAGATGTCAGTTCTCTCCTTCACACCAGAATTTACCCTCCAGCCTTAGTGGTCTCCTGGCTTAAACTGACTTCCTGAAACTCATGAATGCATTAATTTTACCACCTAAAAGATATGAGCCCAAATCTTTGTGACATTCATTGTGATGATGCAGTTGTTAACTAGCCCACAAAGCCCAAAAATCCAAATCCAAATGTTTAAGGCCTGAGAGCTAGTACAGCAGGTAAGGTACTTGCCTTGCATATGAGCTACCTCTGTTCAAAATCCCCAGCATCATATATGGTCCCCTTAGAAAAGTCAGGGGTCACTCCTGAACACAGAACCAGGAATAGCTCCTGAGCACCAGGTATGACCCCCAAAACAATAACCTGCAATGTGCGCGTTTTGTGTTGTTTGGCTCTGATTTTCTGGAGGTATATGTCTGTCCTTCCCTAATGTAAGTCTAAATTTGACAAATGTATGACAGTCTAATCCCAGCTCACATTCCCTATCAGTGGGTGAACAATCCAATACTTGGTGAATTCTGCTTCACAATGATAGGAAGAGCCGACATCAAAGGATCAAAAAGTGAAAGTGACATCGCTATGAATGCTTGGCCACCACAAGCCAGTTATCTCTGTGGTAACTTTTCTGACACCACTGCCACACTCCGGGCCACTTTCTGGATGCTCAGGCCGAGCCTCACGCATGAACGAAGTCCCACAGAACCCAGATAATGCGGAACTTTGTGACCTTGGGCTCTGGACCCAACAGGACCTGGAACAGAGATCCTCTGCCTGCTTCCCCCAGTCTCCGGTGACTCAAGGATCACACCCATAAGCCACACCCTGCCAGCACCAGATAATCTCCTCATCAGCCACCCTCCAGAACTCACGGATGCTCCTCCCAGATGGGAATATAAAAGGAGGCCCCCAGAACCATGCCACCAGACTCTGCGCCAGGCTGTGGGACGGGTGAGGGCCCTCCCCACCCCAAGGGACCCAACCCTAGCAGCTGACCTCCACTGCTCAACCACCATCACACTCCAGGCCACTTTCCAGACCACGTGGCTGCAAAGCGGAATATAAAACACTTCCTACCCATTTATGCTTCTCGGAGAGCCCAGCAAGCTACTGAGAGTATCCTGCCCACATGGGCAGAGCCTGGCAAGCTCCCCGTGGTGTGTTCGATATGCCAAATACAGTAATGACAATAGGTCTCATTCCCCTGACCCTGAAAGAACCTCCAATCATTGGAAAAAGACGAGTAAGAAGTGGCTGCTAAAATCTCAGGGCTGGTAGGAATCGAGACGTCACTGGTGCCCGCTCGAGTAATTCAACTATCAACGGGGTGACAGTGATACAGTGATTTATCTCCATAAATACACTTATGAAAATGTATTTTCAGCATTAAATAACTATTAATTTCCCAGCAGCATAGCTTCCCTTCGGAATTATAGTGAAATGTCTTTACAATGCCTTGTCATGGTTAGGTGATAGAAAAGCTGAATCTGATTTTTTAAACTGACAAGCAGAAAGTACAATAATCTGAATTCTTCCTACAGCTAATGACAAAGACCAAATGCTTTCTTGGTCCTCCCGTTTTCTCTTAAACATTGAATGGCTTCCGAGGGGCAAAGGTAGCATAACTGCCTTTAAGGAAGTAAAATCTTGCAGGCCCTGATTCCCCAATTGAAAACTGTATGGTTCGAATTAAGTACAGGAAATAAAGAACCAATAATTAGGAAATAAACAGTTAATAATTTGATTTGGGTTTGGTCAGAGGGTAGAGCACGTTGATGAACACTGTGATCGGCAGAGAGAAGGAAACGCAGAATTTAGGGGGGCCGCCTTGGGAGAATCCCTTGATTCCAAGAGTCGCCTCCTCACCTCTAAAAAGATGCTAATGATTCCCCCATCCTAGCATCCTGGTGGTATTGGAAGGAGACGATGTATGTAAAGTGCTTATTATACTCAACAAACAGCAACTATTTGAGAGTATGTTTAAAAAAATAAAGCTATTAGTTACCCTTGTGTATTATGAGGCTGTTGAAATGCATCTCCAAATCAATGACGGTGACTTGGATTCTGCACCCTGCTCTGATCATTGCCCATAGACGGCATCTAGTGGGCACAGGGTAGCCAGCCACCAGGTGTCTGTTTATCATTGTAATGAGCACAGACTGCTTAGATCTGCATGCAGTCGTGCTCCATGCTCCGTGCTTTGGTGAGAAAGAAAAGAATTGATTTCCTGTCTTTGCAAAGAGGAGAGTGACCGAGTTCCACTTCCTCTAGGATCACAGGCAGATGGAGGTGTGACCTTGAACCCTATATAACTCTACAGTTACCCTGTATTTAATAGAAAAAAATCTTTGTAGACCTGATGGACGCAAACTAGGCTATTTTGGCAAATGATTTCATTTGAAACTCTGGGGTGCACACACATACACACACACACACACACACACACACACACACACTCTTACTGAAATCTGAATGAAAGTTTGAGCTTAGAACAGAGTCTTATAATACTACTGTGACCGCAAGACATCTCAGCCACAAGCGCTGGAGGGAAGCCAAACTCCACACTCCACTTCTCTTCCATCTCCTTTTCTCCCTGCTGCATCTGACAGCATTTCAGGAAAACCTTTTGACTCAGTATTTACAACCAGCAGGACCACTGGGATATCCCACTCACAGGGCTTTATTTGTGAGCACTGAGTCTTCCCTTCAGACCCCCCCTGCTACTGGGTATAGAACCCTCCACTCCCTGCTGGTCTCATCACTGGTGCCCACAGCAGGCAAGGAGCTCGGGAGAACGTTTATGTCCGTGCGAAGAGCGTGGTGTCCTACTGGTGGGAGTCCGTTAGCTGCAGTTAGATCAGGAACCACTATAAGCTCCTGCTGCCCATGAGCTCACCTGCCTGTGGATGAGTAACCCCTCTCACACCCCCCTTCCTGGGCCATCCCCACTAGAAATTAAGGCAACAGGATTCCTTCTGGTGGGAGGAAGTAGGCAGACCCACTTAGAGAAAGAGTCCTAGAGGAAGACCTTCCTATGACCGTTAATGGAAGTAGCAATGCTAAATGGGGTAGATAGAAATAAGGTAGGAAGAGTGAGGATGTGGAATGATTCAGGAAGCAGGAATCGGAGAAACAGACATGAGGTAATGTTGGTTAGCTATTATTATCAGACCTTTTTTTTTTAACCACAAAATGTACTTGTGTGTACATGAGAGTCCAAAGAAGTCAACTAGTATCTATTAAGCAACACCTTTGATCACAGAATTGAGCTGGATGTGGTTGAAAGGACAGAAAAAGTATGTAGATTTCTCCCATCCGGTAAACCCTAACTTAAGTACCGTGGCCTCTAAAAGCCCATCCACACAAGGAGCTCTCTGTCCTTGGTTCTTCCATCCTATTTATGATCTACTAAAGGTTTCAAACGTTTTGGGTCTGGGAAGTTGTTTTGTTTTGTCTCTTTTGGTTTGGGGAGCCATAGCTAACAGCTTACTCCTGACTCTGTGCTCATAGATTACTCCTGGCAGTGCTCCGGAGATCATATGGGATGCTGGGGATTGAATAGGGGTTGGGTGCACACACGCAAGCACCTTAGTCCATGTACGACCTCTTCAGCCCCTTTTATATGTCTTAAAGTCATATGAAAATTTTGTCGAAGCTGATATGGAACCCAGGTGGGAAATGAGGGCCTCATGGGATGTGGGGGTGGCCAAGACATCTCTGTGGCACCTTTGAAAATACTGCAGTACATTCATTGATATATATGTATATAGCATACAAATATATATTTTATAAGAAGAAGACTTATAAAGAAGACTAATATTCACAGCTAGGGAAAACAGGGACTAGGAGGACTGGTGAACGATCAACTAAAAGAAGTGTGTGTGGGGTGGAAAGTAGGTAAGATAGAGAAGGAGTCAGTATGACAATAGTAGCTGGACATGATCACGTTGTAAAAGAACTGAGTGTTAAAAGGAGGTAAAAGGATATTCCTGATGACCTTCTAGTATACATATTGCAAACCACAAAGCCCAAAAGGGGGGAGAGAGGAAGAGAGGGAGAGAGAGAGAGACAGAGAAAGAGAGAGAGAGAGAGAGAGAGAAAGAGAGAAAGAGAGAGAGAGTGAGAGAGAGAGAGAGAAAGTGTTCCTACCATAGAGGCAGGCTGAGGGAGGAGAGGGGGTGATGGGAGGGAACCTGGGGACACTGGTGCTGGGAAATGTACACTGGTGGAGGGATGGTGTGTGTGTGCGCATGTGTGGTGTGTGAGCATGTGTGTGCACGTGTGTGTACATGGTGGAACACTGTATGACTGAAACCCAATCATGAACAGCTTTGTAAGGGTTTATCTCACAGTGATTCAATAAATTTTTTTAATAAATTAAATAAATGGAATTAAAAATACTAAAAAATACTGCAGTTATTTGCATACAAGGACTCAGGCTTTGTCCTGTTGCTAGCTGATGTCTAACTAGGTAACACACTTCTGGGGTGCAAAGACTAAAATGAAAGACAACAGAAACGGCAAGACCAGGAGGTGGGAGATCGAGGTCCCAGGCCTGGTCAGGTTTCCCAGGCGCTCTCTCAGTTGCTGGGTCTGCGAAGGCCAGGCTAGACGGGGTGTGGGCTTGGGACTCTACAGCCTCGCTCTCAGGCTAGTGCTGCTTTAATTTACTTGCTGGAGATCAATTAGCTTACTTTTTAGGACCCCTTTCATTGTGTGTGTATGTGTGTGTGTGCATGTGTGCAGATGTGTGCGTGTGTGTGGTGTGTGTGCATGTGTATGCATGTGTGTGTGCATGTGTGTGTGCATGTGTGTGTGTGGTGTGTGTGCCACACCCAGCTTGGCTTAGGGCACTGTACTTAAGGAGCACTCTTTGCGAGTCTTGGGGGACCATATATGGTGCGGCAGATCAAACCTGGGTCAGCCACATGCAAGGTCAGTGCCCTCCCCATGGTTCCATCTCTGAGTCCTCAGCCTAACGGTCTCTGCATCCAGAGAGGCACCTTAACCAGTTAAGCCAGAGTGTCAGCAAGTCTCCAGTTTAGATGATCAACTACAAAACAGCACCTGCTCCATTTCCAAGGCCTTAGGTTAGGGGGGGTCTAACCCTCTCCACTCTGCCCACCCCAGACCTAGCAGAAGACTTATGACATTCTAAAGACTCAATATCTATTCAATTAATTCCATTTAAGATGCAGTTATTAACCTACGGGGAAATCTAATTGAAAAGATGACTTACACGTATGAATCTTCTAGAAATCAATAGAAACCAGGATATGGGGAAGGAGGGGACGTTGCAAGACAAACAGGGAGGGCCCCAGACAGACCCGTGTGCCCATGTCAGCACATCCTGTTCTGAGCCTGAGTACCAGGGAAAAGGGCTGGCCAAGCTACGGCCATGACCTACAGGCCGGCAGACCAGGGGACAGGTGATGGGGATGACAGGAACTACAAAGTGGTGAGTGTCCAGGCGGTGGAGGCCTGATTACATGTTGGCTGCTGGCAGCATTCCACAGAGCGAGGCAGTTGGTGTGAGCAAGTCCATCTGTGGGTGAGACTCAGCCATGGGCCTTCGGGGTCAGGCAAAGCCAAGCTTGGGTCTGGGCTGCCTCCAGCCCGGCAGAAGGGTCTGTCAGAAAGAGCCAGGCAGGGCAGTGACGCTGGGACGTTCTGGGTGCCTGTGCGGGGAAGCGGAGGCTGGAATTTGGGTTAGAGGGGTAAGATGCTAAGATCTCAAGGCGGGGTGAACACCAGAAGGATTCTGTGAAGCTCACAGTGGCCGAATTGGGAGAAACGAATTTGATTGTGGGCCTGGCCTCAAGGCGAAGAACCAGATGTCCAACCCTCAAATCAGGGTGTGATGTGGGTGGGTGCCAGTGCCGCCATCTGCCCACAGGCGCTCAATCCCTGCCTCTCCTGTGAGGCCAAGGCCAAGCCCACCCCCCACCCCACCCTCCACCCCAGCAAGGCAACTTGTGGCAGTGATCACGAGAGGTCCAGGGGCCCGGCACAGCCTTCGCAGTGTCAAGGTTGTGGGGTGGGGGCGGGGTGAGGTGGAAGGCAGGGGCAGAGGATTGGGTCTGCTCTTGGGACGCAAATTCCAAACTGGCTTCTAAAGTAAGCATTGAACTTTGTAGCTGTGTATCTCAGAGCGATTCAACAAAAAAGAAAATAAGGGGCTGGAGTGATAGCACAGCGGGTAGGGCATTTGCCTTGCACGCGGCCAACCCGGGTTCGATTCCCAGCATCCCATGTGGTCCCCCGAGCACCGCCAGGAGTAGTTCCTGAGTGCAGAGCCAGGAGTAACCCCTGTGCATCGCTGGGTGTGACCCAAAAAGCAAACAAACAAAAATAATGTGCAAGAGGATTTGAAAATAATTACGCTCTGGCTTTTTGTTTTGATTTTTTGGCCCTGCCCAGCTGTGTTCAGGGTTCCCCCTGGATCTGTGCTCAGGGGTCACTCCCAGTGGGTCTCAGGGACCGTGTGTGGGGCTGGGGCTGGGACCGGGACCAGCTCTCCTTGGCTGCTTTCATTCTTCCAGTCTGGTTTGCAGGCCGCCTTGCATTCTGGTTGTTGGAGCCTCCCAGCCAGTGCTCAGGGAGCCTGCATGATGGGAGTCAGGGTCCTTGAGCACACGTATGATCCCCTCGCTCTTGGGCCAACCCTCGGCCCCATTGGTTACATTTTGAAGACATTAGAGCTTTTCAGGTTTTGGAGAGCAATTGTTCCTTTAGTTTTATTTGTTTGTGTCCCCTGAGATCCTAGCCGGGCCTCTCTGTCCCACTCTGCAGCGTTGGGCGTTTGCTTTACTTGGCTTTCGAGAGAGCTTGAGAAAGATCATTGCTTGGGGCTGGAGAGAGTGTGCAGCGGGCCACATACAGACCTGGGCACGGCCAGCCCAGTCTGACCCCGGCACCAAGTCAGGTCTCAGCACTGTCAGGCGACTCCTGGGGACAGCTGCCATGCCGCTGGGAAGTGGCTTCATCGTCGAACATATGCTTTGCGTGTGGGACCCCGGGTTCATCCCCGGCACTGCCGAAAGCAAAAAGGGTTTCAAAAAGGATATTCTTTGGTGTTTGTTTCAATGTGGGAGAACAAAAGGTGTTCTTCAAGTAACCTTAAATGTTTATTTATTCTTTTTAGAAACAAAAATGATTAAAACTTATGTATTTTTCTGTTCTCAGATGTCTTCAGTAAATGTAAAGGTGACCTCTTAGAAGTTAAAGACGGTAGCTTGAAAACACATCCTGCTCTTCTAGAAAATCTAGTCTTCTTTGTTGAGGTATGTTTTTGTTCCCTTCCTTAAAATTTTTATTTTCCTTAATTGTATGTAGGACTGATTTTTTAAAAATAACAGGGCCAGAACAATACTACAGCGGGTAAGGCACTTCCGTTTCACATGGTCAATTCAGGTCAACCTGGGTTCGATTCCTGGCACCCCATATGATCCCCTGAGCACCAGCTGCCTCCTTCCCCCAGAAAATATAGACAGTAGACACCTTAGGTCTGTAATTTAACCTACCAGTCCTTAATTTTGTTAATTGTAATTTTCTTAGCCATCACTTTCCAGAAGTACCAAGAGAATTTCATTCATTATATTTAGGTAAAACTTTGATATTTACTGTGCCTCCATACAGATTTCTCAGATTCGATACAGATCTAGCTGTTTCCTGTTCCTTCTTCTTTTGACTAAACTATGTGTTACTTCCTTCAGTTTCTTGTTGGGTTTTGGGGAGGGTTCGATGGGAGGTGGCTATAGGGCCACACTCACGGGTCCTGGGGCTGTCCCCAGTTCAGCATTCAAGAGCCTGAGCCCCAATCCTCTGAACATACTGTCCCCAGTGCTCAGAGAGTCGCTCGTGCCCATAGGCCCTTTCCTGCCCTCCGTCCAAGCTACTGCTCGGGTGCGGGGTGCACACACATGGGGCTGTGATGCGAGAGGGCGTCGCTGTCATGTGCTGCTTAGCATCGGGACACTGGGCCATACCTGGCACCAGATGCCGACCCTGCTCAAGACACCTTTTTGTTTCTTTGTTGGCGCTGTGCTGGGGCTCGACCCAGTGGCCTCAAGAGGCGTCTGTTTCTGTTGTATTGCTTTCCTTTGCACCCCTCTCTGTAAGTTTCCTTAGGGCGCTGTTCTCTGTCTCGAGAATTCAGTTTCTGGGAGGTAATGAATGCACGAGCCTGTGGGAGATGGCCGCACTCCTGAGTTCAAGGAAGTTGTTCAGGTCTGCAGGAAAGGCAAAGGTGGGAAGGTCGATAGGGAACTTGGGATATTGGGGGCCAAAGCAGTAGCACAGCAGGGAGGCCACTTGCCTTGCACGTGGCTAGCCCGGGTTTGATCCTCTGACACGGTCCTCTGAGCGCCCCAGGAGTGAGCCCGGAGTACCAGCAGGTGTGGCCCAAAAATAAAAAGAACTTTTTCTTGCACCGGGGCCTGGTGATGCGCAGGGGACCATATCCAGGTCCGGCAATCAGACCCAGGTCAGCCTCATGCAAGGCAAGCATGCTGTCTGCTGTACTATGCCTCCGTCCCCAGAATTCGGATTTTTTTCAGTGAGTGTAAAGGATGTTACCAGATCCTGCTCTTTTAAGAGTGAATAGGTTTAAGGCTGAGAGAGTCAGAAGACTTGAAGATTTAAGCCTGTAACTATCATTTTACGAAGGTTGGGTCAGTGTGACAGCAATAGAAAGAGGCAAAGCTGAATGAATTTGTGTAGAACTGTCAGAATTCCTTGGTTTAATCCATTACCTTGAGCTGATTCTGATACTGGCTTCATTTATCTCTGTCTGATTGGTGAATTTGCAATTTTGTCTTTCAGACTGTTTCTATAATCCTTTGGGTCTCTAGTTACTGTGAGAGTGTCCTGCGACCATATAAATTAAATCTACAGAAAAAGAAAAAGAAGAAAAAAGAAACCAGCATCATCATGGTAATGAGGGTTGGGCTGTGGTGACCGTTGGCTGCCGTCTCTTCTCTGTGCCCTTCCTGTCCTGAGAGACCTGCCACACTCCTGCTGCTCCCACATTCCCTACCACGGATTGCTGGGCCTTTTGTTTCGTTCTGTTTATTTTGGGGCCCAACCTTGCAGCGCTCACTCAGGGCTTCCTCTCGCGGAACTCGGGGGTCGCGCCGGATGTGTGCGAGGCGGATGCCCTCCTGTCTGCCGTCTTGCCGGCCCGAGTATTCCCTTTTTGGTTTTTGGTTTTGACTCACTTGGCCGTGGTTGGTCCCGTGATGTAGAGCTGCTTTTCCTCCAGTTGAGCCCGTGTCTGTATCCTGGCCCATCTGCTAGTCAGAGCTCTTCTTCCCCGGGTCTGTCCTTACAGAGACGCGTCAGTCAGGCCTCACCTTCCTAGTTGATTAAAGAGGTGGGGTCATACCGAGCAGTGCTGGGGCGGAGGGCCCGTGGGGATGGCATTAAACCCGGCACCTCTACTATTGGAACCACATGTGGTTATCATTTTGGTTTTGGGAGCCACACCCAGCAGTGCTCAGGGCCTGCTCCTGGCTCTGTGCTAAGAGATCACTCCTCCCAGACTTGGGGGACCATATGTGTGGGGTGCTGCGGTGGAACCTGGGTTGGCCACGCACAAGGTAAGCTCCCTACCTGCTGTTCTATCGCAGTGGTCCCATGGTGTAATCTTTCAGAAATATTTTTGTTCCAAATAGTAATTATTATGAATTTGGGATGGGGAGAACCACCAGCCCTGGTTTTCTGGAGGGTACTTGTGGTGGTGCTGGGCGACCATACAGCAGGCACTGAACCCGGGGCTCCTGCAGGCCGTGCGTGTGCTTGAACCTTGGAGCCTTCTGCCTGGCTAGGGGTTTTTGTGTTTGTTTTTGTTTTGCTTGTGAAGCAAGAAAGTTTTTATTAGAACTGTAAGTATGAGGGGAGAGAGGAAGAAGTGCACGTTCAAGATCGCACACAGGCTTCTCCGGAGTGGAAATAGGAGAGCAAAGACACATGGAGACAAGCCAGTGAGATGCCTGTGCAGGGACGCAGGTGGGGGAGCGGTCTGGTCTGAACCTGATAGAGACGAGCTTCGCCAGATCCTTCTGGTCTCGTTCCGAATGGCCGTTTGACTGGGCAGTTACAGAAGTCAGTGCCTTTCTTTTCGCTGGTACTTGAATTGCTGTTTTTACTTTGAAGCATTTAATCTTATTTGGAATTAATTTTATTTATTTTATTATTATTATTATTATTATTATTTTTTGAGTCACACCCGGCCAAGCACAGGGGTTACTTTTGGCTCTGCACTCAGGAATTATCCCTGGCGCTGCTCAGGGGACCATATGGGATGCTGGGAATCGAACCAAGGTCAGCTGCATGCAAGGCAGACGCCCTACCCGCTGTGCTATTGCTCCAGACCCTGGAATTTAATTTTAATATTTCTCTTTTATTTTGGTTTTGTTTTGAGCTACACCTGGGTTGGCTCAGGGCTCTTGGCTCTGCACTCAGGGATCACTGCTGGTGGGCTTGGCAACCCATACAGGGTGCCAGGGATCAAATCCGGGTCAGCCACTTGCAAGGCAAGTGCCCTACCTGATATCCTATCACTCTGGCCCAGCTGTCACTTTTACATTCCGAAAGGTGTCATCCTAGTTATCCTAGTAGCATTTATCCATTTGAAGCCATTCCTTTGAACACCATCACTTAAACATCTTGGTATTCTTTATATGCAGAGATTGGATTCATATGCACTCTTATTTTGCGGGGGAGGGGCGCTCTTGGCTGGCTTGGGTTTCGGGAAGTATGCATGGTGCTGGGGATGGAACCAGGTAAGCTGTGTGCAGGGCAGGTGCTCGCCTGCGGAACTGTGCTCTAGTCCTTGGACTTGATGCCTTCGTTCTTTGCAAGTTCCTTTTTGCTTGTTTGAACTGAACCCAGAGCCTGATACAACGCAAGGCAAGTGTTCTTACAACTGAGCTGTAAGCCTGACCCCATGTTTCTTTATGTAACAGAATCATCTAGATCAGTGCTAGTATCAGGGTATAAAAGTATAAAAACCTCTAAGAATTTTCTTGGTTGTTGTCACCTAATTCTCCTTCTCCCCATCTGTTCCTGTTAACTGTTAGTGTAGATTAAATAGCTCCACAGTATATTAGTTTATGAGAAATATGTTTAATGCTCCCTCACCTGGCCGCTCTTTTTTCCAGCCTCGTGTCTTTACCAGTTTTCAAGACTATGTCACTGGGCTTCAGACTCTGATTTCCAATGTTGTGGATCACATCAAAGGGCTTGAAGCACATCTAATTGCACTTAAACTTGAAGAACTTATTTTAGAAGACACTTCACTCTCACTGGTAAGTGGGTGGAGGCGAGTAGATATCAAGGTGTTCTTGACAGGTTTGTGGTTTGCTGCTCTCTTTGTAGAGGACTTGGGGCTGAAAGGTACATGGAATTTTTCTCTTCTGTTCATGGTGGCATTGCTGATGGGCTAAATTCTTCAGTGTTTTGGTTTCCTTTTTTAAGCCTTCCCTTGTCTTGTAAAGTATAATATGCAGACAGTAAAAAAAAAAAACTCAAAAGGGTAATAAAACAGTATACTGTGAAACGCCTCCTCCATTTCTCAGCTCCGAGTTTCCCTTCCAAGAAGGAACTGTTGCAGGGCTGGAGCGATAGTACAGGCATAGCCTTGCTTGCAGCTGACCTGAGTTCAATCTCCGGCTTTTCATAAGGTTCCCCCAATACCGCCAGGAGTAATTCCTGAGTGCAGAACCAGGAGTAACCCCTGAGCATCGCTGGGTGTGATCCAAAAGGGGGGAAGAAAAAAAAGAAAAAGGATCATTGCTACCAGCAGTTTCTGTGCAGTCTTTGATGATGTTTTGGTCAGGGCTGGCTTGGCTCAGACTCCCTTGGCACTCTGCGTGCTTGATCTCCCTGGCCCCTCTCTCTGCACACTCCAACTCTGTCCTCAGTGTCTGCACCGCCCCTCAGACTGCACAGGTACTTGGCTCTCACACTGGCCAAGTGTGGGAAAAGCTCAGGAAAGCTTTCCCCCCTCCCCGTTCCCAAAACTGTGGCTATTGCGATGTCGGTGGCCTCCCCTGGGCTCACGCAGCCCGTGGTGGTGCGCACACCAGCTTGGCTTGTCCTTCAGTCGTGCCATGCACATTCTAGCTACAGTGCTCTCTGGGGCCGCACACTTGACCGTTGTGCTTGGCCTTATTTATCGTACTCACTGGCATCCTACCCTCCTGCTGCTTACACACAGCCAGTCCCGGTAACAGTGATTTCATGTCCAAGAAACTTTGTCCAAGAACTTTCGTAAGTCTTTTTCTTTTATATTTATTTATTTTATCTGGTGCCACAATCAGTAGTGCTCAGACTTATTCCTGGCTCTGCACTCAGGAGTCATTCCTGGTGGTGGTCGGGGGCCATATGGGGTGCCGGGCATTGAACTTGGGTTGGTGGTGTGCGTGGAAGCACCCTCCCCGCTGTGCTAGTGCTTGGCCCATATGTCTTTTTCTTTTGAAACTAATAACCAGGAATCTGATTTTCACTTCATGTAACTTGTAGAAATGTACTTGAAGGAATCATGTAAAGCAAAAGACTTGCTTTGGGTGTGGGGGGGGGGTGCGTATCTCTGCACTGCAGCATTCTGTGGCTCTTGTGAACTGGATTCTCTGCCCCAGACCTTGCAATGAGACCAGAAGGGATGACAGGTTATTACCATCTGTTATCAGCTATCATCGGGGAACCTGGAGAGGGTTTTTTTTGGTTTGTTTTTTGAAACAAAACGTTTTATTTGGAGGCAGTTAGGAAGGGGAAGGAGGAGAGCGACTGAGAGAGGCTAACATCCAAGGGAGAACTTGGGCGTCTCCAGAGCCAGGAGAGCCAGGAAGCTTTTTGAGTAACACTAATTTCTGTTTCCTTTGTAGGAAGAGAGAAAATTTTCAAAGACTGTGCAAGGGAAGGTGCAGAGTAGTTATTTACACTCACTTCTGGAAATTGGGGAGCTGCTGAAAAAAAGACTTGAGACCACAAAGAAACTGACAATATAAGGAAGCGTGAATGACAGGCACTGCCGATCTGACAACAGAGAATGGCATCACCTCCCCGGGCAGAAGCTACGTCTGACTGACCGTCATTTTAATCTAGAGCCCCCTCATAAATGCATGAAGGACTTCGATTGTGAATTAATTTTTTAGGTATTAAATGTATACAACTGATTAAATTATTGTACATAAACCAGAAGCAGAACCCTCACCTGGGTTTGACCACTTTTTATACATGTTCATATGCATACGGCAGCCCAAGAGAACCCCACCTTTCCTCACTCCCGTGACCAGAGCTTCTGGTGTGTGTGGGGAGGTGTCTTATAAAATCAGCAATAGAAACTAAACTAAAAACATCGACCTCAGAGCAGCTGAATGGTGTGCCATTTCCCTGACAGCCACGGGCATCTGGCCTGAGTCTCCAGCCCTTAGAAAGCAGAAGCGGAGGGCCCGGGGCTGTGAGCTGGCTCTTTCCTTGGCCGCAGTTTAGTCTTGAAACTTACTCGGCTGCTTGGTTCCCATAGAACCCAAGGCAGTCACCAGGGGCCTCTGATGCACTTCAGCCACTTACAGGCACTCATGTCTCTGGCTAAAGAGTCTCAAGGGCCAAGCTGCTCCACCCTAGCGGAGTCACAGAGGCCTTCTGCTAACTTGCAGCTCTTTGGAAGGGGAAGCAGTGCAGACCACAGAGAAGCCTGCCGGGGGCGTGCGTGTTGTCTTGGACCCGCGTGGGAAGGATGGGAATCACTGTTGGGAAGAAGAGAGGGCCACACGGTAGATGCAGGCAACGCCAATACCAGTGTCCTTGGTTGCGTGTGGGTATATATATTATATAATGTATGTATATGCTTTTACATACATATTTTCACGCATATGTCTGCATATATATGTACATATATATATGCTCAAAAATAAAGTTTTAATACGTTAGCATTTTTTAAAGGGGCGGGCTGGGAAGGAAGAAATGTATATTATGGACTTAACCTAGTTGTAGGCTGACAAAAGAAATGTCCATTGGGCGTTGAGATTCAGTTGACTTTTGTAACTTGAGAAGGATACCAGGCGTTTACATTTTTCACCTCCAGCTTCAGAGGTTGGTCTGACAAAAAAGAACAGCGTCGCTCTTGAAAATGTTAAATTTCCACAGTTGCTTTGATAACCTTTCTGTGTTTGTGCTTTTGTTTCTGGACTGTTGACTCAAGTCACAGTGAGTAATTCTGTGAGAGCGCAGGAATGAGTTGGAGGGGGCAATTCCAGCATCTCATCTGGAGGGTATTTTTGAAGACCATAAAGGCTTTCGCTAATTCACTTCTACAGCGAGATGGACTTTTTTCTTTTAAATGCAACTAAAAGAGAGCTTGAAAATCTGTATGTAAAGCTTTACATTTTGTTCCCTCATCTCGACTTAAAACCAAACATCCAAGGGAATTTCTTACAAACTTTCTACATTCCCTTTCAAAGTAAGGCTGCTTGGGTCCTAGTCCAAGTAATCGTAAAAAATGATTTTCGGTGTAAATTGGTAACCGCAGCTGTTACACCCCATTCCAAAAGGAACAAGGTGAATTGAAAATTCTGGCCGATTCCCAGTCTGACTCAGTGACAACGCATCATAAATGTCATAAAACCATGGCTTGTTTAGATGGAACTTTGTGTGTATATGGCATGTGTTCTTGCAATGATGTTTCTTGGAATATCCAAAAATACTGTACATAGAAATAGAAATGTTCTTTGAAAAAAAGTCTGTCAGCTCTGATCAATTTAGCAGATGTGTGTGCCCGCTGTACCAGCCTCTGCTCTAAAGTTCCTCCACTCCGGTGGTCCCTACACGGCCAACTCTCATCTAGGGGCACTTGGGACCTCTACTGGCTTTAGTAGCAAACCGTGTTTTACATTGAGGTTAGGCTTCATTTGATACTTGCTTATTTTCTCAGTAAAAATAGCATTTCAATTAGATCCACCCCCCCCCCGCACATCGAGATAATTGTTTTTAAAAATGAAATTATGCAGAAATGGCCAATATCTCTTATACATCTATTCTTTTGGAAACTGTCATGCACTATAAATTGTGTACAGTGTGGGGGGGGCTATATATATAGATATATACATCTCTATATATATTCTTACATGAGTGAAAAAAGCTCCCTCTCCAGCAATCGTAATTCATCGATATTTGAAGAGAATTCCCAGACCCATTGCTGATGCTCCTATTCTGGTCTGTGTGGGT
>JAOXYA010000016.1:7265615-7279028 GCA_028565675.1 Sorex palustris | reverse complement strand
GTTTTGTTGCGGTGTGAAAATTAGTATTTAAAAAAAAGAAAAAAAAACTGACTACTGTTTACAGACTGAAAAATTACTGCTTTTTATACTACTGAGATCCTAAGTTAATATCTCCAAAGCAAACGTAGTTTAAATCATTTATCGGATGTGGGTAAAAGGTAGAGAAATTTTTAGTGTTCTCCACGTAATGGAAAATGTACAGATGCCTAGCTGTGTTCCCATCAATTTTGTATATTTTCATAATTTTAATTGTGCAAAATTGCATTATATGTTGCAATCACTATGTTCAATTTGGATGTCTTTCATTTTAACTTTGAATATAAAAGGGGTTTCAATGTATCTATGGCCTTTTTATTGAAACTCTTCCTACTTACATGGGAAGTATTGAGTATTTCTTCAGAATTAAGTGAAGCTTATCAAACATTTTAGGTGGCACTTCTGCCTAGTTCTTGTTGGGGGAAGTGAGGGTTTGGGCCACACCTGGCAATGCTCAGGGTTTGCTTATTTGGCTTTGCACTCTGGGTTCACTCCTGGTGGTGATTGAGGACCATAGGGGCACTGGGCATCTAACCCAAGTCAGCTGTGTGGCAAGCAAGGGCCCTACCCATTGTACTTTCTGGCCCCCCGGATCTGGTTTGCTTTTGTTTCAATTCCTGTAAATTACATCTTTTAAAATGTGTAAGTAAGGGCTGGAGAGATAGCATAGCGGGTAGGGCGTTTGCCTTGCAGGCGGCCGACCCGGGTGCAATTCCCAGCATCCCATGTGGTCCCTGGGGCACCGCCAGGAGTCATTCCTGAGTGCAGAGCCAGGAGTAACCCCTGTGCATTGCCGGTGTGACCCCAAAAAGCAAAAAAAAAAAAAGACTTTAAAATGTGTAAGTAATCTCAAATTAGGGTTATTTCTTTTGGGAACACACCTAACAGTGCTGGAGATTGGACCTGGGTCACTCCTTCTCTTGGCCACTGGGCTGTCTCTGGCCTTAATCCCACTACCAAACAAAGTCATATTTGTGGGTTTTAAATTTTTATTCTAAGGCAGTTTTTAAATTTTTTTTTGTGGGGGGAGGTTGGGACAGTCGCTTGGCGCTTGCTCTTGGCAGGCTCAGACGCCAGGGATCAAGCATAGGTTGACTGATTGCCAGGCCAATGTCCTACCTGCTCAACTCTCCAGCACTATCAGGTTTTTGTGTAGTGCCTTGCAGGGTTGGTTACTGTAAACCCCAGACACGGTTCACTCAGCATCATATGCCTTTCCTCTGGCAATACCATGTCTAGCTCCGGGTGTCCTGGCATACTGGCAGGGTTGGCATGGATTGCACGGTCCTTGGCACCACAGGGCCCCAAGCAGCACTCACTCCTTGGACCTTCCCATTAACCAAGCGTCCAGATTAGCTAAGAATTGCCAGGATTGGCCCCGAGGCCCCTGAATACCACTTGAGAGTACCCCCCCCTTTCCCCAAGTAGTGCCTTGCACGCTGGGCATTAATTACACACACACACACACACACACACACACACATATAGTAGTGCTTATGTGCCAGATTATATTTTAGATTCTGTTCGTACACATAAATGAGACCATTTAGGGTTATAAATGAGACCACTAAGTCCCAAAATACTACTGCCCTTTTAGCATTTTGGGGTGGTGTCAAACTTTTGCGGGATGGGGGACACACCTAGTGGTGCTAGGTTTGAACCTGGGACTTCCACATGCAGAGCCCCAGGGGCCCCAAAATTACTTGTGGGCACCATGTGGAATAACTTGTTATTTTCATAGAACATGATTCTTGTTTGCTTTTGGGGGGATCTGGGGTCCTCCAGAGTGGTGCTCAGAAGACTCTAGGGCCACTTGTGGTACTTGGCCTGAGGATGTGACGCAGTTCAGGCTGTGCAGTGCCAGGGATTGGACTTGGGTGGGCTGTGTGCAGGGCACACGCCCTAACCCCCTCCAATCCCCAGTGTACTTCCTATTGATCCAGGATCTCCCTTGCTGCAGGTAATAAAAATTTCCCTTAAATTATGCGTAATGGATTCTGGGGTCAATGCTGTCCAATCCCTGGCAGCCAAGCACTACCAGGAGTAATCTCTGAGCAGAAGTCAGAAATCAGCTGATCACTGCTGGGTGTAGCCTCAAGTACAGCAGGCCTTGCACACAGCCGACCCGGGTTCAGTCCCCAGCGTCCCATATGGTCCCCCCAAACACCGCCAGGAGTAATTCCTGAGTGCAGAGCCAGGAGTAACCTCCAAGCATCACCAGGTGCAACCCAACCCCCCCCAAAAAAATTGGGGGAATCTATTTGGCAGTCAAGGAAGATTAAATTATGTGACATTGCTTCAGTTAGCTTAATCAGTGGCTAAATAATCAGCAGTATTCCTACATTAAAAATAAATAACGTGGCATAAACTAATCACTTCAGACTCTAGACAAGACCCATCTTCAATGGAAAATATTTGGTAAAAGAGCTTCATTTAAACACTCGAAGCTTGTGATTCTCAGCACATCCATCCGAGAACCCACAGATACCACCATCTCATTCCTTGTCTGACAGGAGCCTTATTTGCCTTTAGTCCTACTTGCCAGGTATCTAATTTTTTTGTTTTGTTTTTGGGCTACACCCAGCAATGCTCTGCACTCAGGAACTACTCCTGGTGGAGCTTGGGGAACCATATGGGAAGCCAGTGATTGAACCTGGGCCGGCTGTGTGCAAGGCAAATGCCCTACCTGTTATACTATCACTACGGCCCCTGTCTTAATTTTCTTAAGATGGCAAATACATTTTCTTCGGAAGTAACTGTTTTAGATGAGAAAAGAACTTTAAAGCAAAGCACTCAAGAGATTGTGTCCACATTTTTGAAATGACGGTAAGGGGGAATACTTTTCCCTTCCAGTCCTGGAGTTGAACCCGAGGCCTCACACATGAAAGCAAAGGTAGAAACAAGTATGTAGAGTCCCATGTTGGCAGGCAGGCATCTAGGTTTGAGTATCTTTTACCTGGTTGGTTTGAATTGTTAGCCCAAGCTATCACAAATTCTTGTTCTTCCCAATTCAACACAGGGATTCTCTTGCCTTTATTTGGGGCTGGAGCAATAGCACAGCGGCAGGGCGTTTGCCTTGCACGCAGCCAGCCCTGCCAAGCCGGGTTCAATTCCTCTGCCCCTCTCGGAGAGCCTGGCAAGCTACCGAGAGTATTCAATATGCCAAATGCAGTAACAAGAAGTCTCACAATGGAGACTTACTGGGCCCGCTAGAGCAAATCAATAAACAACGGGAGGGCAGTGTGTGTGTGTTTATTTGGGGAGCGAGGAGGAGGCAGTGGCAGGGACTGACTCCAGGGTCTTGTGTTTGGGGGGTGGCGACATTCTTTCTCTGAACTGCATTTCCAGTATCCTCATTTCCCCCTGCCTTACTCCAGTTCCAAGGGGCACACCCAAGGTCCCTGGAGTACATGCAGAGGTGGGGATCCAGCCCAGGGCCTTACCGATGCAGACTTTGCTAAATCACCTAGTGATTATAATCTGGCAGATGGCAACCTTTTTAAGATTTTATTTGCCAATTCTGTTCGCCTTTAATTTATGTGGGTACAAACAAGCCATTTCATGAGCTGGGGTTTGGTGTTTGGAAAGTATGAAAGTGGGCATCCTATGGCGAGTCACCAGTGCAGTCCCTGTTCCAAGTGCTCCCCACTCTGCTCTTTAAAGCATCCCCCAAACTCCTCTCACACATCCCCATTCAGCTTACTAAACCCCACTCTCTCCCACTACTTCCTTAAATCCTACAGGGTGGGGGATAGGAGGTGGTGGGTGGAACCAACCTTGTTAATGCTATTCTTTAAAATATTATTTTTGTTTTTTGTGGTGCGGGGGAACACGCGAAAGTGCTCTACCACTGCATTCCATTCTGGCCCCCCGCATCCTGAAAACGGGCAATGCATGCTACCCCCGCCCCAGTCAGGTAGTCTGAATGCTGGAGTTAGAACGATGAAGGCAGCTTTCAGCTGGGACCCACTTCCAGAGTGTCGAAGGATCATTAATTGCCCTGGGAAAGCACTGTCCATACCAGCTTAGAATGAGCCATAAATTCAAACGAGAGCGCATCATGGGCCCAGGTTGTTAAGTTCTAAGAGAAAACGGAATGGCTTCAGGTTCACTTAAACAAAACAGCGAAACTTTAATTGGGTCAGAATCACACTGTCAGGGAGAGGTGGGCTGTACACTCATCTTTATAGCACCAATTCCTGCGGGGGAGGGGAGTTCCACCATCGACGGATTCAAGCGTCCAGCTATACCAACTTGTTCTAGAGCTATCTGTCCCAAACGTGGTTGGTCACGCCAACATCAAGTGGATGGGCATAGATTTCTGTGCCCCTTCTACCCCTCCCACATCCCAGGAGGGCCTCAGAGCCAGCAGGTAACTTCCCCACCACCACCCTCCCCGCGCCACTCCCATCAAACTGAAAACTTTGGGGTGCCTTTACAGCTCCTCCTTCTCGGCCCCCTTCTTCTGAAAGGCAGTCAGGATGTTTAGGCTCTTCTGGAGCTCTTCCTTCTTGCCATCGCTCATCTTGTTCTTCTCAATTAATTTGGTGATCCGGGTCATCTCCGACACCGGGAAGTCCTCACCTTGGTTTAAGATCTTCCCCATGATCTTCAGGTACTGCTCGGCCCACTTCTTCTCAGACTCCTTCACGCTCGCAAGGGTGTCCTGCCCTTGCTTCAGGAGGGTCTGGCGGGCCTCTTTGCTGGAGGCCTTGATGAACTCGCTGGCAAGGCCATCATACACAGGCAGGCACCCAGGCATGCCTATGTAGACCCCATGGCCCTTTAGCCAGCGCTGGATGGCGCCAACCTTAACCGCCCCACTATACTGGACAGGGTTCTCAAAGTCCCCGTCCCGGAAGAGATAAAACACTGGATAGTCCTCTTTGTCCAGCTTATATTTCTCACTCAGCTCCATATTCAGCTTGTCGCCATAATCTGTGAACAGAAACCAGATATGAGAAGCAAGACCACTAGGCAAGGAGGGCAGGTGATGGCTATGGGGCTTAAGTGACGGGGATGAGTAACAATGGCTCCTCTGCTAACTCCTAGCCATGTGGCATTACTCAGGCAGCCTCTCTGAACTTTTAGCTCCTCAGCAACGCTCAGGATACTCAATGCTACAAGCCCACTCTGTGCAGGGTCTGCTCTATGGGCTGGGAATCGATTTGACATTAAAAATACCAAGCTCTGGGGCTGGAGCGATAGTACAGCGGGTAGGGCATTTGCCTTGCACACGGCTGACCCGGGTTCGATTCCCAGCACATCATATGGTCCCCCAAGCACCACCAGGAGCAACTCCTGAGTGCAGAGCCAGGAGTAACCCCTGCGCATCACTGGGTGTGACCCCCCCCAAAAAAGAAAAATATAAAAAAAAATTAACAAGCTCTCAACACTAGTTTTATTTAATAGTGAGAAGAAAGTAACAGATGGGCATCGATGGGTGGGCCATAATGAAAAGCCGAGTGATGTGAGAGGGGTGGGGAGGGCAACCACTTTAAGTGGCCACGGAAGGCCTCAAAGAGAGCATGCATGGAGGGAGCTGAAGATCCAACAGGCAGACATACGAAAATCTGGGAAGAGTGCAAGAAGGTGGAAAGATGGTCAAGTGCCAGAGCTCTGAGGCACGAAGCTGGGTGTACTATGGCCAGCTGTGTGCTGCTACGGAGAGACTAAGTAGGGAATAAACAATCTGACAAAAACAAAGGCTACTGGGTGCCTCCACCAGGGGATGTGCCTTTAACCTAGTAGAGTGAGTACTTAATATATGGTACAATAAGTACTTAATGCATGGTATCCTGCGTCTGGGATGGCGCTCATTCGTACAGTGCTTCCCTTGCATGTGTGAGGTTCTGGGTTCCATCCCCGGCACCAGCAAGAATAAAATAAATACAGTGATACAGTGTTTGCTACATCCTAGGTGATGATTGGTTTCCAATATACTGCAAAGAATGGTACCAACTGGGGCTCTGATCCCAGTTCTGTCATGCTAGACTAGCATCTACAGCATAAGCTACTAAGCATCTAATCCCTTGACTGAAAAACTGGTCACAGTACTGCTTTCAGAGCAGTCGTTAAGACAAACATTTGATAAACGTCAGATGTTATTATATTAGTAGTAGCAGCAGGATAAAATTCCCCGAAGAACCGGCTCAATTGACAAAGTAGACCCACTGCTCTGGAGAAGCCAGCTCTCTCTACCAGCAGACTCATGTGCCCACTAGGGAACTAAGGCGTCCGAGACAGGGGAAGCAGGGAGCGGAAGGGAATACTTTGATGGAGTTCTTGAACAAACCACTAAAATGGAGGTAATGAGCCTCTTCTCAGACAGAATTTTGTGTTCAGGGATTACTCCTGGTGGTGCTTGAGGATAAAACCTGGGTCGGCCACAGGCCAAGCAAGCACCTTAATCCCTGTACTATCTCTCTGGTGTGGGATGTGAGAGCTATACCCAGGAGTGCACAGGGGCCACACCCAGGTGGTGCCTGGGATCAAAGCTGGGGCTCTCACATGCAAAACACACAGCAGCCCTTTGAGCTTATCTCTTCCGCCTGGCAATGATTCTTAAAGCTGCCACGGTGAAAGATTCCTGGTTCAGTGGCAGCTCTGATGGATGGAAGTCAAAAGCCAAAACCAAAGTGGTACAAGAGAGCTAAAATGAGGCTGGAATGTGGTACCCTGTGGGAGGACTGGCACTGCACCCCACCAGAACCCCGTGAGAACCAAGCTCCTGACTGCAGTGAGGTGGTGGGCTTCCTCCCCACAGACACCTGAAATGCTGCTGAGCCGAGTTCTGTGGCCAGAGCCTCAATCTAAGCTTGCATGGGTCGTGGCTTCCTCGAGAGGGCAAACTTCATCTACACCTCTGTTGTTGTGGCCCAGACAAAGGCACTGGGTGGGACTTTACCCTACAAATGCAGAAATTCCTAGCTTCCTCCCTCTCTGCCCTCCCCAGCATCCTGGACTTGTTCATACCTGAGATCCCCACCTCTGCCACCAAGAGATCATCGCTGGAGGCCGAGTTTTCAGCCAGACGCTTGAACTCATCCTGCTTCTCACCGTAGGGGTACTGGGTGTCGAACTTCACCAAGACGAACTTGCTTTTGGGAATGACCTGAAGACGTATAGAGCTGAGCAAGTGGGGGGTTCCAAGGAAACTTTTGGGGGGGGGTTAATTCCCTTTCCCAAGGACCCCCTGTTTAATAAAGTAGAAACCAAGTCCACAAGCTCCAAATACTAATATTCATTCATCCTTCTAGTCATCTCATCATCTGGAGGCACTTTTGACATGCTGGGGACCCCATCTGGAACATAAGCAAACTAATCAAAGGCCAACCCTACCAATACGAAACAGAACTAAAGGCTTGTTTCTTATTTTCTTTTTTTGATTTCTAGGCCATACTTGGCAATGTTCAAGGGTTATTCTTAGCTCTGCAAACAGGGATCACTCCTGGCGGTGCTCTGGGGACCATTTGGGGTGCCTGGAGTCGAATGTGGGTTGGCTGTTTGCAAGGCAAGCTCCTGGCCCACTGGACTGCCCACTGGCTCAGTGCCAAGGCCTGTTTCTTCTGAAGCCCTAGGGCCTACTTCTCCTGTGGCTCCTCTGTTGAGACAAAGGAGATCCTTGGGTTATACCTGGTCCTCGGGAGCCTTTCTCAGTGAATATGAAATATGAAATCTGACAAAGACTAATCATGTAAACGAAGTTAACACGTTGAAGGGTACTAGCTAGGGAGTCCAGAGTTTGAACTCTGCAACTTTAGAGGGCATAGGAAGTTGCTGAGAAGGCAGGTATGGGGCATGATTCTCTCCCTGAAGTTCCTTGGTTCAATATTTAGGTCCTATACAATCAGGGGCAAGTTTTTAAAAGTGTTAAAATTCACAGCCCAAGTTCACCATATTTAAGTGCACAATTCACATGGGTTTAGTGTTAATGTTTTGTAACCTCCTGAAAAGGAACCCCTAACCCACTGAGCAATCGTTCCTGAGTCTTCCCTCCCCATAGGCTCTGGCAACCACCACTAATAAATCTGCTCTGTCTCCTCAAATGGAATCATACAATATGTAATCTTTTAAGTTAGGTTTCTTTCACTATGCATGTTTTAAAGGTTCATTGAGACTGGAGCATGTAGCAGTACTTCACTCCTTTTTATGGTCAAATTCCACCTTAGGGATAGCCCATAGCTATCAGCACTGGCTGATGAACACCTGGACTGTTCCTTTTGTAACCTTTTGGCTATACAAGTTTCACGACCACTTCCATTCATTTCCTTTGGGTATATATGCCTAGGAGAGGACCTACAAGAGCGTCCATGTCATTTGGTGAGGAATCCAAGGATTTTCTTTGGATGACTCCCAATATACAGGTTTTTAAATTTAACAACTGACTTTAGTGGCTAATACATTTCTTTCTAAAATATTTTATCTTCTATCTTCTAATCAGTGTTCGCTGCTCGTCACTTTCGGATCAGAGGTAATCGCTGTCCTAAGTTAAGCTGACATAACTCTGTTAATCTTTTTCACTATGTTGATATCCTTCTAATTTTGAGTTTTAAGCCAAAAAAATTAAACAGTGCCTAGGGACAAAAGGAAGATTATCAGAACAAGTAATCTTCAAGTGGTCACTGACCCCAAAAAGTTTGAGCCCTGGGAGGGGGCCTTTAAAAAGCAGGGAAGACTTAAAATATAAATCAGAGCATATCCCTGTGGTCCAGCTGGCCTTATTTCAGTCCAACACATCAAACCTGTTCCATTATGGGCCTTTTTTATTTCCTCTCTGCTCGCTTGAAAACCCTTCTTCCCATGGTTCTTTAAGCTTAGTCCTATGGTTCCTTCCTAAGGGAGAGGCCTCTTATACTCATGCCATCTAGGGCCATTTCATTTCCATGATTCCCTATTGCACTACCCTCTTTCCTCACCGCCTTCATCACTTAATTCATGACCGTGAGATTCCTATTTGCCCATTGCTGCCAGTCGACCCCACTAGAATGGATTTTAAGGTCTTTGGCCTTGTGTTTCTGTCTAAGCTAAGAGCCCAGGAGCACCGGGAATGTGGCAGATGTTCCATGCCTGGGTTGGGGATGGGCTTTTGGGTCATCTTTTGTGGGGAGAGGGCAGCACTGGACTCGAAACCAGGGTGTCTCAACTCAAATGCAAGGCAAGTGCTCTGCCACGCCGAGTCACTATCCCCAGCCCCGTGGCGGAGGATCCCTACAAAAGGGGACTCGTATCCTGGAACATCAATCATCACACCGCTTTAACACGGAAACAGAATTAGGCTCGTATCCTGGAACATCAACCATCTCACCACTTTAACACAGAAACAGAATTAGGCTCCATCCTTTACTTCTGCCATTCTGATCTATCAGCAGAATGGCCTTAAGTGGCAAACAACTGCATGATGAATTGTTTCTTCTTCTTTTAGTAGTTTGTGCTGCTTTAGAAACTTCTTCCTTGAGGAACTGGTTTCCCCATCACCTACATTTACGAGGTTTGCTTTCATTTTTTCCCTCCCTGGGCCAATCCTGGGGGTACTGAGGGAACCACGTGATGCTAAACACTGAACCCACAATGAGGTTCCTACATGCAGAGAGTGTATTCCAGTCCTTAAATTCTCCCCCTGCTCTGGGAACTTGCTTTTTCAGGGTACAGATGAATTCAATATTCATTCAGCCACTGAATTTAAAAAAATAAATAAGACACTGAGAGACCATTGCCCCTGCCCAGTACTGTTGTAAAGAAATGCCAACAGTTAAGAAAATAGGTTCTAGTTAGTGGGGAAAAGCAAGAAATAACAACAAAATTACATTAGAAATCCGTGGAAGGCAAAGAAGGGAGTAAGGGGGTGAGATTTAAAAAGGAGCAGCAGGAGGCATTTGTTCCTTCCTTCATTCAACAAACTAAGTCCCTACATAAGAGAACCTGCTGCCTGCAGTGGTCAGTGAACAACAGGGACAGGAAGTTCTTGTATTCAAGTGATGGAGAAGATCAAAAGAGGAAAGAAAAAAATCAGCCATGAGTGCTGTCCAGAGAAAATGAGATGGGGAATGTGACTGCCACTTCACAGGGATAGAAGCATCAAGAGGTAGCAAGTAATTAGGACACAGGTTTTTTTTGCTCTCAAGCAGCGTTCAAGGGGTCCAGGAGCCATTCCTGTGAACTCCAGCCAACTGTTTCTGAGGATGCAGGACTGAAAGCATCTGTGTATCTGTGTTTCTGGGAAGCACCTGGCATGCACTGTCAGGATGAAACCCTAACTCCAGTGTCTGCAAGATATGCTACCTGAAGCCCAGTGTTGCCGCCCTGGCCCTGAAATACCGTTATCTTGCCAGTTAACAGTTTCCGTCAAGTCATAAACAGTCTTTCCGTTACCCGCTCCCAGCTCTATGGGCTGGGAGACCACTTCGCCAATAATGGCGGAAAAGGTAACAGGTGCTGGACCAACCAGCCACACCTACACTTTAAAATTCTGGGAACTCTGTCTCAAGTGAGCCACAGGTGTCCGATCCACAGAAGCTGTTTCAAAGAGGAAGAGTTCCCCGTCTTGAGATTAGATTTAGAGCTCCGCTTCTTGGTTTCACTTCCAGCAGTGGGTACAGAAAGAAAAAAATCATAAACAGATGGGTTCAGCCAGGTTCTGGAACATTCTATGACTGAAACCCAATCACCAACAACTTTGCAACTTGTGTATCTCGCTGTGATTCAATTAAAACATACAAAAATTTAAAAAAACACTAAGATCAGTTCCCTCAACTGGCCTGCCCATCTCCTAGGTGATGCTAAAAGCGGCCAGCGGGGAAGCCAGCAGCCAGGGGAGGGAGCCGGGGCTGCATTCGGTCATCAAACATTTCCAACATTTATGAATCCTGGCCAGGCCCCCTCTCCCATCCCCCCAACTCTGTCAACAGAAAGTGGGGGAATAGGGGCGAATCCTCCCGTGGTCTTGCGCTGATTCGAGTAGGTCTGGACCCAGGATGCCTGAGTCAGGCTTATTCTTCACGCCGGCACTATCCCCTGAGGAGGCTGAGCAGGGTGGCGGGTTGCCGTTGGCAGGCGCCAAGCGGGCATCGATTGAGCCCGCGGGAAGCCAGGGGGAGGTGGGGGGAGCGACACGACGCCGCCCCGCCCCCGGTCTCCCACCTGGGGCTCAAGGGTCGGGGCTCGCGGGGCAGCGGCCTATCTCTGGCCCCGAGGGAGTGACGCGGGCGGCATCGGACCCCTCGGCTGTCTTCCCGTCAGTCCTCTGTGTGGGGAAGCCGGTAAAAAAAAAAAAAAAAAAAACGCTGCCAAGGCAATGGGGGCGAGAGGAGGCTGGAGCGCGATGCCCCGCGGGCCGTTGCCGCCCCGGGCCCGGCCGCCTCAAGGCCTAGAACGGGTGGCGGGAAGCGCCAGGAACCGTCGTCACGGGCGCTTCCTCAGGCCCCCGGGAGCCCCCGCGGGTGCGCGTCTCTGGGGCTGCCCCGGAACCCAACGTCTCCGTGCCCCGTTACCTTGTAGAAAGTGACTGTATCCAGGGGGAGGGCGCCCTTGGTGTGCAGGCCGCTGCCGCCGGGCGGAGCCGAGAGCAGCAGGAGTAACAGAAGCGGAACCAGAGCGGCTGGAGAGGCGACGCGAGGCATGGCGGCGGCCGTAACGCCGGGCTCGGCGAGCGCGAAGCGGACAGCCTGTGGCGGAGTAAGCGCCGGCCGCGCGTCACGTGACGACGAGCGCCGGCTCGGGCGTGCGCACGTGGAGAGCCCGGAAGCTCACGCCCGCCGAGGAGGAGAGGGCGGTGCCCCCGGAGGAGGGAGGTGGAGCTAAGTGGACTGCGCCTGCGCACTGCGCTCCCGCCAGCACGCCCGGGGGCGGGGCGTGACCTTCGGGGGCAGGGGCGGGGCCGAGACGGGCAGGGGGCGGGGCGAGAGAGCGAGACCGGCCGCGCCCGCGCTCTCGGGACGGGCTTCGGCTGTGAGGGGCGGCGGCGGCGGCCGTGGGCGCGCAGCCTTCCGCGGTCTTCGACGACGGGGCGGCCCGCAGGCCTCGTTGCTGGCCGCGCGTCGGCCTGGCGGCGTGTCCGGTCCGCCCCGGCCCTCGCTCTGTCAGGGGCGCCACGACGTCAGCCCTGTGGCGCGAGGCGATGCGGGCCCAGGCTGGCGTTCGGGCAGCTTCTGTAGGGAGTCAGGTTTTCTGGAAGCAGGACCCCGGCCCAGCCGCGTTGGACGCCCCCAGAGTGAAAACAAAGGGGAGAGACCACAGGCCACACGCCGCCGCGGTGGGGGCGTCGTCGGGCCCGCAACCCGCCTCGCCCCTGATCGGGCTGTGGAGAAGTGCGACATCCGGGGGGGAGGGGGGTGGCTCTCTGTGGGCTCACAACCCCTCGGTTCCGAAGCCCCGGGGTGGAAGACGCGAGTTGGGGATCCCCCTGCTTTATGAGGACCGAATTCATGAAGACGAAGCGAGGGGCAGAAGTGATAATCCAGCAGGGAAGACTTTGCCTCACACGCGGCTGACCCGGATTCAGTCCCCGGCATCCCGTAGGGTCCCCCCGAGCACCGCCAGTAGGAACCCCTGAGCATCCTCAGGTGAATGAAATGAGTCCTATATTGAAATTTCTTGACCCGAAAAGCAAAAAAAAAAAAGCGGTATGGGAATATTCTGTTTTCAAAGATTCTTGAAGGAGAAGGTGCTGAAATTTGCGACGGTAAAGGGCTCATTTAGAGACAAAAATGGGGGCTGGAGGGTTGGCTCAACAGGTTAGAGAGAGAGTCTGAGTGCAGGTCTCTTGGGTTCTACCCCTGGCACCACATGGTCCCAGGAGCAACTCCAGGAACAATTCCTGAGCACAGAGCTAGGAGTAGATCCCCTGAGCACTGGTAGGTGCGGTCCCCAAATCGGAGGGCAGAGACAGAGGGAGATGGAAAAAGTAAAGTGCCAAATATTAGTCAAGAGTAACACTCACTGATTTTGTTTGCCTGTTCTCTGAACAGTTTGATCTTTGTTCTTGACTGAGACAAGGGGCCTTTGTCCAGAAGCATTCTCTTATCACTTGAAGTTCTCCTCAGTCCCGTCATCCTTATTTGATACATATATATGAGTAGCACTGTAGCACTGCCCTCCCATAGTTCATCGATTTGCTCAAGTGGGCCAAGTAACATCTCCATTGTGAGACTTGTGTTTGGCATATCGAATACACCTCGGGGAGCTTGCCAGGCTTTGCCATGCGAGCGAGTTGCTCTTGGTAGCTTGCTGGGCTCTCCGAGAGATGCGGAGGAATCGAACTTGGCTCGACCAGGCTGGCAAATACCCTACCGCTGTGCTATTGCTCCATAAAACACAGTCACGGTCTTCCCATTGTTCATCGATTTGCTCGAGCAGGCCCAGTAACGTCTCCATCGTGAG
>JAOXYA010000016.1:7233656-7250816 GCA_028565675.1 Sorex palustris | reverse complement strand
GTATAATCGAAACCCAAGCACAAAAATTTGTAAATCTACAACTGTACCTCATGGTGTTTCACTAATAAAAATTAATTTAAAAAATTAAAAAAAGAGATTGTAAAATAATTTTAAAAAAATTTTAAAAGAGAGATTGTAAAAAAAATTTTTTAAAAATCCGCTCACCTACCAAGGACAGCGGGCATAGCAGTTACTTTTATGAGCAGCTAGAGCTGCCGGCCCGCACTTGCCCACGTTCTCCTGAGCACCCAGGAGCAATCCCAGCCTCCACACAGTCTGGGGAGCCGCCCCTCGACACCACAGGCTGGGCCCTAAACCAAAACTAAAGGGTGAGACTAGGCGGCCCGACAAACAGCATGGTGCTGAACAGAGCACGCCTCTGGGCCCACGGCCTCTTCCTAGAAAAGAAAATGTATTTTCAAATATGGTGGGTCTGGTGTCAAAATATCGAATGTAATCAAAGTAGAGAGAAAGTAATGTGGAAATCATCTGCCCCACAGGTAGGGGGAGGGTTTGGCATGGGGGGGATACTGGGGTTTTTGGGGGTGGAGAATGGGCACAAGTGAAGGTACGGGTATTTCATTGTATGACTGAGACTTAAACCCGAAAGCTTTGTAACTACTCTCACGGTGATCCAATAAATAAAATTATAAAAAATGGGAAAAAAAAAGTTAGGTGGAGTTCATGCCCAATTCAATCAGCTAATCAGTGGCTGAATAAATAGCAGCACTCCTATATAGCACTGTCCTTCCGTTGTTCATCGATTTGCTTGAGCGGGCCCAGTAATGTCTCCGTTGTGAGACTTGTTGTTACTGTGTTTGGCATATCAAATACGTCACGAGTAGCTTGCCAGGCTCTGCCATGTGGGCAAGATACTCTCGGTAGCTTGCCGGGCTCTCTGAGAGGGGTGGAGGAATCGAACTCAGGTTGGCCAAGTTGGCTGAATGCAAGGCAAACGCCTTACCACTGTGCTATCACTCCTATATATATAAAAAAAAAAAAGGAAAGAAAAGAAAGAAAAGTAAATGTATTTTCAAAGGGGGTCAGGCAAATGTACCTCAGTCACACAGCATTTGCCTTACATATGAGAGGCCCTGGGTTTAATTTCCAGCACCACCAAAAAGAATTCAATTACATTAACATATTTATTTGTAAAAATGTAATCACATATTATGCAATGTACAGGAGAAGCAAGGAGTGTTCACACAGTCCTGCTGTATCCAGAGTGCTACACACACCTATATACTATCTACAGTGTGTTTCCCCACTTTCCTTACTGGGGAGTCACACAGAGCCGTGCCCCGAGGCCTGGGGGCCATGGGGTCTCAGGCCAGACCTTGCAATGTTTGGAGTGTCACACGGTGCAGGGTTTCTAACTTACAGTCTCTCCGTGCCAGGACTGTGCTCTACCCTTTTGAGTCATATTCCCAGTCCCTGAAGTGTAGTTTTATGAGTTGCAACACTAATTAGTTTAGAATCACTAAATAACGGGGAGAAAAGAAATAAAAAAGAAACAGTAAGGACTAGAGCGACAGTATAGCAGGTAGGGCGCTGGCCGTGCACTTGGCTGACCCAGGTTCTATCCCCAGCACCCCAGATGGTCTCCCGAGCACCACCGGCAGTGTTCCCGGATTGCTGAGCTAGGAGTGACTCCTGAGCACCACCAGGTGTGCATCCCATCCAGAAACAAGGGAAGGGAAGGGGAGGGAAGGGAAGGGGAGGGGAAGAGGTAAGGGGAGGAAGACGTCATGACGGCAGGTCCTGAGGTCTCTGCTAGTGCAGGCTCCTGAGGGACAGAGTAGTCTGGGTGCTGGGGTTGGGGAAGAGGAACTGGAACCCTCTGGAGTGGGTTCCAGTAGCTGGCCCACAGCCTCTCTGCCACTCTGGACCCCCTCTCTTGGCATTTATACCCTGATGCAGCCTGAAGCTGCCCAGCAGCACCGTTCCTCCCCTTAGCTACTCAGAGCTTTGGGACCCTCAGACCCTGCTGCAAAAGCCAAATAAATATGCAAAACTTAAACTAGAAGGACGCTTTTTGCATAGTTACTGCATAGTTCAGAGTTCAGAGAACATATGCACAGTTCATCAGACAGGAATCTGCCTGCAGCCTTTGAGAATGAATCAGCCCTATTCCCGGCAGGCCCCCAAAGGCTCGCAGGAACGGGGGGGCTTCTCCTACCTTGTTGTAGGTATAGGGTGTTGGTGAGGTAGGTATGATGCCAGACTTCTCCTTCTGATGCCTTCTCTGCGCCTCCAGTACCTGAGGGTCAGAACAAAGGGGCCGGTTTGCTGGAGGTCACACGAACGCCCCCCGACACAAAGAGACAGAGTACTGAGGGCGGCCTTTCCCACTCTGAGATGAGCTGATGCTCCTACTTGTGCTACAGAACAGAAGGGAGCCGAGGAGACAGCAGCCTGGGGGTGCAGAGACAGCCAATGCTCACCTGAGGTGCTACATAATAAGGGGTGAATTGGGGCGTCATCAAGTCACCTTGGTCAATTTTGGCAAACCCGAAGTCACACAACTTCACCGGGGCATCCTAAAGGAAAACCAACGAGAGTGATTTCTCCAGAGTTCTCAGTAGGTATTAAAGGAAAACCCAGGTGCAGCCTCCCTTGCGGTCTGGAGACAATGACTCATGTGGCACCACTGGAGTGGCCTCAGCAGTTGGGGCTGGAGTGATAGCACAGTGGGCAGGGCATTTGCCTTGCCCGCAGCTAATCTGGGTTCGATTCCTGGCACCCCATTTGGTCCCCCAAGCACAAAGCCAGGAGTAAGCCCTATGTACCACCAGGTGTGGCCCAAAAAAACAGTAACAACAAAATTTTTTCCCCTAATTACATCCAGATGATTGATAAAAAGACAATACCGAAATCCAAATTAATCAAATGTCCCGACTTGACCATCATGACTCATCACTGTGGGATGCTGCTTTGCTCCAGCAGAGGCCCCAAAGCAACTCACTCGGTGGACACGAAGCACATGGCAGGGGTCGGGACTGAAAAGAAGAAACCCCTCACCCAGCTTTACCGCAAATACAACCATTACGGTTCATATTCATATGTAACATGGTTTAAATTCCAGTCCCTTCCCAAAGGAAGGTGATGTCCCCAAATATCCAAAATCTTAGGTCCAATAAATACGTAAGAGTATCCAGAACGAACACCACCAGGCTTATGGCCCAATTCCGCTGAGATCCCGGCAAGCGACGCGAGGAACAGAAGCCGTCTGAGGCTCTGGCCTGAAGCCTCATGTGGGTCAGGACTCACACGAGCGCTCCTGAAAGAACTTCAGAGTGGCAGTTCGAAATGAGATACAAGTTTCTTACCAAAGAGTTATCCTTGAAGAGCAGATTTTCAGGCTTGAGGTCTCTGTGTGCAATGTTTAACAAGTGACAGTGCTGTAGAGCCAAAGCTATCTGCAAAAGGACATAAGCGAGCAACCATGTCTCAGAAAAGGGAATTTGAAGGCGCCGACTCTATTTTATTGTATTGTTCCCACTGTATTGAGACACCATGGTTTACAAAGCCGCTCATGATGATTCGTTAGACGCATTCAACATTCTAACCCCAATATCCCACCACCACTGTCTCCGTTTTCCCAAACACCCTTCAAGTCTGCCCCCATAGCAGGCCCGTAATATTTATTTTATATTGCTATTACCACCAAATGGCTAACAGAATGCTCAAAAAAAAAACTCCTTCAGAAAGAGGAAATTTGTGCAAATTGTTGTATCTCACCATGGGGACATTAAGTCCCTGTCCGAGTGTTTACTGAGCTGTTGCTGCTGGATGAGCGTTCTGTGTTGGTGTTTTTGTTAGTCGCGCTTAGACAGCTTCTATGTTACACTCCCATTCAATCTGATGTGCTCCTACTGGATGTTAATACTGTAGAGTTTGGAGATGTCCAGAAAACCCAGAATATTTAACTGGAAATGGCCCTAGTTTAAAGCCTGCAGGATACTGAAAACTGATCCTTAAGTCAACTAAAGCTGTGGTGGGTTTGCATCTGGCATGTACTTCGCATTGGCTTAGCCTGCTCAGTGATCTCTCTGGCCCTTGGTTTTCAATTTTAAAGAGAAATTAAGACTTTAGCTATCAAGATGTAGAAATAAGAGGTGAAAATACTTATCTGTGATCTGTTTTATATTACACACAATGGAAAATATGCCAGAAAGTCAATCCCTCGTCAGGATAGACTGAGGGGAGATCCTGGACAAAATGGGGAACGAGCCATTTGTTCGAGCCCCAGGAGAGAGTGCTGCGTCAGCACCACAGCCCCAGAGGGGAACGTCCTCCCGGGGTGGGGGGGGGCAGCTTTCAGCTCTGCCTTCAGAAAAAAGCCAAAAGCAATGAAGGGCAGCTCTGCACCTCTGCATCCGCTGTCCTGGTTTTCCTCCACCAGCTGGAAACGTTGCTGTTTAGGTCGGCTTAAAAGTTATTTCGGGAGGGAGGAGACAGGAGGGCCACACCTGGCTGTGCTCAGGAATCATTCCCGGTGGGCTCGGAGGATTGAACCCAGGTTGGCATGTTGAGGCAAGTGCCCTACACACGGTACTATTGCTTTGGCCAAAGGGTTTGTTTTTAGATTCTCAGTGCATCCTTTAGTTTTAATATTTGAAAAACTACAAGATGTCATTTAAAAGTTAAAAAAACAAAACAAAACAAAAACAAAACACCTAAACACTAAGTTCTATCTCTTCTTTAGCTCTTGGTGTGGAATAGTCTTGGCATTCCAAATCTCAAAAAATGCTAAAAACTCAAGAAAAATTCCTTTCCACTTTCCTTCGAGAGGGTGTGTGTGTGTGTGTGTGTGTGTGTATGGCTGTGGCTGTGTCTGTGTCTGTGTCCCACCTTGGCCTCAAGGAGTGGGTAAGGAGGGACTGGGACCATACCTAGTGGCTCTGGGCAGGGGCTACTCCGAGATTAAGAACAAAAGAATAACCCAGGGTCAGAGAGATAGTTTAGCAGTTAAGGCACTTTCCTTGCACACCGCTAACCTGCGTTTGATCCCCAGCACCACATGGTTCCCTGAGCCCTGCCAGGAGTGATTCTTGAGCACAGACCCAGGTGTGAGCCCTGAGCACCACTGGGTATGGCCTCCAAACAAAAAGAATCAACTGAATTATGCTTCCTGTTTGCCTTTCCTGAACACAGGCTCTGTCACATAAATTATTTATCAGGTGATAAAATGTAAGGTCAAAATGGAGAAAACAGAAATACAGTTGGCAGAAAATGCTCAGAATTATAAAAACCTCAGCATACTAAAATCTTCAGAAATATGAGAATTGTAACTCATAAATAAAGTAACTTAGATACAGTGATTCTAGAACATACTTTACACCAATCTTTCAGGTGATACCGGCAGCATTTTATCTCAAAGCCCAATAACAGTTCTTGGAAGTGATTAAGTCTAAAGGTATCTGCAGTCCACAAGGGAATCCGAAACGAGGTTCCCTTTCTTCGGGAATTTACTTGAGTCTTACAATGGGCAAATAACTGACAGGGAAAAGGTCGGTCCACAACCCCCCCCACCCCCACCCAGGCGTTAAAAGGAGTCATTTCTCTTTTCTGATCACATAACAAAGCAGGCAATGAGAGATCAAATAGAGCTTTTCTTCAAGCTTTCTTTTATTCCCCCCCCATGAAATTGTGCTCGTTAACCAACACAGTTGGCAGTTTGGCTGGTACCCGGGGTAACTTGCCTGCTTTGTTACTTGGCTGGCTTGCTTCTCTGTAAAGTGCCGGTGCTGGCTGATTCTGTGAAATAGCTCTCCCCCTTCCATCATCTCCATTACAATTAAGAGTCGAGCCCTGTTTGAAAGCATTTGATTTGGTAAGTTTAAAAAAAAAAAAACTGGAAACATTAAGTAGTAACCTAGAGATACCTGCACCCGTCTAGCCCTGCATAGTCTCTGAGAGCTGAAGGCCCAGTCGCTGCCCAGGGGGCACGCTGGACAAAGAATAGCCGTCACCTAAGACTGGAACACGACACTAAAACACTTCACCTTGAAGACAAGACAATGATCCCTTCTTTAGAAGACTCTGTACTTGACTTACTAGTGCTCTTCGAAGTGCTGTGTTTCACATTTGTCTTGAGCACTGCGCCTGAGCAGTTTGCCCCTAGAGGGGGCATGTGTGCTGGGCTGTCCCAGTCATTCATTCTCCTGCCCGGGACGTATGTCTCTCCACTCCCTGCCTCATTCAACTTAAGTTTTCTATGTGGTCCACAAAATGCCCAGCAAGAACTGGAGAGGGTTACAGTTTCTAAGAAAAATATTTCTCAAGTTCTAAAAAAAAAAAAAAAAATCTAAATTTGGTATCCATCTTTGATATAAACATTTCCAACTTCCATCCAAATGCTTTCACCAACAGAGAAGCTCCCAGAAATAATCATCTATTTCCCATTGTTTTTACAAATCCCACTTCTTTCCCCACCAAGGAGACTGCAGTTCCTTACAGTCCTCACCCCCACATATCTCTACGACATGTCACCTCCCCAGCCGTAGCTAGCAACAGTTTCTCAGTGCCTCTCTTGGGGTCACCACACTATATGATTAAAGGTTCACACTCAGTATCCCCAAATGCATTCAAATGTCACCCGTGGGCTTGCTAAGCATTTTTTGTTTGGGGGCCACATCCAGCGGTGCTTAGGAGCTCTTGCTGGCTCTGTGCTGAAGAGAACTTACGTGGTGCTGGGGATCACACTGGGGTTGGCCACAAGCAAGGCATTACCTCCTGTACTATTATTCTCCAGCCTGATTTCTTCCTTTAAAAGGAATGTCAGGGCCAGAGTGATTGTACAGTGTGTGGGGTACTTGCCTTGCATGCAGTCAACCGGGGTTCAATCCCAAGGCACCCCATAGGGTTCCCCCAAGCACTGTCAGGAATAATCCTTGAGTGTGGAGCCTGGAGTACGGCTGAGCACTGCCAGGTGTGGCCCCAAAACAAACAAATAAAAGCTTAAGGAATGTCAGACTAGACAATACGGGCTCCTTGCCACAACCATCTCTCGGACTCAGCCCATACTTGGTCTCCTTTCACTGACCTGAAACAGAAAATGTTTTAATTCCACTTTAAGTGCTTTTTAATAAACAGGAAAGAGTAATCATATAACGCGAGGGCTAGAAGCATAAGCGGGCACTGCTGAGCTAGACTGGCATGAATGGCCGCACTGTTGAGGTCGGGTGGTGGCTCCTTGGGGGGTTCATTACATAATTCTGCTCGCTTTTACCAATGTCTGGAATTTTCCAAAATAAAAAGGAAAGAGAATGGGGAAAGCAGGTAGGATGGGAGATAAAGAACAGGAGGGAGAGAGAGGGAGAAAAGGGAGACAGGAGAGGCAGGAGGCCAAGGCGACTCTCTATTAGCCCACATATGGAGAAAGGGAAGGTGACAATGACTCTGAGTGGCCTTACCTGGGGCTGGACTCATGAGGAAACTGTACACTGTTAGCAAACACTTCAATAATCTGAACAATATTTGGATGTGTGGCGCACATCATGTGCAGACGTACCTTAAAAGAACAGAGGACATGTTTCTGCATAGAGGATGTCAGAGTCTCCCAAACTCTCCCCAAATGACCACGCTAGGTCAAAGGATCTGTTACAATAAACTCTATCGCCTGGTATAAAGTTTTTTTAAAAGTCTCGACAATTTTACGTAATACTCTTTTTATTACTAAAACCTCTCCAAAACTTTGCATTCTTATGGTGAATGAAAAAAGTATATAAATAATTTATTTTGCTTCAGAAATTCATTTCTCTTTCAAAAAGAATAGTTTTCATTGTGTTATCACCATAATCAGGTAACTTGAACTTGAAGCAAATGCATATTCTGAGTCTCCCTACATCTCTCTCTCTCTCTCTCTCTCTTTCATGCACTCTCTCACTTGCTCTTTCTCTACCCCCCCTCTCCTCTCTCTCTCTCTCTCTCTCCCCTCCCACTTTCTTTTGCTTTTTGGGTCACACCCAGTGATGCTCAGGGGTTATTCCTGGTTCTGCATTCCTGGTGGAGCTGGAGGGACTGTACGGGATACCGGCGATCAAACACAGGCGGGCTGTGTGTGAGGCAAACGCCCTCCCCACTGTACCATCCCTCCAGCCCTAATGCACACTTTCAAGGCACTGCTCACTAGCTCCTGCCCTGCTCTCTTGTCTATGGCTCTCCAGGACCTTTTGAAACAAAGCCGAATATTTCAAAGTTCAGAATATTTCAAAATACAGAATCAAAGCTGAGTATTTCAAGGTACAGAATTAACTGAAAAAGAATAGGAAATGGTGAAAGTAATCAAGATTCCACTAAACAAGATAGATGGAGAACCGCCTTATGTATAATGCCAACATGAGTAAGAAAGAGTAAGTATGAGCATGAATATCCTTGTATGCCTCTGGTCGTCTCCAGGAAGCTGCCTTCCTTGTGAAAAGAGGCATTCACGGGCACTTCAAATATTCAAGCAGCATGGGCAATTAAAGGTCATACCTCATTTCTAGCTTTTGGACGATCAAAAAGAATTTTCAGTGCAAATCGTTCTTGGGTAGATTTCTTCACACAGACTCTAGAATTGGGGGGGAAAATTCCATCAGAAATCACCTACGTTATAGTAAAGATGGATTTAAAAGTTTTTCCTTTTAGCAGTGAACCTCTAACCAAAAGCAGATCCAGGCCTGAAGGAATAGTGCCTGTCTGGTAACCCTGTAAGCCTATGGTGACGAGTTCAAACCCCTGGTGCCCCATCTGAGCCTAGGGAAATCCTGGCAGCTCTGTGGTTTGTGATTCTCCAGGCCACAAAGACAAACAATTAGGAATTAGGCGAAAGGAGGGAGGAGAACAATATGGCAGAGAAGCAGGTTCACAGCTCCGCAGCCTCAGCCCAGGGAAAGGAACTCAACACCGGACACACACAGAAGGCATGTCACCTGTGCTGGCTGCAGGTAACTGAGGGACTCCGCAGCCTTAACAGCTCTGACTGCTCGGGGCTGTGTGATCAAGACACTTAGAAGTATTTCTAAGCCACATTTCAGGGCCATCAAACTTCTCAAGCACAGAGCAGAAGCCCAGCATGCACAGGCCCATCAATCCCTAGATCCACACCCCCGGCACAGGCGTGGCTCTGGTGCCCCCGAATCCCACTGGGCCCGAGCAAAAGCGCATCACCAAACATAATGGCAGGCCGCTGGGGCCTGCCCCCCGCAGACATGTGCTGTATACGCAGACGAAGGTCCCGGATACATGGGCCCTTCTGGGGCAAGTCTGCCCTAGCGTCGTGGGATCTTACCTAACTGGACCACTGATTCCAGCTCCCAGCTTCTGAGTCCAGTTGATATTGTATTCCTCTAAAATGGAAGTTTCCTGTTCAAACAGAAGGAGATGGAAGAGTGTAATTTGTGTACGGTAAGATACTGCTGGGCCGAGCGCTCAACACCTCATCTTCTGAGAGAATCTGCTAGCAGTCTGGGCTACGGAGAGCGTGTCATTAGACACTTCTGTCTGAATGACCTAGGCATTCCTTTCGGGCCTCATCCAGCTGTGCTCAGGGCACACTCCTGGCTCTGTGCTCAGGGATCACTCCTGGAAGGCTCTGGACAGCAGGGATGAAACCTGGGTCAGCTGCGTGCCAGTCTTAGGCCCTACCTGCTGTCTCCAGCTCACAGGCATTTTTTTTTTAGACAAGCAAAAACAAAAACTTCAAGATGAAAAGAATTGCAGTTCACCTATAAGGTTCATTTTAGTAGCACTATAGCACTGTCATCCTGTTGTTCATTGATTTGCTCGAGCGGGCACCAATAATGTCTCCAGTAATGTCTCCATTGTGAGACCTGTTATTACTGTTTTTGGCATGTCGAATACATCACGGGTAGCTTGCCAGGCTTTGCCATGAGGGTGGAATACGCTCGGTAGCTTGCCAGGCTCTCCGAGCAGGGCGGAGGAATTGAACTCGGGTCCTCTCAGGTAGGCCGTGTGCAAGGCAAACACCCTACCCACTGTGCTATTGCTCCAGCCCTCATTTAATAGAAATTAAAATATATATATATATATATATACATATATATATATATTGAGCAAAGAGGAAGATTTTGGGGCACATCCAGCAGAACATACTCCTGGCTCTGTGCTCAGGGATTACTCCTGGCAGGTTTGGGAGAAAATCACGGGTGTTGGGGATTGAACCTGGGTCAGTCACATCTAATGCAGGCCCTTCCCCCCTGCTGTCCTCTCTCTGTTGGCCCCCCTTAGTCAATTCTTGACAGACTGTCATCATGAAGTGAATGCCCAGTGACTAAAACAGCAAACTAATACCCAATGATGGATACTGATTTGGGAAGAATTATGACAACTCCCCTCTGAAAACCTATACAGCGGGCTCAGGGGTTTCGCATGGTCACCCAGTGAAGCATGAACAGTGATAAAATCTATGCTTCTATGCTTCTGGCCCTTTAAACACCACAATAGAGGCACAAAAGGGAACAACGGGGCGCCCAGCATGAAGATCAGGGACCAGTCAGTAAAGTTATGGGCTCTTACTCCTTTCAACATACTTAAAACAATTCCAGAGTTTGCGCTTTTCCAGTCTGCTTCATATTCCCACTCTCTAGCTTGCTAAATTTATAAGTATCTGAGAAGGGGCCTCCGGAGCAATAGTCCAGCAGGGAGGGCACTTGGGTTCAATCTCCAGTACCCATATCGTCCCCTGGGCACAGCCAGGAGTGATTCCTGAGCAGAGAGCCAGGAGGAACCCCTGAGCATGGCCTGGTGTCACCCAAAACCAAAGCAACAAAACAATATCTGAGAAGATAGACAAGACGAGGAAGTTGGAAGTTTGTGTCTCAGCCTCCTACCTTCCTAACGAAAACAGACATTCACAGAACAGAGATGTGTTCTTTTGTTCCTGGGATGTGCTCGTAACCTAAGAGCAGGCATTTGGCCAGAGATGGTGCGCATTCCCTGGAGGGCGGCCCGGACAGTTCAGCGCACGAGGTGGTGACTGCAGTCTGGGCTCGGCTCTGCAGAGAGGTGCTAGCAGGCCCTCCACAGCGCAGGTGTCTGAGCCCCATCGCTCATAACCTTCCTAAGTTCTTACACCTTTGCTTCTGGTCGATAAGCACGAGTGGGGAGTAGTAACTAGTCTACGCGAAGAAGGCAGGTTCCTCAGACTGTCACCACCAAGGGCAAGCATGGCAAATGAAAACACTGTACTGGCAATCAGACTACTCCAATGGTAAGCAGCGCCAAAGAAACACACACGTCATCTTAAGTAATAAGACTATATGTATACAGAATGAAGTAATTCACATATTCTTCCAGTTGAGCTCATTTGTACAACAACCCAAACAGGCAAACAATCTATCTGTGCTTATTTGTAAATATTTACAAAAAATAGTAAACTGTATGTTTATGTGTAAATTAAGTATTTACTGGATTGGAAAAATTCAACAACTATATTACAATCATGTAACAATATCAAAATATTTTGAACAGTTTAAATATACACAATATGTCAAATTTTTCTAATAAAATTAAAAAATCTGGCTATATGCTATTATAAGAGAAACACTCCAGTTCAGAGATGCAGATGGGTCAGAAAGGAATGGGTTCTGGGCAGGAGGCACAGTACAGCTGGTCCAGAGTTTGTCTTGCACTTGGCTAACCCAGGTTCAATCCTCAGCACCCAAAATGGTACCCTGCCACAAGTGATCCCTGAGCGCAGAGTCAGGAGTAATCCCTGAGCACCTGGGCATGGCCCAAAACAAAAGAATTTAAATTTTAAAAATTAAATAAAAAAAAAAAGTAATGGGCTGGAGCAATAGCACAGCGGGTAGGGTGTTTGCCTTGCATGTGGCCGACCCGGATTCAATTCCCAGCATCCCATATGGTCCCCTGAGCACCGCCAGGAGTGATTCCTGAGTGCATGAACCAGAAGTAACTCCTGTGCTTCGCTGGGTGTGACCCAAAAAAGCAAAAAAAAAAAAAAAAAAAAAAAGTAATGGATTTCTGGCCAGGGATGTGGCTAAAAACAAAACAGTAAGAAGAAAAAGTTGAATGGTGGCTGCCACAGGCTAGGCAGGCTGGGTGCTACTGCTGTGAGTACGGGGTCTCTGAAAACTGTCTGAAAACAAGGAATGTGGAGATGGCTGCACATTAGCAATATAAATCATATATTTAACTATTGAACTGTACTCTGGTTTATTTTGGGCCCACACTCAGGAGTGCTCACAGCTTACTCCTGGTGGGCTGGAGGGACTATATGGGGTGCCAGGGATCGAACCCAGGCCAGACATATTTAAGGCAGATGCCCTCACGCTATACTATCACTCCAGCCCAGAACTATGCTTTTTAAATTATTAAGATGGTATAATTTGTTTTATGTAATTTACTACAATTTAAAAAAATTGGTAATTAAAAATAGGGAATGAAGTGATAGCACAGCACATGCCTTGCATATGGTTAACCCAAGTTCAACCTCCAGCACCCAACAGGGTCCATTGAGCCCACTAAGAGTGATCCCTGAATGCAGACTCAGCAGTAAGCACTGGATACTGTTGGGAGGTGGGCTGGAACACAGCGGTAGGGCGTTTGCCTTGCACACAGCCAGCCCGGTCGAGCCGGGTTTGATTCCTCCGCCCCTCTCGGAGAGCCCGGCAAGCTACCGAGAGTACCTCACCCGCACGGCAAAGCCTGGCAAGCTACCCGTGACGTATTTGATATGCCAAACACAGTAACAAGAAGTCTCAAAATGGAGACATTACTGGGCTGCTTGAGCAAAATCAATGAAAAACGGGAGAGCAGTGACAGTGACAGAAACATTCATCTTCAATAACCAGTCAAGTAGTTTAAAGATCAGTCAAGCCACAGATGACTTCAAATAAATAAACATGATAGAAAATAGCCATCACAGCCTGTTACTATTGATGACTTAAGTTTTGTTTGGGAAACCATATATTAGGTGAGAACATAAAAAATAGAACTTTAGTTTCCTTTACTTCAGGAGTTTCTTTCAAGGAATAATTCAGGTTTCTCTTTCAATTACTTCTATTTTTATTTCCCCTAGAAAGAACTCTATTTACACAGAAGCCCAGGCATAGCATTTATTTGAATTTGAATTAAAATATGGGATGACTCCAAAGTCTATCTATTTACATTCCTGGCAAAAATCTAAACATTGCTGGAAGGCATGTATTCCTTTGGGGACTGTGTAGGGATTTGAGGGATTCTAGTGTGTTGAGTTCTTTTTGAGGTTATGAAAGCTTCAGAAAGAACTTATATCCTGGCTTTAACAAATTTGAAGGTGAGAATTATTTCAGCATGCCAAGTTCACCAAAGTTTTCTGTTGGCATTAATTCTCACTATATCAAACAGAATTGAAGCAGAAACAGTTTTCTTATCTGAAACTGTTTACTCCAGGTCAGAGCAACTGGCAATTACCACCTTGCAAGCTAAAATATAGCAGCTGTAGGCTCTATTGTTTTTCAGAGAGACACATGCAGATTTATCCACAGGATGTCCATTAACATCAATGTGTGCCATTCAGTTTGTTTCCTGGGCTTTGTTAAACATATATCTTTAAGTGCACATTGTGATTTGTGAACAAACATGTATTGAATAAATGTACTCTGAAAGGTATGTTGAAACAGAAGAATTGATTTTTAAAGCTGTATGTGTTTATTCTTTTCAATCTTACTCCTCTTCTTCCCAATAACTGTTCTAGCTTATTTTATGCAAGACACCTGGAGCCTTCCCATGTGGGTTTCCTGCTCCTACATAACTGCCTTATTACTTTAATAGTCCTATGGATTTGTGTATTACTTCCTATACTCTTAGTTTTAGAATAGAACAAAGGTATCTTATTTTTACACTGAGAACAGTAGTCACCTCTGGGGAATAGAAGACTAATATTCTTTATTGAAGAGTATTATCACTACAATTGAGTAGTGAAATAAATCCCAATCACCCGTGTATGCAGCATTATAACTTGCAGGAATATAAGTGCATATTAATAAAACTATGTGATTCGGATTATGTCCAGAATGTTCTAAGAATATAGCTGGGAAACACACCATACTTGTTCTCTCCTGTAGAAAAGCACAAGCAAGACCAGTTTAAGATAGAATTAAATGTAAAAGAAACATGATTTACATCATCCCTCATGTTCATGCCTGTTCAATAATAAATATTTGTACATAATGCCTTTCATGTTGCCGACCCAGGTTCGAGTCCTCTGTCTCACTCAGGAAGCCCAGCAAGCTACCTGGAGTATCCTGCCCCCATGGCAGAGCCTTGCAAGCTCCCCATGGTGTATTCAATATGCCAAAAACAGTAACAATAAGTCTCACAATGGAGACGTTCCTGGTGCCTACTGGAGCAAATCAATGAACAACTGGAGAAGAGTGATACAGTGATACATATATCCATATCTATGTGTGTATACAGAGAGATTACTTATGAATTGTAATCAGATTATTTGAACATGAATTCCCTAATCATAGGTATTATAAGAACAAAGGGTTTTATTTATCCTTTTTTACTTTGCTCATTTTTTTCAAGTTACACAAAACATTTTAAGCCCATTCCACTCAGGAACTTGCCTCTTTGACATCACTCCAAATATTGCATAAGGGTAATGTTCTCTGCTTCCCTACCCTCCTAAATGTGATTGTAGAGTGACAATTACGTTGATTTCTCCCAGACTCCATTTTTATCAGTATTCTGTAGTGACTGCAATAAATAATGCAAAAATTATATGAGTTTTCTTTCTCTTGTCATCAGAGCCAAATCAATGTCATTGGATTGACACAAAAACATGACAGGATGGGTTCCTTCTGGAGCCTAAAGCACTGGCCATCCACTGTGGGCCAGCTCGTAGCAGTAGAATGGTAGAAAACAAGGTCTATCCTTGTTCATAGTCACTGATCTTGCACTGGTACATGGGACCACTGCTTGGAGGTAAAGTGCTTGGAGGGCCCTAAGGGATATTACAGCCAGAGAGGGACCTCACCTCCAAGCAACACATCTGGGCTCTTCTGTAGCACCACCTATGATTCTTCTGGTACTACTAGAAGTGATCTCTGCTGAGAACCATGAGAAAGCCCTCCCCACTCATGGGTGTGGTCCAGAAGATAAAAGTAAATAAATGAACTAAATACAATGGTTGAAGAACACTGCTCACGGGCACTGTTTTCTCCCTTGCTTTGGGAAGGCACTTGTGTTCCTTGACTCCTGGCCAATTTTTATCTCTTTCCAGTTTCCTTATTCTGCCTCAAGCCTCTCCTAGCTCTTGCTCCCTCCTTTAATATTTCTGCTTCCCTCTCATGAGCATCCTTGTGTATGCATCCAAGACCCAGATGAAAATGACTCAGTATAATCTCATGCTCTCTTGATACTTAATCAAATCACATATTTAAAGTTCCTTTGCTGACTAAGGTAACGTTGACCGTTTCTGGGTATTGGGCGGGGGGGGGGGGAGGGAGAGTTTCCTTGAGGGGACATAATTCAGTATGCAGCAATCATTTGAAGTATGTGTTTCCCATGTGTTTCACCTGGGGTCTATCCCTGGCAACCCTGAGCACAGGCATGAGTGACACCTGAGCAGCACTTGGTATGGGCCACCCCAAAGTGCATAAGCTTCAGCAGGCATTTCCTGTAGAACAACTATGACCTGGGAACATATAAGCGGACCATGGAGTGTCCTGAAAATGTTTGGAGAGCTGACCATGACATGACTTAAGTGAATATCAAGAATGGAACAAATTACTATCCCAGTGTCAAAATTGAGGTGCAATACTTGCTACTAAAGGGTCAGGCAGGTTAAGATACTAATTCCGGTTCTAGAAATAATCTCTTCCAAAGCCTAGGGCTGTTTTCTCTTTTACGCTCATGTCAGTTCGTACCTTAAAAGTTTCTTTCTCTCCATTTTAATGTTGCATTTAAGAAGACTTTCTATGATTTCCAAACCTGTGGTCTTTCCAACTGAGAAAAATCTTATGAATGCATGAATTTTAATTAAATTATTTTCAGTTTGGAGAAAAATTCAATGGAGAGTTTTCCGGGGTTTCTTTTAATTCTTCCTTTCTTTCATTTTTTGCCAGACATCGCACATTGCTTATTACATCTGCCCCATCCTCCCACTCTTGGCTAAGACTGATTCTCAAGGAGCTTCTCTCTTTTTTTTTTGTTTCACTTGCAATTATAATAGTCTTAACCACTTTCAGAGATTTTGGAGTCAGGGGCTGAAAAGATAGTATACTAGGTAGGTGCTGGCCCTGCATGTGACCCACCTGGGGTCCATCCCTGGCACCACATATGGTCCCCTGAGCACTGCCATGAGTGACCCCTGAGCACCACTTAGTATGGGACCCCCAAAAAAAGAATAAATAAAATATTTAAAAATAAAAACAAAAAAGAAATTGTGTGTGGCAAAGTCCTTTATTGCATTTTTTTCAGTTTTTAACAGTCGAAACGCTCATTTTATTAAATAATTATTGAATATTTAAATCCTAATCTACCAATCATCAATTCATTCAATAATGACATGTCCATTATTGCTGACCTTTTCTGTGATGTACACTGTGCCTAGTATCATGTAGTCTGATTTAATAGACATGTTGTAAATTATTTTCTAGATAGTATGAAGATAGGCCTTGTATTGATATGAGCCATTATAACTTTCTGTCTAGTAGGAGAAGTATGCTTTAGGCATATTTACATAATACTTCAACTAAGGTTTGCAGATAAACAAAAGGAGGAACCAGAAAGCATTTCAGATAGTTGAAGTAGGGTAACATTGGAGAAGGAAGAAAAGGACATTGGAGATTCAAAAATGTTGAAGAAAACTGAACAAGCAAAGAGAAAGGCTGAGCCTAATATCAGCCTTCAAATCTTCATCTATGGACTAATATTACAAGAATATGTATATGTGATAAGAAACTATTTCTGTCTATGTCTGATTAATAAGAATATATCTTAATTCAATGCAAGTGTTGTATTAGAAAAGCAAGGTTGAGATTATCCTGAGATAGATTATCTGCATTCTCCAAACCATTGCAAAATCCTGGCTACTCTGCATAAATGTTTAAAAACAGTTCTTGATTTTCATAGCAGTTTTTTTTATGATTAGGGTACTGATGGCAATTTGTAAGAATTTTTTTTTAAAGATTTCACTGAGTA
>JAOXYA010000016.1:7215738-7233556 GCA_028565675.1 Sorex palustris | reverse complement strand
TCTGACTCATTTCGCTTAGCATGATACTTTCCATGTTGTACCACTTGTATGTAAATTTCATGACTTCATCTTTTCTAGTGTTTTTTACTTTTTAATGTGAGATTGTTTTTCCAAATTAGGATTTCATGAGAGAACCTGGGAACCACCCTGCCCCCCTCCCCCACACACACACACTCCTCTTTCAAAAGAACTTTCCTTACTTATTCTGGGGAGTTATTTAGGGACCATCCCCAGCAGTACTCATCATGCCCTGGGAGCATTTGGGAACCATGAGCAATGATGGGGATCAAAATAGGGTTGGCAAGTGCCCTAACCCCTGGACTACCTCTCTGGCCCTCAAAGGAACTTCCAAAGCAACCACATCATTTATGTAATGGATGTGTCGTGAGTGTTTCCTCATGGTCACCTTTACTGTCTCCTCTGTTTTCTGTCCTTCTTGGAAGCAGAAGGGGGTTTGAATCGGTCCATTGGGATTGAATTCTTACAAGTTGGAGTCTTCACCCCTGGGCCCTCTGGAGGAAGGTGCCGGGTGCCCTGCTGAGTGGTGGGTCCCACATGCCACTGTGCTCTCTCGGCTTGGCTTCAGTCCTTTAGTGTCTGAGACCCATTTTTCCCTCTCAGATGAGGAGTGAGAACTGAGCTAGGTGCCGAGCTAGAGACCTGACCCGTTATCAGGAACGGTGGTAGTGATCACATCATTTCCCAGCCTCCCTTGCGGGCTCTGTGTTTAGCTTGTCATATGTAGATTTCATCTCGTTTGGGTTTTATTTTCTGCTGGAAGAAAGCTCGGCCACCTCCAGGGTGCTCAAGGGCCATCTCTAGCTCTCCACTCAGGAATGACCCTGACAGTGCTCCAGGGGATCATACGTGGTGCCGGGATTTGAACTAGAGTTGGCAGGGGCAAGGCAAGCACCTTAATTCCGGTACTGGCCTTCTGGCCCGGGTTCCGTTCAATTTTCATGACAGTCTGTGGATATGGGAATCATTTCATGCTTCATACAGCTGAGGGGTTGGTGGCTGAAAAGTTAAGTCAGTGGAAGGTTCTGCCGGTGACCCAGTGACCCCAGACTCCCTCTGTGCCGGCCCAGGTGTGTCTTTGCCAAGTGCCTCGGCTGTGGGAGCTGTCGGGTTTTCTGGCAAATAACTGAGTAGCAATATCAGATATTCACGGTCTTAGTACATGCTGGGAACAGCTCCAGGGGCTTTCTGTTTTATGTTTTAGCAGCTCTTTGGGGGCCATCTCATCGATGAGCAGAGTAAGGCTCAGAGAGGCAGAGTAACCTGCCAGAGGTCACACAGAGATGGCAGGAGCCGGGGTTTGAAATTCAGGCATCTGGGCTGAGTCCAGGCCCTAACTCCACGACTGTTTATCCAAAAATGGATTTACCAGAGGCTGAGGGGAAGCTCCTAGGATCTGTGCACGGGATGGGACTGTGTTGCCGGGACCCAGGCCCAGATGACACATGTGCAGCCCCTCTTGGACACAGAGCCCAAGAAGGGGTCTCTCTCCAGGACTGGGTCCTGGGACACCCTACGGGGTGTGTAGGGTGTCTGAAACCCTGAAACGGGGCGTGTTCTGTCCCTGCCTCCCCAGGGGACTACATCGCGCGCCAGGTCCAGACCTGGATCAAGCAGTACCGTGCCGCGGAGACGGGCCCCATCCCGGCCATGGAGCGGCTCATCCAGTGGCTGCCGCGTCACCTTCCCCAGCAGCAGGCCACCACCGTGGTGCACGGGGACTTCAGGTGGGCATCGCCTCCGGGAAGGGAGGGGGGCACATCTTGGGGGTGGCGGCAGCTGGCAGTGGAGGGTGATTCTTTTCACAGAGGCGCCCCCTGGCCCTGGCTTGGATGGGGGGGGGGGGCTTCCCGGCATGACTGACAGCCTCCCTTAGGCTGGCGGGGGGCGTCGCCAGCACACACTCCAGCACCGCAGCCTCTTCCCGCTGCCTGCGCTCCCCGTTCTGCAGCGTGGGGGCCTGTTTGATTCTCATTTGAGGGGTCACACCCAGCGGTGATCGTGGCTTTTCCCAGCTGTGCTGGGGGATCAGGCGGTGGCAGGGACCAAACCCGGGTTCCCGCACGCAGAGCCTGCACTTCTCAACCTGTTGTGCCGTTGTGTTATCTCCCCTTGGCCCAGGAGAAACTGTCTCTGCTGGGGGTGCTCTGAAGTGGAGGGGCAGGAATTTCCCCAGGGCCCCTCACAGGCCTGGCATCGAGGCCTGAACTGCTGGGATCCTCAGGCTTCTCTGTCTCTTGGGTTTCCAGTATAGAAATTTCTAGATCAATGGCTTTCGACCAGTAGCTCAGGGCTCCAGAGGTGTGAGTCCCAGGGAGGCCGCTTTTCTCCTGGGTCACACAGCACCTTTTCCTACCTGTGCTGGGTCTCTTAGAAAGAAACTGACTCAGGGGTGAAGGGTTAGTGCCCAACTTCAGTGGCGGCAGCGTCTGAGAATTTACACACCTATTTTAGTTAAGCTATTTATGTGGGGGGGGGGATGGAGGGAAGAGAGAGACAGAGTAGTTTAGAGGCCACCCTCGGCTGTGTTCAGGGATTATTTCTGGCTCTGCACTCAGAGATCACTCCAGGTGGAATCAGGGTACCCTATGGGGTGCCAGAGATCAAACCTGGGTAACTCCATCAAAGGCGAGTAAGTGCCTTACCCACTGTACCATCCCTCGGCCCCTCCAGACCTGGTTTAACACCACCCCAGTGGGCTGGAGCAATAGTTCAATGGTTGGGGCGCTTCCCTTGCACGCGGCCTATGTGGGTTGGATCCCTGGCAGGCCTTCTGGTACCTTGAGCATCACCAGGAGTAATTTCCAAGTGCAGAGCCAGGAGTTACTCCTGAGTACTGCCAGGCGAGGCCCCCAAACAAACCAAAATTCCATCCCCACATCCCGAGAGGGGACCATCTGACCACAGCTGACCCACAGGGGCCGCGCCCTATCCGCTCCCCTGCCCATGTTCTCCTTGGCTGAGCCCTGCCAGAGAGCCTGGGAGCCGCAGGCAGCAGAGGACGGCGTGGGGGCAGGTTTCCTGAGAGCTGTTTTCATCTCCCTCCCGCTGCCCATTCAGGCTGGACAATCTGCTCTTCCACCCCGAAAAGCCCGAGGTGCTGGCCGTCCTCGACTGGGAACTGTCTACCCTGGGCGACCCCCTGGCGGACGTGGCCTCCAGCTGCCTGGCCCACTACCTGCCCTCCGACTTCCCCCTACTGCAAGGTGGGCGCTGCTGCCGGGCAGAGGGCGGGCACCAAAAGCTGGACGCGGGGCGGGGAGCACAGACCCTCGGAAGGCGCTTACGCATTCCCCCGTCTTTAATTTGTAAATGAAAAAGAATGACTTTAACCTTATCCTCAGGCTTCACAGGGACCATCAACCTGGTCAGTCCTCAGGCCTGGCCCTGGCTCCTCTCAGCTCCTCTGGAGAGAACCCAAGAGAGTAAATTGAAATACAAGGGTTTTGTTTGTTGGGGGTCCACACCTGGCAGTGCTCAGGGATTATTCCTGACTCTGCATTCAAGAATCATTCCTGGAGGTGCTCGGGGGACCATATGGGATGTCGGGGATCGAACCTGGGTCAGCCACGTGCAAGACAAGCACCCAACCTGCTGAAAAATACAAGGTTTTAAAATTTTTGAAGTGGAGGCTGGGACTGGAGCAACAGAATAGCAGGTAGGGCGCTTACATGCAGCCCACCTGGGTTTGATCTCTGGCATCCCTCCTGGTCTCCTGAGCACCTCCAGGAAGTGATCCTTGAGTGTAGAGCCAGCCCCCAAATATGGCCCAAAACACCCAAACAAAAACAAAACCAAAAAGAACTAATACAGTTCCCTCACCTCCTGTGCCGCAGCAGCGGTTTAAAAGACAGTCGGAGGATGTCGAAATAACGGGCTAACCCTTAGAACCAGTGAAGCAAATGTCCAGCCTCGAGATACTGGTGGGCCTCCAAGGAGTGCCCCCGGGCCAACTGCTCAGGACTGTCACCCCAGGTTTGCGCGAGCGTGACCTGCCTCAGCTGGGAATCCCAAGCGTGGAGCAGCTTCTCAGCATGTACTGCACACTCAGGGGCATCCCTGCCGTGGAGAACTGGAACTTCTACCTGGCCTTCTCCTTCTTCCGCCTGGCCGCCATCCTGCAGGGCGTCTATAGGCGCTCGCTCACAGGTACCCACCGGCATCCTCTGCTGCCCATGGGGGCTTTGCGGGGATCCATCTGGCAGGCAGAAGATTCGAGGGCAAATGGTACGTGGTAAGAGCCCCTGAGAGCTGGCTTCGAGGACTGGAGCACAGTGGGCTTTGCATGCGAGAGGCCCGCCCAAGTTTGATTCCCAGAAGCTGATGGTGAGAACCTCCAGGTGTGGCCACAGCAGTAAAAACCAACAAAAGGATGTGGTAAAAATTTCATCGTTAGGGGCTGGAGTGATAGTACAGCGGGGAGGGTCTTTGCCTTGCACACAGCAGGCCCGGGCTCAATCTTTGGTATCCCATAGGGTCCCCCAAGCACAACCGGGAGTAATTCCTAAGTCCAGATCCAGGAATAACCCCTGAGCATCACTGGGTGTGACTCAAAAAAGAAAAAATTTCAAATCTAGAATTTCATCATAAGAGAGAGAGAGAGAGAGAGAGAGAGAGAGAGAGAGAGAGAAATGAACATCAAATGCTTCTTCTTTGCTGCTTCTCAGGGCAGGCCAGCGCTGCAAACGCCAAGCAGAGCGGGAAGCTGACCGAATTCATGTCCAACCTGGCGTGGGATTTTGCAGTCAAGGAAGGCTTCCGGATTTTCAAAGAGATGCCTGCTACCTCCCGGCCCCTAGCCAGGTCCTACCACACGCACGCTGGCTCCCCTCGCCCACCCAGGGCCCTAGGCACAAGAACCTACTGCCCTCAGCCCAGGCCTTCCCCAGCCCCGGCTGCCGCAAAGGGAGATCTGGTGCTGTCTCCAGAGGGCCTCGCCCCACCCGCCAGGGAGCTGTACGAGCGGCTGCAGCAGTTTATGGAACAGCATGTGTACCCTGCTGAACCAGAGCTGCGCCGTCACCAGGCATCCGAAGAAAGGTGGACCCCTGCCCCGCTACTGGAAGACCTCAAGGTAGGCCCCGGCAGCAGGCCGATCCTCGGACCTTGGGTGGGAGAGATGCAGAAGGCCCAGGTATAGTACCTGGTCCCACCTCTGCCACCAGCACCAAGAATCAGGAGTAACCCCTGAGCACTGCTAGGTGTGGCCCCCAAACAGGAAAAAAAAATAAGCAGGGCACTGGAGAGATAGTACAACCAGTAGGGCACCTGCCGTGCATGTGACTGACCTGGTTTGATCCCCAGCACCCAGATGGCCCCCTATGCCCCTCCAGAAGTGATCTCTGCATGCCTCTGCAAGAGTAAGCCCTGGGCACTGCCAGGTGTGGCCCAAAAAGAAAAAGAGTTTCCGGGCTGGAGCAATAGCACAGCACATAGGGCATTTGCCTTGCATGTGGCCAACCCGGGTTCGATTCCCAGCATCCAATATGGTCCCCTGAGTACTTCCAGGAGTAATTCCTGAGTGCAGAGCCAGAAATAGCCCCTGTGCATCACTGGGTGTGACCTAAAAAGAGAGAGAGAGCTTCAGGGTCTCAGGCAGGCCTGTGTGGCCGCTCCAGGCAGCTGAGAGACATGAGGGCTGAGCTAAGCTCTCTTCACGCCTGTTCCAGATGACTCACCTCCCCCGTGGTCTCTTGCTCATGGTGTCCAGTCAGACAGGGAAGCCAGATCTGAACAGGCCTGAAGTGTCAGCTACCTGCTAAGAGCTTGTCCCGGGAGCAAAGCTACGTCCAGGGCCTCTCCCTCTACCTCAGAGCGACCCCCAGGGTGAGTTTAGTCCCTCACTGTGCTTACCCGGCTGGCTTTTCCCCTGACAGGAGAAAGCTAAAGCCAAAGGACTTTGGAACCTTTTCCTCCCCCTAGAAGTAGACCCTGAAAGAAAATACGGCGCCGGCCTGACCAACGTGGAGTATGCACACTTGTGTGAGCTCATGGGCACATCCCTGTACGCCCCTGAGGTACTGGCTTTCCCCTCCTGCGTGGGAGAATGACCTTACCCTCCACGAGAACCCCTATCACCCTCCCCGGAACCAGCCTGCACCAGAACCAGGAGCCCCAAAACCTAGAATGAGGGGTCCAAGTGGCGGGCAGGTGGAGGGAGTTTCTGCCAGCTGGGGGCTGGCTCAGGGGCAGGAGTACGCGCTTGGCGTGAGTGATCCCAGTGTCCCCAGCACAAACCAAAGAAGGAAAAAAAAAGTGCCTTTCCAGGCAGAAGGGAACACGCGAGGCGCCAGCCTGGCTGTGTCCTTGAGCAGAGGGCCGCGCCAGACTTCAGGGAGTCTGAGTATGAAAAGTGTGTTGTCGGGCCGGAGTGATAGTACAATGGGGAAGATGTTTGCCTTGCACGCAGCCGACCCATGTTCAATTCCCGGAATCCCATATGGTCTCCCAAGCACTGCCAGGAGTGTTTCCTGATGGCAGAGCCAGGAGTAACCCCTGAGCATTGCCGGTTGTGACCCAAAAAGAAAAAAAAAATAGACAAAAGTGTGTTGTCTCGGCACCTGTTGCCGGAACAGAAGAGCTTAGGGTACTGGAGGATTGAAGATATCCAGGGCGCCCTGGGTCCACGCGTCCACGCTTGGGCATGGGACTCGGGGGGATGGGACTTGGGGGATGGGACTCAGGCGTGGGACTTGGGGGGTGGGACTCGATGTGAACTCTGTCCTGCTTCTCCCCCAGGTGTGTAACTGCTCGGCTCCGGACACAGGGAACATGGAGCTGCTGGTGCGCTACGGCTCGGAGGCGCAGAAGGCCCGCTGGCTGCCACAGCTGCTGGCCGGCACCGCCCGCTCCTGCTTTGCCATGACCGAGCCACAGGTGCCTCGCCCGGGCTGCCAGTCAAAGGGTCCCCCGCTTCCTGCCCCAGGGCCTCTCACCCGCTTCCCTGGCCCCTGCTCTCGCTCAGGTCGCCTCTTCAGACGCCGCCAACATTGAGGCTTCCATCAGAGAGGAGGGCAGCTGCTACGTGATAAACGGCCACAAGTGGTGGATCTCAGGTAGCCGCCTGACGTCTGGCTTCCAGCCCCACTCACTGGGTCCCAAAAGCACTGGGCGCCATCAGCTTCTTCTTCTTCTTCTTTTTTTTTTTTTTGAGTCACACCCGGCGATGCTCAGGGATTACTCCTGGTTTTGCACTCAGGAATTACTCCTGGCGGTGCCTGGGGGACCACATGGGATGCCAAGGATTGAACCCGGGTGGCCGTATGCAAGGCAAACACGCTCCCCACTGTACTATTGCTCTGGCCCTGCCGTCAGCGTCTTTCCAGAAGCTTCGGGCTGCGTGCCCCCCACAGAGCCCCCCCCCCAGGTCACCAAGTGCCACCTGCACTGACATGCACCCCAAGGGCCCTGGGTTCTCTGTCCCTTCTGACCTTTCCCCACCCATCCCCTCTCTGGGCTTCTTCCTGTAGAGCAGCAGAAGGTCCTTTCGTGCGTGACTTCACATTCCACCTCTCATAGGAGCAGGAGTGCGGATGCCTGTTTCACGCAGGAGGCTGGCCAATGGCTCTGCGCCGCTTGCCTGTGGAACCTGCCGGCTGTGGGTACCTGAGGCCATTGTGTTGGTGCTGCCTGCGGGCAGGCTGCCCACCATGCCACCTCCTGTTTCTAAGCTGTCCTTGGAGCTCAGTGTGACACACTTTAAAAAAAAGAAAAAAGCAACCCTGGGGATGGAGAGATAGCACGGCAGGTAGCGCCTTGCACACGGCCAACCCAGGTTCGATTCCCAGCATCCCATAGGGTTCCCTGAGCACCGCCAGGGGTAATTTCTGAGTGCAGAGCCAGGAGTAACCCCTGTGCATCGCCAGGTGTGACACAAAAAGGAAAAAAAAAGCAACCCCCTTTTTGCTCTATGATGTTGGATTCATTTCTCCCTGGGACAGGACCCAACTCCTCTCTCTGATTCCTGCTCAGGCACCTGCCCCATCCCTTCCCAAGCGCATCCTGAGAGCTATGTCTGGGCAGCGCCAGCCAGGCTGGCGTCAGCCAGTCCACCCTACATCTCCCCGTAGGCATCCTGGACCCTCGCTGTGAGCTCTGCGTGTTTATGGGGAAAACCGACCCGCAGGCCCCCCGGCACCGGCAGCAGACTGTGCTCCTGGTCCCCATGGACACCCCCGGCATCAGAATCATCCGACCGCTGACGGTGTACGGGCTGGACGACGCGCCAGGTGAGCCAGGGGCCGGGCGGCCCACTCGTTAGCCCTTGTTAGGACGCAGCAGCTGGGGGGACCTGGAGGGGGGAGCACACCAGATCCATGGGGGAGTGGGATTGGGCTGGGGGCGGGATCTGCAGGGGTCTGAACCGTGGGGGCTGGGATCCGTGACGGGGACAGGATGAGGGGGGCGAGTTCCATGGCAGGGGACAGATCCATAGGGGGCGGGATCCATGGGAGGGGGTGGGATCTGTGGGGGGCTGGCCTGGAGCCATGTAGCCAGGTTGGGGACAGGCCTTTCCACTTCTCAGGTCCCTCTTGGACTCATCCGAGACCACCAGGAATGGGAGAGGCGGAGGCCACATGGGACAGGCAGAGCCATGCTGGGTGGGAACAGGACAGGTCGGGCCCTTGGCCTTAGAGGACAGTTGCACCTGCGCATCCTATCAGCCACACAGTCGGACCTAGTGACAGCAGGAATCTTGCCAACGTGGGCCATGAACGGTGGCCAGAGTACACATCCCAGAAAGGCGATCAGCTGGTCATGTGGGGTCACTGGTTCCTTGCAGGTGGCCATGGAGAGGTCCTCTTTGAACAAGTGCGGGTGCCCAAGGAGAACGTGGTGCTGGGCCCCGGCCGTGGCTTTGAGATCGCCCAGGGCAGGCTGGGCCCCGGCCGGGTGCATCACTGCATGCGGCTGATCGGGTACTCGGAGAGGGCATTGGCCCTCATGAAGGCGCGGGTGAGTGCCCCTCACCGAGCCCCCCACAAACCCCGACCACATTTCAAATCTAGCTCTTGCCTGAGAGAAGACAGTGGGAGTGAAGGCGACATTCTGAGCCTTGTGATTCCTGACCCTGGTGTCATGGGACCCACCCCCATTCCCCTGGCACTGCCTGAAACGAAGAAGCCAGACCCTCGGGGACAGTGAAGGCTGTGTTTGACTTTGGGATCCCACTGACTAGCCCTGTTTGACCCTTCTTCAACAATTCCAGAAAGCCCCCTCAATGCTCAAACCACCCATGCCAAAGTGAGCTCTCGCCAGGGACAGGAGTTCACATCAGGGGTCTCAACCTCACAGAGGTGGTGTAAACCCTTGACATCAAACCGATGTCTCATGAGCACTTGTATAAAGGAATCAGGAGATGGCTCGGAGGGCCGCTGATACGTGTGCTGCAGTCTGGAGGCCGGGTTTGAGCCCTGGCACTGCTCCGTCTCCCATACATAGTCCCCAGTCCAGAGTGGCTTCTGAGCACCACCGGTTGTGGCTCAAAAATCAAACAGAAGGGCAGAGAGACGGAGAGATAGTGTAGCAGGTAGAATTTTTGCCTCGTATGTGGTCGACGCAGGTTGACCCTCAGCACTGCACTTGGTCCCCTGAGTGCCACCAGGAGCCATCCCTGAGCACAGTACTCCAGGTGTGGCCTTGTAAAAAAAAACCCACAAAACACAAAAACAAAAAACTCCACAAAACAGACAAAACAAAAAGCCCCCAAGCCCCAAACCTACAAAGAACAGGCCCTGGTGTGTTTGGCCTCTGAGCGGCCTTTTGACTTGAGACCTGCCAGTCCTTTTTATTGCTTGAAAATAAAATGCTGCTCTCGGGGCTCAGGCCCGCCCAGGCCTAGGCTGGAGGAGGCTCCTCCTGCCTGTGGAGTCTTCTCTGGGCACCAGCACTGAGCAGCAGTTGGCTTGTAGACCGTGGTGCCAGGGAGTAGTTACCAGTTAGAAATCTGAAGATTTGATCTATGGGGGCCTGAGAGCCCATACAAGTGTTAAGGTGCATGCCTTGCATACAGCCCACCCCGGTTTGCTCCCTGGCATTACAGGTACCGCCCCAGTGTTACTAGGTACAACCCTGTAGCCCCAGACCGAGTTAGTAAAGCCAAGATAACCCCCAGCATGGCAGGACCAGGACAGCACCGTGTCCTCAGGCCAGGATTGACTCGCCAGCCCAGTTGGCAGAGTCACTGGGAGGAGCCCCAGGCTTCCTGAGCACTACTTTGGAGGACACCTCGCACCCCTCCACCACCCCCCAAAATAAAGACTCACTGCGAGGGCCCTGGAGGATAATCTGTCAGTGGCATCCAGCACCTGCCGTGCAACATAAGATCATGAGTACAGCCCCTTAGGCTACCACATGCACCCAAACCATCCTCGAAGTTCTGCCACCCAAGTTCCTGGTGCTGCCATTCCCAGCTGTGCCATGGCCAGATGTGTGCAAGTGGGTGCATCCCCCAACGTGCACTGCAGCTAACGTGTGTAAGCAACTGGCAGGACGTGCGGCCTGCAGACACCATAGCTGGACACGTCATTCGGACATCACAACACTGTCGGCAGCCATGAGGGATGAGGAAGGGCCGTCAGGGGGACTGAGCACTCAGGGCTCTGCAGCTGGACTCCACAATGGCACTGAGACTGTTCCGTAATTTGTGCATGGATGTTGACTGTGGACTCCTGGGGTGAAAGAAAAACCTACCAAGAGTATTAAATTGTTTTCAGAAACAGTGTGTAGGGAGTTGGACAGAGAGAACAGTGAACAGGGCACTTGCCTTGCATGCAGCTGACCCATGGTCTTCCCAAGCCCTGTAGGAGTGATCCTTGAGCATAGAGCCAGGAGAAAGCCCCAATCACTGCCAGGTGTGGCCCCAAGTCCCCTCCCCCACAAAAGAAAGACCAGGAAACATATATTGTATATGTGCACACAAGAAACCTTGAAGTGACTAACTGCCAACTACTACCTCTGAAAGACTCACCCGAGGCTGTCTTTTTCCCATCGGAAAATGACTTTTGGAGCCGGAGCGATAGGACAGCAGTGAAGGCGTTTGCCTTGCACGTGGTCAACCCAGGTTTGATCCCCGGCATCTCATATGATCCCCCGAGCACCACCAGGAGAAATACCTGAGTGCAGAGCCAAGAGTAACCCCAGAGCATCGCTGGGTGTGACCCAGAAAGCAAAAAAAAAAAATAGATTTTCACACCATGAGGCACAAAACGATCTGTGTGATAGCAGTAGCAGCAACAGGAAGCAAACCTGATAGATTTTGGGGGTTGCCCCTTTCCAGGACTCCAGCATCCCCAGTGTACTAGCGTGGACCCGGCTCAAGGATGTTCTCAAGTGCAGCCCTGGGTGTGAGTCTGCACTGTGGGCACCAGAGGGCGCCCTCAACATCCTGTACAGGGAGCTGGCAGTCACTGGCTAGTTCCCACTAGATCCTGACCCAGCTCTGAAGGAACTGCCCCCTGGTGGGACCCCCCCCCCCCCCGCCCATGGAGGCACTCTGGGAGAAGGTCAGGGTGTCCCTGGAACTGCCCTGAGGGAATTGCTCATGGCAGGGAGCCGGCAGAAAGCTGCCACCCTCTTGCCCTGCCCTCTCCTGTCCCGTGGGCCCCCACTCGTCTCACAGGCAGCCCGTGCATCTCCCCTGTCCATCTCCACAGGCCAAGGCCCGAGTGGCCTTCGGGAAGCCCCTGATAGAGCAAGGGACACTCCTGGCAGACGTGGCCCAGTCGCGCGTGGAGATCGAGCAGGCCCGGTTGCTGGTGCTGAAGGCAGCCCACCTCATGGATGTGGCCGGGAACAAGGTAGGGCCGTGGCCGCCGTCATGCGTGGCCCCTCTGTCCCCCTGTGGCCATAGGGCTCTGCCTTCGCGGACCTCTCATTCCCTAGACAGGAAGGGTCTGTGCGGCTTCTCAGACATGAAGAAGGTGTGAGAAGAGAGTCAGATTTGCTGGCCCACCAGCAGGGTGGGGTTCTGGGTCCAGGATTGTCCTGTGGAGGACACGCCGTCCATGACCTTGGGTCGCAGGGCCTAACTTCCCTGCAGGCAAGCTAAGGGGGAGCCGGGGACTCTCCAAAGAGATGATTCTCAGGTGCCCATCATTCCCCAAATGGCTCTTTCTGGTGCCACGTTGGTCCCCATGGGGCAGCCACTGCCCAGGGACCTCAGTGATGGGGGCAGAGGCACCAGGGCTCGGACGCCTGGGCCTTGGGTTCTGGTGCCAACTATGGTGGAGGGGCTCAGGCCCCCAGAGGTCTAGCCGGCCTCGAGTCCCCGCCAGGTCAGAGGAGAAGCACCAGCAGCTCCCCAATTTGTCCTCACTGCGGGGGGGGACGTTCCCAAGCCAGTCCTGGACCAGGTGCCTCCTGTGCCCTCCTTCCCCCATCACTGGCTGTCACTGGTAGGGCCTCAGGTCTGTCCCCAGCACCCTTCCAGCTGCATCTCCTCTGCCCCGCAGGCTGCCGCTTTGGAAATCGCCATGATTAAGATGGTGGCCCCGTCCATGGCCTACCGGGTCATCGACCGAGCTATTCAGGTGAGCCTGGCCGGCCTCTGGCTGCTCCGAACCTTCCGCAGCTGGGCAAGACACCGGGTGTCCCGCGGCCCCCAGCCCACGTTGCCTCCGCAGCCCTCTGTCCCACACTCACTGTCACTTTCCCTTTGGCCACTTGGAGCACCCTTGGCCAGGGTCGATACTGTGAAGGGGACAGTCTCTTCCCATCCCCACATCACACACTGAGAGTGAATGGACGGGACGCAGCCAAGTGAAGAGGCTTGTCCAGGGCTGCTCATCTTGTTTTTTTGTTTTGCTTTGTTTTGCTTTTTGGGTCATGCCCTGCGATGCTCAGGGGTTACTCCTGGCTCTGCACTCAGGAATCACTCCTGGTGGTGCTCGGGGGACCCTATGGGATGCTGGGCATTGAACCCAGGTCTGGCTGCATGCAAGGCAAACGCCCTCCCTGCCGTGCTAGCGCTCTGGCCTGGGACCGCTCATCTTGAACCCAGAGGAGCCTCCTGGTCCCATGCCAGCTGCCCCGTGCCTAGGGCCAACAACTCACAGGCATACCCCCCCCCCGCCCCCCGTATTCCAGGCCTTCGGAGCAGCAGGGCTGAGCAACGACTACCCGCTGGCCCAGTTCTTCGCCTGGGCCCGAGCGCTGCGTTTTGCCGACGGCCCCGATGAGGTGCACCGGGCAACGGTGGCCAAGATGGAGCTGAAGCGCTCAGGGTGACCATGTGACCAGGACCCCCGCGGCCCTGCTGGGTGCCACCCTGGAACAGTCAGCGACGCACTTCGAGAAGCCCGGGCTCTGCGCTTTGTGCCACGGGTCTCCGAGGCCGCTCTGGGAGCAGAGGCAGCCGCCGAGGGAGGGAAGCAGAAGACTGAGTCACTGCAAATGATTCTCTACAGCACAGAACACTAATTAAGATGTTACTGGGGGACATGCAAATGACATCAAAAATAACAAAAAAGAGAAAATTTTACAAGATGTTAATCTGGAAAGGGCTTTGAGGTAGGGGAGCACAGAAAAATAAAATTTGTTTCAGAGACTTGAACTTCAGCGTCACACAGGAATGACGGCTAAAGGGTCCACTTCTGCCCCTCTGTCTGTCCCAGTGCCTCTGACCCCTCACTGCTGTATTTTTTTGGGTGGGGGGTGGGTGGGTGTTACGTCACACCTGGCGATGGTCAGGGGTTACTCCTGGCTCTGCACTCAGGAATTACTCCTGGTGGTGCTCGGGGGACCATATGGGATGCTGGAGTTTGAACCTGGGTCAGACGCATGCAAGCCAAGTGCCTGACCCGCTGTCTATGGCTCCAGCTCTCAGAGGTGGCCTTCTGCGGGACCCTGCCCAGGGTGCTGGTCTCGGTGCATTGGGGTGTATCGGGGGACACTGTGACCCCTGGTAGTTCTTGATCGGCTGCCTCAGCACTGAACATGCAGATGCTACCAAAAGATTTGGGGGGGATCTTCTGAAGTCAGGGCCCCCATCCTCCCCACATCCCCCCATCTGCTCGATGTCACAGGAAACCTGGGACCGAGAGATGGGGAGGGGTTGCGCCATCACCACCAGAGGATCCTGGCCTCTCGGAGAAAGTGGGCATGCACAGCCTGGCCTGAGGTCTGGGTTCTTCGTGAAAGTGCAGAGGAGTGGAAGTCCACTCCTCCCCAGAGAACAAGCCCTTTGTTTGTTCTGCCCTCCTGGTGGGAACGCCCCCGGCCTCTGAGGATGGGATGTGGGGGGATCCAGGTCTGATTTCTCCGGGCAGGCCCCTCACATTGCATGTTGCCCACTAAGGGGTAGTTTCCGCAGACCCCTGGGACAATGGTGATCACAGCACTGGCAGTCCTGGCGAGGAGCACCCCCCCCCACAGAGCCAATCAGCAGTCAAGCTCTTACTGCATCTGTCTCAGTCTCAGGAGGGAGGGAGGGAGGCTTGTTTTCAAAGGACTTGTCTTGGCCGGTGGCCCAGCCCGTCACGTGTGTGCCCTGCAGGGTTTCTCTCCCGGGCCCTGAGGTTAATGTGGGCGGAGGAGGGCAGCTGCTGGGGCGAGAATAGAAGCCGGGCTCAGGGCACCCCCACGGCCCTAGCAGGCACTCTGCCACCGAGGCTTGATGGACGGCAAGTGACACAAAGCCACGGCCTGTGCTCAGTGACCCCCAGCTTGGCTCTCCCAGGCCTGGCCAGGGCTCGACCTTAGGGAACGTGCAGGAAACAAAACAGCTCACTTGGTGTGACCGAAAATGGTAAAAATAAATAAACAAAAGGAGTGGTGAAGTAGGTAGAGGGATAGACCTTTCAGTACCCGTATTGCAAACTATAATGCCCAGACAGACAGACAGACAGAAGAAAAGTGCCTGCCATAGAAGCAGGCTGGGATGGTGGGGGGGGGGGACACTGAGGCAGGAGGGAAACTGGGGCCATTGGTGGTGGGAAATGTACACTGGTGAAGGATTGGGTATTGGGACATTGTGTAACTGAAACCCAGCCATGAACAACCTTGTAACTGTGTATCCCACGGTGATTCAATTAAAAAAAAAGAAGAAAAAAAGGAGCTCTACCCTCATCCTAAGCTCATTGTTTTCCAACCTCAACAAATAACCGGCATTTCTGGGTGCCCACATTTGATAACACCCTGAGGCTGTGCTCTCTCACGTGGCAGGCAGCTGTGTGGCCATGGGTATGACCTGGGCACAGGCAGGCTGGGTCTGGTCACAATTGGGCCTGACCAGTTTCACCTATGGGAATCACAGCCCTTTCCCCCCACCCCTGCATAGCCAGAGCTGTCTCATAAACACCAATGACTCTTCTTTTTATTTCTCTTTTTGGATCACACCCACTGATGCTCAGGGGTTACTCCTGGCTCTGCACTCAGGAATTACTCCTGGCAGTGCTTGGGGGACTCTATGGGATGCTGGGAATAGAACCCAGGTCGGCTGTGTGCAAGGCAAGTGCCCTACCTGCTGTGCTATCACTCCAGCCCAGAAATGTGTATTTTAAACTGGTGGCTGAGGTGCTTCTCATTAGTGAAATTAGGAAAACTTTGCTCGAGGAGTTTTGGAGAATGGGAATGAACAGCTAATCTAAAGTAGTGTGGACTAAGTCAGACCACAATGAGTGGATGGCAAGACTGCGGCTGGGTTAGCCTGAAACCCCAGTGTAGATGTGCGCAGTGGCTTCGGGGGAAGCCGGGAGCTGGCTGGCATGCCTTTGCTGGTTTTTCTATTTTTTTCTTTTTGAGTGATGACTGCTCAAAAGAATTCTTTAATGGTTGTGCCCTTGAGGGAGTTTCTGCATTGCTCTGGTCACGGATCAGCTTAAATCAAATAGAAAGTGCGCCATTTATATAGCTATTTTAAGTTCTGCCTTGGAGAACTGTGGAGAAGAGCACATTACAGAAAGGGGATAAAAGAGCTCCCAGGCCTACTTCCCTGAAGGACCCTAAGAGAAGATCCTTGTAGGTCTAAGAGAGGGACCTGGCTTCGCATCCTAGATGTTTACGAATCATAGGGAGTGACTCAGGAGAATGTTTATAAGAGAAGAACTGAATTCATATACACAGTTTTACCAGGAACCAGAAACGACCTTTAGTACTCCAAAGAACGCAAATGCAATACTGTTGCCTCAAGGTCGCCCACACATTGCAGAATGTTGAAAAATGATAGCTGGCATGTCTTGCGGCCTTTCGTACCAAGCCCTCAGCCCGGTCACAGGTGGAGAGCTTCCTTACAGGGACCCCTCAAAAGCAGACACCTCAGAGGCTCAGTGTGTGAGCCAGCAGGAAGGAAGGGAAAGGCAAGAGTGGATCCTGGTATCATGGAGGGTCGGGCCGGAGAGCTGGCGCTGACCCTGTGCCCGAGGACACGTGGTCTGGGGTGCGGAGCACAAACCACACGTACCTCTTGGTGGGGGTGGGTGCTCCAGAGGACAGGTGGCTCCCCACGGTCTCGTTCATGTTGGTCATAGGGCGAGGAGGACTGAAAGAAAAAGACGCTGACATTAGAGCAATCATTAGCAACAGAGCATGGGATGGGGGGGTGGAGTGGGAGTCGTGACAGCCCATGGAGCACCCAAGACCCCACCTTGGTTTCTTGGGTCTAAGCCACTAGGGGTACAGGAGCAGCTGAGACTTGGCACCTCAAGGAAATTCAGGGTGTGGTTTGTGGGGTGCTTGGTTTTGGGTGCCAGGGATGGGGGGTAGTAAAGTGAGGGCTCCCCCCATGAAAAGAACACCCCATTCCACAGAGCACTCCGCACCCCCAGTTATAGTCAGGCCAACCCGGAGCCTCTCTGACAAAGTCTCTGGTGGTTGAGCCATGTGGGCAGTCATGAGTACTGCTGTCGTCTCAGCAGACGAGAACCTGAATCCTGCCACTTAACTGAGCTGCATTTCAGGGTTAGGGCTCATGTGACGAAGGTCTTGGTAAGGGTACAAAGGCACGTGCTTTGCCAAGATGTGGTCAGTGCTACTTCCGTCCGCCTATTCGTCTGTCCTCACGTCTGGTTTGCCTATCCTCCGGTGAAACAACACCCATTCGAATGCAGTCTCTAATAATCTACACCAAACTTAATTTCCAAGATATGCATTTCGGATGACTGCCCTTAGTGGCGATCTTTCTGGACCTTTGGCTTACGTCTCTGTGTTGTAAGAATCTTGAGTGAATGACTCCAAAGCCATGAGGAGAAGGAACTGATCCTTTGGCCTTTCGGTCCATCTTCAGCCCTTCACACTCCCTCCCCATCAGGTTCAGAACAAGGGGACAAAAGGTCTCTGTCTTGTGTCTTGGGCCACATGACCCCTGTTACATATTCCTCCTGGGAAATCGCTCACTTCCTCTCTAAGTTGAAAGATGTACTTTGCAGAGAAATTTGTCCATCATAATCGGAAAAAGTGAAGCTGAATTCAACTCTCAGTATTCAGCAGCTTGGGAGCTGTGTCCTAGTTTCGCCCTATTTTCAGAGCTGAGAGATGTCAAGTATTTCAGCAGAGGTTATACGAAACAGAGCCTGGGGACAAGCAAGAGGAACCCCCACCAACCCGCCTACGATCTTCATTCTTTTGAGGGTTTTCTGAGAAGTCCTTTCAAGTAAAAGGCCTGAGGAAAATTTTCAGGTAGAGCTAAGGAACATGGAAGCATCCATTAATCTATCATGGACCATCTCTCTCTCTTTCCATCTGCCTATCAAGATATTCCTTATATTATTTATATTTAATGAAATTTGATAGCACAGTGGTAGGGTGTTTGCCTTGCATGCAGCCAACATGGCCGACCCGAGTTCGATTCCTCCGCCCCTCTCGG
>JAOXYA010000016.1:7200546-7215638 GCA_028565675.1 Sorex palustris | reverse complement strand
GTCCGGGGTGCCGGGATAAGTACCCCACCCATGTCGAATATCACCGCCTTGTAGGGGCCGCCTGCCGAGTGTGTCCAGCGGCGGGGTATGCACTTGGTCCATCTCAGGAGCGCTGTCCTCACTGCACAGCGGAGTGGCGCGGACTCCAACAGCTTCTGGAGGCACATACTGGAGCCACGGCTGCGGAGGGAGAAGGTGCAGGGTCCAGGGCACCACCAGCCAGTCCAGGCGCAGCAGGGCCCACTGGGTACTTCCAACCATCTCCCCCAAACTGTGGCCAGCCCATCCTCCCTGGACAAAATGCTGTTTAGCTTCTCCCTAACCAACTCCCTAACCCTCTTCCTAACTACCTCCCTACCATCTCCCTATCTTCCTACCATCTCCTACCATCTCCCTAACCAACTCCCTAACCATCTCCCTAACCAACTCCCTACCATCTCCCCAAACAACTCCCTAGATATCTCCCTACCATCTCCCTAACCAAGTCCCTACCATCTCCCTAACCAACTCTCTTAACCAACTTCTTACCATCTCCCTAACCAACTCCCTAACCATCTCCCTAACCAACTCCCTAACCATCTTCCTAACCAACTCCCAACCATCTCCCTAACCAACTCCCTAACCATCTCCCTAACCAACTCCCAATCATCTCCCTAACCAACTCCCTGCCATCTCCCTAACCATCTCCCTAACATCTGCCTAACAGTCCACGGCTCAAAAATCATTTCCCTAAAACCCCATGTACCCAGCTGTCACCCGACTTCCTGCAGGCCCGAGTGGGATGAGGAGGACGGGGTCAGCTCCTCCTTCTCAACATGTTCCTCTGTCTCTTCTCCCTGCCACTGCCCTCACCCAGCCCACGATCCTGGCCACAGCCTCGAACTGTCCCTCTGGGCTCTTCATGATGCTTCTCACTCTTCAGCCAGATCCCACCTTCAAAGGCGCAAATCTAACTCCACTCAAACCCCACTCCAGGCCTGCAGCGAAGGTGGGGAGTCAGCTCAGCTGTCAGGGTCACAAGCCTTGTCTGAGCTGGAACCAAGTTTGAGCCCCCACCTGGGCAGCACTGGCCCCACCCAGCACCACCGGGTCCCTCACCCCCGGCCTGTGTAAGGAGCCAAGAACTAAGGGAGCATAAAAAGGCCATGCTGAGAATCTGTGGGACATGCCAGGTGTCCCTCATGTCCTTGGAAACTGATCGAATGGAGGGAAGTTTGGAATCAAACAGTCAGAGGATGCTGGGGCTGGAGCAATAGTACAGCGGGGGTGGGGGAAGGGCATTTGCCTGCACAAGCCAAAACAGTCTTGATCCCCGGCACCTCATTCGGCCCCACGAGCACCACCAAGAGTGATCCCTGAGTACAGTCAGAAGTAAGCCCTGAGAATGGCTGGGTACCTGCCCCCGACCCTCCTCAAAAAGAGGCCGTTTAACATTTTAGTTTTGCTTTTGTTCCTAGGCCAAGACCAAAGTCTAGAACAGAAAGCAAAATCTACCTATTGGCTCCTAAAAGCACCAGCACATCATGCGTGACAGGGCTGACTTCAGCCTCTCAGGAGCCCGGCCTCCAGCAAACGCCAGGGAAAAGGCTCTGGGCCCACAGCTGGCATGTTGCTCCTTCCGGCCGGGAGGCTGCCTCTAGCCACCAGCCAACCCGCTTCAGAGTGGAAGTGTTCGCACTTGCCGTGTCCAGAGTGGGGAAACTTTGCACCTTCAGCGGTCAAGGAAACTGCCCTTTATTTTCAACTCAGAGCTCTGCTCGGCCTCCTCTGGAGGTTTTCTCTCTCCTTTTCCAGAAGGTTTCAGTAACCAACCCCCTTGCTTCTTTTCCCTTTTGCAGGAGTAGCTGGCTCTCACATAGTTAACTGTTCATGTCATGGTACCAAATGGGATGCCGGGGATCGTACCTGGCCACAGAAGTCAAGCGGCCTCCCTGCTCCTGTAACTTCAAGCTCCTGAAGGCAAAGACTTGTTTATTCATCTTTGTCTAACTCCTTCCCTGGGGCCGAGCAGTGTCTAGACACAGCAGATGCTCAGTACCCTTAACTTCTTTTTTTTTTTTTCAGGATTCACAGGGCCCACACCCAGCAGGACAGGGCATGGGGTGTCAGGGCCAGGGGCTCCCATTGGAGCTCACTTCTCCCAGGCCCAGGAGATGCTCGGTAGAAATAGGACTCGAAGGTTGAATACACTGACAACCAGAAAATAGAGGCCAGCCGAGACAGAGTTAGTGGCTGGCAGCCACAGAGAACAGTAGCACGCCGGCTTCCCTTAAAATGAGGCCTCTGGAAGGAGAGTCCAGTGTCATTAGCGTCATTGCGCTTTCACGGACAGGCCCACACGGGGTGTCATCACTTCTGGGGAGTGTTCCTGGAGCCAGACTGCCTGGGTTCAGATGGCCTCTGCCACTGAGCGTGGGCTCCTGAGCAAGCTACTTCCTCCCTCATCCCCCCACAGGCTCCTCCTCTGTAAATGGAAATAATTACAGGCCCTGTCTCATAAAATTGTGCTATTACATGAGACAGCTTGCAAAACACTCAAGGGAGGACACACACATCATTAAATGCTGCCTACTAAGGTAACACGAGGCAGACACAAGTTCTCACGTGTTATATACATATGCAATGCGTGTACGGCACACACGTTTTCACAGGAATCTGGGCTTTTTTTTAACAGGGTGTGAGCAGGGTACCCAGCGGGGATCTGACAAAGTCTGGGTCATTTTTAGCCATCTACACTTGGGGAGACTTTCCACTGACAGGAAGTCTGCTAAACACACTGCCAGGGCATATGACAAAATACACACATACTTACTCTCCAAAGAATTATCAGAACCCAAAGTGTAGAGAGCATCAACGGTGCTATGAACTGCTATGAACACTATATACTAGAGGATACTCAGAAGCTAAGCCCTGGGTGCTGGTGAGCGTGCGGTGCGCCAGATCGAACCCCGGGCTTCCCGCTTGCAAAGCAGCAGCTCAGCCCTGTTGAGATACCTCTCGGGCAGACCTCGCCCCGGACACCTTCACAGGGCCAAGAACACTGCAATAGAGTATCCACTCCCTGAAGACGGATTCGCCGACCTCAGCGCACAGAGCGGCGCAGCGCGCGGGAACGAGCTGTCAAACCCGACCCCGGGATTCGGGCGCACGCGCCGTCAGCCTTGCGGGAGGGAAACCGCGGCCGATGAGGTCGGGGTAGGCGACGTCGCACGCGGGCCAGGGCGAAAAACCCACCGACCCCCGCCCGAGATACCGACCCGGACCCCGCACAGCCCCCGCAGTCCCTCCTCCACCTCCTCCTCCTCCGGCGCGGCGCCGCCTCCCGCCGCGCGCGGTCACGTGGCCGCCGCCCCGCCCAATCAGCGCGCGCGCCGCCTGCGCAGGCGTGACCCTGCGGGGTCAGCGACGGCGGCCGGGAGGCGGAAGTGGAGTTGTTGTGGCTACGAGGGCTGCGCGAGGACCTGCTGCTGCTGCTGCTGCTGCTGCTGCTGAGGCGGCGGCGGCGGCGGCCGCGGTGCTGAGGCTGTGGCGGCGCTGCCGGCCCCGGGCCGCTCGGGCCCTCGGCTCGCGCCGCAGGCCCGCCTGAGCCCGCCGGGGTCCGCGCCGGCCAGCGCCTGCCCTATGAGCGTGTCACTGGTTGTCATCCGCCTGGAGGTCGCCGAGCACTCGCCCGTTCCCGCCGCCTTCGACTTCAGCGCCGCGGGTGAGCGCTCGGAACCCGGCCCGGGGGCCCGAAGGCCTCGGGGGGAAAGGAGGAAGCGAGGCTCGGCGCCGCCTCGGCCCCCCGCCGGCGGGGCGTGTCGCTTGTTTCCCCTGACGCACCCCCCACCCCGGGAAGGCGGGGACCGGTCGCCGGCGTCGGGCGGGCGCGGCCCTTCTCGAACCGTCGTCCGGGCCGGGCCCGGACTCTGCGCCCCGGAGCGGCGGGGACCGGGCAGCCTGGCCGCCGGGTGCCCCCCGCGCGGTGGGGGACTGTCGCTGCTGTAGCAGGCGGCGACGACGCGCGGGTTCCGGGGTCAGCCGACCACCTGGGAGGGAAGGAGGAAGCCGACCCGGCAGGGTCTGGGGGTTGCCCAGGGCCACGAAGGCGTGGCGTGGGACTTCGTGGGTCGCCGAGTTCCGACAGTCGATGACAAGCAGCGTTAGTCCCGTCCACGCCTCCCAGGGGTCGTTCACTGATGCGTGCTTGACCGAGTCTTCCGACGCTGCCCAGTGGTCGGCGGCGGGCGGGAGCAGCCCGACCCCCCCTGGCCCCCCGGCTCGCCCGCAGAGTTCGTAGCATTGATCGATCCAAACATCTCCCCAGGATGTTTCACGTGAGGCTCCCGATGCCTTTCCCGGTTTTGGGTTTCGCCAGTTACAGATTTCCTTTTGTTTTTAAAGTTTATTTTTATTTATTTGTTTGGGGGGCCACACCCGGCTGTGCTCACTGGTAACTCCAGGCTCTGTGTAACTCCAGGGGTCATTCCTGGAGGTGCTTCTGGGGGACCAGATGGGGTGCTGGGGATCGAACCCAGGTGGGTGGGCCTGCAACGCGTTCCCAGCTGTGCCATCGCTGGGGGCCCCTTGCAAAGGTTTTTCAAGGCAAGGAACTGAAACCATTGTTTAAGAAAGACAACCGCTTGCTTTGAAAGTTGCGTTTAGTAAGGGACTGCGGGTTTTCTTCATTTTGAGCTCAAAACAGTTTCATGTGGGGGGTTTCTGAGAAATTGGTTCATCCAGGCCTAATCACGGTCACACCTTTTCTAGTGGGTTTGCTCTGAGAGGGTGCTGTCACTAGAACAGCCTGGTGTTCTGCGCCGAGGGTAGCTGTTGGCAGTCTGCTAAGCACTGCAGTGGCCCTAGAAGTGAGATGGACAAGGACAAGGTGTCTTCTTAACCTTGGGGGAGGGAAGCAAAGTGGAAAGGGAAAGTAATCAAAAGATACATTGATTAAGAGAGATTGAAAACTACACCGAGAGAGCTCAGGAACATTTGTTATTGGGTATTAATTATTCATGCGTTCTTTAGCTGGGGAAATGTCTGATGAGGAGATCAAAACGAAGACTCTAGCTTCAGCTGCAGCCTGTTTAGAAGGGAAGTCACCAGGGGAGAAAGCAGCCATCATCCATCAGCACCTTGGCCGCCGGGAAATGACAGATATGATTATTGAGACCATGAAGTCCAACTCAGGTATGCTTTCTCAACCCCAGGTGTGTGTTGCTTTTTTTTTTTTCCTTTTTCTTTCTGGTCTCAGGAATTGAACATCGAACCCAGGGCCTTATATGTGCCCAGGCCCCCCAAGACTCTCCTTTGTAATTTGAACTTCTTGTGGCCAGTTTTACTCATGATCTTGATTGATCCCATGATTTTTTACCTCTATGGCTTGTAACTGCCTGTGTTCCTTACATATGGAACGTTTTTAACTTCTAAATTAGTCCTAGACAGCTGGGTTGATAATGCTAGTCAGTGAAGAGAGCTGCTTACTGCCTGAGTCAGGGGCAGGTCCTGTACTAACCCAGATCCTGATGGCCTGGATGTCAGCTCTCCATCATTCAGGGAACGGCTGTATGCTCTAGTGCAAGTGTCTGGTGGTTACAGCCTGTGGGCTTGGTAGTCAGTTTGAATAGGAGCATGTGATGAGGATGACAGCAAGCTTTTATTATTGTACTCCTGAAATTAAGATCCATCCTTGAGTTTCTGAGGATTAGAATAAGATTTTTATCAAAGAGCTTTTTCAAATTGAGATGTGCTAGGGCCAGAGAGATAGTACAGCAAGTAGGGCACTTGCCTTACGTGCAACTGACCTGGATTTAATAACTGATACCCATATGGTCCTCCTAGCAGAACAAAACCAAAAAATCAAATTGAGATGTCTCAAAACTTGGCTGTTTTGAGGGGCACGCCTAGCAGTGCTCAGGAATTACTCCTGGCTTTGTGCTCAGAGATTACTTTTGGTGGGCTCAGGGAGCCATATGGGAAACCGGGGATCAAATCCGGTTCAGCCACATGCAAGATAAGCGCCTTCCCCACTGTACTATTGTTTCAGCCCCAACTTGGCTCTTTTAAGATACGATTTCTCTCTTTCTGTGTTTGTGCCACACCCAGCTGTGTTCTACACTTAAGGGATCACTCCTGACAGTGTTTGGGGGACCACATGGGATGCCAGGGATCAACCCCTGTTGGCTCCTTGCATACAAGCACCTTATCCACTGCACTTTCTCTCCAGACCCTCAAAATTGGTTTTTTTTTTAAATAAATATATTTGTTGATTTGGGTGCTGTACACAGTGGTGCTTGGGGGCTACTCAGGGCACAGCACTGAGAGGACCGTGTGGTGCCAAGGAGCAAGCCCAGATCTCCCACATGCAAGCATGAGCTCTAGTCCAGGAATTGTCTCCCCACCTCCTTTGAATATAATTCTCTTTGGTTTTTTGTTTCTTTTGGGGGATGGGTCACACTCAGAGGTACTTGCGCTACTCCCAGCTCAGTGCTCAGGGTCATTCCCTGGTGTGCAGAGTACCATATGGTGCCAGGGAACAGGCCAAGGCTTCTTTCATGTGACATATGTGTGCTCGCCCTTTGAGCTGTCTCCCTAGCTTTATAGTTCATCCTGGAATTCACACAATTCTTCCATCAGTGTCATTTCTTCTGACTCAGTAGTCTCATTAGACTCCTTCTACATACACCTTATCAGTTTATAATCTGATATTTTTTTTAACTTTCAATAGATGATCTGAAAGCTACAGAAACATCTTCCACTGCCCAGAGAAGTAAAGATCAAAGTAAAGAGTGCATGGGCACTGCTCCTGACTCGCCATCCAAACAGCTTCCGGACCAGATTTCATTCTTCAGTGGAAATCCATCAGTTGAAATAGTACATGGTATTATGCACCTGTACAAAACAAAGTAAGAAAATCCTGTTAGGGTTGATCTGCTTTACCTTAAGACAGAGAAGTCTTGTGTCCCAAGAGGAATGGGTGTTTTAGGCTACCAGAGGACCATATACATATGTTGTTTTAGAGGGTTCTTAGATGTTTTACACTTTCAGTCTTTCAGATTTGGTTCAAAGCTTTTCCTTATAAGAGAAATGTGTAAGGGCCAAAGCATAGTACAGAGGGTAGGACATTTGTCTTGCACGTGGTTTACCAGGTTCAATCCTCAGCATCTCATATGGTTCCCCGGAGTAACCCGTGAGCATCTCCAGGTGTGAACCAAAAAGCCAAGAAATAGATAAAAGAAACACATAGATAGCTTGGAAAGTGTGTAAAAAATACAGTCTGGGAAGGTAGGACATATTTATTGGTTAAGGTGATTGAGAAACTAAAAAGAAGGAAAATTTAAATTATAAATGATCCATAACATCATTGTGGTCTTAAATCCACACCAAATCTTCACTAAAGAGATTGCTGAGAAGTCAGATGTGTTGCAATTTCATCATTAAAAAATTCTTTCCCCCACTCTTCTGTGTGGGCCAAATAAAGGTTGCTGGAGACCAAAGGAGAGGAAGCATTTGGCAAGGAAATTTACAAGCTGGACTGACAGCTCCTTGGGTAATTGGTAGCTGATCTCTCAGAGACTGTCCTTGTCCTAACTTGTTTGCTGGCCTCCTTCTGAACAGCCAGGGATTCTAGGTTAGCCGTTTGGGACACAGCTATGGAAGTGCAGAAGAGTGTTTCAGAAGCAGATTCCATTGTGTGATGTTTTCTTTCTCCTCTTTTCGGCACTTTTGCCCCAACAACACATACCAGAATCTTCATTAACAACCTCTGTTTTAGGGGTTTTTTGTCTTCTTGTCCTTTCAAGAGAAGGTCATCATTAGAGTTGTACTTCGGAGCTATCTGATGACAGACTGTTTTTGAAAAGCTAATGAAAATGAACTGTTTTCCTAGTACAGATTTCTTTCTTTTTTTTTCTTTTTTGGGTCACACCTGGCAAGGCACAGGGGTTACTCCTGACTCATGCACTCAGGAATTACTCCTGGCGGTGCTTGGGGGATTATATGGGATGCTGCAATTGAACCTGGGTCGGCCGCGTGCAAGGCAAATGCCCTACCTGCTGTGCTATCACTCCAGCCCCCCCCCCCAGTACAGATTTCTAACCATTATAAACCATTGAATATTTCAAAGCTTACCTTGAACTCCATTCCAGATCTGCTTTAGAGCTGATTTGCTCACATTGTGTGTTTTCAATAAAGTAGCAAGCTGTATACCTTTATGTGTGCAGTACTACAAGTACCACACTTGCTTGGACATAAAAGTTGTGTAGTGTTGTCTGCACTAACCCTCCCTCTATTCACGATAGTCTGATTTTTGTCTTTTTAGTAAGATGACCTCCTTGAAAGAAGACGTGAGGCGCAGTGCCATGCTGTGTATTCTCACAGTCCCTGCTACAATGACCAGCCATGACCTTATGAAGTTTGTCGCCCCATTTAATGAAGTAATTGAACAAATGAAAATCATCAGAGACTCTACTCCAAATCAGTATATGGTACTGATAAAGTTCAGTGCACAGGTAAAAGTTTTTTAAAATTTCTGCCACAGGGCCCAAAGCACTAGTGCAGTGGGTAGGGTGCTTGCCTTACTCAGAACCCACCTCGGTTCCATGCCCTGAGCACCACTGGCTGTGGCCAATAAAAAAAAAAAAGTCTGCCACTGAAACTGTTTTGAAGCTGCTTAATATTGTGTGACTTACAGTGTTTTGTACTTAAGAGTCTTAAATGCAAAGAATGTTAAGAATTTCTGGATATTTGCACTGTGTCAGGTCTGGGTCTCAGAGAGCTGAAGTGCGTGCTTGGCATGCTGGAGGCACGGGGTCAATCCCAGGCTCCGTGTGGTCTCTGAAGCATTAGCTAGAGTAGCCCCTCAATACCACCTTGTTTGACCCCCAAGAATAACAGCTCACTGAAGGAGAGGAAAGTTTATCTGGTATTGGTAGGTTTTGCCCCAAGCCCTGTCCCTCTGAAGAGACCTGGTTGCTCAGTCCAGGTTGCAGAGGTCTGCAGCTCCTAGGTAGTGCCCTGCAGCCAGGTCCTGGTGGGGCTTGAGGCTGTGGGCCTCACTTGTAGTCATTTCTCTTTGTTACACAAGCGCTTTTTCTCCGGGTGATTAACTGTTTTGGTTTTGGTTTTGATTTTTGTTTTGAAGCCACACCTTGCATGCTTCAGGAATTACTCCTGGCTCTGCATTCAGAACTCACTCCTGGCAGTGCTCAGGGACCACATGGGCAGGGTAGGTCTCGAACCTGGGTCGGTCACATGCATGCATATACCATACCCGCTGTACTATGGCTCCAGCCCCGATTAGCCTTTCTTGATTGCTCAGCTCATTTGGTTGTATTAAAAAAGCAAAATAGTGAAGAATACTGAAGTGTTGATACACAGTACGTCATCGAACTGAAAAGAAAAGCAAGGAAGCTTACCGTGACTGTAAAGATTCAAAGTCCTATGAGGGTAGAAAGGCAGGACATTTTGCCTGGTACATAATTCTCTTCCTAGGGGTTGACATTATAGACATTTCCTTTTATAGAACACCCTGTCTCCCCAAAAAGCAGCTTGTCTATAAGATCCCTCTGATTGCGTGCACCTATGAGGGTGTGGAACCCAGAAAAGCAGAGGTGGTTCATCTGCCTTTAAAGACTGCTGAGTTAACGCAACTCAGCGATTATACAGTGGGAAGGTCGCTTGCCTTGCACGTGGCTGACCTGGGTTCAGTCTCTGGCATCCTACGTGGTCCCCATAGTGCTGCCAGGACTCAAAAGCTGCTGATTTATGGGTCTAGAGAAATGGCACTTGCTTTCCACACAGCCAGCCTGGTCTGGCATCCCATATGGTCCCCTGACCACCACGAGCAGTGATGCCTCTGAGTGAAGAGCCAGGAGTAACCTCTGAGCATCGCCAGGTATAGCCTAAAAAACAAAACAAAACCAAAAACAATATTTCCGAGTTTAGAGGCCCAAGCGGTAGTACAGCATGTAGGGCATTTACTTTGCATGCAGCCAACCCGGGTTTGATCTCCAGCACCTCATATGGTTCCCAAGCCTGCCGGGAGTAATCCCTGAGCACAGAGCCAGGAGTAAGCCCCCCCAACCCCCCAGTATCGCTGAGTTTAAGACTTGAATTCTTCTCAGTTTCTGACACTAAGGCCAGACCAAAACTTGTTTTGTCAGTGCACATGTCCATTAACACTTCAACCCCCTTGTTCACTATCTTTTAGCAAGGGAAGAAGCCTGTTAGTATTTTATTTCAGTTTATTTTAGGATCACATCCAGTGGTGCTCAAGGGCTGCTCCCAGCTTTGGGTTTAGAGGTTGCTCCTGGTGGTGCTTGGCATACCACGTGATACCAGAGATCAAACTGAGGCCTCCTGCATTTAGCCTCCAGCTGATTGGAACTGTCTTTTCTGCCTATTCATCTGGGATCTCTTTGACCTTGACCATAATTTTGGCTTCTGGTACTACATACTGGGTTATTTAAGACTTTTTGACGGGGCCAGAGAGATAGTACAGCCTATAGTGCTTTTACACAAGCCTGACCTGTTTAATCCCCAGTATTCCATAAGGTTCCCCAAGCACTGTCAGAAGTAATTTCTGTGATGCAGGGCCAGAAGTGACCCCTGAGCACCTCTGGGTGTGCTCCAAGAACAAAAAGGCTTCCTGAGGGGCTCCTTTTCTATCATGTCTTACTGTTATGGAAGTAAGAAGGAGAAAAAAAAGAGAGGGAAGAGTTTGACTCTATGCCAGTTCCACTGGTCCTTTATTTTTTTCTTGGTATAGATGCTTAATTTTTTATTTTTTAAGTTGAGGACTACTTAGAGGTGCTTGGGTGGTGGTGGTGGTGGAAAGTACTAAAGCCACTCTGCTATATTCAGCTTTGTTCTGAGGCCATGATTTGGTGATGCTCACTGCCACCTGTTCTGGGGGCCCCTAGAACCACGTCCAGCCTTGCTGAGAGACTGTGCAGTTAATGAAATAAAATTTAAAATCCTTAAGTTTACAGTGCATGCATTGCCTCTCCTTGAACTGCCTCCTCAAACTCTGACGCCTCTGTTTTGGCTTTTTTAAATTTGGGGGGTGTTTTTTTTTTAGCCACGCCCAGCAATGCTTAGGGGTTACTCCTGGCTCTGCTCTCAGGAATTATTCCTGGCGGGCTCAGGGGACCATATGGGATGCTGGGGAGAGGACTCAGGTCTACTGTGTGCAAGACAAGCACCATCTCTCTCTGTTATCTCCTCAACCCCCTGATACTTATTTAAAAAAGGTCTCTCGGTGGTGTGGGAGGGAGCTCAGTGGGCAGAGCATATGCTTTGCATGTGGGAGGCCTGAGTTTGATCCCTGATACCACATGATCCCCCGAGCACTGCTCAGAGGAGCCCTCTAGCAGAGAGCCTGAGCTGAGAGTCACTCCTAAGCACACCAGGTATTGCTCAACTCTCTCCTCCTCACCAAAATAACAGCTCTGTGAGCCTCTGAGATGGCTCAGCGCTGGGCACACTTTGCATACTAAAGGCCCAGGTTCAGTCCCTGATGTCATGTGGCTCCCCAGCACCATCGGGAACAATGCGCAAGTACCACGCTCGATATAGGCTCTCTTTCATAATGGTCATTGGTTATAATTTGATTCCCTGCTTTGTAAAAATACGTGTTTTCTTTTCAGCAGCTGTTAAAGTGCTAATGACAGGTAGGGAATGGGGATTGACCATTGGTGGTTGAATACGAAAATTGTAAAATAGGTGCCAGCTCGTTGCAGTGGGATAGAGCCTGTTCAAGTAGTTCAAGTAAAACTCATTGTGCTGGAGAGGTAGTACAGGGATTCAGGTACTTGTCTTGCACGCAGCCTACCCCAGTTCAAATCCCCAGCATCATATATGATCCACTAAACACTTCCAGGAGTGATCTCTGAGCACCACCAGGTGTGGCCCAAAATAACAAAACTCACAAATTAGGGAACATTACAGGGCTGTAGAATATTAACCTGCCTCGTTCCATTAACCTCTGAACTTGCTTCCGTAGATAGTACTTTGGGCAGATGGTTTTTCTCCTAAGCATAAATTTTTAAAGCCGATGAAGCAAATAATCGAAGCTCTGTATTATGAATATAAAGCTAGTTTTCTAACTCTCCATTTTTTCCCTTTTTTTCCATTGGCGGACCAGACTGATGCAGATAGCTTTTATATGGCATGCAATGGCCGCCAGTTCAACTCAATCGAAGATGATGTTTGCCAGTTGGTCTACGTGGAAAGGGCTGAAGTGCTGAAGTCGGAGGACGTGAGTGTGAATAGTTCTTATATCTGGAATAAGCTTCAGATCGCTATAAAGTTCATGTTAAGATTGCTGGGGAACTAAACTTTCCAGAACAGACCAGTCTTTGGAGACAGAAAGTAGATCAGTGGTGCCCAGAAGAGAGCCGTGGGGAGTAATTGCTAATGAGGTTTCATCTGGGGTATTGGAATGTTCTCGGATCAGAGTACTGATGGTTGTGATTATTCCAAGAGTATCTTATGAATATAGTAAAACCGGTGAATTGTGCACTCAAATACTGTGTGACTTTTGTCTCAGTTGTTAAAATTTTTCCAATATTAGAGGAAAAATTATTTTATTTATATTGTTGAAATTGAGTATTCCAGATCAATAAAAAAAATTGCCTGAAGCATAACATAGGCATCTTAATTTTATTTTTTAAAGCATCTTAATTTTCAATAGGAACCTTTAATTCTCATCTGGATTCTCTTTCGAACACAGTTTGTAATTGCTGTTTTCCCTCTGGGAACCTTTCCTTGTAGCACATGCTCACTTGAATCTTAGTATAAAGTAGAAACTTAGCTCTACAGTTTGAAGATTTCCTTTACTTTAAAGTAGATCTGGAAAAAAAAAAAAGAAAGAAAAAGGTAGATATGAGGGCCAGAGTAATAGTATACCAGGTAGGGCGTTTACCTTGCATGTGGCTGACCCCAAGTTCAATCCCTGGAATCCCATGCGGTCTCCCAAGCACTACCAGGAGTAATTGCTGAGTGCAGAGCCAGGAGTAACCCCTGAGCATCGCCAAGTGTGTCCCAAAAAGCTTTAAAAAAAAAAGTATCTCATTTAAAACAAGGGTTTAGTCAAGTCAAATAAATAAGCAAAGTCAAAATTCATATGGAGAGAATGAATATGTGAGAATCACAAAGTAAAGTACATCTGAACATCTTTTACCTTGAAATCAGCTTGATGGAAATAAGATTGTGTCATTAGTTCATGTGTGATAAAATTGTGCCTCCCTTTTGTCAAGTACCAGACAAGGCCTCAGTTTTAGGCATTTTTTAAATAAGCATGGCCTATTTAAAGCATTTTCCTTTGGATATTCACTTCTTTATTTTGGGGGCGGGGGGGGCTCACATCCAATGGTATTCAGTCTCTGCTCTTAGCAGTCACTCCTGGTGGCCTCAGGACCATATGGGGGCTGGGAATCCCTTATGTTTTGGCGTGTGCAAGGCAAGAGCCCTACCCGCTATACCGTCTCTGTGGCCCCTGAATGTGTGCTTTTGAGAGTTCTTAGATTAATGGGATTTTTCTTTGCACAACCTCAATCTGTCTGCCTTTTTCCTTTACCTCAATAAGGCCTGTGTGTTTCAGAGCTGCACGGCTGAAGTCAGGGATTGCTGTAATTTGCCCCCCCACCCCCCCAGACAGGCCATGTTTCATACCTGTTAAACTTCCTGTGCTTTTTTTTGTTTGTTGGGTTTTGTTTACCCGTTACCAAGCCCAGTGTCTCCCACATGCAAGGTGTGTGCTCTGCCCCTGGCTCTGCTTCCTGTACTTTTCTCTCATAATTTTTTAAACAATTGGTAACTACTTTGGTTTGGGGGCCATACCTGGCAATGCTCAGGGATTACTTCTGGCAAGTGCTTGGGGGACCATATGAGATGCTGGGAATCAAACTTGGGTCGGTGATGTGCAAGGCCAATGCCCTACCCTCTATATTATCGTTCTGGCCGCAGTAACTTCTTTTAGATTTTTTTAATTAAAAAATTTAAATTAAAATTTTTTTAAATGTTTGTTTCAAGTGCTATGTCCCATAAGGACAGGGACTGGACTGGCTTTTTTCCTTTTGACTTACTTTACCTGTGTTTCGTTTGCTTTTGTTATACATCTAGAGTAGTGTCTGGCGCACACAACAGAGGCTCGATAAGTATGTGTTAAATGAGTAAATAAGTAATAGCGGTGGGTGTTGATGATACTATTAGCACTTGGTAGAAAGTGTTGGGTTTTAATTTGCTCTGTGGGAAGTGAGCCAGCTCTCGTACTACCCCGTTCTCTTCCTCTGTGCGCTAAGCATCAGAGATGTTTCGAGTTGGAGCTAGGAGTCTGGTGACATCTTGTAGATTCATTCCCAGAATGTCAGCTCCACAAGGATGAGACTTTTTGCTTCAGTCACCACCATACCCCTGTGTAGGTGCAAGGTGCTGGGAATCTGGGAGCTCTGTCACTATTTGTTGAGTACGATCTCACCTGCGAGTAGTTATGTTGAGACCCCCTGACCAGCAGTCAGAAAACAACTGAAAACTCATTAAAAACAAACAAACAAACAAAAACCCAAGAGCTGTCGTAGAAGGTAGGTGCCTAATGATTCTGCCCCCCAGGGTGCCAGCCTCCCCGTGATGGACCTGACGGAGCTGCCCAAGTGCACCGTGTGTCTGGAGCGCATGGATGAGTCTGTGAACGGCATCCTCACCACACTCTGCAACCACAGCTTCCACAGCCAGTGTCTGCAGCGCTGGGACGACACCACGTGAGTGCCGCAGCTCCACCCCTCCCCTTCCCTCAGTGAGCAGCTCCCAGCACTCGACTCCCCAAACCTGGACCCCTCACTAGCCATGAGGCCATGTGGGAGTACTTTCTTTTTTCTTCCCGTTCCTCATCTCACATGGAACTCGGCATTCTTGGGCCAAGTTCCCGATGGTCTGCCTATTGTGAGATTAGGAAGTTTTGTGAAGTTTCCCAAAGCAACACAAGTTGTTTCTGTTTGAAAGCTTGACACGACGAATCACAAATCACGACCATCTTGTTATTCATCGATTGCCTCGAGCAGGCCCCAGTAACATCTCCTTCATCCTAGCCCTGAGATTATATTCAAGGCTCT
>JAOXYA010000016.1:7188584-7200446 GCA_028565675.1 Sorex palustris | reverse complement strand
AGGGGTTGCTCCTGGCTCTGCACTCAGGAATTACTCCTGGCAGTGCTCAGGGGACCATATGGGATGCTGGGAATTGAACCCGGGGCCGGCCGCGTGCAAGGCAAACGTCCTACCTGCTGTGATATCTGTCCAGCCCCAAGATTTTTATTTTTAACTGTTGAAAATACTAATAGCATTCACTGGGGGTGGCGGGGGAGGAGGGGTATAGCTTGTATAGCACGTGTTTTGTATGTATGAAGCCCTGGATCTGATACCTAATACCAAAAAAGAAAAAAAAATTCTATACTCTCAGTACTCTAATAAATTGAACTGTATTAAAGAAATTACAAGTTGGGGCTGGCTGAGAGCTAGACAGTACAGTGGATAAAGTATTTACCTTGCATGCAGCCTACCTGCTGTTAATCCCCAGTACCCCATATGATCCCCCGCCAAGCCCTTCCAGGAGTGAGCCCTGAGCACCACCAGGTACAGCCCCCACACCAAATAAAATTTAAAATAGAAGTTGTCATACTGGTAAAAGTATTGTTTTACACCTTTTTTTTTTTATTCTCACATGCCTGATACTTGTGGTGACTGTGTGTTACTCATAGTATGAAGACCTCCAAATAATTTTAGCCAGTTCTCTATTGAGGAACGTCTAAATTGTCTCCTATTAATAGTACTGAGGTGAGCTTCAGTACTATGTTCTGTTCACTCTCGACTAAACCTGTTGGATAGGAGCCATTCCTGGAAATAAAGTAGCTGTGTCCAAAGGCTTATGGAATCCTTTTTTCCATAGATATTGTTGAGTTGACTTTCAAAGCGCTTATGCCAGTTCCCATGCAGTGCCACTGTGAGGGAGTGCCCCTTTTTCCACATTTATTGAGTGTTTGGCATTCTGATATGTAAAACTGGTGTCTCAAATGGCATTTCAATTTATAATTCTTTACTTGTGAGTAAGCTTGAACATCAAGAATGGGGCACTCCCTAATCTTAAATCCTTCTCCAGCAAATGCAGTGAGGTCAGAACACTTGACTCTCCAAGAATGTCACTTTGCCTCATAACTTCTTTATCATGTCTGTCATCTCTAAGCCCCCCTGCTTAACCAGAGACTGCAAAGCAGAGAGACATTAGCATTTTTGCCATGAATAACAGCAGTTCTGCTACTGAAATGTCCTGGTCTTGAATGTGCGCTTGTGTTAACTAGAGCAAAATTCTAGCTTTGTGTAGCTGTTGCAATGGAGGCGGTTACCCTAAGCGAATTCTGCGGTCAGGGCCCCTCTGTTCGCTCCCCGAGCAGAAAGAAAACTGTCAGCACATTTTACTTTTTATGTTTATTTTTTCAGTTTTACTTTCTTGATTGAATCACTGTGAGATAGACCCGTACAAAGCTGTTTGTGACTAGGTTTCAGTCATACAGTGTTCCAGCACCCATCCCTCCACCAGTGTACATCCCCCGGCACGAGTGTCCCCAGGTTCCCTCCCATCAGCCCCCAATCCCCACCCCCCGCCTGCCATAGAGCGCCTCTATGGCAGGCGCTTTTCTTCTCTCTCTGTCTCTGTCTGTCAGCACGTCTTTTTTTTTTCTTTTCCTTTTTGGGTCATACCCGGTGATGCACAGGGGTTGCTCCTGGCTCTGCACTCAGGAATTACCCCTGGTGCTGCTCAGGGGACCATATGGGATGCTGGGAATCGAACCCGGGTTGGCCGTGTGCAAGGCCTACCCGCTGTGCTATCGCTCCAGCCCGTCAGCACGTCTTAAGACACATTTTTGCCTCTTCTGACAACAGGTGCACGCAGCTGAACACGAAAGTGGCCAAACTCACGACCGAGCTCAAAGAGGAGCAGGAAATGAACAAGTGTCTGCGTGCCAACCAGGTCCTTCTGCAGAACCAGCTGAAGGAGGAGGAGCGGGTGCTGAAGGAGACCTGCGACCAGAAGGACCTGCAGATCACTGAGATCCAAGAGCAGCTGCGCGACGTCATGTTCTACCTGGAGGCGCAGCAGAAGATCAACCACCTGCCCGCCGAGACCCGGCAGGAGATCCAGGAGGGTCAGATCAACATCGCCATGGCCTCAGCCCCCAGCGCCCCCACCTCGGGGAGCAGCGGGAAGCTGCCCTCCAGGAAGGGCCGCAGCAAGCGGGGCAAGTGACCCTCAGAGCAGCCCGCAGCCCGGAGACTCTGTCCTTGGCACCACCGACTGTGCTGGGGCCTCCAGCTACATGTGAGGGTGGGCCCTAAAAAGTACAAGTGAGCATCGAGCCGCAGTTGTTCGGGTCTTTGATTTGCTGGCAAGTGGCACAGCGAGGGTGAGGGCGGCCGAGTAGGAGCCGATGGAAACGGACGGTTTGCTGAAGGGGTCTGCTCTCCGGCCAGAGGGCTGCACCGACCTCAGACATTCTCTTGCCCATTTCGCCTCCTTCCTCCCTGATAGATGCCCCCACTCTGCTGTGCATTTCTTCATTGTATTTATTGAGTTGTACATTTAACGTTAGTTCTGGGGTCGGTTTAAGACTCTTTCGCGCGCGCGCGCGCGCGTGTGTGTGTGTGTGTGTGTGTGTGTGTGTGTGTGACCTCAAAGGCAACATTACCTCGCACTAAAGCACCAAATCTTCCTAAAGTCACTGCAGCTGCTTGAAAGAGAGGTTCCTGCCAGCTCCTGAGCATATATGAGAATTCCCTAGATCTTCCATTCCATCCCTGTCTTTCAGGAATGGAAGAATGGGCTGGATGCTGTCGCAAGAGGCTGGGTCTATCTAAACCTGCCCCGGCAGCCCCAGCTGCCCTCTCTGTGCTCCAGGGCCAGCCAGGAAAAAAGAACAACTGAGGGCAGATTGAGTTGAACCAGTGCAGGAAAATTGGTGTCTCCCCTTCTTTTGCTTTTGATGACGCCCCACTTCATTCTGAACGTCACATGAGGAACCTTCATGTTTTTTTTGCACACTCTGGATCTCAAGAGTAGACTTCTTAGCATCTAGCAGGAATAAGCAGGCAGGTTTGTCGCCTCTGTGGAAAAGGTAGAGCAAAGCCTCTGGCTGGCTGTGTATTTTCCGGGATCAGTGTTTTCTGAATGTTTACAAAAGATCGGGCTGCACGTTCAGGTTGCAGCTAGAGGGACTTGGGCAGATTTTCAGTTATGCTTTCCAGATATAACCAAAGGCTGTATCTAAATTTGAAAATTAGCATCTTAACCGAACCCCTTTTAAAGAGTCATAGAATGCTTGTGGACCAACAGAAAGAGGTTGTGTACTTTGTCTAGAATGAGGAATGCCCAGCAGTGTCTAATACTCAGTCATTGAGCAAAATCCACATAAAACCTGTGTTGGAATTTCACTTCCAAAACAAGGTCACTGGTAAGTTAGTGAGACAGGCTGGTTATGATGGGGTTGGTTTTTTGCTTTATAATTAGCCAAAGTTTTCACATTATCACTTTTCAGACTTGTTTAGCTTATGAATAAGCCTCATCCTCTTTACTTAAATGTCTCACAGATTTCTTGTTGAGGACACCAACTGTATGAATAATCCTGCATCCATTTTTATGGGATGTGCTGCAGCACCTCCCAAAGAACCTTACCTGTCACTTTGCAAAATGAATGTGCTCAGAAGTTATCAATTTTTACCTAGGGCAGACCAACCCTCTAAGTCCCCCCCGGGACTTGGATCTACAACTCTCTTAAAGCAAGCGTGGGAATGTAAAGCATAACCTAATTCTCTTTCCTATAGAGATTCTATTTTCTTTAAAATCTATTTTTACACTAGTTAGAACCTTGCTTTTTTGGCCAAGTATTTGTCTTGCATGTCTGACCTTGCAGAAGCTGGGGTGGATTGTAGCATACTAGTGAAGAAGGTTAGAAGTAGTTTGCAAAGCTTGTTCACTCTTTCATTTCTCAGTGCTCACCTCCACCTAGCAGCCCTACCACCAGCGGGGAGAACAGATTTTCAGTATCGGAGGAATCAGTGTTCCGAAAGGCTGAGTGCCGGCCAAGGAGGAAATAGGCAAATGTTTCCAAACTACTTGAAGGTTTAAAAAAATGTTACAGGGGGAAAAAAAAATCTTACCGAGATATTTAAAGAAAATGTTGGGTTTTCCTTTTTTTCAATGGTCAGAGTCTTCTTTGATTTTACAAAATTACATAAGACAAAAGCTGTTGGTGTTTTCTTGGGGTTGAAAATGAACCACGTAACATATCCACACTACCTTGAACAATAATTGCATTAAAATAACCAAACTTTGAAATGAGACTGCCCAGTGTGAAATTTGTGTCTCTCTGATTGACCCTTTCTGGGGAGGCTGACTTGAAAGACTCCAAGGCCATGCCAGTGGCCTATATTTCAGAAGCGACTGCACGAGTCAACCCCGCTAGCTGCGATGCAGTGAACAGCTTGACTGTCTTTCTGTCCCCCTGGAGTCCAAATATAGCAGGATTGGGAGGCTCTGGTTCATAGAACACCAAACGCATGCGTCTCTTGCAAACTCAAAGCAAACCTGAGGCTTTTTTCCAGGCCCTCCACCAAGCTGAGATTGCTTTATTTTTGGAATGCGTCACGAGTGTAAATTGTCAGGATACACCGGGTAGTACTGAGCACCAACACGCTTCCTGCCCCGCTTCTCGGTGAAGCCCCTGAAAGGGCAGAGAAGCCGCTGAAACAGCACGGGGAGTGGGGGAATTTGGAGAATGGCAAATGAACACCCTTGTGCCACTCCTTGGAGCCTCCTCTCCTCATTCCAGTGGGAAACACGAGCTGCAAATACCCTCGGCAGACTTGGCTACTGAGCACCATGCCATGTTGCTGAGACTGGTGGCAAATTTTGGCTTCTGGGATGGCGTCCATGGGCTTAGATGAAAGAAGGTGAACGCACCCTTCGCAGCATTTGAGGAAAGCTATTTTCTCCAAGATCAAGCGGAATTAGCTTGGTGGCAGTGGTTCTGCCTCATCGGGCCTCCGCAGCAGTTTTCAGTACTGGCTCCTTACTCCTCCACAGTATTCGGTGACATCCAGACTCCGTGGTAGCTTGGCCACCACCGTACAAGACCAGAGGCTCCCTGGCCTGTGGGAATGCTGGAAACGAGTCCTTAGCATCGCTGCCTGGCGACCACATCCGCAGCTGGGGTTTTTAAAAGTTAAATTGTGGAAATCACAGGAAGCAGTGAAGTGGGGGCAGAGACTCCCTTAGGCCTTACCCCGAAGGCTTCTAATGAGGAGTGATTGCCCCTAAATTCTGCACTGTGTTAGCCTGTGTTTGCACCGGGGGTGTTGGGGGAACAGGGAAATTATATAAGGCATCTTTCTCTTCTGGGTGATTGAGTGAAGGGGAATTGTGGACAATATTTTTTTTGAGGGGAGCACACCCAGGGGTGCTCAGGGATCACACCTGGTGGGGCTTAGGACCATATGGCATGGCAGGGATCGAACCCAGGTCAAGCGTGTGCAAGGCCAGTGCTTTACCTGCTGTGCTATCACTCCGTCCCCATATTGTGGTGGATTATTTGATTATTCCCGGTGAATGCCATCATTAGCTCCTTTGTAACGGGAACCCACTGCTTGTCTTAATGGGAACCATCTCCCTCTCCCTGGTAACTTGATCTTTTATCCCTGAAAATCACATACTCCCCCGGAAAAATGCTCACTTAGAAAAGCCAGTTCTAACAGACATTTAGTTTGAAAGTTGTCCTTTCAGAAGCCAGAACTATTTCAGAATCATTCTCGTTCGGGTGCTCTTATGCACCAGAAGCAGCCAGTCTCTCACTGTAGTTCTGGAAGCTGAGGAGAGCAAGAAAGTGGCCCTGCCATTGGCTCTAAATCTGGATTTGGCATTCTTGCTGCATTAAGAAGGCCAGGAAGAGATGAACAATCTGTTGTTTTATACAAGATGACTGTGGTCTTTGGGGCCTAATGCGGAATTGCTCCGGGTCGAAACTTCTCACTGGAATCATCTGGAAAATGTGGTTTGGGTGCTGGCACGGAGCGGCACTGTACGGAGAACATTTGTTACTCTGAGGCTAATTATCAAGCACAGTGAGTGAACGAAAGCAGCTTTGCGTCTTTCTCAGACCGTGTTCTCAATCCCCTGGCCCAAAACTCCTTCCACGTCCAGTTTCTGGAAATAAAAGCAGAGACCTTTGCCCAGGGTCGGGGGTCAGAGCACACTGAACAGGAAGGTTTATGATTCCCAGGCTCAGCATGAGTGAGGGGCCAGTTCTTCTGCCAAGGTGAAAGGAACCCCGTGGCACTGCCATAGATGGTGAAGAGTCAGACTCTTCCGACCTGTCTCCCCCGGCAGCAGGTCCCAGGCCACATGGCCTTGGCTCTATGTCCCTTCATTTAGAAGTTCCCACTGAGCGGTCCAGCAGCATCCATTCCTAATTAAAAATTCTCTATCCCCGCTTTGGGGTCCTGTTAGAGGCCAGCCATCGGGGCCTTCCCTGCAGGCGGTCAGGAGCCGAGTGCCCTAAAAAGAAGGAGGTGTTGCCACCACTTCAGAAACTTGCCTGTCTCACTTTACATCATTAACATGGTGCTTCGCACCAAGTGACTTCGGTGCTAACAGAGAAGAAGCGGCAGAAGAAAAGATCCCGGGGAAAGACCTAGACGCGAAAACTTAGGAGGGATGAGACGGATCCCTTTCTCGCCACACTGCGACAGAAAGCCAACAAATCGTGACGTCTCACACAACACCAGAGGCTCCTTGAGCGCCATTCCCCATGGACAGTCTCCCGAAAGCTTTCCCCTCACGCGTTCCGACAGATTGCTTTTTGTCCGTGCAGAAACGCGGAGCCCCAGAGGGCTTGCCAAGAGGACAGCGGTAGGAGAGCCACGTCACAGTCCCCCATGTCCCCACCCCACCTGTCCTTGGGGTGCGGGGGGATGAAAATCCTCTTCCCAAAATGCATGCCTCAGGAAAACAGCTTCCTCGTGTTTCCACGCTGAGAACAGCAACACCAGCTGGCCGGGATCCCACCCGGAGCCAACTGTAGAGCGTGGGGATTCTGTAGCCAGAAGGCTCAGGGGGCCCCTGGCCACCCTCCCCCCACCCCACATTTGACTCCGATTATGTGGGAACAGGCCAGAAGGTTTCCTGGCCCGATGGAGGAGGCCCCAAGCTGTGGCCAAGAATCTTTCCTGAAAGTCCATGCAGGCTCTGTCCCTGCTGCCAGCCCAGCACTTTCTCGTTGGCCAGATTCCTGGCTCTGCTTGGCCGGAGCAAGGCTAAGCTCTCTCCTACTCCTCTCTTCCCAAATGCTGGCTTCTCCTCCCCCTGCGGCCCCCTGGCCCTTCACCCTCGTCAAAACAAGTGTCCTGTGGCTTTTCAGAACCAGAGAAACAGAATCCCCACCCCACCACCCCCTCCTCTGTGAGCCGGCAGAAGCTCATGGCGCTGCCTTTCGGTGAACGGTTTTAAAAAGTTTTCTTTTCACCTCCTGAGATAACAGTCTTGTGGGAAGGGAGGTCACTGAGGCTAAACAAGACTGATTGGATTACTGGCGGCTTGTGCGAGCCTGCGGAGGAGGAAACATCTAGAAGGACATTCTCCTCCTCCTGCTTGACTCCGAGCCCGGGAGCTGCAGGAGACACGGCTGGGGTGCAGTGCTGAAGCAAGCGTGCTCCTGCGAGGCCCGGCACCCCAAGGCCACTCACACCCCAAGTCCCACAAGTATAACCAGCTGCAGTGCTGGCCTGGGAGGAAAGTAGAGTCAGGGGGCTGGAGCCATAGTACAGCGGGTAGGGCGTTTGCCTTGCACGCGGCCGACCCGGGTTCAATTCCCAGCATCCCATAGGGTTCCCTAAACACCACCAGGAGTAATTCCTGAGAACCAGGAATTACTCCTGCCTCTCTCCCAGTCAGCGGAGGCCAAGCAGAGGAAGGAGAAAGAAAACAATGCTGGTGTTTTTGACATCCGAAGGGCTGGCTTTGAGCAACACGGGTTCCTGGGCAGAACCAGGAGTAACCCCTGAGCATCACCAGGTGTGACCCAAAAAGAAAAAAAATGTAGAGTCAGCTGAGGCCGGTGGGAGGTAGGAAAGATATGGTTGGGGGTTGGGGTGGTTATAGGTCATTGTTGGTCTCAGTCGTGTGACCCCCCCAAATCTGGGCTCCCCACCTCTGCTGGGAACAGGAGGACACAGCTCCCAGATCTGGTTTGTGGGAAAGAAAGCAACAGAATATTGGAGACAAGCAAAGAGAGCAGCTCCTCCTGTTCTGGAAGTTTCCAGCTTCTCCCTGCCTCTCTCCCAGTCAGCGGAGGCCAAGCAGAGGAAGGAGAAAGAAAACAACGCTGGTGTTTTTGACATCCCAAGGGCCGGCTTTGAGCAACACTGGGGTTCCTGGGCCTCTTCCCATCCTGGGGCTGGGCGCCCAGACCCCAATGCTGAGAGCTCCCGACTCAGCTGTTACAGGACAGAGTTTCATGGACGCTGAGGGGTTCCCCGGCTGGAAAAGTTGCCTCTGGAACAAAATTATCTAGACTCTAAGGAGCCCTTTCTCTGAGAGCATGGACAGCGTAACTGCCCCCAGAGGCCCTGTGAAACACACATAAACAGCCTAACTGGAAACAGGAGGGTCTGCAGGGATTGGCTTAATTTGTGGCTTCAATTTATTACAGCATAAATGAGAGAGAAAAATCCTGAAACAATTTTTTTATAAACTACATGGGGGCGTTTCCAAGCAGTGTTAATACGGCAGGTGTAAACGGGGGTGGGGGGGGCGGGGTGTCAGCATCTCAGTGCTTTGCAAGAGTTGCACCTTTAGTGTTTATTTTTTCTTCGGCTCTTGAACCACATCTGATCATGTCCAGGGGCTACTCCTGGCTTTGTGTTCAAGGGACTACACGGTGCCAGAGCTCAAACCCGCATCTCCTGCCTGCAGACCGTGTACATAGCCCATTGAGCTGCCCAAAGCCCAGACTCTTGACTTTTTTTGTTTGCTTTTTTGGGTCACACCCAAACCCAAAACGCTCAGGGGTTACTCCTGGCTCTGCGCTCAGGAATTATTCCTGACAGTGCTCGGGGGACCATGTGGGATGCTGGGGATCAAACTTGGGTCGGTCGCATGCAAGGCAGATGCCCTCCTAGCTGTTCTATTGTTCTGACCCCAGAGTCTTGACTTTTTTGATCCCCTCTTTGATGAATGCCCCCCCGACTGAATAATAATGTCCCCCCCCCATATACCCCACCCAGTTCCTTTTCTCTGCCTTTTCTAACATATGGGTTTATAATCATTTTTCTCTGTCTGCAAATGTCTGCCTCTTTCCTTAAATGTGAACTCCTCAAAACCACACTTTATTCTTTTCACTGTGTCCCTGCTTTTGTGGAACAAGTACTGGATGCAGGTGGAGTTTTGCGTGATCAGACCATGGAACTGAACCCCAGATCCCCTCCCCTATAATTGCGATGGCTTGCCACAGCTCTAGCCTAAGAAAACTTCTTTTTGCTTGAGGGTAAACTTTGTTTTAGTTTAGGTTTTTTTGGTTTGTTTGGGAGCCACACCTGATGTGTTCAGGGATCACTCCTGTCAGGGCTTCAGGGACATTAAGGGGTTTCAGGGCTCGGCCATGTGCCAGGCAAGAGCTGTACCCACTATACTATCTCTCCAGACTTCAGATTGACTTGTTTTTCTTTTTCTTTTCTTTTTAATTTTTTTTTATTGAATCACCACATGATATAGTTTCAAAGCTTTTAGATTTGAGTTTCAGTCATACAATGATCAAACATCCATTCCTCCATCAGTGCACATTTTCCACCACCAATGTCCCCAGTATCCTCCCTCCAGTGTTGTTTTTCTAGGGGTTACTTCTGGCAGTGCAGCTCCTGGGGCAGTTATTAAACTGCACCTGAGTCCCACTTGTTCTGCCTGTGTGCCACTTGATTTCTCGGGGGCCCAGGAGACTTAGGCTGGGATAAGGAATTCCTCTGCAGGAAAGGAAGAATCAGGCCTAAGTTCTACCCACGTTTTCCAGGAATGTTTCTTTCCTTCACCACACTCTTAGAAGGAGACCAACAGTGAAGCAGATTCAGAGATTCTGAGGAAGGAACGAGAAACACATTCAAGAGAGAACATGGGCTTCTGAGGGTAGCGAGCCGACAGTGTATGTGAGGGGGCTGGAGTGATAGGACAGTGGGTAGGACGTTTGCCTTGCATGCGGCTGACCCGTGTTCGATTCCCAGATCCCATGTGGTTCCCTGAGCACTACCAGGAGGAATTCCTGAGTGCAGAGCTAGGAGTAACCCCTGAGCGTCGCTGGGTGTGATCCAAAAAGGAAAAAAAAAAGAGCGCATGTGAAATGCAGGGGATGCCCACCCCCAGAATAGGGGAGGCCCCCCGTCTTTGCAGAGTCTATTTTATAGGTTTTCTCCCAAACTTCCCCCATGTGGGTCAAGAGTAAGTACGAGTCCGATGTTGTCAAGAGGAAGAGCTCTGAATTTTGGGGTCCACTTTTCTGGTCTTATCACAACCCTTTGTTCCTGCTGGCGCTTCCTTCTTTCCTGCTAGATCCCAGCTGGAACCTTCTGGAGCCTCAGTTTCTGCATCCACAAAATGGGTCTGGCCTTAGTGCTTTTTGGCTGCTTTAGGGCTCATGACAGTAACCATTTATTTAAACCATTTTATTGAGCTATCATGGATTTACAATACCGGTAATCAAATTTTTCATGCATCCATCATTCCCATGTCAGCAGAGTAGCTTCTTTAAATCATATCTTGGTTTTATTATCTCTCGAGAACTCATTGCTAGCTCTTCCCCCACGCCTCCCCCGTTCACTCAGTTGGGTTTCGGGTGTGTTGGGGGCCCACACCAGGCAGTGCTCAGGGGACAGTCACAATTCAGTGCTTGGCTATCGCTCTCAGTGGTACTGCAGTCCTCACTGTGTGGAGATCAATCCTGGGCCTCCAGTTTATAAAGCATGAGCTCTGGTGTGTCACACTGCCTCTTCACCTGAAGTTTGAAGAGAATCTGCAAACAAATCCTTTTCTTTCTTTCTTTCTTTCTTTTTTTTTTTTTTTTTTTGGTTTTCTGGCTTCTAGGGTCTCACCCGGCAATGCTCAGGGGTTCCTCCTGGCTCTGCACTCAGGAATTACTCCTGGAAGTTCTCAGGGGACCATCTGGGATGCCGGGGATAGAATCCAGGTCTGCCTCGTGCAAGACAAATACCCTACCCGCTGTGCAATCGCTCTGGTCTCAAACAAAACCTTTGCACTCCCTTCAGCAAGTAACTAAGGGTAGGTGGCACCCTCCACACTGCGCGCTAGGTCCAATCCTTTGTCCTCTCTGTGCTCCTTCTACGCAACATGTGTAGCCACTGTCGTCAGATCTGAACACCAAGTGCAGGCAGGGCGGGAAGCGCCCTGCTACTGTGGGCACGCTGAGCCCAGGGAGGCGCGCTTGTGCCCACTGCACTGTCCAAGTTTATCTCCTTGAAGGTTACGCCTGTGCCTGTCACGTGCAAGGAGCTCCCAGCTCTGAGGAGCTGCACAGTGTCCCTGCCTGGCAGGAGCTAACAGTGGACAAGCAGAGACCTGGAACACGTCGCCCAGCCTGGACAGCCCATTTGGCATAGATGCTGTCATTGGGTTCAAATCCTGGCTCTGCTGCTCTCTGGCTAGGGAGTTAGTTAACATCTCTGAGCAGAGATGTCACCGGCTGCCAAATGGACCTGAACTTGTTGAGGGGTTGAAAGGCGCTGGTGCCTAGCTCAGTAGGCCTGGGGGGTGCTACTGAGGGGGTGCTACCGAATCCTGCTCCCCTTTGGGCCTGTTCAGGGGGCAAGCTAGGCATCATGCATTTTTTTTTTTTTGCTTTTTGGGTCCCACCTGGCAATGCACAGGGGTTACTCCTGGCTCTGCACTCAGGAATAACTCCTGGCGGTGCTCAGGGGACCATATGG
>JAOXYA010000016.1:7164301-7188484 GCA_028565675.1 Sorex palustris | reverse complement strand
GGCAAACTCCCCGTGGCGTACCCAATATGCCAAATACCAGTAACAATGGTGGGTCTCATTCTCCTAAAGAGCCTTGAATATAATCTCAAGGCTAGGATGAAGGAGACATTACTGGGACCTGCTCGAGGCAATCAACGAATAACAGGATGGTCGTGATTCGTGAATACACCACTGGGAGCTTTCCAAGCTCTGCCGTGCAGGCGGGATACTCTTGCTGGGCTCTCCAAGAGGGATGGAGGAATCGAACCCGGGTCAGCTGCGTGCAAGGCAAATGCCCTACCTGCTGTGCTATTGCACTGCCCATCATAAGCATTAGTTCATACAGTTTGAGGATGGAAGTACCCTCATAAAGTGCTTGTAGGAGGGTGAGTCAATGAGGTTAAAAGCTAGAGAGAGCACTAAGGGCCCGAGTGCAGACTTTGCATAGGGCAGACTCAGGGTACACCTCCCAGTACCACTTGGTCACTGAGCACCACCAGGAGTAATCCCAGAACACAGAGCTGGCAGTAGCCCCTGAGCACCCTAGATATGGCCACCCCCAAAAGACAACAGCAAAATCCTTCAAATTTATTTAAGAACAAAAACCAACAAAAGAACAGAAACCTCGGGGGCTGGAGTGATAGCAGAGCGGGTAGGGCATTTGCCTTGCACGCGGCCGACCCAGGTTCAATTCCCATCATCCCATACGGTCCCCCGAGCACCACCAGGAGTAATTCCTGAGTGCAGAGCCAGGAGTAACCCCTGTGCATCGCCAGGTGTGATCCAAAAAGAAAAAAAAAAGAAAAGAAAAATAAGAACAGAAACCTCTACTCCACTGCACGAGGTTCCTAAATAACTGTCAGAAGAGGGGGATGGATTGTTGTTTTCATGTGTGTTTTTTGTGATTGTTATTTTTGTTTTCATGTATTCTTTTAATTTTTTTTTTTGGTTTGGTGGCTACATCCAGCAATGCTCACTCTTGGCTCTGTGCTCAGGGATCACTCTAATGGAGCTCAGGGATTAATATGGAGTGCCAGGGAGCAAATATGGGCCAACTGTGTACAAGGCAAAGTGCCTCGCCCATTATACTATCTCTCTGGCTTTGAGTTGTGTTACTTTGGTTAGAACTGATCAAAGCAGGAAAAAATGCACCAAAAAACAGAGCTGGGGAGATGACTCAAAGGGCTGGAGTGCGTGCTTTAACGAGGGGGCCTGGGTTTGATCCCTCAAGCACTGAGCTCAGCGTAGCCTCTGAATGCCACCTGGCTTGGCACCAAACACCAAACCAAAAACCAGGAGAAGTCAACCTGCACATTTTTTAAAATTATTATTATTATTTTTTTTATTAGTGAGACACCATGAGGTACAGTTGTAGACTTACAAATTTTTGTTCTTGGGTTTCAATTATACAACAATCAAATACCCATCCCTCCACCAGTGCCCATTTCCCACCACCACAGATCCCAGTATCCCTCCTACCCCCCATCTCCCCATCCCACCCTGCCTATGTGCAGGGCATTCCCTTTTGTTCTCTCTCCTATTGGGTGTTGTGGTTGACCTGCACAATTTGTATTTATTTGAGCAGTCAGGAGAGTTCAAGACACTAGCGTTTAGGCTGGAGAGATAGTGCAGGAGGGGAGGCACTTGCCTTGTACGCAGCAAATCCCAGTTGAATCCCTGGCAATAGATACGGTTCCCCAAACACCATTGGATTTACTCCTGAGAGTCAGCAAATGCCAACTGATACACAGATATTCAGAACACTCTCTAAAAGGCTTATGTCACGAAAAAAAAATTTAACTGAGGTTGGAGTAGTGGGTAAGGGGCAGCCTTGCATGTGGCCAGTCCAGCTGCTCCCTCGCAACACATGGTCCCCTGAAAATTGTTGAGGGTAGCTCTCAAAACCTCTAGTAAAACAGGGGCAGCTGGGGGTGAGCACTGAACCATCTGCCTAGCTGGCAGAGAATCATAGGCCTCCTGGGAGCCCCCCCCCCAATTAAAATAAAGTATACAACTAAAATCTGTCACTGTCACTGTCCTCTCGTTGTTTATCGATTTGCTACCAACAATGCAAATAAAAGAGTGGGCACCAGTAACGTCTCCATTGTGAGACTTGTTGTTACTGTTTTTGGCATATCGAATACGCCACGGCAGGCTCTGCTGTGTGGTGGGATACTCTCGGTAGCTTGCTGGGCTCTCCGAGAGGGATGGAGGAATCGAACCCGGGTCAGCCGCGTGCAAGGCAAATGCCCTACCCGCTGTGCTATCGCTCCAGCCCAACTAAAATATGTACGTATATTAATGAAGCTACGCCTGTGGCAAGATTCTCAGAAATCCCTGTAAGGGACTCCAGTCATCTTCACATGGCTGAAGCCAGGCTGGGGCGACAGCTGGAAGAACCCTAGGCCTGTGTGAATCTGCACCAGACAGATTTCAGTTGTGGAGGACAATGAGGACCTCAGTCCCGACTTGCTTTGCACAGCAGGAAGCAGGGGGCCTGAGAGTAGCGCCCCAGGAGGTGCCTTGGGCTCTCTTCGCTCCAGGGTCCCCAAAGGACACTTTCTTGTGAGGTGGCAAGAAGAGACACTTCGGCCAGTATGTGAATGCGCCTCCCACCCAAACCACACACCCTATTGCATGTATAGGTCAAGAAGCTCTTGTCTGGTGTACTTCGCCCCCATCACTCCGACCCATGGCGGGGAGCCGTTAGTAGGTCTAAACAGAAAGCATATGTCATTTTCGGTTCAAATAAGCAAACATGTATACACTCAGAGTTAGTGTCTGTTCAGTCCAGTCCAGTGCCCTGAGGCCGGGGCAGATGTATGCTCATAGGGCTGGCATTTATGCTTGACACATTGGAGCCCCAGGTTTGGTCCCCTGAAGCCACTGGGTCCCGCAGGCATTGCCAGGTATGGGCCATAAGCACAAAACAACAAACTCAAATGAATTTGTTTATTAAGTGCCCAGGGCTGGAGCAACAGCACAGCGGTAGGGCGTTTGCCTTGCGCACAGCCAGCCTGGTCAAACCGGGTTCGATTCCTCCGCCCCGCTCAGAGAGCCTGGCAAGCTACTGAGAGTATCTCGCCCTCACGGCAAAGCCTGGCATGCTACCCGTGGCGTATTTGATATGCCAAAAACAGTAATAAGTCTCACAATGGAGACGTTATGGGGCCCGCTCGAGCAAATCGATAAACAATGGGAGGACAGTGATACAGTGATATTAAGTTCCGAGGTGTGCAGGTTAACTCTCCAGAAGTGGCCTGAGAGAAGGCTCCTGCCTGTCCCCGCAGCTCCTATGCTGGCCAATGTGGCACTTCAGCAGAATACAAATGTGGCAGGAAGTCAGAGGGCGAGAAGTTCCTGAAACAGGTCTGTCCTTCTACTTCCATGTGAACTGTGACCTGGAGTTTGAGCCTGGCAGTCTGTGATCAAGTGAGACAAAATTAAAGTGGTAGCGCCCTGCTCCTGACATTAGGAAGAGCGGAAGGGCTTGCTGAGGCAGCAGCTGGGAGACCTTGGGTCTCTCCGTTTATCCAGTCAGATGTTGCCATCTCTGAAGTGGGGTGAGTGCCAAAGAAAACAATGCAAATAAAAGTGCTTTGTACACCACAAACTAGCAGTGCTTTGCACCTAGTAGTTATTCCTCCGGAGACCCCAGCATTTTATTTTATGTTTCTGAATAGCTCATGTGGAAAAATTAATTTTCAACTGGTTTAAAGGGTACATGGTAAATCTTCTTCTCCTTCCTTGTCCCTTAATCACATTTTTGTATGCTTATTTGTGCCCATACGGACAGGAAACTGTGTGTCCTTCCCATGCATGTAACAAGCAAGTGTGTGTCATCCGAAAGAATATGCATATTTAGTGTTTCATTTTCTGGTGTTTCACTTCATGGGTCTCCCACCCTAGGCTTAATGAGGTCGGATTGATTAATAAAACTGTAACTCCTGGACTGGAGAGATAGCATAGGGTTAAGGCACTTGCCTTGCACACAGCTGACCCCATATTGTCCCCTGATCTCTGCCCCCTCCCATCCCCCCAGTGACCCTTGAGCTCAGAGCCAGGAGTCAGCTCTGAGCATAGCAAATGTGACCCAAATAAACAAACAGACCAAAGAAACCTGTAGCTCTTTTTATTTTTTTGCTTTTTTTTGGGTCACAACACCCAGCGATGCTCAGGGGTTATTCCTGGCTTTGCACTCAGGAAGTAGTCCTGGCAGTGCTCAGGGGACCATGTGGGATGCTGGGAATTGAATCCGGGTTATCCACGTGCAAGGTAAATGCCCTATCTGCTGTACTATTGCTCCAGCCCCAGTAGCTCTCTCTTGAGAGTCTACAACGTGGTGATTTGGTGTGGACACTGAAGGGATGGCTACTTGCCGGTGAATCAGCACAATCAACATCTCCGTTTACATGTCTTCATGTTATTATTACTGTTTGTGTTGCAGTGCGCCACACCCCACTGGCCTTTACCCAAGCAAGCACAAGGCCTGCGCTCTGTCACTTGACAGACCCTTTTCCCCTCCCTCCCTCTTTCGTCCCTCCTTGCCTTTCTTCCTCCTCCCTCCCTTCCTTCCTGAGAGTGTTTGAGTCACACCCAGCAAAGCTCAAGGGCTATGCCTCTGTTCAGATCCTTCTGGTAGTACCCGAGGGTCCATCTGTGGTTCGTGGGATCAGAGAGGGGTCAGCTGCATATAAATGCCTTCTCTCCTGTCCTTTTCTCTGGCCCTTTCTTCTTGTTTTAATTACCAATTATTTTTTGTCTTTTTGGGTCACACCCGGCGATGCTCAGGGGTTACCTCTGGCTCTGCACTAAGGAATTACTCCTGGTGGTGCTTGAGGAACTATATGGGATGCCGGGGATTGAACCGGGGTAGGCTGCATGCAAGGCAAATGACTTACCCACTATACTATTGCTCCTGCCCCTTAACTACAAATTTTTTTTTTGCTTTTTGGGTTACACCTGGCGATGCTCAGGGGTTGCTCCTGGCTTTGCACCCAGGAATCACTCCTGGCAGTGCTCAGGGGACCATATGGGATGCTGGGAATCGAACCCGGGTTGGCTGCAAGGCAAACACCCTACCCGCTGTGCTATCACTCCAGCCCCCTTAACTACAAATCTTAAAGATTCTTTTGCATCCATGCAAGGATCATCCATGCCTTTCTCACTGAACACCTGTGCCAGGCACACGGTTTCCCTGCCCACTGTACTTTGCTCTCGCCAGAGACCATTCCGTTATTTCACTGCACTGGGCTACCCTCCCAGGGATGGCACCTCTCCTGACTCCTGGGAGTTCTAGTCCCAAGTGCTGCCCTGATTATCCCATTCGCTCTCTTCTCACCCTGCTGGCAAAAAAACGAAGGGGCAGTTTTCAATTTTGATAGACACTGCCAGCTTGTCTCCTACAGATGGTGACTTTTAAAATCATCACTTCTCTTTCTAATCAAGAAGCAGGCAGTCCTGCGTGGTGGTGAAGCCCTAAAATCTTGCATTTGATGAAGCCAAGGGGATGTGTTTTGTTTTTTCAAAGAAAACAGCTCAGACCTTCGTGGAGTCACATTGCCAAATAGTTTGGAGGCCAGAAGTTGGAGCCAGGATGTCCCAGCTTGAACATTTCATGTGTGACCTTAGGTCACTTCTGTTCTTCGCCTCCCTGTCAGAAGGACCCACTGTCCTAATTCAGGAACGACTGAAGTGCGTCTCAACCAAGCCTTGGTCCAACTGACATTTGGGACTGGGTAATTTTTTGTCACGAGGCATCGTGGTCCTCTTCAGGGCAGGGGGCAAAGCAGCTTCTGTGGTCACTTCCCAACAGCATTTCCCTTCCACTATGACAATGATTGAAAATGTCAGGCTGGAGCGCTATTTCAGTGGGTAGGGCTTTTGTCTTGCATGTAGCTGACCTGGGTTTGATCCCCAACACATATATGTTCTCCTGAGCCCTGCCAGGAGTGGTTCCTAAGCACAGAGCTAGAACTAAATGCGGAGCAATGCCAGATAGGGCCCCCAAACAAACAACAGAAAGAAAGTGTCCCCAGACATTGTCAAAAGTCCCCTGGAGGGTAGGGCCAAAGGCTCGAAGTCCATGGAAAATTAGTAGGCTGTTGTGGGCATTAAAGGAATGTCTTACAATGTAGAAAATACTCAGAGCAAAGCTGACATGCAATTACTGTCATCATCATTCCCTAGTTCTATCCTCAACTGTAGAAAAAAAACCAGTTTTGGTCATTGGGGGCTTCAACCAGTGTCTGATTCCGTTGCACTCTGCTTTTATGTTGTTCTGTTTTGGCTTTTTAGGTTACACCCGGCGATTCACAGGGGTTACTCCTGGATCATGCACTCAGGAATTACTCCTGGCGGTGCTCAGGGAACCATATGGGATGCTGGGAATCGAACCTAGGTCGGCCGCATACAAGGCAAATGCCCTACCTGCTGTGCTATTGCTCCAGCCCCTCCATTCCATTCTGGAACAAGAATGCAAGTCCTTGTCTAAGATCAGAGCTTGGCAGCCTCAGGATCAATTACAGGACCCCCCCCTCCCCTCGGAGTTCCACGGTGGGGACTAGGAGGTTCTGTCAGAAACCTAAACGGAGCTCGTGCTGAGCCCTGTTCAGTTGTCAATGCCCTGGCCCCCATGTCATTGCCCCTCCTGTATTCAAGTGGTGCACACTTCACATCTCTGGGTTTCCATAAATCTGTGGCCCTGAAACAACAAAACCCAGCCCCCAAAGGGGGTGAGTGAAACAAAAAAGGGAGATCTAGGAAAAACAAAAGGCTGAGTTTCTTTCAATCTCTGGCTCTGCACAGCACAAGCATTTCCAATGAAAAAGAAAGCATTCTTTCTTCTGTGTCTATTTTAGCTGGCTTCCAGCTTCGGCCTGGTGAATAATGTCACTACTTCGTTATTCTGTCCCACAAGGTAAAATCAAATGAGCAACTTAACAACCAGAAGTGTGCTTGCCTGGAAGAAAAGGCTCATTTAAAAGCTTTTCAACTCTGCAATTCCCTCTATGTTGCCACACCCTCTTCAGTCTTTTCAAACCTATGGGAAAGTTGTTACTTTGCACACAAGGTGTAAATAAATGCCCTCCTGGAAGTGCCTCATGCCATACTTTATTTTTTTTAATTGCTTTTAGTCTTTTGGGATTCCTGCAGTGTCTACAAATAGATTAGCCTCTAAGAATTCTGAGTTACCATGGCTAGGAAAAAAAAACACTGGTTTAATTAGCCATGGTCCTATTTTTGAAATTACATCTGCTCTTTTTTTTTTTAATGCAACTTGGTCTATGCAAAAACTTGTAGAGGATAGATGTGTGTGTGTGTGTGGGGGGGGGTTGGTGGTGCATGTAGGTTTTGGTTTGAATTCATTTTCATGAGCCTGAAAGCGAAATCAAGAGTATTGAGCGAATAATGTATCATCATACATTAAACATGATCAAATGAAGGGAGCTGAAAAGAAATGATTGCAGAAAAGAAATTGCTGGAAATACTGGGTCAGCTGATGATTTTGCTTCTGTGTTCGAGAGAGCAAATCAGCCTTCACATTCCTGCTTTACATGGTGTTTTGGTTTTTCACGCCCAAATCCTCAGACTTGATTAATCATTGAAGGAATGAAAATGAAAGGGCCATGTGGCTCACTTGAAGGGTCACTGCAAAACCAGAGAGCAAGTGTTCAGAATCTATGGGACTAGATTCCAAGGCCAAAAGTTTTGTCTCATGATTTCCTTGACTTTTCTTCATTTCTGAAACAGCTGAAGCGGCCTCCTTTATTTTTGAGCTCTAAATTGTTACAATTCTTCTTAGTCTCAGAATTCTTTCTGGCCAGTGTTCTTCATTGCTTTCCAAGATAACTCTCCTTGTACACTTTTGTTCGATTTGTTCGAGCGGGCCCAGTATCGTCTCAGTTGGAGACTGTTGTTACTGTGTCTGGCATATAGAATACTCTCGGTAGCTTGCCAGTACACTTTTAACTTTCTTTAAAATGGCTGCCAGAGGGGCTGGAACCGTAGTACAGTTCCTTGCATGCAGGTGACCTGGGTTTGACCCCTGGCACCCCATATAATCCCTTCGCCCCTCCCTCCCAGCCTACCTACCAAGTGATCCCTGGGCACAGGGCCGAGAGTAATCACTGAGCACTACTGGGTGTGGACCTCAAAACAACAACAACAACAACAAAACCAAAAACAAAAAAACAAACCAAACCAAAAAAAAAAAAGCTGCCTGAAAATCATTTGGAATGCAGAAATAGTAGGGGGAGAAAAAAAAAAACACAGACCAAAAACTTCCAGGGGCCAGAGAGATAATGGAGGAATTAAGGAACGTGCCAACCCAGTTGCATCCTTTGCACCATGTATGGTCCCCTAAGTGCTGTCAGCAATAATCCCTAGCAGACTAGGAGTAGCCCATGAGCACTACCAGGTATGGCCCACCCCAACTCATCACAGTAAATTTTAGGGTTGGAGATGTAGTTCAGAGGTAGAGCACTTTCCTTCAATCTTAGGCACTGAAATAAAACCGAACTTTTATAGTCTATGGGATATAGTATTAGTTCCTGCCATCAGCAGTTATCTTAAAAATTTTCAGTGATACACATGCACTCTGGCGCTGTTACATTGTGTGTGTGTGTGTGTGTGTGTGTGTGTGTGTGTTCACATGCAGAGCTCCACCACTGAGTGCCACACCCCCTTCAAATAATTCTAGTAAGATGGGAATTCTGAACTTTGTGAGGCTAGTCATCTGCATCAGTTCTCTCTTGCTACGTAACAACTTGTCCCCAGCCAGTATTGACTGATGTGACAGAGGTTAGGAATTGGATGGGGCTTAGCTGAGCGCCTCCAGCCCAGGGTCTCTAAAAGAGTTAAGGGTCGGAGGGGCCCCCAGGGCTGCAAATCCCTGTGAACTGACTCAGCCGGCTGCTGGCAGCCTCTCCACTGGGCAGGCTTTCCTCAAAGCCACAGAGAGGAGCAGCCAAAAGGCCTTTCCTAACGTAATCCAAGATGTGAAAACTTTTTTTTTTAATTTCTTTCCTTTATTTTGGGCCACACCTGATGGTGCTTGGGACTGCCCCCTGCCACATGTCCCAAATGCTGGTGGGACCATGTGGTGCTGGAGGTCAAAACTGGGGCTCCTGCATGCAAAGTATACAAGGACTCAAGTGAATCCCTTGCATTCTTTCCCCAGACCTTCTTTTTGCTAAGAATCCAGTAGGCCCGGCTCCTACTCAAACGGAAGATTCTCTAGGCGTGACCACCAGAAGAATGGGGTCACATAGGATCTTCTAAAAGAGGGACTCTTATGGGGCTGGGGAGATATGTCAAGGGGCTGAGCTCCTGCTCTGCATGATTCCCTGAATATGACTCTCCAATACCACCAAGTGTGACTCCCCTTCCTCTCAAAAAAGTGAGGGACTGACACACACCATTTCTTTTTCTGGGTCTCACACCCAGTGGTGCTCTGGGTATCAAACCAGGCCTTCTGCATTCAAAGAAGGAACACAGACCCTCTGAAGACTTATCTTCCTGCCCCCAGAAACTAATTTTGAATGATAAACCCTCAAGTGTTCTAGTTGAGGATGTAAAAGGGCACAGTCACTTTGCAAAAAAGATTTTGATCGGATCTTTAAAAAGTTAAACATAAATTTATTGTTCCACCCAACCTTCCATTCCTAGTTATCTATTTAAGATAACTATTTAAACTTATGTCTACATAAAGATGTTTTCAAATGTTTGCAGCAACCTTTCTTCATGATAGCCATTGAGCAGTACCAGGACTCTTGAAATAATTGAAATATCTACCAACGAGACACAGAATGGTAAGGAAACACAAAAAGCATGGTACATGTTTGTATGCGATGGAACAAACACTCATCATGGCGTAGAATGCAATGGAATAAACCCTGACCCTTGCTGACACTGATAACTTAATCAATTTTGCACCGAGGTTATCAGGATAGTTCTGCTGTTGGTGCTGATGGTGAGCCTGATTCATGCTATGACATTGATAACTTAATCAATTTTGCACTGATTATCAGGATAGTTCTGCTGTTGGTGCTGATGGTGAGAAGATGCTGGTGATCACGCCCAGAAGGTTCCCAGTGGCTTGAAGCACTTCTGAATCAGGCTTCAGAAGTCAACAGAATATTTCAAGGGGGCCACAGGTGAAAATCACAGAAGTGAGGGGCAATGGCATGAGACTAGGGAGAAAAGGAAAATAAGAAATAGGAAAAGGAAAACAGGAAGGAAACAAGGTCATGGTTGGAAAAAGAATGAGAGAATGCAAGGCCCCAGATTCTAACCCCGGGGCCACTGGAAAGTACTGAGAAGAACTTGACAGGATTCTTAAGGATCCTGAGCAAGAAAGTCAGGAAGAGGGTTCAGTAGTTTAGGAAGTGCCAAGGGCAAGTCTGAGTGCTGAGCTTAATCTTTCTTATCTGATATAGGCTCAGGGATCCTGCTTGTTCTCCAATCAGGGGCTGCTTGAAAAAGGAATTGATCTGGGGGAGAAAAGGATATTATGCTAAGTGAAGGAATTAAGGCAAAAACAACCTATGACAGGATTCCATTTATACAAAATGTCCTGAATACACAGATCCATGAGGTTGAGATAGTAAATTCTCAGTTGTGGAGGCAGAGGATGGGAATCAGGAGTAACTAAAATATGTATGAAGCAGCAGCTTTTTGGAATAATGGGAGTTCTGAAATTAGCAGCAGTTGGTTGTACTGCCCTGTACTTTACAAGGCATCACTGGTTGTGATGCAAAATGGTCAGATTTCATAGTGTTACACTTAAAAAAAAATTGCTAAAACATTTTCATTGATGGTGGTTGCAATCTTGAGCTTTCTCAGCATAACGAAATCAAGCTCAGCCATGCCAGCTTCAGGCCTTCTAAAACTTCCATTTTCCCTCCCATATGCATGGAGTTTGGTCCTAAGGTTTAATTCTGGAACCTTGGTCCCAGATACGGCCAACTATCAAATCATTAAACCAGAGAAATGATTCCTATTATCGTTTTTCTATTTTTAAAAAAAATTAAAGAAAATGTTTTTTTTAAGCATCAATTTCCTTTGGGTTAATTTTTTAAAAATTTAAAGAATTTCAAAACCATTGGTTTAAAAGACGACTCTCCCCGAGAGCCCTATCTTCGCCCACCTTAGAGGGTGGATTAAATCTCATTTCAGGTGTTTGTCGAGTCTAATGATCATAGTTACCTGAACTATCTAGATTAATTGAACTTCATCTGGCTCTTGGAGACTCGATGGCTTAATCATTCTCCCGGTCTCCTATGTGTTACTTTCCTTTGACAATTTTAGGAGATAGAGGGGAATTTTGATGTCTCCCTCTTTCATTTCCTGAAGAAACGTCACATTAAAAAAAAAATCTGCCAGATTGTCGCCCTCCCCACCCCCTCGCCCCCAAAGTTATCTACTCACTCCCAGTTTCATTCAACACATCCAAAACCAAAAAAACAAAACAAAACAAAAAAACAACCCAGAAATACGAGGACTCCTGTGCCGGCCAGCAACCTGAAGTTAAAGTAAAACTTCGAGAGGGGCCAAGGTCTAAAGTTCACACTTTCCCGGGCGGCCCGAGCGGTCTCCCCCGACCGAGACCCCCGTTCCCCACAGCGCCGCCAATCAGGGGCATTTCCGTTGGCGCCTGGCGAACGAGAAGTTCAAGGGAGGGGAAAATGGGTTCACGTGAAGGTCAGAGGCCCCCGAAGAAAACGAGTTTTCTGGGCACGGCGAGGCTGGGGTGGAAAGAAAGTGGGGGAAAGGCCGGCAGATGTGCGTCGCCCCTGGCGGCGGCTGGACGCCAGGCCCGAGCGCCCGCTCGGGCAGGAGCGGAAGGTCGACCTGCCTTTGAGGCGCCGGGGACCCCGCGCCGGCCGCCCGCCGGCACCTGGCCCCCGCGCCGCCCGGGCTCGCTTCGTCCCCCGCGCCCCGAAGCCCTGGCGCACCCCCAGTTAGGGAGCGGCGTGGGCTCGGGCGATGCCTGGCGCAGACGTCGCCAGGACGGACCCCCGCCGATCCCGGCCGCCGGGCGCAGCACCCGGCCCGGCAGACAGGCTGCTTCTGGGCGAAAGCCAGTGCTGACCGTGTTTCTTTAAAAAAAAATTTTTTTTTTTTGCTTTTTTGGGTCACATCCGGCTCTGCTCAGGGGTTCCTCCTGGCTCTGCGCACAGGAATCTCTCCTGCCGGTGCGCGGGGGACCCCACGGGATGTCAGGGATCAAACCAGGGTGGGCCGCGTGCCAGGCAAACACCCTCCCGGCTGTCCGTCTCTTGGGCCCCTGAGCGTGTTTCTTGCGTGGAATGCACTGGTGGAAGGGAAGGAAGGTGCCCGTGGAGGGCATCACCCTGCCTGCACCCCCCCCCCCCCGCTGGTCAGTCTGTTCACAGACCCGCTGAGGGGACTAGGTGGGGGCTCACAGAGAGGGATGCCCGATGGCTGTCCTCGGTGGGCAGCAGGAGGCAGAGGTTGAGTGTGGACAGGTTGCCCGGGGCTGAGCAGAGACCCTCCTTCCTGGCGGTCAGCTGACTTCAGTGACTGTTTTCTTTTAAATCCTGGGACAGGGTTTTTACAAGTAAACTGGAACACTTCTCAGCTCGATAACCAGAAAGGAATGAGGGAAATGTTTAGCTTGCAGAGGCCAAATCGAAACATCCCAAAATACCCCAGAACCCTGGGCCCCAGGGACTCTCTGGGCCGCAGTGGTCTTGCTGCCCACACCCACGGCCTGGTCCAGACAGTTTCCCACGGGGCACAGGGCTGTCCTGGGCGCACAGAAGGGTTCTGGGGCCATTAACAGCAGTGGGGGGCGGGACTTGTGTGTGTGCTTCAAGAAGGTACGTTTCTGGGGCACCAACGGTTTTCTTTTCTGGGAAGGAGGGGGGCCCAGTCTGGCTTGGAACCCTCTGGCTCAGCGGGCATGTTTTCCACTAGCACCAGAGTCAGGCAGAGCTACCAACTGCCCGGGTTCAAAGGGCGGCTCTAGGCCTCACATTCAGGCCACCCTGTGGGTGGGGTGGTGGGCTGGTGTCTTCCCCAGTCACTGCAGCTGGGCGCATCCGGATATGGAGCCTCGGACCTTCACCCTCTCTGCTGTGACATGGAGATGTCTCTGCCCTAGGAGATGTCACCAATTCTTGGAGGGCCTGAAGGACCCTTCCTCTCCTTGGTGGCCGTGAACATGCAGGTGACCTGTGGCAGAGATGTGGCCGCCCCTCGGTGCCTGCAGGGCCCACAAAGGAGCCTGTGAGAAGCTTCATTGAAAGTCTTTACTTTCGGAGGCCAGAGAGATAGTTCAGTGGGTAGAGCATTGCTTTGCATGTGGCTGACTTGGGTTCAATTCCTGGCAACCCCGATGGTCCCCTGAGCCTGCCAGGTGTGACCCTTCCCCCCAGCCCCCAACCCCCAACAAGCTAAAGTCTTTATTTGGGAGTGGGAGCAGGCTGGCGCCTACCTGGTGCCAAGGCTGCAGCCCCAGGTGTGCGCAGGTGTGGCCAAGCAGTGGGGGGAGGGGGAATCATGTGTGAAACTGGTGCCCAGGGCCCAGCGTTTCTGCAGAGAATCCTGTTGGTCCGCCTGGCGTGGGTCGTGTTGAGGCTGTCGGGGGGTCCTGGCAGCTCTGCCTGTCATGGTGCTCCTGAGGGTCCCCGGTGAGGCGGGGCTTTCCCATGACCTGACAGTCGTATGGGGCGGAGCCGCTGGGAAAGTTCCCACTGAGGGAGGTCGGGATGGAAGGCCCCAAACCCGCCTTCTCGTGCTCACAGCTCTCCGGAGGCCTGCCCGCATCGGAGAGGGGAGGGGTTGGCGGACCCCCCTGGGTCACTCGGGATGTGTGGGCTGCAGGGAATGAGGCAGGGTGGGGGGTTAGGGGCGGCGCTGGGCTGTACTGTGTGTCCCTCATGTAGCCACCCCGGGCTCCCTCTGTTCGCTGCACACCCCAAAGCTGCTGGCTGGGGCTGCCGGAACCAGGCCCCCCGGCTGACCTAGGAGCTCATGAGGGGCATCTCGCTCTCTCGCGGGCTCCGTCCTGCCTTCCTGAGCCCCCCATCTACTCCATGTCACAGCAGAGAGGGTGAAGGCCACCTGCCTCTTCCCACTCTCACCTCCTGACAGACAGTCTGGGCCTGGGACCCCCACGGCTGGGGTGACCAGAGTGATGGGGACCGAGTTGGGCACTTGCCCGGGTTCCATCCTGGCACCCTGTGCGGCCCCCTGGGCCCCACCAGGAGTGACCCCGGAGCACTGAGCCGGGAGTAGGCCCCGCGCACTGCTGAGTGGAACCCCAAACCAAATCCCAAAGCAGAAAGAACGATAACCCCCAATAACCCTCCCCATGGCTTTGGGGGATGCACCTTCCTCCATGGGGTACCTGCAGCCATCAGTCCTGGCCTGCTTCTCCTGTGGTGCTGAGACTGTGGCTGAGGTGTGGCCAATTGCACACGCAGCACACGCCCAGCACCGGGGAGGCTGGGCACTCGGCACTTCCTGCAGGAAGGGGGTCTGGGGGGCAGGGGGCTGGGGGCAGGGAGCAGGGGATGTGGGGGACCGGGATCAGGGGTCAGAGGTCAGAGGTCAGAGGTCAGAAGTCAGGGGCAGGGGCCAGTGTTGGCGGTGCTGCTGCTCCAGCTCAGTCTCACAGGCCTCCCTCCTGTGGTGTGCCCAGGTGGCATGGGGATCCTGGGGGGCCGCTCTTGGATTCAGTTGGGAAACCCCGTCTGATGGGGTGTAGCTCAGTCGCGAGAAGCCTCGGGCCCTCCTCCCTTGCAGGCTGGAGTTGTGGGTGTGACCCAGAAAGAGGCTGTCACTGAGCGTCCGGCCGCTCACCTGACGGCAGGAGCCTGGCGGGGAGGCTGCTGCAGAAAGCACCCAAGGGGCAGCTCCCGCCTGCCGGAGAGGGGGAGTTTCTGGCATCTCTGAGAGGGGCTCAGGTGGGGCCCAGCGCCCCTCTGTCTTCGCAGGGAGGGCTGGTCCCGCCAAGGTCGTCTGTTGTCCTTCAGCCCCTCTGGGTGGCAGCAGGCTCAGTGGCTGGTCCCCTGAGGGCCCACAGGACCGACCCTGGGAGGCTGCCCCCGGAGCCCGCAGGGTCTGAGATGCCTCGCCCAGCCTGCTGCATGCGGGCTCTCCGCCTGTGGGGTCTCGTGACTTTCGGGCCAGCACCCCCCCTGCCCTGCCCCCGTCGCAGCGGCGTGGCTGGTTCATGTTCCCTCAGGTCTCCGCACAGCTGCCCAGTGCGCAGCTGCTGGCTGGAGGACAGGCGGCCCGAGCTCGGGTTTCCTGCCTGCTGCTTCCCAGAGCCGAGAAGCCTGGACCACAGATGGGCAGCCGACCCTCCAGCTGCCGCTTCAGGCCAGGCCTGGCCATCCCATCCCCTGTCGCCCAGAACCCCTTGACTTCAGCGTCACAGCCCGCTGGGGTGGTGTGTATGTGTGCAGGAGTCTGTGTGTGTGTGTGTGTGTGTGTGTGTGTGTGTGTGTAGGAGAGAGTGTGTGCAGGATTGTGTGCAGGAGAGTGTGTGTGTGCAGGAGAGTGTTACAGGAGAGTATATACAGGAGACTGTGTGCAGGAGTGTATATACAGAAGAGTATATGCAGGAGAGTGTGTGTGCGCGAGATGTATGTAGAAAAGTGTTGTGTGCGTGCAGGGATGTGTGCGCTTGCTCAGGAGAGCCTGTGTGTGCCACCCAGTGAACATGCTAGTTTAAGTTTATAGTCGTTATATTTCTGGGGTCCTGGTATGTACACGCCAGTGTCCATATACACATCAGGTTCCTGTCCCACACCTGCACACTCACACACACACACAAGTTCCTGTTACATGCCTGTATATACATGTACTGATTCCTGTTTTGTGCTGGTACGCACACAGACACACTGGTTCCTGTTCCAGGTCTGCACATGCACACACACACACACACACACACACACACTCTGGTTTCTGTTACACACACACACACATGCACACACACTCTGGTTCCTGTTCCGTGTCTGCTCATGCACACTCACACACGCACTGGTTTCTGTTTAATGCCTGTATACGTATGCATGTGCATGCGTACACACACACGCTGCTTCCTGTTACGTGCCCACAGACACAGTTTTCTATTTCATGCTTGAACATGTGTACACACACACAGTTTCCTTTTCCATGCCTGCGTGTATACACACACACATATATACACACACACTGGTTCCCATTCCATGCCTACACACACAGAGTTTTCTGTTTCATGCCTGTACATGTGAGTGCACACACACATTGTCCCGGTTTGCATACACACACAGACACACACTGGTTCCTGTTTCATATTTGCATGCGCACACACACACACACGTTACACAGATTCTTTTTCTGTGTCTGTGCATGCACACACACACACACACACACACACACACACACATGCACACACTGGCTCCCGTTCCACACTTCCACACATGCAGGCTCGTGGGCCTGGCCCATGATTTCAGACAAGCCCCCCCACACCCTCACCTGCAGGGTTCATGTAACTCCTGGGTGCTGTTTCTGTCTGGAGGGATTCTCTGGACCGACAGACAGCCCCTGCTCAGACTGTCCTCCCCAGCCATCCCTCAGCGCAGTGCCACTGTGTGACTTGTGCGCTGCCCGCTGGTCTCTGCCACAGGCGTCCCCAGGGCTCTGCTGGCAGCCCCAGGGCACAGGGCAGTGGGGGGCAGAGGCGGTGCCCTCCAGCCCCGCCTCTGCCCAGGGGGACGGTAGCTGTGTGGGGGGCGTGGGAACCCAGCCTGGCCTCTGGCCCACCTGCCGCCCAGGCTGCAGGGTGGCCACCCCGGAGCCCGGCCCAGCTCAGGGTGGAGACAGCTACTACTCGGGGCGGCTCGTGGCTGCTTAGTAGCGTGGGGTGATGCTGCCTGGTTTCTCCGGGAAGGCTTGAGAGAGTGCGTGGACAGAGGTGTGCGGGAGCCGTGGTGGATGGGGCAGTCGCCCCCCCCAGGAGCACGTGGGGTAGCGGGCGGTCTCGGCCCAGTGAGCAGAGCCGTCCAGCGTCCCGAGTTCAGAGCATGGAGTGTCCTGCCCGCGGGGCCTTGCGTGGTGCCTCAGCCCTGAGGGTCCTTCTCATCCCCTGGGGTCCTGACCTTCCTCCCGACCACGGGCGTGCATGTGTGCGTGCCTGTGTCTGTGTGCGTGCATGTGCTTGGTGCAAGTGTGCGTGCGCGTGTGCGTGTGTTTGTGTGTGTGTGTGTTTGTGTGTGTGTTTCCTCTGGAAACGTTCTATAAATAGGTCGCGGTCACATTCTTGACCCAAGGGTGGCAGAGGCTCCAGTGCCGAGAGTCCCTCAGGCATGTCTTTGGGGCGGGCGAAAGCAGTGGAGAGGGGGCCAGGCTGTGTGTGGAGCCGCAGCCTGAGCAGGTGGGCCCTTGGGTGGGAGGAGCTGCCGGGCAGAAGCTGAGGGCCACAGGGTCAGGTCACTCCAGGCCTTGCCCGTGGGTGGGCGGGGGGGGCAACTCTCTTGGCCCCCCTTGCCTACATGGACAGCAGGAGAGCGGGTTCCCGCCCTGCACTGTTGGCCGGAGGCCAAGGGAAACTGAGGCAGGCCGCCGGGGTCCAGCTGCACTCACTGGACAGGACTGGGCTTTCACACACAAAGTCTGGCCAATTGGAGGGTTGGGGGAGGGTCAGGGAGCTGCTCTCTGGACGAGGCAATGGGGAATGGGACGAGTGATGTCCTCGGGTGAAAGGAGAGGCCTGGACACTGGGCTGGGGGCTTTGCCCGTCCACTGAACTGCAGTACACGGAAGCGTCCTTGGCATCGGGGTCACTTTCACATGACTCCCACTTGCTGTCCAGACCACATCAGGTGACTTTGCACAGGCCAGCTACGCGCAAGGGAGAACGCAGCTGCCCCTGGATGGGGGGGTGGGGGGGAGGGAGGGGGGCAGGGGGAAGGGGGACAGCTGCCCTGGACAGGAGCGGGGGTGGGGGCAGGTAGTGCCAAGGTCACAGATGGCAGCAACAGAGCTCCAGTCAGGACCAGTCAGGGTGGGGGGAGCAGAGTGGGCCCCTGGGCTGAGGACAGTGGCCCCTGGGCTCAGAACAGTGGCCCTTGGGGTGAGGACAGTGGCCCCCGCGCTGAGGACAGTAGGGGCAGGTTTGCCTCTGGCTCCTGTGTGCTTTGTGGGTTGTGCAGCCGCTGCCCTGCGGCCTCCCTGGGGTCTGGACCATGGGAGGAATTAGGGGACCTGGGTGAGGAGCAGGTTCTGGATTGAGCAAGTGGCCCCAAGTGTGCCTCCCACAGCCAGTGGCCATCCCTGAGGCCGGGTGTGTGTGTGTGTGTGTGTGTGTGTGTGTGTGTGTGTCCCTGAGGTTGGGTGGGGGGCGCTGTGTCCCTGAGGGAGGCTGAGTGTGTGTGTGTATGTCCCTGAGGCTGGTGTGTGTGTGTATCTGAGGTTGTGTGTGTGTGTGTCCCTGAGTCTGGGGTGTGTGTGTGTCCCTGAGGCTGGGGGTGCATGTGTGGCCCCAGCGTCTCTGGCTCGGGTGTCTCGGTGTCTGAGCCCATCCCGTGGAGTTGCCCCTACACAGCTTGTTCCCCCTGGGCTGAGGCCTGGGACAGCTGAGACGTCAGGTCCTGCAGACGGGCAGGGACCCTGGTGTGGCCCCAGCCCAGCCCGGGTCCAGCTGGGTGGAGCTGTGTCACTGAGCATGGCCGCAAGCGTCCGTTGGCGGCCCTCTCCGTCCCGACAGCCCCCTGTGCCTCTCCCCTAGGGAGCCCCCACCGGCACTCCCTGCTGGCCAGGGTCCAGCTGCCCTGCCATGGGGCCTCTTTTCCCCCGCCCCCCTGTCCAGCTCCTGTCTCTTCCATCTTCTTCCAGCAGGGCCTGCAGCAGGTGGCCCCGGGTCTGCCGCCTTGGTCACAGATCTCTGGGCTGACTGGAGGATGTGGGGGAGCCCCTGCCTGATGGGCCTGAGTGCCATAGTGGCCAGCTGACACGGACAGGGTGGGGAGGCCCGTGCAGGGGTCAGGCCGGGCTTTGCGCAGGGCCTTACGTGCTCAAAGGGCAGAAGTGCCACAGTGGAGCGGACCTCTGGGGATGCAGCTGGACCTCTGGGGACACACAGCTGTGGGGACGCTCTGGGCAGGGTGGGTCTGGGCTTCGCGTGTGCCTGTGTCTGCGTGAGCAGGAGCTGGGGGCACAGGAGGCCATGGAGGCAGGCATGGGAGACGTGGCCAGGATGGGGGCGGGATGTTCTGCAGCCTTCCTTGGCAGCCCCGTGACTTGGCCTGCTGTGCTCCTGATGGGCTTTCCCGACTGCCTGCCCTCCTGGGCCTCTCGTGGCTTTCCTGCCTGTGTGTGCCCCTATGCTCACGCCCTGTCCCCCCAGACAGTCTCGCTTCCCAGTTAGACGCCACTCTGGGCCTCAGTGTGGTGCCCACATGGGCCGCCCCATGTCTCCTCTGCCCGTGACTCCCACTGGGTGTGGCAGCTCCCCCTTGGGGGGGGCGGCCTGCTGCCTACTTGTTGGGTCTGGGGAGTTCTGAGCCCTCAGGGAGCCCCAGAGATGACGGGGCAGAAGCCGGGTCCCTGGTGCTGCAGCGTGCCAGTCTCAGGCTCCTGGAGACGTTGGGGATCACAGAGGCTGGGAGGGGGCCTGGCATGGAGTCCGTGGGCGGGCTGGCTCCGTGCCCCCAGCTACGCCTCTCTGAAGACCTCAGGCCCTTTGTTCCTGCACAGTGCCAGGGGTCACAGCCAGGTGTCACACCTCCTCTGGGCTGGGCTCTGCTTTTGGGTCTCATCCAGCAGTGCTCTTGCTCAGGGACCAGCAGGCCTGGCCGCGTGCACGGCAGACCCCTTAGCCCCCGCACCCCCTCTGGGCTGCTTTCAGGGGTCCATTTCCACACCTTTTCCTGCAGATGCACTCATGTAAAATGGGTCATTTTGAGAGTGCCCAAGAGTGGGGACAGAGTGGCCTCCCCACAGAAAGGACCTGGGGACATTTATCTTCCCTGGTAGGCTGTGAGTGGGGGCCCCAGGCACGTCACTGTGAGGTGGAGTGTGACACCGGAGGTCGCAGTGTGGTGTCCCTTGCCAGCTCTCCTGGACAGCAAGCAGAGCCCTGTTCTCCTGGGATCTTTGGGCCACACCTGACGATGCTCAGACTTACTCCTGGCCGGTGCTCAGGGATCGCCCCTGGACCGGACGTGGGTTGGCTGCATCAAAGCTGTGCTGTCTCTCTGGCCCTGGTACACAGACTCTTAGCCACCACAGGCCAGCATGCTCAGCTGGGGCCACTGGCCAGGGGTCCTGAGGACACACCCCGTGTGGAGAGACACTGCCCCAGGCCACACTTCGCCCGTGGCACTGAAGGCTGCCTCCTAACAATTCCATTCACTTATTTTTATGGACAAGGTGTCTCAGTGTTTCTATTAAAACCCCCCAACCAGAAAATAGTGTTGCGCTCTGTCTCATTTTTTCAACGATTGGCAGTCACGTGAGCGTAAGCAAACTGACCTAAGGCTATTTTTCATTTAATAATTTTAGCAGAAGGCAGACATTGTCTCCCTCATTTACAATCTGACGATACTGGACAAGCATGATTCAGGAGGAAAATCAAGACGAGAGCCTCAAGGCTTACTCGAGTGTAGGCGGATTCTCTTGGTGTTTGCGACATTTAATAGTCACTCAGTTAACACCTACTGGACCACAAACACTTAGAGAAACTGGGGCCGCCAAGGTCCCTCAGGCTCTGGCCATCTCCATTAGCCATTTCATTCCTTTATTAAGACAAAACCCGGTTTTAGGGGCCAGAGAGATAGTGTAGTTGCATGTGGCCAACCCCGGGTCGATCCCGGGCACCCCATATGCCCAAGCCCTGGCCAGGGAGATTCCTGAGTGAAGAGCCAGGTGTAAGGCATAAGTACTGCTGGGTGTGGCCCTAAAACAAACAAACAGGCACCCCTCCAACAGGTTTTAGGTTTGTTTCTGCTTAAGGAGTTTATTTAGCATGTAGTTTACAGATACTCACACGTAGCATTTGGAGCAGGGCACTGTTCCAAGGGCAGCAGGCTGTGCACACACTTTGCCCAGACACACACGGTGTCATTCCACATTCTAGGACATGCCCCACGGAGTACGCTTGTACAAAAGATGAGCCTGGAAACCAGCGGATTGGCATTTAATGATAGCGAGAACATGAGCACACTGAACCTTACAGGGTTTTTTTTTTCCTTTCTTTCTCTCTTTGGAGATTTATTTATGAGTCTCTGGAGAAAGGCCGGTAGTAGAGCTCACATGGTGGCGCTGGAGTTGGTTCCTGGAGGTGACTGTCAGTGCATCCAGGGGTACTGGGAAGTGGGGGAAGGTAGCCCATCCCAATTCCGAGAAAGCCTGGAGATTTCAGTCACAAAACCCGCATACCTGAATTTTCAACAGGTCATATCTCGGTGAGGTCCATCCTGAAATGGTCAGGCTGGGGGTATGGCAGTGATTCTGATCGTGGAAGCAAGTGGCTGCCGGGGGCTCTGCTTGTGAACCTTCCAGTTGTTGAGGGCCCAGACTTGCCCTGTGACAGCCAGAGGACCCTGGGGGATGCCTTCCCCGGCAAGGAAGCCAGCAGAGAGGCTGCTGTAGGAGTGGGTGCTGTCCTCTTGGGAGTTTTTTTTTTCTGAGACCCAGCGGTGCTCAGGGGTTCCTCCTGGTTCTGCACTAGGAATCACTCCTGGCAGTGCTCGGGGGGCCATGTGGGATGCTGGGGATTGAACCTGGGCCGGCTGCATGCAAGGCGAGTGCCCCTCCATGGTGCCATCACTCTGGCCCTCCTGGGAGTTTGGCCCCTGTGACTTGCCGATGGCCACCACGCTTTCCCTCCCAAGCTGGTCTGAAAGATCGCGCAGTCTCGCCTGCTTGGCTTTGTGTCAGTGCCCCGCAAAAGGGATGGGGCAGTGGAGGTGCCAACGCGTGAGGTTGCATTCAGGCAGCCGCTTCTGTATTCCATGTTGCTGGACACTTTTTCCGCGGCAGAATTTTATTCATTTTGGCTGCTGAGAGAGGGATGGTCTTGGCGCTATGGGTCAGCACTCATTGCTGCCCTTGCTGACCACATCCTCCAGGTGTCTGCTGATGGGCTGTCTCAGCAGAACCTCTCCCACATCTCCACCCTTCTCAGCCCCTCCTCACCCATGTGCTGTGCACATCCCAAGGCTTCCACACTATCTTTGTGTCTCTGGAAACACCTTCAAAATGTTTCATGCAGTCTGGCAGTTTCCCCAACAGAATTGGCAGTCGCCAGGCTGTGCCACCATAACCGGTAACATCGTGTCGAGGGGATTCCAGTGACCATCATGGTGTTCTTCTCATCAGCTCTGAGGGCCTCCAGGCCCTGCTCACAGCTTCCTGTGCCCTGGGAGCTGTCACCATGCCAGAGCGAGTGAGGGGTTGGGTGAGAGAGGCAGTGTCTGGAGCACGAAGAGCCCATCTGTCTGGGTGGGCATTTTCACGGCAGTGAGCGGGGGCAGTATCCAAAATCAAGTGAACCCCGAAGGCAAGTTTCCTGTCCCAGGATAGCATTCACTTCCGGGACAAGGCAGTTGTGGGCTCAGCCCCAGGATCCTGGAGGCCATCTGTGCTCTGGTGCGCCACCTGCTGGGCGAGCCCGCAAGGCAGAGTCTCCCCTTTACGTGCTTGTGGGAATCACCGTACCCCAGAGGGTTTGTTGTACTCAAGTAGCCCTTGGTGTTGGCACTTGATAGCAAGGTCACGCAGTCTCTGAGTGATTCACGGCGGCCTCTTTGGGCCACTTGCATTACATGGGTTCATTTGCCGTCATTTTAAAACCAGTTTCGTCAGCGTGGAGGGAAACCTGCTCCTCCACAAAACCTTTTTCATGCTCCGTGCTTAGGAGGAATTTTTTGAGTTCTTCCACAGATTCCGCATCTGCAGGACTTCTTTTACTTACAACCCTACATTTTTCACGTAATGTTGCTTACAACATTACGTTTTTCACATAGGTTCCTTACAACACTACGTTTTTCATGTAATATTGCTTTATGAAACGTGCAGGCCGGCCTGTGGTGGCTGAAGAGGGCCTGACATTTTCCTGACCCTGGTGATACGAGTGTAGATCTTTGTGGTTATCAGCCTCACAACCACACAGCCCACTGTGCTCTCTTCATAGGCTGTCGTGTCATGAGTCATCACTGCAACTGCATTTCCATTGCTGTGTCACGGATTAGAGATGTCACTTTAGCCCTTCCGGGGTGAGTGTACGTCCAGACCAGTGGATGTCTTGTCCGTACTGTCGGTTCCTTCACACTGATTTCACCAGAACACTTCACAGAAGCACTGGACCAACAGCTGGGCTGACGTGTGGACCTTCTCAGAGGCCATTGTCGCCCCCCTGCGCTGTGGGATGTGAGGGAACCCTTTAGTGTGACACGCCAGAGTGCAAAGGCGAGATGAGCAACAAAAGGCAGAAACACGCGGCCCCAGTAGGTCACACAGAGGACATGTGCCCGCGCTAGAAGCAGAAGCAAAGTGGCATGGCCGGGGCGGGCTCAGGGTCTCCGGGGCGGGGGTGGGGGCGTAGAGCAGCGCGCTCACTACCCTGCATACACACGCAGACAACCAAGGACCAGGAAGAATGACTGGGGGCTTATACGGGGATGTACTGGGTATGTCAGCTCCTAGATACAGAATGAGGAATGGTCCAGATCATACAAAAGTGGATAGTGTGATCATACACTTTTCTTTTTTTTAAGGTTATTTATTTAATTTTTGGGCTTAGTTTTTAGGGTTATACCCAGTGCTGTTTGGGGGTTACTCTTGGTTCTGCACTCAGAAATCACTCCTGGCAGTGCTCGGGGGGACCATATGGGATGCCGGGGATGGAACCCAGGTTGGCCGCCGTGCAAGTCAAATGTCCTACCTGCTGTACTATCACTCCGGCCGGATCATATACTTTTCAAACCTACTACTGTGGGATGCAGTTCTGTGTGGGAGATGAAATGAAAATGAGTAAGAGGAAAGAATGGAAAATGTAAATTTAAGAAGTAGAGCTTGTTCAGAGCTTATCTTAGATGGATACTATTATATCTGTATTGTATTTAGATCCCGTTGGATGATTTGAAAAAAACAACCGTTTAGTTTGAGAAGGCCGGCTGCGATAGCACAGCGGTAGGGCGTTTGCCTTACACGCAGCCAACATGGCCGACCCGAGTTCGATTCCTC
>JAOXYA010000016.1:7141323-7152973 GCA_028565675.1 Sorex palustris | reverse complement strand
CTGGCTCTGCACTCAGGAATTACTCCTGGTGGTGCTTGGGGGACCATATGGGATGCTGGGAATCAAACCCGGGTCAGACACGTGCAAGGCAAACGCCCTACCCGCTGTGCTATCGATCCAGCCCCGATGCAAGAATTTTTGAAAAAATAGTATCAGAGCTTAATACTAAGAAAAGATACAATTTAAGATTCTCTTGCAGTAGATTATTTTTTGCTAGATGTTGAACCTTGATATGCTGAAGAATATGTCAGATTTTATTTAAGAATGTTTTGAATATTTACTCATGTTTTTTATTTCAGTGTGATTTGGTACTTGATGCTGCACATGAGAAAAGTGCCGAATCCAATTCAGGGCCAAAACGTGAGGAGATAATAGAGAGCATTTTGTTCAAGTGCTCTGACTTTGTTATGGTACAGTTTAAGGACATGGACTCCAGTTATGCAAGAAGAGGTGGGTTCTGCATTTCAAAATACTATGCCTATGATTTATTAGCTATGCTGAAGCAAAGTTTCCATATTGGCTTTTTCTTTTTTCTTTAATATATATATCAGTTAACCCAGTTAAGAGAAATAAGAACTTCATGCCTTTGTTTTGGGGCCACGCCCAGTTCTACTCAGGCTGACTTCCTGGTTCTCCACTCAGTTATCACTCCTGGTGGTTCTTAGGGGACCATATATTGTATCAGCGGGCACACCTGGGCTGGCAAGTGCCTCGTCCACTATACTATCTCTCAGTACTGTCCCTCCTCATTATTTGGGGGGCCACACCCTTCAGTGTTCAGGACTTACTTCTGGCTCTATGTTCAGGAATCACTCCTGGTGGGGCTGAGGGAACCATAAGAGGAGTACGGTTGAATCCAGGTCAGCCACATGCAAGACAAGCACCCTGCCTGCTGTACCCTTTCTCTGGTTCCCTCGGCCCCTTAGGATGCGTTTTTGTTGGAAAACTTTAGAAGAAGCTTTAAAACTTTAGAAGAAGCTTGATACTGCTAGTAGAATAAAGAGTTCATATTCCATTTGTGATTTTCTGCACTTCCTACTGTACCGAATAGAAATTTAGTTTTAAAATCTGGAATGGTCAAAACATCTAAGGGAGAAGGGCAGAGAACTATGATGTTTCCTAATGAAGATGGGAAAGGTAAAATTCCAAAACTGGTTTGGTTTTGTTTTTTGCTTTTTGGGTCACACCCAGCAATGCACAGAGGTTACTTCTGGTTTTGCACTCAGGAATTACCCCTGGCGGTGCTCAGGGGACCATATGGGATGCTGGGAATTGAACCCCGGGTCGGCCACGTGCAAGGCAAACGCCCTACCCGCTGTGCTATCGCTCCAGCCTCATTAAAATTATATTCAAATTGAGTGTTTGAAATATCTACAAAGGAGAACATGGAAATTATTTGTGGAACATACCCTGCAATGCTGATAATTCAGTGACACGTTAAGTCTTTTTTCCTGGATATTTTGGATTCACACAGTGATGCTCAGGATTTACTCTTGGTTCTGTGCTCAGGAATCACTCCTGGAAGTGCTCGGGGGACTAAATTGGTTAACTATAAAATTTTGTTCTTTGTTTGGTCACATTCTAAATCAGTGAGTTCTCCTCCTCCCCATTTTTATTTAGATGCCATAGTTTTAACTTACATCCATTGTTCCAACAGTGGAACAGCCACACCCAGCACCAGAGCACCCACTTCTTTCCAGCAGTATTCCAAAGACTACCCTTCCCAGTCACCCTCTACAGTCAGTTCTATTGCAAATTGTAACTCAAAATCTGTACTTAAATTTTTTTTTTTTTTTTTGCATTACACTTGGCAATGCTCAGGGCTGACTCCTGGCTTTGCACGTAGGGATCACTCCTGGCAGTGCTCCGGGGACCATATGGGATGCTGGAGCTCGAACCTGGGTTGGCCGGGCTGGAACCCGGGTTGGCTGTGTGCAAGGCAAATGCCTTACCTGCTGTACTATTACTCCAGCCCCACAGATTTATGATTGTTTAGTTTATACCCAAAGTATTTGTTGTGCTGATTCTTTTACTCCATTACTTAGAAATTGTAAGACAGTAGAAAGTTAAACCCTTTTTCTTGGAGTTCTTAACAAAGAGCTCACAGATAGTTTGCTTGGTTTTTCAGAGAGTATGAGTGCTAGGTACACTGATTGCTTTGCAGTTCTAGTCCAAGCATGATAATCTGTTCTTGATTCTTCTTTGAGGTCTGACTTTGAGTCACAATCCTTGTCTAAGAGTTCTTCACTGACTCATAGAAGGAAACAAGGTTTTGTTTTTTATTCTTTTTGGGTCACACCCAGCAGTGCGCAGGGGTAACTCCCGGCACTGCACTCAGGAATTACTCCGGCGGTGCTCAGGGGATCATATGGGTTGCTGGGAATCAAACCTGGGTTGGCCATGTGCAAGGCAAACACTGTACTGTACCCGCTGTACTATTGATCTAACCCCAGAAACAAGATATTTTTAGGAGCTGCCTTTAGAACTTGTTTATACTGAGATTATATTTATACTCAAAATATTGAAATATTCTAATGTTTCTTATATATGTATTTCTTATACATCTGTGTGTGTTATGACTTTGGTTATTTTTTCTTTTTGTGCCACGCCTGGCAGTGCTCAGGGCTTACTCCTGGTAGGCTTGAGGGACCACATGGGATGCTGGTTATCGAGCCTGGCTCTGATGCATGCAAGGCAAGCACCCTACCTGCTATACTCTCACTCTGGCCCCATTTTCAATTAGTTTTTTTAAATCACCATGATTGATTTTCAGGTGTACAATGTTCAACAGCAGTCCCTTTAGCAGTGTCCAAATTTCTTTATCGATATCCCCTGTTTCCTTCCTGCAGCCCCGCAGCCCCTACCAGCCTGCTTTTATGGCAGGCACCCTTTTTTGGGGGGTGGGTCACACCTGGCAGGGGTTACTCCTGGCTCATGCACTCAGGAATTACTCCTGGCGGTGCTCAGGAGACCATCTGGGATGACGGGGATCAAACCCAGGTTGGCCACGTGCAAGGCTAATGCCCTACCCACTGTTCTATCACTAAGCCACCTGGCAGGAACCTCTTTTTATCTTTTGGGCACTGGTTTATAGTACTGTTAGGGAAAGGGAATTCCATGCATGGCACTTTATCTCCTTTCAGCACCCAGTCCTTGTCAAGGGTGATCACTTCCTTCTATCTAGTTTTCCCAGACCTAACCTTTCCTTTCCCAGGCAAGCTTCCTACTGAGGGCCAGTTCTGTTCCTTGTTTCTTTTGTCTTTGGAGATTAGTTATTCCCCTACCATTTCTTTTTATCCCGCATAGGAGGAAATCATTCTGTATCTGTCACTCTCCTTGGGTTCATTTCACTCAGGAAGATTCTCTGCAGGTCCATTCATGTACAGCAAATTGCATGACTTAATCTTTTCTTGTGGCTGAGTAGTAGTTCACTGTGTATATGTACCATAGCTTCTTTCTCCAGTCATCTCTCAGGCAGGTACTTTAACCACTGAGCCAGCTACTAGCCCCTGTCACGTTCCCACGTGTGTTTTCAGGGGACCCGGGAACTGTTTGTGTACATATTCAGCCAACTGTCTGGACAGTTCAATGCTCAGACCAGGTGATGCTGGCTACTGATAGGGTCAACCCGTAGAACTTAGTGTACCTTCCTTTCTTAACAGCGGCTTGGAGGGTGGGTGCCTCCCATAGAGGAGCTAGGCCCCACGAGCACAGTGGTAACAGCCAACTGGACTGAGGGATCAGTTGGAGGTCCTGAGGATGCTGTGCTGCTTCGACCCTGCAGTAACAGGGACCTCCAGGGCAACACCCTGTGACCTCAGGAGGCCCTGCGGTGCTGAGGAGCGATCTGGGCTGGGCACATGGGAGACATGTGTTCCAGTCTCTGTTAATCTCCCGTGCCCTCAATTAAGTTCCCTCCCCGCCCTGCGTGCGCTTCTCCCGATGGCACTCGGAGACCATACTGTGTTTGGGATTGGATTAGGGCCTCCGTCAAAACAAAGTCATACTGTTGGTCTGACTCTCTGACCCTCCACTAAACATGTTTATTTTCATTTTCAGTCTCCTCATCCTCATTTTTTGTTTTTGTTTTTTTTAGGGCCACTCCTAGTTTTGACCAACAGCTATCCTAGGATGCTCAGTACTGGGTCTTGAACCCAGGCCTCCAGCATACAAAGCACATGCTCCAGCCTTTTGTGCCCTCTCCCTACTCTCTAGATCTTTCTTTCATTCTCACCTACAATCGGGAAACTGCTGAAGCTACCAGTAACATGTAATGCTGGGTCTTTGGGATTCTCTACTGCTGCTCCTGACACAATTCAGTAACAGTTCTTTGTTTTTTTTTTATTTTTCCATATAGTTTACTGATCATTTCCCATCTTGCCTCATTTTTGGGGCTTCATTTCCATTCCATTCCACTTGGTATATGTATTCCAAGTGTTTATTCTTTTCCCCTATTCTTACAAATCTAAATTAGTCATTTATACGCATAATTTTAACCACCACGTAGAAATTCTCTCCCCAGCATTATTGCCATTTTAATTAGTACCCCCATAACACTGTCCCCTCTTTCACCCTCCCCCTGCCCTGTATAACTAGATTGTTGTATGTAGGTACTGGTAGATTTTCGGGGGGGAGGGGGGACACAGAGGGGTGTCACACCTGGCAGTGTTCAGGGCTTACTCCAAGCTCTGCTCAGGGGTTACTTCTCATGGTGCTCAGGAGACCATATCAGGTGCTGGGGATTGAACCTGTGTTGGCTGCTTGCAAGGAGTTCCCTACTGTATTATTTCTCTAGCCTCATACTGTTTTTGTTTACTTGTTTATTTTTAAAAACTCAGTTTTCATTCTGACACTTAATATGGGTTTAGTATAAATGCCTGTAAATGAAATTCAGGACTTTACACATTGAAAAAAGCACTATTTTATATAAAGAGAAAGTTGTAAGTGATCTCATAGCTTATAACCAGCAAATACTTGAGCTCTGGAATGTGTTCGTTACTGTGCTTGTTGCTATGGACAGTACAGGACATTCAAGACCGAATCTATTTTAGGTCCCTTTTGAGATTAGTGAAACTGTATACTCTCACCCTAGGAAAGACACAGAGACTTTTACATTTAATTCCATGATGTTTAGTTCTCCAGGGTGTTTATTTCATGATAAGAAACTGTTCCAGAGGTAGTTTCAGAGTAAAGAGATGTTGAGGCCATCCCATCTTCCTCTCCCACCGCACCCCACCTTTCACCACCCACTTTTTTGAGTATCATCTAGTGGTGATCGGGGCCACTGTAATGTTCAGGGGTTCTGCAGCGCAGGGAATTAAAACTGTTCTCCCACAGAGCCTGCACTTAGCTTGATTAGCTAGTTTTCCAGTATTTGTTTTGTTTTCTTTGTTTTGTTGTTTCATTTTAAAATGCCACGGCATCTGAAAGAATTCAAGAAAAATGGACTGATGAAATCAATGGCATTGAATTCCAAATAGATTTATTGATGTGAAGAATTGTATTTCCTTTCTTGTGTGAAGGAAGCTGAGATGGGAGTTAGTGATATCAGAGAGCAATGAGACACAAAGTAATAGAGAATGTTTCATTCTGATTTGCACTGTATTTTCTTGTTTTCCAGTAATTCTGACAGGACAAGGCTCTAGACTAAAGGCTATTATCTGAAAGGCAGGATATTGAGAGCACTCCTGTCAGTCATCTAACGAGAAGTACATCCTGAGAACAGAATATGTGGCCTGCAAAACTTATGAGGTGGCTGAATATATTCCAGATTTATTTTGCTAGTTATGCTGCTGACTAGGCACATATTCCTCTTTCAAAGTAATTTATCATTGGTTTTTGGTAGTATGGAAATCGGGAATAGCTCAGCACCTGTGGATGCATATTGGACTCATTGTTCCTACCCCAAAGTACCAAAGTGCCTAGGACTTTAGGTTTCCAGTCACACCTAGCAATGCTCAGGGGTTACTCCTGGCTCTGCACTCAAGAATTACTCCTAATGGTGCCCAAGAGACCATGTGGAATGCCAGGGATCAAACCTAGGTTGACTGCATGAAAGACAAGTTCCCCAGGTGCTATACTATAGCCCACCCCCAGTTCTATTTCCCATGAGCTTTGTAGTTCAGAAATCTCTCTCAGTGCTTCACTCATTTATTACAGCCCCTTGTTTTCCCTCTACTTAACCCCAGCTTATGGCTTTATTTTATTTATTTTTTTAATTTAACTTTTTTCATTGAATATCTGTGAGGTAGACCATTACAAAGCTGTTTATGACTGAGTTTCAGTCACACAATGTTCCAGCACCCATCCCCCCACCGGTACACACCTCCAATCACCAGTGTCCCCCATCTTCTTCCCACCATCCCCCCTCCCCAGCCTCCCTCTCTCTCCCTCTCTCTCTCTCTTTCTCCTTTTGTGCATTATGGTTTGTAGTACAGGTACTCAGGTCATTGTGTTTGTTAAGGGTGTTCAGTATTTTTTATCGGAAGGTAAGGCTGGAGTAGCTTTTTCAACTGGGTGGCAGCATTGGGGTGTGGATGTGACTGCTCAGGCTTCCGGAAGTAGAGGTAGTTGAGGGGAGGCAGCCCAACCCAACCCCCCAAAAGCCTAGAGATTTCAGTCACAAAACCATATACCCAGATTCTCAGCAGAATTAATCTCAGTAAGATGCGTCCTGAGAAGGTGGAATCTGGCCAAGGGCAGCTGCTAGTGCAGACACCAGGCTGACACCCACCCCCACCCCCAATCTTCTCTTTTACCCTGATCTCTTCAGCCTTGTGTGGGCCTGAGATTAACTTCGGCTTTTGATCTTTTTTGAGATTTATTTATGGGTCTCTGTAGCAAGACTGATAAATGAGCTTGTATAGCTGAGCTGGAGGTGGTGTGTGGGCGTGGCCTTCACACACTTGACTTTTGGCCGTTTAATTTCTCGGGAAACTTGGTCCTAAGTTATTGGGATCTAGCCGGAGACACAGCAGCAAGTTTGGGGTATTAGGAAGCCTGAAGGCAACGTGAGTCTGCTGGTGGCATTTACCTTGAGGCCGCTTGTGGTTTTAAAGGCCTGAATCAGCCATCAGTGTTAAAGTGAGAAACTTTTTATTCATCAGAATTTTGTTCTTAATTATACTTTTTACATTAAAGCTCAAAAGATTTGCTTCTGTAACCACACTCCTATACCTGCAAGCTCCTGCAGGAAAAAGCGGGGGGTTACGTCTTTGTCAAATATGAATGACCTCAATTCATCTGAACTCAGTAGCCGTTAGTACAGCATATTGCATGCTTGCCTTGTGAGCACCAACCCAGGTTTGATCCCTGTCTCCTTACATAGTCCCAGTCCGCACTAGGAGTGTTTCCTGACTGAAGAGCCAGGAGTAGCCCTGAGCACAGATGGGTATGGCCCCCAAACAACAAAACAAAAGAATTTAAGTGTTTGAGAAAAATTTAGTAGAGTGATGACATATATAAGTATAGACTTTTGGGAGCATATTTGAAGGCTTTCTTACAGATTAAAGTTTGAGAAGGATTTAAAAATTATGTTCAGTTTTATATCATTTTCTAGTTCTAAATAATTAGTATATTACACTTGGAAATGCTCTACTCATTTTACCACTGTCCTTATTGATTTTGGAATACACCTGGTGGGACTTGGGAGGCTCTTCATGTTAAGTATTCCGTGTTTGCTCCCAATGGTGCTTGGTAGCTATGTGGTGCTCGAGAAACCTAGGGGTTTCGTGTGCATGCCAGCCTGTGAGCTATGTCCCCAGTCCAGTCCCTTCACCTCTGTTGAAAAAAATTCTCAGAAAATTTTGAGTGAGTTTTAGAGTCCTAACTTACTCTGAAAGAAGATGCATCCTAGTTTCAGAGTGTGGGCAGAAGGCTAACTTAGGAATATGCCACATGTTGTTATCACCACTCTGATCCAGAATCAGAAACAAATGTGTCAAGAGCCGCCCCAGTGGGGAGATTGCATCAGGTGTTGGGGGTAGATGGTCTTGTGCTTTTCCTTCTCCAGATCCTTTTGTAAATGGAATGTTTCTGAGATAGGGATTAAGCACATGAAAAATTTTGAATCTTTTATCTTCTCATTTGATGATTTTTCTTTTTTTTCTTTCTTTGATAGTTCCTTCAGAAACAGGTAACATTTTTCTAAGTCACTTTGAATTCTTGCATCTTGCTTTTATAGTGCTTTTGTTTCTTATGTAGAGAATAATGGAAAATTAACATACTCTGACTTAATGTGGCATTGGAGAAATATGCATGCAAATTTACATCATAGTAGTTAAGAATATTAGTCAATTAACTTTGAACTTTGCCTAAATTCTGACATTGCACTATTATGTAATACCAGCAGTGTTTTTTAAAATTCAAACATGATGTTTAATAAAATACTCAGCATTTTTCAGAATTTATAGTAGTAGATGTTGATAACAGTGTAGAGTAGAATATTCAGGTTTTTCTTCCTTCTTTCCAGTATTATGTTACTGACCTGAAACACTTACGATAAGGTTTTTTTTTCCCTCCAAATGTCCTGATACTATATTGTACTGACTATCTAAGCATATTTTATGTCCTGATACAATATTGTACTGACTAAGCATTTTTTTTTTTGCTTTTTGGGTCACACTCAGCAATGCACAGGGGTTACTCCTGGCTCATGCACTGAGGAATTACTCCCGGTGGTGCTTGGGGGACCATATGGGTTGCTGGGAATCGAACAGGTTGGCCGCGTGCAAGGCAAACACCCCACCCACTGTGCTATGGCTCCAGCCCCTATCTAACATCTTTTATCTGTTAATATATGTTTTGCGTCAAACCTGCCCATCCTCATGATCTTACTCCCTGTGCAGTGCTCTGGGTTCATTTCTTTGGTGCTTGGGGAGCCATGTGGTGCCAGGGATTAAACCCAAGCCTCCCCCAGGGTAAATCATATGCTTCAGCTTTTTGAGCTATTTCTCCAGTCTATGGAATTTCTTGGGCTAGTTCCAACTCTGCTAGGAGGTCACTTCTGCTGTGCTCAGGGGACCATTTGGTCCCTGGGACTGAATCGAGGCCTTTTGTATTTGTGCTCCAGCCTTTTGATGTATCACCTTGGTCCCTAAAAAAGACTTTCTTTGTGGAAATTTTATATTTCTTATTAGTAGAAACAGACTTTAGAGTTTTCCCTTATCCCATTTCAGCCTTAAAACCTTAATGCTTTATAACAGTCACTTATAACATTGGCATTTTAGCAGAAAATGTAAGATAAAAATGAAGTACTGAAAAATAGGTTATTTAATAATGGTCTATTAATACAACATGAATTGTGATTAGCAAAGTAATGCATGCCTGATCTAGTTAAGTTGTAGATTTATTTTCCACACATTTCTCATTTGGGGATTCTTTCTACGTTTGTTTAGGATAATGCTAATAGAAATATATGTAAGCTATTTTTCTTGCATAAAATTTTTGATCTTGCAATTCATTAACAGTTGACTTTTCCCTAGTTTTAAAAATTTTTGACGTAAGTACATGCATACCCTATAATGAGAAAGTGTCTATGTATATAGTTCTGTTACAAGGTGTGTCACACAAATCTTGAGTGATTGTTTGGATCTGTATCTTTCATGCTATAGTTCTGAACTTATTTAAAAAAAAAGGTTTTCCTTCCCTTGATGTAATTTAGTGGGAAAAAAGTATTCTGGTGCTTCTAACTTTTTTGGTTTTGGTTTTGGGCCATATCCGGCAATGCCCAGGGCTTATTTAAAATTCATCCTGTTGCTTCCCATAGAAAATCGCATGACTGAGAATTTCCCTTTCATTCTATTTTCTGTTCATGTTAGCACACGTGGCCATATTAACTTATACCAAGAATTTGTGTTTCAGTTGATATAGAGTTAGGGCTTGACTTCCGTGAGTGTAAAATAAAGCCAAGCTTTTAGGGCCATCAGTGAGTTCTAGCTAACCATGACTTTATGAAGACAAGTGGGTTGGTTAGAACATATTCGAGAGCTTTTTCAGAACGCTGTCATCTTCCTCTGATTGCCCTCTCTCACCACCTGCTGAGGCTTGCCATGCTGGAGATTTCCCTCAGCATTCTCATGGTACTTACAGTTGCTGTTACCGGAGCAGTGATGCTGGTAGGGCTGGATGACAGCTCATCGTCTAGGTGCATTGATGCGTTTATTCCCTAATGTGCATGTGTGCACACTCTGCTAACCCATAGCAGTAGTTTGGGGTTAGAGCATGTCGTGGTTGTTGAGTACGTACCATGTCTACATTGCTAGCTCAATTTATTCACCTCCACTCCCACCTCCTGTGGCTGGGAATTTTTATTTTTTTCTTTTTTATTATTTATTTTTATTTATTTTTGCTTTTTGGGTCACAACCGGTGATGCACAGGGGTTACTCCTGGCTCACGCACTCAGGAAATACCCCTGTGCTCAGGGGACCATATGGGATACTGGGAATTGAACACAGGTCAGCCGCATGCGAGGCAAACACCCTCCCGCTGTGCAGCCCCTCTTTGTTAAAAATTTTTTGCATCACCTTGCATACTGGGGAGATGACAGTTTATGGAAGCAGGACTAAATAAAAAGTCCCTCTGGAATTCTCAAAGGAGAGACAGTTGTTGATTCTGTGCTCCCTCCTCCTCCTTGTGGGGGCAGCTTATAGTTAGGGTGAGGGCTCAGTGGCCAGGAACCAGTACCCAAGCTGACCTAGATCAGCAGAAAAACCACTCCCTCTGTAGGATGAAAGCCTATGGATCCAGCCATTTAAATGCAAGCCTATGTCATGAAGTTTTTCCTAGGTAACATTATTGCCCAAAAGCAGGCTTTCATTTAGCTGGTCCTAACTCTCAGTGGAAATAGTTTCTTTTGCTGGATAACAGCTGCAAGGTAGATAACATCTTGCCAGCTGAACATAATGATGCCACCTCTCAGTAGCATTAGTAGAGGAGGCAAAGACTCAGATAAGTGACAAAATGTTGAGAAGTTCAGTATGCCTGCAACTGGAGCTTCCTAGGGTCTGAGCTTTGTAACAGAGTGGAGTAAAGTAGCAGGTCACTTGGAATGTCTTCAGTTTTCTAGTGGAAAGGCTTGTTTAGGGTACTTATCTTTGCAGAAGTCATGCATTCAGAACATCAAACATCTGCTTGTGTTTGGCTGCAGGAACTGAGAATTAGTGTTTTATTAAACAAGAGATACTGTTTTAGATGAGTTGATAGAAAGCTTTTGGTTCACTTCTGAAGCTTTTTAATTTAATGAATTGTGTGCCTAGTTTAAGACATTTTGTGTAGCTTAAAATTATGTGAGAACCCTGTCACTAATCAAATATGATGCAGTTATGAAATTAAGTTTGGTTTTTTTGGGGGGGGTCACACCCGGCAATGCACAGGGGTTATTCCTGGCTCTGCACTCAAGAATGACTCCTGTCAGTGCTTGGGGGATCATATGGGATGCTGGGAATTGAATCCGGGTCAGCCACGTGCAAGGCAAATGCCCTACCCGCTCTGTTATCACTTCAGCCCCTGAAATTAAGGTTTTTTTTAAGGTTATAAGTGCTACATACCTGAAAGCAAACTTCTTTACCATAAATTTTCTTTGCATAATCATTTTAACTATACACCTTTGTTCATAATTCATGTATATATTAGTAAAAATAACGTGTGTCA
>JAOXYA010000016.1:7066186-7082830 GCA_028565675.1 Sorex palustris | reverse complement strand
CGTAACTAAAGCGGCACGGCTCTGGGAAGCGTGGGCTCTGAGTGTGGCGGCACTGCAGTGGATGGTGTGCTTTTGACGATGGGGAGGGGGATCTGATCTGGCCAGGTGTGGGCCACCGTGGTTTGCTGAATCAGGAGCCTCATGAGAGGAGGGGTCCTCTAGCTGTCTACATAGAGCTCGGTAGCTAAGTAGATACGTGAACTTTTACATTAAGTCAGGGTTCCTAAAACCTCCCTTTCTTGTGTCTTTGTGCTGAAAGAGCAAAGGTTGACATTTATAGGCAAGTCCTGTAGCGCCATGGGCCTTTGAGTATGTCAGAGAAGAAACAGTATTTCTCTCAGGCTTATCTTGGTCTAGAAGAGTGCACAGTAAGGGAAACAGGACACAATGGCTTTTCCTGGCCCTGCCAAATCCTTGCAGAGCTGATGTCCAGCTGTTTGGGCTAAGAAAACCTTTCCCACTGGGCAGTGAGGCCAGGTTGAACTACCACTGGGCAGTGAGGCCAGGTTGAACTATCACTTGGTACAGGGACATTGGGCAGGTCCGGCTCATTTCAGATCACCCCTTCCTACCCCCCAGCAGCTGCCTCCTGCTGCTCGCTCCATCAGCATCTTTCAGCAGAGGCCAGGAGGCCCAAGTCCTCACATTGCCCACACTCGTCCTTCATAGCACTGCACTGGCGAGCAGGCCAGGAGCCAAGGGAAGGTCCACAGAAACAGGTGGACAGTCCCTGTGACATTGTGAAAAGTCTGCTCTCCTGCTCGAGACATTGTAAGGCCACTTCGTGCCCCACATGCAAGGCAGTTCTTTAGCATCTCTCTAGCTTATCTCTTAATACGCGGTTGAGCTTTCGGAGGCTGATCTTTGTGAAAGCATCGAATACATAGAATCCAGTGACCAGGGAGTTGGAGACTAGGACGCTGCGGCCCTGGCCCCAGACTCGCTGGCTGCCTGCTCCCTCGAACTGGCAGGCTCTGCTCAAAGGTGACGCGTGTCTGTAGGGCAGTTGATGATCTGTACTAGGGCATGTCCCCCAGAGGGAAAAATGGGGCCCTCGGGGCCCGTTGTTGCCCTTTGCTGAGACCCAGCTTAGCAAAAGGACCACAGTTGACATGTTATTTAAGCTGGAGATGTTGCCTGTATGCGTAAAAGAGCTCTCTGTTTCAGGCTCATGTACAGTCAGGAATGGTTCCTTCTCATCCAACTGCCCATGCGCCAATGATGCTAATGACGACACAGCCACCCGGCGGTCCCCAGGCCGCCCTCGCTCAAAGTGCACTACAGCCCATTCCAGTCTCGACAACAGCGCATTTCCCCTATATGACGCACCCTTCAGGTGAGGCGTGTGTGTGCAGGGGCCGCCGGGCACCCCAAAGCATTATGCTGGCACAGGTGGAGTGGCAGGCAGGGCCAGCACTCAGAGCCCCATGTCTGCGAGCTAGCCAGACTCACGAGCGTGCACAGTAGGGGCTGTGATGACGAGTCAGGGCCAGGGCCAGGGCCTTCGGCTTCAGGAGTGTTGGTGGCACGTAGGGTTCGGCGCGATGAGAGCAACAGCATTCTGTGGACCTGATGCATGCTTACGCTCAGTTGGCCTTCTTGTTACGAGGCTGGACAGGGCAGTGTTTTCCTTCCTGAGTCCCAACAGACTGGCGTGTGGGGGGTTATCACCATGGCAGAGTTTGATGTAGCTCTGGTAACACTACCGCTGAGAAAGTGCTGTGTACGGTTGGTTCTGAGTGTAGCACAGTGCCAGCCTAGGCCCGGACAGGGAGAGAACACCCCGTGATTGTGCTCTAATACTCGATGGCTGCCATGGCGACATTTCAGTCTAACTTGTCACTCTGAAAGCAGTACTGGTGCTTGGCTAGTATTTGGGGAGGGGGCATGTTGAAGGCCTTTTTCGACCCCATGAGCAACAAGTCTTCTGGGAGTCTTATTTGAAACGGTTTTATGTCTGGTTTGTTTCTACCCACCCACCTCTCCCCTTCCCCTTTGGTACTGCTGGGTGGAGGGCACGAATGAGATTCTGAGTCTTGTTCAGGTAGACGAGGATAGTTGACAGTCATGCGCTGCAGACACTAGGCTAGTGTGCAGTGTTGCCAGTTTTCTGTTTAAATATTAACTTTTCTTTTTTACAGTACAAGCCCACCACCAACAGCAGTTGTAAGGCTGCCCTGGAGGAACCAAAAGGCCAAATTCCCTCCTCCCTTCTTCTGCTTCTACCAACTGGAAGCACAGAAAACTAGAATTTCATTTATTTTGTTTTTTAAAAAATATGATTTCTTGTAACATCCAATAGGAATGCTAACAGTTCACTTGCAGTGGAAGACATTTGGACCGAGTAGAGGTATTTAGGAACTTGTGGGCTGTTCCATAATTCCATGTGCTGTTTCAGAGTCCCGCAAGTACCCCAGCTCTGCTTGCCGAAACTGGAAGTTATTTATTTTTTAATGACCCTTGAAAAAGTCATGAACATGTCAGCTAGCAAAAGAATGACAAGAGTGATTCTTGCTGCTATTACCGCTAAGAAAAAAAAAATCAAGACTTGGAACACCCTTTTACTAAACTTGACAAAGGTTCAGTAAATTCTTCCCGTCAAAGAACTGACGGTTTATTATTTATAAATCAAGTTTGAGGTGATCACTGTCTACAGTGGTTCAACTTTTAAGTTAAGGGAAAAACTTTTACTTTGTAGATAATATAAAATAAAAACTTAAAAAAAATTAAAAAATAAAAAAAGTTTTAAAAACTGACGACCAAGGTAGTGTGTGTGTGTTTATCCAATTAACAGCTTTAGGAAACTTAATGTCACGGCCAGAGTGCCCAGTGTCAGGGATTTTTCTTCATCTTGAGCTTTGGTTGCTTCAGGAGGAGAGGAAGGCTGGCCAGAGCTGGGCCACGCTGAAATTCCACACCCTCGACCTGACCCATCAGTAAGCTTCCCTTTTAAATGTTCCTCGGATCTATCGTAACCAGTAGGGGGCAGGAGACATTTTCTTTCTAAATATCCGATGCAAAGCAGTTCATCACCACAGGCTCAATGTCCCCAGTTGGTGAGAGGAGGAAGGGCTTTCTGCCAAGGTTTCTGCAAGATCATTGTTGTAGGTGGGACCTTCAAATACTGCGGTAACAAATCAAGAGTCTGAAAACTTTTAATTTACATGTAGCAATTTGTACATTATAGCAAAATTTGCAATATCCAAGAATAAGTTACTTGTACAGTACATAAACAATACATAAAATTTGCGAAATGCCTTCTGCCTATAAGGATATATAATACAAGATGGATCCGCCTTCCGTGTTGTCACATTAGATGTCAGATGTATCCTTAGAAAGAGGCAGCGTGTACTAGACCACCAAGTTCCTCTAACCTGTGAGGAATGTTACAGCTTACATGATGTTTGCGATAGGAAACTGCACCCTGAATAAAGCATGAAGGACGCCCAGGCAACCCATAAGGAGAATTCAAGGCCTTGATTTATATATAAAGAAACTGCTATCTATGTAAAATAGTGTTCTCTGGCCCAAGATTTTAACAATTGCTATTCCCTTGTCCTACATGGTCCAGAAATGATCAAAGGCAGAAGATCACACCAGATAAAGCAATATGGATTGCTGGTCTCAAATTCAAGGCAGGTTAGTTGACTTAATTCTGTTGACTTGATTCTTTGGTGCTGGTGACTGTTAGTTTGTGAAAGTTCATTAAAGGCAGACAAAGGAAGTGACGGTGCTGGGAGTGCTCGAGCTCTTCTTAAGCTGGAGTCAGTGGCACTGGCATCCAGACAAGGTAGCTTGCCACCTTGGTCCCTACCCGTGAGGGCAGCAAACACAGGTCCCAAAGCTCCCTCCAGCTGCTCTAGCAGAAAAGTTAGTGTTGCTTCTCAGGCCACACTTTCTGTTGGAATGTATTTGAACTGTGAAACAGTGACTTCCGGTGCTCCAAGCCTGCAGTGGCACTCTGTAGCTAGTGGGTCACACCTGCTACTTGGCTGTGCCTGGCTCAGTGGCCACTCGCCACTACCTGCTAACCGAATATTAAGAAGCCCCAGGAAAGGCGTACCCTTGGCTGGGAGGAAGCAGACTCACTAGACTGCCCGGTTGGCCTTAGCAGATGTGCTCTCTCAAGTTCAGGGGCTGAGGAGCTTAGAGATTTCAACCCAGTCAGCCACATGCAAGGGACGCACATGCTCAAGCTCGTATGCTGATATCAGCATTCGTGGCCTAGAGAAATCTGCGTGACATGTGGAGACAAACGTCCCAGGCGAAGAATGGACTACGCGTTCAGCTCAGGGCTGGCTCTGCTTTCGAATCTAAACAGACTCTTGGGGGCTTTCTGTTACGTTTTTGGGCCACACCCAGTGGTGCATGGGGAACCCTATGCGGTGGCAGGGATTAAACATAGGTCAGCCACATTGAAGGCATGTACTGGAAGTGGTGGGAAGGTGGCCACGTGCCCCCTCCTCCAAAAGATCTCTCCGAAAATTCTATAAGACTGACCTCGCGGAGCACACAGAATGGCTGGTGAAGGGAAAGTGCGAACCCTCACCCCCGTAAGGCAGTGCGCCAGGTTTCAGTCTGTGAGTGATGTGGTATCAATGGTTAGCTGCGCAGAACGCCCAGTTTCCTAGAAGCCACTACAGTGAAGCTGCCAGCTGGGTCGTGAGAGTCGCTCTTGTCACTGTACCCCTTGTTTCTCAACCTCCTCGCTCAAGTTCCAGGAGCCAACTGCTCTGAATTGCGAGTATACATGGAGACTTCACTGCCGGGCGCCTGGATGGCGAGGAAGGAGGTTGTGTGCCCCCCGCAGCACATACGTTCCTCGAACAGAGAAGTGGCCAGCTGCAACAGGACCCCAATTGTGGGCTAGTAAAGGGGGTTCTCTTTGGCTGTGGTCGATTCCCAGAGCCTCCAACCTACTGTGTGATTGACCGAGACGCTTGTAGGCGTCTGCACCAGCCCTGTTCGAAGGTTTACCAGGGAGGCCCAAAGAAGAGTCGCTTCTTCTCTGGCCGCATGTCTCATCTCGTCCCTTAGTTACACTCCTGTCAGAACGCTGCTGTCAAGCAAGATCAGATTCTGTTCATAAGGCACCAGGGTGGGCCCGACTGCCCGAGGCGGGGCCACACGGACTGTGCTGGGACAAGGGGAGTGGGGCTAGTCAGGTAGGGTCTGCATAGCTGTCTTGGACGCCACACACTGCGGGGGAGGGGGGCAATTAGTTCAACAGTACGAGGAGAAGCAATGGTTTAGTTGTGAAACCTGAATCCTTTTAAAAAGTTAATCTGAGGTAAAATGTTTAAAATGTTTTTGACCAGAGCATGGTCCTCGCTGGGAGTGGACGCGGGACAGGCGTCTCCCGGTGGCCAGCCTCATGAGCTGACGCTACATGGGAAACCGGGAGAATCCAGGCTTGTTAGTGTTTTGGGGCTTCCCGATTGCCCCACCCCCCGCCCCCAGTAGAGAGTCTGTCCTTAGCTGTGCCGGCGTCAGTGAAAAGGAAAAGGCGTCTCCACTGCCGGCTCTGCTCCCAGGAACCCAGGCAGGCGCCAGCGGGAGCTGCGAAACAAAACTACCTCTGTAAACAATAGGAGCCGGGGCGGGGGCACGGATAGGAGGCCCTTCAACAGGCCCAACAGGGGCACCTCCAAACTGGCCGGGCAGTTCCCAGTGTCCCTTCATCTCTCTCTGGAAGGAAGGAAAGAAAGTTACATTCACAGGTCCCTCGCTGGGCAGCGGAGGCCCTCAGAGGGGCGTGTACTGGTTGTCGATGGCCCGCAAGTGGCTCCGGGACGGGGAGTCCATCTCGTAATCGGAGTCCCGGGCGCGGCCGGCAGGCTCAGGCTCCAGGTGCCGCAGGCTGTGGGCCAGTTCCTCGGGCGAAGGCACCAGGTGGAAGATCTGCTCTGGGGGGGAGGCGCGGCCGGGCGGCGTCTCGGCGCTGAGGTGGGGACAGCCGGGAGAGCCGAGGTGGGGCAGGCCCAGCTCCGAGTCCCAGCGCGAGAGGGAGAAGGGGAACAGGACGGTGCTGCAGGAACCTGGGGACAAGGGACAGAGACACATCGTTGGGGGACATGGCGTCACCCTCTGCCCTGCGCCCCCAGCCACTTCTTGGAATGGTTTGCCGGGGTCGCACCTGCAGGCTGCGAGACGACCACCACGTAGCTGGACAGCCGGACGTCGCAGGCGCCGCCGCACTCGAGGGGGATGGGGGAGCTCTGGAAATGGTGCAGCATGGCCACGACCGAGGGGAAGTGCAGGTGCTGCACCCGGCACTGGCCGCGCTCCGTCAGGGACAGGCGCAGGTGCTGCGGAGACAGGAGACACGGCTCAGGCCCGGCCGGCGGGCGCGGGGTGCGGGGCGGGGCGCGGCCCTACCTTGGCGATGCCCTGGAAGTTGAAGGTGAGCACGTACTCCCCTCGCCGCGTTTCGCTCTGCCGCACCAGGAACACGCCGTGCGCGTCGGGGCCCTGCAGCTGGACCAGCTGGGCTGCCTTCACGCGGGAGATGGGGCCGTGGAACCAGGGGTAGCAGGCCAGGAAGTGCTCGGTTTTCTGGCAGGCTGGGTCCAGGAGCCCCCCGGGAGAAGCACCTAGGAGAAGGGCGGGGGGCTGCTGAGTCTCAGGTCCCAGGCCACACCCCCAGGGACGGAGGCCTAGCCCCACGCACCTTGGTTCAGGGAGTCCGTGCTGCCCCCAGGGGAACTAGCCGGGCCGAGCTCCGGGGCTGTGGGCTGCGTCTCTGCGTCGGCACTCTCCGGCCTGCAGGGGAGAGGCGAAGCTGAAGGCTGGCCGGGGCCGGGAGAAAGCTGCCAGGGAGGGGGCCCGGGCCCGCGCCTCACCCTTGGCCTGTGCATTCCCGAAGCTCAGCCATCCACGAATTCAGCTGCTGCTCGTCCCCCACCTCAAAGATGATGTCCGTCCGGTCTCTGACCTGGCGGGAAGCAAAGGGGGATGTGTGGTGTGTAAGACCCCTGAGTTGCATGTGCTGGCCCGGGGGTTCGAGGAGCCACAGTGCTCACCTTCAGCACGAAGGTGTAGAGGTTGTCGGGCATCTCGAGGCGCGTGCAGCGGCGGACTTCCTGGATGCTGGAGCAGGCCGCCTGGATCCTGGGCTTGGAGCTCTGGGAGAGCAAGAAGGCTGCAGTGCAGGTGCTGGCGGCCACCTGCGCTCAGCACTGTGAACCCAGGGAGGGTCTACGGCGGGTCCTCCCCACCCACCAAGCCATGGTGTCAGAGCCCCCGTCAGGCTGCCGCAGCCCGCATCTCCCACGCAGCCTTCCAAAGCAGACACTCAAATCCTGCACCTGGAGGAGGAGGCCGGCCAGAGGGCCCCTATCCTCTGCCAGCCAGAGCGCCTTCTGCAAGTCCCGGGAGCAGGGACACACAGGAGCCACCACGACTCCCCCACGCTGCCACTTCCCCTGGCGGGAAGACAGATACCTCATCTGTGACCATCAGACACACCATGGTTGCTTCCCGCAGAGGGGCAGGGAGGCAGGGCACTCCTGGTTTGGAGGAGTTCCAATCTTTGTCTTCCGTGCCAGAGGCAGCGAGGGTCATCCCCAATGCCACACGGGTGCCCGTGCTCTGGACACCTGGACACGGGGCAACACCCTCACCGCCCACGAGAGCATCTGGGGCAGCTGGGCAGGATAACTGGTCAAACTGGGACCCTGCCCTGGTGTGGATACGGCCGCCACTGTCTCAGGCAGTGACGTCTGTTCCCCAGTGGCTACAGCCGTGAGCAGCACCAGCCAGAATGTCTGACCTCGCCGGTAAGCGGGTCTCACAGGGGCCTGGACCAGAGGACAGGCGTTAAGAGTCCGGGCGCCTCAGAAAGGTGGGGAGACATGGGTCCTGTGGATCTAGGTATTGTGCCAGCACCCCCAGGGGGCAGGGCCAGTCTGAGTTTCCAGCAGCCAGTCCCCCCGGTCTCCTGTCTGCAAAATGGGTGCACTTGAAGCTCACTGCCCCAACGCCCCCCTTCCCCTGCTCTGCAGTAGGCACTGCCTAGCCCGTTGGCTCCGGGCCCTCAGGGTCCCTGGGAGGAAGTGGGCCAGGCTCCCTTTCACTTCCGCTCTGGCCCCGGCCAGTGTGAGTGCTGAGATTAACCGAGAAAGCCGCTGGTTTCGCTCTGAGTGTGGCGTGCTCCATGCCAAGCCCAGCGCTGGGGAACCGCTGAGCTGGCAGGCAGATGGCCTGTGCCACCCAGGTCCTGACTCCTGCTGCCCTGCCCACACCAGCGGCGCCGTGGCAGAGCTCGGCACGCCACACCCTGGGCTGGGTGCCAGCTCCCATCTCCAAGCCTCTTGGGCGTGCCAAGGTTGTGTGGCACCCACATCCTACAGCTTCCATCACGGGGCTCGTGCCGGCACCCGAACAGCGATGCCAAGGGCAGTCACCCGCTTCTTTCTAACCTCTAGGAAGACTGAAGACACAGGCAGGCTGGCCACCCCTCCCTGGGGACCCGCTGCACACGGCCAGCGGCGTCTGGGCCTTCTGCCCACTGTCCAGGGCTGCTGAGGTGACATGCGACAGTCTGTGGGTAAGTGGTCTGAGGCTCAGTGCTGGGGTGGGGTGGGGGTCCTGCTGTCCCCACCTGAGCATCTGCCAGCCGGCGGGGTAGCCCATCATGCAGCCACACCAGGAGGGGCAGTTACAGTGGGGAGGGCAGGGATCTGGGCATCTCCGGCCTGGGGCATCCCAGACCTCACCCTGCCTCCACCTGCCGTTCTCGGGGTGCTGTGGCCCTTGCCCAGCTGCCCCCAAAGCGGGGAGCTTGAAGGAAGTGCACTCCAGAGCGTCACCGACATCCAAAGGCAGCAGACCTACATGTTGTCCCCACATATCAAGCACCAGTCACCCCAGCACTCAAGGGCTGAGCACAGGCCCCCACAGCGACCCTGTCCCCAAAGGGACCGTTTCACCCATGAAAGAAACAATCTTCTGCAGGGGTTTTCGGCCTCCAGGGGCTCCGGCTCCCCCACCTCGCCGCTCCCCCCTCCCCACCCGCCTCACAACAGCAGAGGGAGTGCCGGAAGACGTGGACTGCCCAATGCAATTCCTCCTGCAGTGACCTGATCTAGGTGCCAGTCACATGCCAGCCACATGGATACCCTCCGGGCAACTCCACGGCCAGCGCCACAAGCCCCTGCACCCACACGCCCCCGCCCCCCACCCCCGGTCCTGTGTACGGTGTTGAGTTCTACGTGAGGCCACCCAAGAGCTCAGAGCAAATTCCGGTGCCCGGTCCTTGCTGGCGACTCCCGCAGCGCCCAGGACACCTGTGCTGCCACGAGTAAGTGGGGGGACACCACGGGGGCGCCCAGAGCATCAGGCCACTGGGCAGTGCAACTCCCCAGAAGAGGAGCCGAGTGAGCCAGAGGCTAGGGTACAGAGGACCGAGCTGGGGGGACTCTGGTGCCCCTCAGAACAAGGCGCGGCCATGGTGAGGAGGAAATGCCACGGCCTGTCCCACAGACTAAGGAGCACAGCGAGTCCGGGAGCCCCAGTGTCCCACCCCCCAACCTTGGGACCCCCATGCCGGGCATGGGCATCAGGCTGGCCTGCTGGCTGCTCACGTCTCCAGCAGGGCCCCTGCCTCCACCTCTCCGGGGCAGTGGCCATGGTGACTGAGCTCTGCAGGGAAGGGGAGAGTGTGGGGGTGAGGCCCCAAAACCACAAGCTCCCCACTCCTGCCCACCAACACAGCACCGCGACCTCCCTCCCCTCTGCGCGGGGGCACAGGCCAGCGTGGCAGGAACACGGGCCTGAGCGAGGCGGAGTCATCTGTGGCTAGAAATGACCCCCTTGTGAGCACCTGACTGTTGCAGAGAAGAGCACCAAGGAGCGCGCCACGGGGGGAAAGGTCAACCAGGAGAGGCCGACGATGTCCCCAATGTGGGGGCGAGGGGGGCTGGCGCTAGCGCTGGGTTGCAAGATGGTGCCGTAGAGCGTGAGGGACGAGGCATGGAACTGGGGTCACCCTGCAGCGTCTGCTCCCCGCCTGCCCGGAGCATGCCCTGGGGACTGGGGGCTGGCGCTCCAGCAGGGACTGGAACACAGGTTCCAGGGCCAGCACGGGCGGCAGCTTCTGGGGGGGGATACTGCAAGGCCGAGGTCACAGGCGGCGGTGGCGGCCGGCCCGATGGCCTCCCCCCTCCCGGCTTATCAGGCGAGACCACAGTTTCCGGGCGCGCTGCTGCCCCCCATCTGACAGCCAGTTCCTGGGGGGCGGGTAGGCGAGCGGGCTTCCAGCTGGGGCCCAGCACTGGGTGGACGGCTGGGCGGGCAGTGTGGGGTGGGCGAGCTCTGCTAGGGGGGGAGCCGGAGACGGAACAGCGCCGCAGCCCCCCGGCCGGAGCCAGGAGGAGAGACGCCCATTTCCCTGCCCCTCTGAGGGCAGGAAGGTGAGTGCCACGCGTGAATCAGCTGCCCCACCCGTGTCTCGGGTCTCCCCAGAGACAGGGGGCCCACGGAGGACACCCCGTGCCAAGAGTCGCCTCCCTCGAGGCAGGCGTCCTCAGCCCCGAGACTCCTGTGAAAGGGACAGATGGGCTGGGGCCACCCAAAGCCCACGTGTCACTGTGTCCCTCCGAGGGACAGAGGCCCCCACAGAGCCACATGAGGGGACACAAAGGCCCTCTCAGACCCCCACAGAGACGTCCCACAACCAGTCAGGCGCCTCTCGACGCCTCCCGAGATGGGGGAGTGAGCAGCTGGCAGTGCGGAACCAGCAGCCGCCCTGCCGGAGAGAGCCTGGCCAGGCTGTAGGGACACATGCCCGAGAGAGGTGGCCGAGTGCCCACGTCCAGCACCACCCCGGCCCTGCTCTGCGGACAGGGCATTCTGTGGGCCCAGGAAGTCCCAGTCCCGCTGCACTGCGGGAGACACCCTGCCGCACGGCCCGTCAGAGCACTATTCAGAGACCCTCGGCAGACCTCTTGACATCAAGCAACAGGAAATGCCACAAGCGCCCAGAACAAAGGCAGCAGATGCCAGGGACCGGGATGGTGGGGGCTGCTCGTGCTTCGCAGCTTTGGGCTTCTGGGGGGCAGGTTCGACCCCCAAACACCACAGGGACTTCCGAGCACCACTAGGTGTAACTCCCACGCAAAGGGAAAAATAAAACCCAGACAAACTGGAAAAGGCCCATCAATTCTCCAACCCCAGGCTGGGAAAGCCCAAGGGGCGCAGCCAAGGCAGAGTGGGACAGAGGAGGTGTGCAAACCGCAACTCGGGAAACGCCTTCGTTTTGCAGCGCTGGGCTCAGATCCAGCACGCGCTCCATCCACTGAGGTGAGGGCCACACCCCAAGGTGCTTGGGGACTCCCTGAGGTGCGGGGATCGAGCCCAGTAGGACTCTCACCCTTGTAGGGTTTCTCTGCGCCCTCGAACCGTTCTAACAGGGAAACGGTCAGGCTGCAGCACGAGCTCCCCACGGCACCCTGGCTGGGTCCCAGCACTGCCCAGCCCCAATGCGGAGTGGCCAACAAACGGGACCTGTCACACTGTTGCCAGGGTGGCCAGAGGCAACGGGCTGAGACGGCACCAAGACAGACCCCAACACCACCGCAGGGCGATATACACCAACATCACTGCAGGGAGGTACAACCCAACATCATCGCAGGGCGATACACTGGTCAATGCCACTGCAGCATGATACACCCCAACACCACCGCAGGGAGGTACACCCGACACACCGCGGGGCAGTACACCCCAACACACCGCAGGGCGATACACCCCAACACCACCGTAAAGCAATACACCCCAATATCACCACAGGGCAACAGACAGCCCAACACCACCGCAGGGCACTACAGACAATGCCCTTCCCCAGAGGGTACCCCAGTCCGCAGGAGTCAGCCCTGGGTGAGAGCGGGTTCTTGGCACACACTTGGGAACCGGAGACACGCACGGCCTGCTGAGGGGCCAATGCGTCCCAGAACATTTGGAGGCACTGCAGCCGCGAGGCCGGGCTCCGTCCAAAGATGCCCCGCGAGTCCAACACCCACGGCAGCAGCTGGCACATGGAGGGGTCCCAGGAGGGCTGTGAGGGGCAGCTGAGGGGGCAAGAGGGTCCAAACAGGGCTGGGCAGGCAGCCAGGGCACAGGCCCATCCTGGCCCCACGCGGCCCCCCAGCAACCAGGAGTGACCCTCAAGCCTGCTCTAAGCTGCACCCGGAGCTATTCACTGAAAGACCAGAACCATGCGACATGGCCAGCACAGGGAACAAGGAGCCTGGTTCCAGAAGGTTCCAGAGCAGGGCCCACTGTGCCCCACATACTGCCAACTGCCTCGTGGGAGCATTGGGGTCCCGGCACCAGCCTCCCAAGGAAGGGACTGCATCCCCAGCTCAGAGGGAAGGCAGGAGACGGGGTGTGGCCCCCGGAGGAAGCCAAGCTGCCCCTCTGCCCTGGGAGGAAGCTGCCCCAGTGGCCTGGCCCTAAACATCTGGTTTCCTTTTCCCTTCGTGGCGCGGCGGCAGGGGTGGGGGTGCCCCTAACTGGCCGTGTGCCGCCTCCCCTGCCCCGGCTGCAGCCTCTGCCCAGCACAGGCCCACTCCCACACCAACAGCAGACACGACCCTCCACTCCCGGACCCTGCACCCTGACGTCACCCGCAGGGCGCCGTGGGGGCAGGTGGCGCCCTGCCCGGGAGGCCTCACCAAGCCCCAGGGGCCGGCTGCAGGGGAGCACTGGGAAGCCCTCCCAGGGGACCGGGAACTGCAGAGGCCAGGAGCTGAGGCGGAAGCACCAAAGTCCTTCTGCACGGGACGGGAGTGCCAAATTCTGCTGGGCTCATGGGAGGAAACTGAGGCAGAGGGCACTCCAGAATGTCCGCACCATATGCTTCCTCTCCCCACACTGGCTCCCGCATCCCTGCCCCTCTCAGGTGCCTGTGAACAGGGAGCTGCGGCCAGCAGGTGGGCACCGTACCAGCGGGGGTTGGTCACGTTCCTCACTGGGATTCCCTGAGTGGTCCAAGCAGGGGCCTGGCTGCTGGGAGGGACCACCCTCCCTCACCCCCACTGACAGATGACACTGTGTCCAGGGGGTGAGGCTCAGAAGGCACAGAGGGGGCAGTGCACCCCGCTGCCCTCCAGGGCGCTCCCAGCCCAGCCCTTCCTGGGGGGCTCAGGGCTGAGGCGAACCCCATTGGGGAGCAGCTGCCACGCGGATGGGGGGAGGGTCCACTCTGGCTCACACAGTCTGGGGGAGCCCCTCCCCCCCGCACATGGCCCTGGCCAGTGGCAACACTAGCCAGAGTTTTCCTATCTGTGCAGTGGGGGCGGGCACACCCTGATGCCTGCTACAGCCTCTCTGCGGGGTGCCTGGACCCCATCCCAGCAAGCAGCCTCAGACAAACCAGAGTTCTAGACTCTTCTGCCAGATCCTGGATCCCTGCAGAAACACTGGCGACCCACGGCCCTGCAGGAGTTTCCCCCGCTGCGTGCAGAAGGCCTGGAGCGTGCGGGCACCAGGCCAGCAAGGGATCTGCCATAGGCGGACCTGTGGCTTCTAGAAGAATCCCTCACCCAGCCCCATGCCAGACCAGGCAGCCCAGCCGGGGCCAGGCCTCCTCATGCAAACTCCACCGTCCCGCCAAGGCCAACAGAAGCTGACCTTGCACGGCCAGCAGCGCCCCGAGACGCCCGGCTCAGATGCCTCCCATCCTCAGTGTGTCCCCCAGCGACTGGCCCCGGGCTCTGCTGACCCCGGGACTGACTAGCTCCATGTATCCACTCTTGGCTTAACCGCTGCCCTCTCCCCTGCTAGTGCTCAGGGGTAACTTCTGGCTCTGCACTCAAGGATCAGTCCCAGCAGGCTCAGGGTACCATAGGGGTGCCAGGGATCAAACTCCGGTCAGATACATATGAAGTAAGTGCCCGACCCTCTGTATTCTCTCTGGGCCCCGCACGCCCCCTCACAGGCTGCCCTGTGGTGTGAGGCGGGTCATGTGAGCAGGCTGCAGTTCCTGGGGGCAATGCTGGCCTGGGGTCACACTGCCGGGCCCCAGCAGCACTGGGATCACCTCCCCCCGCGCCCCGGGGCCCGTGAGCCCTGGCCAGCTGCCCTGCCCACTCCCTACCCCTCAAGCCTCTTTGAGCTTTGGGCAGTGACCTACCCTCTCTCCTCAGTTGGAAGCCGCCTCCTGGGTAAGTGCAGGGTCAGAGGTCAGGGCTCTGTGGACAGGCCTGTGCGTCCCCCGAATCACTCGGGGAACTGTCTTGGGGCAGCACCGAGGCAGGACCCGGCCTCAGGCAACAGCGGGCTGCAGGCGGAGGGGGGCGGAGGGCATAGCATGACCGTGACCCGCCTCACACCACAGGGCACCTGACCTCAGCAAAACCGGCAGGAAAGGCCTCAGGACCCTGGGCGGATGCAAGTCTCTTCAACTCAGGCCTCCAAAGCACTAACCCCATGGGAAAGGAACAGCTTTAGGAAAACGAAGGACCTAGGCCAAAGGGACAGTCCAGCTGGTAAGGCGCTTGCCTCGCATCGCCGGGAGGATCCCTGAGAGCAGAGCTAGGAGGAAACCTGAGCACAGCCCAGTGTGACTCCAAAACTGAAAAATAAAAAATGAAATTATGGACTTGGGCTGGAGCGATAGGACAACAAGTAGGGCGTTTGCCTTGCATGCAGCCAGGGTTCAATCCCCGACATCCCATATGGTCCCCTGAGCACCACCAGGAGTAATTCCTGAGTGCAGAGCCAGGAGGAACCCCTGAGCATCTCTAAGTGGCACACACAAAAAATAAATTAAGAAATAAAGGACCTAGGTGCCGGAGAGACAATACAGTAGGAAGTGCCTTGCATGTGGAGAACCGGGTTTGATCCCCAGCATCCTATATGGTCCCCTAAGCACAGATCCAGGAGTAAGTCCTGAGCGCTGCCAGGAGTGGCTCGAAAAAAATTTTTTAAAACCAAAAGTAAGTTAAAAATAAAATATGGGGCTGGAGCAATAGCACAGCAGGTAGGGTGTTTGCCTTGCACGTGGCCGATCCGGATTCAATTCCCAGCATCCCATACAGTCCCCTGAGCACTGCCAGGGTAATTCCTGAGTGCAGGGCCAGGAGTGACCCCTGTGTATCACCGGGTGTGACCCAAAAAGCAAAAAATTTTTTTAAAAATTTAAAATGTAAGGATCTAGTGGTGGGCTTGGAATTGGAGCATCATATGTGTGGAACTTAACTGTGAATGACTTATAAATCATGAGGCCGTAATAAAAAATCAAGTTTTTTAATAAAACAGGGCCAGAGAAATAATACAGTGGGGAGGGCGCTTGCCTTGCATGTGGTTCAATCCCCAGCACCCCATGTTTCCCCGAGCACCGCCAGGAGTGATCCCCAAGTGCAGAGCCAGGAGGAAGCCCTGAGTACAGCCAGATCTGGCCCCAAACCAAAAGAGTCATAAATAAAGTGAAATTAAGTAAAGCACCTGTGTTAAGGAATAGACTCCCCGGAGTGAAAAAAAGGAAAACCCAAAGCGAGAGCAAGTATTTCCGAAGCAGAGGTGCAGAGTAGCTCGCCGTCCAAGGTCTCTTACAGATCAATAGGGCTGACAACTGAACCCAAGTAACTGCCCCGTCACCATAGTCACTTCCAAGGCAAATAAACAGTGCCAGGGACTGAACCACACGGGCATCAGGGAGAGCACGGGCCGCACCCACAACAGGGCCATCCACAAGACCCCCAGCTGCAGCAGGGGCACACGCATGCGCAACCGCTCTGGGCCACACCTTGGGCCAGGAGCCCCCTCCCATCGGCACATCGCCTAACGCCAGCCCAGAGCCACACAAGCCGAGACCTGGGGAAACAGCTGTCTACACAGCAGCACACCGGGTACTGCCATGCGCCGGCACACACCTCACCACTCAGTTGCGGGAAGCGCGATGAGGGAGCCAGAGCTGGGGGGGTGTGTGTATGCATGTAGGGGCAGGTGACACGGAAGTGCAGGAGGGCCCCTGGGGCAGGAGGACATTCAGGCTTGGGGCGCATTCCCGCACAGACCTGACTCTGCCAGTCCCAACTGCACCACCAAACCAGGCCCTGGGCTTGCCACGAGGAGGCACCACTGCCTCTCCCCCGGACTCACTGGTTCATTCTTTCCAGGGCACCCTGGACGCCAGCTACACAGCATCAAGGGGCGCCTCAACTCCACCGAAGCGGACAGCAACCCCCAGGGCAGGGTGGGGCATCAAGCTGGGTCACCACTGCTGGGACCCGAACCCAAGGCCCCCCACACCTGCCATGGACAGCTGGAGTCCCGCAGCCTCGGTTACCATCAACCAGGCATCAGCAGGGTCTGGAAACCGACTCCTCGTGGCCCGGCTTCGAGAGAGGGTCCTTAGTGACGTGAGTTAGACCAAGCTGCCATGAGCCCACGACGCCCCCATATGACGGCCCTGCGGTGCACAGGGTTCTCCAAACCCACCCGCCAGCAAACACGGGGCAGAGAAAACCCACCCACCGCTGCGCTCCCGCCCCGAGCCCCGCCACCACGCTCCCCTGCGCTCCTGCCCTGCACCCCGCCACCCCGCTTACCTTGGGCGGGTCGAAGAGCTCCAGCACGCGCTCGGCGGCGGCGGCGCCGTCGGGGCCCCCCGCGCGCCGCAGGGCCAGGCGCCCCCGCTGCCAG
>JAOXYA010000016.1:7028542-7066086 GCA_028565675.1 Sorex palustris | reverse complement strand
CCCCGCGGCTGCGCCGGCCCGGCCGCCCCGAGACAAAGCAACGTCGCCGCTGTCGCCGCCGCCGAGCGGGTCCCGGGCCATGGCCGGGCTGTGCCCCGGCCCCGCGCTGCCCGCCCCGCCGCCCTAGGCCGCGCCGCGAGGTGAGGGGGAGGTGGCCGGGCAGGGCCGGGGGGAGGGGGTGGGGTGGGGGCTGGGCAGGGGCCGGGCAGGGGCCGGGCAGGGGCCGCGCTGGGGCTGGGCAGGGGCAGGGCAGGAGCTGGGCTCACCAGGGCAGGGCAGGGCCATGAGGGGACAACGACTCGGGCCATGGAGAGGACCTGGTTGTGACTGCCCCTTGGCTTGTGCAGCTGTTGGCGACCCCAGCCCGGGAGAGTGGGGGGGGCTTACATTTGGCACCCGCATGCCACTCTGTCCCCCCCACCCCCCTCCGGGGCTCTCGCTGTCCCTTCGGGAACTTAGGAGCCAGATGGACGCCCAAAGGCCCGTGGGCAGCTGGGGAACCGGCCCCCGCAGCCCGGCTCGCGGTGCCCACCCTCTCCCGGGCCCAGCTCAGGGACCCTCGTGGCAGCTGGGCTGCAGCCCTGCTCCGACCTCCCCTGGAAAGGCATTGCCCGGTTCCCTGCCTTGGTTTCCCCATTCTCCATGCCTGCGGGCCAGCTGTGTCCCGGGAGACTTGGGCTGATTATTTGCCTTTGGGGGCAGGCAGGGAGCTTTTCCGGATGGACTTCTGAAGCCCCCCGTTGGCGGGCCGTGAGTGTCCCCCTTTTGCCAGGAGGCTGTGAGAATCTCCGGTTTCCAGGCCGGCTACACTACAGTGCCCTCCCAGCTGTTTGCCCGCCGGACGGAGGCCGAGGCCGCCACGGAGACCGACCGGTGAGAAGCCGTCTCTCCCTCAGGGACTGGGTGGAGGGAGGCAGAGCCGGCCGGTTTCCTGCTGCGTGGCACGGCTGCTTGGATCCGCCGTGCCCAGGCTGGACTCTGAACCTGGATGGGTAGTGAGTGTGGAGATAAGCGGGCCCCAGCCCTTCTGAGCTGCTTCCTGTCCCCCTTTCTCACTGGCCGGAGAAGTGGCTGGTGCCCCATTTAGGCAGAAGGGGATGGGAGCCCCACTGGGCAGGCAGTAACTTGCTTTTCCCCTACCACCCGTGCCTTCATGGAGTAGGACCACCCCAAGATCAGGACCCCCCCACACACACACTTGTGATTTGGGGCCGTGGCCTCGGCCTTGGGGAAGCCCCTGACCCCTTGCTGGGCTTCTGCATCTCTGCGTGGCTCTGCAGAAGGGTTGGAGTCGTCGATTCCTCCTGTGGGTGCCTGGCACCAGCCTGTGTGCCAGTCACTGCACCTTCACGCCCTCCCCGGGAACCCCTCAGTGGGGAAAGGACTTTAGGGGGCCGGGGCGCGGTGCTGGGGGCCATGGGCCAAGATGGGGTCGGGGAAGGGGGTCAGCTGGCCTGAAGGGGCAGACCCGGGAGACTTGCGGGGACAGGGCTGCCCATTGCTGTCGGGGCACCATGACCCTCAGGAACCCCACCCCCTGTGCAGGTGTGGAGGTGGCCCCTCCAGCTGGTTCCGACCCAGGGAGGAGCACGCCGAGACGGAGCTGAGAGGAGGTGAGTGGGGGGTGGTGCCCATGAGGAATGGGGGCCCCGTGGGGGTGGGGAGACGCACCAGTCACGTTCTGCAGATCAGGCAGCTGGGACCTGAAGGTGCCTGGTTCTGGGAGACTGAGCCCAGCCGTTGGGCGGGCACTGGGGCCTGGGAGGCTCTGGCCTGACGCGGCCCCTGTGTCAGGAAAGGCTGAGCTCAGATACTTAATCAGGGCTCCTGCTGCCTCTCCCAGGAAGCCACTCTGGACTGCCGAGGCAGGTGAGGTGAAGGGGTGAGGATTCTCTTCCACCCTGGCTCAGGTTGCCTGGATGGGCCCCTCTGTGGCCAGCTGCTGCCAGGAGTGGCACCAGCCATACCCCATTCCTCTGGGCTCCAAGTAAGACCCCGCCCCAGCCAGGGAAGGTGCATTAAATGAACAGCTACTACATCCCTTCTCTGGGAAATGTAGCTCCTCGTCCTTCCGGTGGAGAGTAGGGCTGGGAATCTGGGAGCTCGTGGCGGGGTGGGGGTGGGGGGTCCTCAGAGAGCATAGACAGTGGGTCCTCCCGGGCAGTGATTACCCGTCCGGTGCTCCTCGGGTGAAGGGGACAGAATCACCCCAGGCACTACCATGCTCTGCCCTGCCCACAGCCTCCCCAGGGCACGGGGCACCCTGCCCTGCCCGCTGCCCACCACCAGAGCCCCGCGCTTTGCCTTGGCACTTGCCCCCTCTGCTGCCAGCGAGACTGCCTGTGACCAGAGGCTTTGTTACCTGCTCCAGCCAGGTAAGAGCAAACATTCTCCAGGCCCGGCACTCCCTGCGCCTCCCTGAGGTTCCCCGGCACCGGGACACGCCTGGCCCCCTCCGTGGCCCCTGCAGCCCTGTCCACGCGGTGTGACAGGGACCCTCCCTCCAATACTGCTGGCCTCGACAGTGGTGCTGGGGGCAGAGTAAGCACCGAATGGATGATTTTTGCAGGGACCCTGCAGCTCTCCACGGCCCTCGATGGGCCAGGGCAAGCGGGGCCAAAAGGGACGTGACAGATGGGCTGGGCCCGGGGTGGGGACACCAATTGGCCACCAGCCCCGCCCCACCCAGGTGTTGACCAGCCGGTGACTGTGTCTGTCGAAGGTGGGGTCACGCCAGACGGGGCGGCCCCTGCAGCAGGCAGCTTCAGTGCCGGGAGTGGGGGGAAGGCAGAGGACGGGGACTCCACACGGGCCCGCGGGTGACGGCGGTCCCCCTGGGTGCCACCCCGCAGGCAGCATGAAGCTGAACGAGCGCAGCCTGGCCTCCTACGCCACCAGTGCGGCGCCGGCCGACTCGCAGGGCTTCCTGCTGCAGCGCGGCCGGCACGCGGCCTACCAGCGCCGCTGGTTCGTGCTCCGGGGGAACATGCTCTTCTACTTCGAGGACGCGGCCAGCCGCGAGCCGGCGGGCGTCATCTTGCTGGAGGGCTGCACCGTGGAGCTGGTGGAGGCGGCCGTGGAGTTCGCCTTCGCTGTGCGCTTCCCAGACGGCCGCGCCAGCGCCTACCAGCTGGCGGCCGAGAGCCAGGCGGGCCTGGAGCGCTGGGTCAAGGCTCTGTCCCGCGCCAGTGTCCAGTACCTGCGGGTGGTGCTGCACGAGCTGGAGCGGCAGCTGGCGGCCATGCAGGCCGGCGCCCCTGCCCCCGTGCCTGCGCCGCGCCGCCTGCGGCCGCCGCCCACCAAGGCCAGAAACAACGGCTGCGCCGTCTGGAACGCCGAGCCCCCCGGGGACCCCCAGGCCCCGCCGCGGCCGCCCCCGCGCCGGCGCACCCTCGCGCCCCCCCAGGGCGCGCCCTTCGCCCAGCTGCACGAGTGGTATGGCCGTGAGGTGGGCGCCCTGCGCGCCTGCTGGCAGGAGAGCCACGCCCGGCCTTGAGGGGGTCCCTTCTTGCTGCCAAAGGCTGCGGGCGCCCAGCCCGGGGCCAGCCTGGTAACCCCCGTTTCAGGGGGCTGGTGCTTTAGGAGTTGGGGGCGCCCGAGAGGGGCCGCCGAGGCCAGCCCGCATACGAGGAGATGCGGGTGCTGCCCCGCCTGGCAAGGGCGAGCGGAACCTGAAGGCAGGTGTCCGCCAGGCCGGGTGCCCCCCCCCCAACCAGATCCTGGGCCTGGGCAGCCCAGGACGGCCAAGTGTCCTGGCAGCAGCAGTGACCTCTGGCCCCGGGCCATGTCCCCTGCTCTCCACGTCTGCCTCAGGTCCCTCTCCCGCACCCCAGGGCCGCCAGCTCTCCTGACCTCGTCATGGCCTGAGCTGACCTTCCAGCACGTTCACCCAGGAAGCGGCAGCCCTGGGAAGGGCCCTGGGACTGAGCATTGGTGGGGAGACTTGGCTGTGCCCCCCTCGCCCTCCAACACCCCCCCCCCCGCAGGGCCACCAAACCTCGCACTTCTCCACTCTCACCCAGGGAGGGTCTCGGAGGGCTAGGCTGCCCCCGCCCTTCAGCTTGGTCATGTTTACAGTCCTCACACGGGGCCCCCTCAGGACTCCCCACCCCGAACTTTATTCTCCAGACGCCTCCTCTGGGCTCAGGCTGACCTGGCCTGGGACCCTCCCCACTGGCCTTGGGAGCCCCGGAAGAGAAGGGGGGGGGGTGTCTGTGTGGCTGTCAGCTGTCAGCTCACTGCTGGTTCAGTGACCTGCGCTTTGGTTTTAATTTAATTTTGGATTTTTAGTACTGGGGGTGTTTCTCCCCCCGCCGTACCCCCAGCATCAAGCTGGGGTCTTCACAAGCATTTCCTGCTGGCTGCTGGGAGGGGTTGGGGTGGAGGTGGGGACAGGTGTACCCCGTCCCTGCTCCCCTGAGACCAGCAGGCTCCGTCACTCCTGTCTGACTTCAGAGTCCTGGGTCGAACCTCTCATCTGGGTGGTGGGTGGGCAGGTAGGGGTTGCCCGGCCCTGGCCAGGGGCCCCCGGGGCCTGCCTGCGGGACGGGTCTGGTCCAGGTCCAAGTTTACAAGCTTCACGGTACGACGACCCCCCAGGCCTCCCCTCGGGCTGCAGGGGAGGGGCGCCCAGTGCCTGGGCTGGGGTAAGAGCAGAAATAAAAGTTGGTCAAGTGATGGCTTGTGGTGTCTCTCCCTCCCTCTCTCTCTCCCCTCACCCCCCCTTTTTGGGGGGGTAAGTCTTATTCAGCGGTACTCAGGGCTGACTCCTGACTCTGTGCTCAGGGTCACTCCTGATAGTGCTCAGGGATCACGCCTGACAGTGCTCAGGATCGCTCCTGGCTCTGTGCTCAGGGATCACTCCTGGCCGTGCTCAGGGTTGGCTGTGTGCAAGGTCAGCGCTTTCCTGGCCCGCTGCCCTGCCTGTCCGCCCATGGCCTTCCTCTCGACTGCAGGGCCTGGCAGAGGCAAGGGCAGCCACTTGCCGTGTCCTGGGGTAGGTCTGGCCTGTGCCCGGAGCATCTGAGCTCACAGCTGCCAGAAACTGCCTGTCTGGGGTGGGAATTTCTGGAACCCTCTGGAGGAAGGCGGCCCGTCTGGGAGCTGGAGGGGTGGGGCTGGGGGGACAAGCCCGCGGGGGGGGGGGCGCACGGAAGTTTCCAGCCAAGGTCTTTTCACCCATGCCTGCGGGCGAGTTCCGAAGGGGGAGGCCAGGGCTGGGTTCAGGATGCCTCTTGCACTCACGCCCTTTGCCTGGCTCACCAGAGAAGGTGGTCCGAGGTCAGGACAGTGTGTGGCTCAACGTCCCCCTCTGCCAGCCTGGGGAGACCCTCCCCACAGCGCGGGGAACCTGGCTCAGGCCAACACCCTGTGGCCCGGCGCCCACAGGCGACTGAGACTCGGCCCCCGTCTCCCTGGCATCCCGGGAGCGCTGAGTAACGTGTCCCCCTTCCAGGGACTGCGGCGGGCAGAGGGGGCAGAGGAAGTGGCTCCCCACATGGGCTGAGTCAGGGCGCTGCCAAGGGAGGCATCTGTGGCCAGTCACCGCAGGCCACAGGACAGATGGGGGGGGACGGGGGACGGCACGACAGCCCCACAGGTGGGCCCGCACCTGCTAGGCCACTTGGGGCCAAGGGAAAGGGGGGCAGGGGTCAGGCAGGACGTGAGCGTGGGGCGCAGGCACAGTGCAGGGGCAGGCTGGGGTTCTGTCCTCGGAGAAGCAAGACAGGACAAGCAGGACCCCGAGCGCTGGGGGCACTGCCCGGGCAGGAGATGGGCGGCAGGGAAGGCTCTTGCCTTGCACAGACTGTCCCAGGTTCCACCCCCAGCACTGCAGATGTGCCCTGAGCACTGCCAAGTGCGACTTAAAAACTCGAAAAAAAAAAAAAAGGAAAAGTCTTCACCTGTTCAGGTTTTGGGGGCATATTGAATGTTTTCTGAAGGGAATTTTCTGAGAAAACGAGGTGAGGCCCTAAGGAGGTAGAGAGATTATTATGGCTCTTCTTGCTTCTAAAAAGGGGCTCAGGGGCTGGAGAGAAAGCACAGCGGGTAGGGTGTTTGCCTTGCACGCGGCCGACCCGGGTTCAATTCCCAGCATCCCATATGGTCCTCTGAGTGCAGAGCCAGGAGTAACCCTTGTGCATCGCCAGGTGTGACCCAAAAAGCAAAAATAAATAAATAAATAAATAAATATAAAAAGGGGCTCAGCGCCAAGCTCCTTATTGTTCTCTGGAGGTAAGTTCTATCTGATGGCTGGCGCTGTGGCAGCCACACTGTGACCCCAAGGCAGGCCACTCTAGGGGGACTATTTCCGGCGGGAAATAAGGTCTACTTGAGATCGTGTCTGGGTGACTCAACCAGCGGATGCAGGTACCCCCCCCCCCGCCCGTCTTACTCTTTGAGCTAATAAACGGCCTTGTGTACACTTATCTAAAACTTCAGGTGGGCCCTCTTTGGTCTTCTGCCTGCAGAGGCTTTCTCCCTAATGGATGAGCTCGGGTGGGGGTAGTTGCTCCCTCACAAGCCCCTGCTGGGCTGGTGTCCACTGCGTGTGTGTGTGGGGGGAGATCAGGGCAGGGGGCAGGGAGACTGTCCCGCGGAAGGCGAGTGCGCTTGGACGCAGCCAACTCGAGTTCCATTCCGGCCCCACATATGGTCACTCTAGCAGTGCCAGGAGTGACCCCTGAGCGCCGCCAGGTGTGGCCCCGAACCAAGCAAACCCGTGTTTCTCACATTCACCTGAGGGGCTGGGAGAAGGACCCAGTTAAGAGAGATCAGCGTCTGTCCCCCACAGGCTGGGGTCACTTGCCTTTGGACCCTGGGACATCGCCCTCCCAGGTGACTCTGCAGGAGGCAGTTCCCGCCCGGCCTCCCACTGGGGGGTTTCTAGCTCCTGACCTCGGCCAGAGCAGTGAGCTGCGGTGGCCAGCCCAGCCCTGGACGTGCGCCCCTGAGATCCTCCTGAGCACGTGCTTATCGCGGCAGCCCTTCACGTCTGGGGGGCCAGCCCAGGCCTCGCGCTTCCCGGGGTGCGGCCAGGAGTGTCCCCCTCCCACTGGGACAGGCCCCGGCCAGTCCCCCACCCCTGCCTACCCCCTTGGTGGGTGCTCGGCCACCCCCAGGAGAGTGATGGGAAATGAGTCAGCTCTTTCTCACCAAGGCGTGTGGAAAACGGGTGCTGGGGAGACACAGCTGAGACCCCACGTGGCCGCAGCTCATGATGAGTAACATCGGGGCCAGGGGCCCCTCTGGACTCTCATGGCACGACCCACTAAGACAAAACCTCCCTCCCGCGACCCAGAGGGCTCCTGGCAGCGTGGTGCCCCGGAAGTGCTGTTACCTTCCCCACCCCAGCTACACCCACTCTCTCTCAGCGACCTTCCCAGCTGGCTGAGCTCCCCCACTTTACAGATAAGGAAACTGAGGCTCTCACCACCCAGAGGCTGCCCCCGCCTCTTCTGCATCTACCGAGAATGCAGTAAGCAAACTAGCAGCCACCCCAGCTTCCTGTGTGCGGGTCCCAGGGAAGCAGTGCGGGGTGGGACCAGCTCCGAAGCTGCCATCCCCTGTGGCCCGGCCCCGACAGGGCCCCGGTCAGCCCAGGTGCCTCCAGGTCGGGCGGGCAGGTGGGCCAAGGTCACCGGAGCATTTCTGGGCAGGCCACTCTCAGTTTCCCGGAGATACCAGGCGACACGGGGTCTTTCCACCCCAACTTTCCTGAAAATGCCCGTGTGAGGCATTTTCCGAGGACCTGGCCCCCGACCTGCTCACCCGGTTTTCACCCCCAGCTCCGGAACAAAGCCAAAGGACTCTCGGACATTATTATACAATTCTGTATTGAGTGACGCATTTACAGAACGTGTCCTTTTTTGTTTGTTTTGTTTCTTTTAATTTTAAACAAAGTTCATCAATCTCTCATAGAAACGGCGTGGCGGGCGGGTGCAGCCGGGCTCACGGCTACGCTCTCCGGAGCACAACAGGACTGATACCTTTTGCTTGTGTGGGTCCCGGCACACACGGGCCAGCTCGAGCTCTCCAGGAGGCCCGTGGCCTGCGGCTTCCACAGTAAATAGTGGCACGTCCCCTCGCCCCCCCACCTCCCCGGGCTGTCTCTGCAACGGGGTGGCTCAGAGGACTCCCGTGTTCCAGGCTGGCTTACTCTGAAAATTGGTCACTGTTTCCTAATGTCAGAATATAAAAATACCTTCCTCTGGATAAAAACGGAGACAGTGGAAAACCGTGTCAGTGCAGAGGCTGGGGCGCGGCGAGGCCTGCTTGCAGCTCAGAGGGTCCGTTGCGGTGGCGGGTGGGCAGGATGCGGCCGCCTCTAGCAGGGAGAGCAGAAATTTTCTGAATGGCCCTCGGTCGCCCCCTTCTGGCCACTGGGCTTCATTCTCCTGATTTCAAAATGTTCACGGCAGCTCGGAACCAAGGCCAGCCGTCTCTCCCCCTGGTCTCGCGGACACCCACGACCGTCGCCCATGGTCGATGGAATTCAGCTGGGGCATCGCCTAACTCAGCCTTTCCTCGGGGAGTTTGGAAGAGAAAACGGAGACCCCAATAACCAACAGAGTGGTCCGTTCCATCTCATCTGGGCATCTCCCCCCACCGGGAAGCTGGCGGGGGAGTTGAGTCCGCGTGTGGAAGGCAGGTGGGAGGGGAGATTCGTGCAGTGAGCCGTCTTGCTCTTCCCTGCGTGGCTCGTGGTGGTAGGAACCTTCCAGAAAACAGCACCAGGGTCTGCGTGGGAGGGGCGGCGGCGAGACAGGAGCTTTGGCGTCCAGGCGGGCAGCCCTGCCGTCGGGCGCCAGGTGGGATGACCACGACTGCTTTGTGAAGCCCACGGAGAGGAAGACGGGCCCTGGCCTTGCCAAGACCCCAAGTGCCCCCCAAACCCCCACGCCTGGAAACACAGATCAGACACGTCGTGGCCAGGGGTCTGCATGGTGGCATGGTGACGAGGATGGGACGCTGGGCACGGCCCACTTGGCTACGGCCTGACCCCCGGGCACAGAGGTTTTCATTTAGAGTCTTTCGGACTTGGTCTTTTCAGCACGGTGGGTTTCTGGAAGGGCAGGAGCGAGGCGCTGTCACAGACAGACACGGGAGGGGACAAACACTGCAGTTCAAAGGTCATCTACATTTTGGTCAATCTTAGAGTGTTTCGTGATGGCTTTGAGCAATTGTCTTCTTTTAATCTCATCTAGTGGCAAACAAAACAAAACAAAACAAAACAAAAACACGACACAACTTCAGCGGGCCCTTGGCGACAGTTGTGACGACATCCTGATTTTATAACTCTCTGTAATATCAAAACCGCGGCGGTGGGGGATAGATTCCAAAGGATCCTTTATTAAAATATCTAAAAGAAGTCTATAAATATTTCGATTTTTTTTTCTTTTCTAAAAGAGTTTGGAGTTTTCAGGTGAGAACGTGGCGCCACTCGGCTTCTGTCTCCTGCAGAGGCCGCGGAAGGTGGAGACGCGGGGAGCAACGGGGTGGGGGTGGGGCTGGCTGGGCCGCGCCCCCTCACCACAACCTTAGGAAGTAGGATCAAGTCAGGAACCGGGAAGGGCGTCACGCGAGGGCCGCCTTGGGGGGCCCCCGCCCGTCCCCACCCTCAGAACTCCCACTCCAGGCCTTCGTCCCGGTTGGCTGCCCGCTCCAGCCGGTAGATGATGCTGTTCAGGTTGGCCATCTTCTCGTGGCGCCGCTGCAAACTGGGGTTCACCTTGGCGCTGGGGTGCAGGGCCCCGGCCGAGTCAGCGGCGGGGCTGGTACTCGGCACTGTGGTGGGGGGCGCGCCGGGCGGGCAGGGGGAGAGGGGGCCGGAGGAGGAGGGCGTGGGGGATGCGGAGGGCGAGTCCCGTGGTCCAGGGCTTTGGCGGGAGGCCTCTGGGCCTGGTGGGCACCCCGGTGGGTCCGGGTGGGGCGGGCCCTCACCCTCGCGCTCCGGGTGCCCCGCAGCGGCTGTGGGGGGTCCGTCGTTGCCCGGAGGGTCGCAAGGTGTCTCCCAGGGGGAGCTCTGGCTGTGGAGGGCCTCCCCGGGGTCCCGACAGCCCTGATCCGTGGGGTCCTCGTCTGCCTCCTCCAGCTTGACCCTGACGGCGGCACCCTGGCCTGGGGGTGCGGCGCGCCCCGCGGGACCCTCCGGCAGCTCCAGTTCCTTCCCCGAGGGCTTCTGCTCCTCGGGCTCCGAGTCAGGGCTCTTTGGGGTGGGGTCCGGATGGGAGTGGCCAGGCGGGAGGATGCCGGGGCCTCCACTCGGGTCCAGGTCTGGCTCGTCCGGGCTCCCCTCCACCAACATCTCCCGGCGCATCCGGGACCTGGGGCAGAGACGGCCAGGTGAGCGATGGCAGGGATCCCCTCCCAGGGTGCCGAGGCCCTCAGCCACTCCCCATGGGCACGTCCCCGTAACAGGCCCTTTGCACAGCCGCGGGCTGCCCAACTACACGGCGTGCCAGACAGAGCCGGCTGGGCTCAGGACCCAGAGGTGGGCCTGAGAACCCTCGACCTGTCGGGTCTGAGTGGGTGGGATTCACCAGGGTCCTAAACAGTCAGAATGGCTTCTGCCTTTTCTCCCCATGGTCATTCTGAACTATGCACTTGGCCTGCCTTCTCTGTCCTGTGTGAGGCCGGAACCCAGGGCTGCACACAGGCCAGGCCAAGTGCGTCCCTGCTGGGGAAGTTCCAAGTCAGACCCGGCCGGACCCGACCCACATCTCTCCTGGACAGACCCACAATCAGCGACGCAGAGAGGAGAGGCCTGTCTGGGTTCCTGGCCAGGGCCCGGGTCAGAGGGAAGGGGTGGCCCGTGGCTCAGAGAGGCTGAATGGCCCGTCTGGGGCCCAAACTGCAGCCGCAGCCTCTGCCCACAGGCAGCAAGAGAGAAGGAGGCGCCGAGAGACAGACAGACGGGTGGACACGGAGTCAGTGTAAGGCACCTTGTTCTGTTCCGGGGCCAATGCTTGGCTCCCTGCAACCCCAGCCTCACCCCTGGGATGTGTGTGTGGGGTCCCTGCACAGCCCCACAGGGTCACTCCTGTCTGGGACCTGGGGTCAGAGGTGCCTGTGTGGGGGACACCTTGGGGTCACGCACGCCTTCGAGTGAACCGGGCCTCTCCCCGCCAGAGGCCCCAGCGACTACCAAGGCCAACAGCGAGGTCTTCCTTTTTTCTCAAATACCCCGTTACTGCTTTGGTCAGGCTCACAAGGCCAGTGCTGATGCCTCAGCAGGAAGCCCACTCTACGGTGACCTTCGCTGCTGGCCTCCAGGGCTCGCGTTTGTCTTCTCTGGGCTGGCACAGAGCAGGCTCTTTGCTGACCATACAAAGCCCTCTGTGAACTGTGTTTCTGCTGAGGTGCGAGCTCCTGCTCGGCCTTCAGAACCGGGCGCACAGGGCCCTCTCCTGCCTCTCCCTCGGCGCTGTGTGCCTGGGGTCCTGGATGTGACATGGCCCGTAATTCCTGAGCACCCAGGGAACTTGGCTCTCACCCCACAAGCTCGCTGCAGGAGCATGCTGGCTACTAATGGTGTGTCCAGCTCCCACAGAGAAGCCAAGGGAGAGGGTCTCCCAGCTGTCCCGGTAAAGAAGAGGGACAGGGCCTCTGCCACCTGTCCCCGGGGAGGACCAGAGCTGAGAGCCCCAGCTGGGCCCAAGGTGTGCTGTTGCTGGGTGCTCTCAGGCCCTGGGCCACACTGGGAGGCTGGGGGATCCCAAGGACATGAGGGAAGAGGCTCGGGGCGCCCCTGGGTGTGCACAGGCTGCCCTGTCCCCCCACCCAGACTCCTGAGTGCCCCCCCCGACCACAGTGTGGTGGATGGTCTCTCCAGCACCAGACACGTCCTGTCCATGAAACTGGCCACCTGGAAGATGACCCGAGAGCCCAGAGGGTGCAGTGGCCACTACAATGAGTCCATGCCCCGAGCCTACCCTGAGCTCCGGACTGCAGACGGACACGGGGGAGGCCACAGACGCACAGACACGTCAGCCCGTCCCGGGCAACCTGGAGGGGACCAGGCGTCTCCTTTGTCCTCAGGAGCCCCAGACGTGGGTCCTTTAACTGAGGGCCCACATCATGAGAAGGGCAGTGGTCACTTGGAGGCCAATGCTCCCAGACCCCGTGCTGGCTGTCTCTGGCCAGAGGAATGTTCTGGATAACTCTACGGAGCAGAATCCACCAATTCCCTCTGAGACCCGGGGAGGCACAGAGGCGGCCCTCGGTGTCCCGGCTGGAAGTGGCACCGGGACGCGTGTCCCTTTTCGCTCCCATTCTAAATCCCAACAGCCCCTGCTTTCCGTCTTGCCTCTTCCGAGGGCCCTGCGAGCGGGGCTGAGCCCGGGACCCCCTGCAGCTCACCTGTAATTGTGGAACCAGTTGATGACCGTGTTGGTCTTGAGGTTGAGCTGGAAGGAGAGGAGCTCGATGGTCTGCTGCGAGGGGTAGGGCTCCAGCTGGTACGCCTTCCGCAGCGCCTCCTTCTCCTCGGGCGCCAGCACCACGCGCGGCTTCTTGATCTGCAGCAGGCTCAGGTCCTGCGGCTGCAGGCAGGGGCTGGGGCACTCGGAGCGGGCGGCCGGGGACTCGCTGTCCGAGCCGGTGCTGATGAGGCCGTACCTACGCTTCAGGTAGGCTGGGGTGGGTGGGGACGGGGCTGAGGGCCAGGCAGGCGGGGGCTCCCCGCCCCCCTCCCCTCTCGCTGTTTACACGCAGCCTCCCACTGCAGATGGGCTGAGACCTGCCCGCACCTGCCCCGAAGCCTGAGCCCGGGAGCCCGTGACCCCTGATTGAGCCCTGAAAGCCCGTGGCCGTGATGCCAGCAGCAGCTGTGTCCACTTCTGAAGTCTGGTCATTAGCACCTCTGCGCTTAGGAGGGGCCTGGCCGCATTCTCTAGTGCCACTGAGCATCACTGCACTGGAGTCGGCAGCTCATTAACCCGAGCGGCCAGGAACTGCAGGGCGTGGGACAGTGACAGCGAGCCCCTTCAGAACCCAGATCTGGGGAGGCGGGAGCCTCTTCCTGCCCGCTGCCCCTGGATCTTTCTAACATCCCGCTCAGGCGGGTCTCAGGATGGACCAGGTCCGATCCCGTGACTGCGGCCCCCGCCTTGTCTGTTTCAGAGTGTTACTATAAGCCTCAGCAGCAGAATGAAGCCCAGAGAGGGGCAGGCCAAAGTTCCTGGCTATGGAGCTGTCGCCCGACAGCCCTTCAGCACCTTCAGCCTTGGTACCCGGTGTGCCACTGTTCAACTCCGAGCTCATCTTCCTAAATGACCCTGCACCCCTAACGCCCAGGAGTGCCGCCTTGGCCAGGCTCCACACCTGCCCGCCTACCTTCCCGCAGAAAGACAGAACAAAAGTGTATGAGGCCGAGAAGGTGTCTGCCCCTCCCGCCCCCAGCGGCCACTTCCCGTTTGCTGGTTCTGGGCTCTGCTTGGTTCTGGAGATGCTGAAACAGGCTAAGGGTGGTCTCTGCAGGGGGTGGGGGTGGGGACGGGGGGAAGCCAGAGCATTGGGGGGGTGCAGGGACTCTGGATAGCCAGGTCTGTGGGAGGCAGAGGGCAGGGGTGGCTGGGGACGCTTTCCTGTTTTGTTTGGGCCACACTGCGGCGCTCAGGGGCTCCTGGCCGAGCTCAGCAATGCTCCCTGGCAGCATCGGGGGGCTCCTGTGTGGTGGTGGGGGGGGCTTGGCCTGCTTTCTGGGTCGCTTCCAGCTGTGGTGTGCGGCTGAGCCCCGACCGCAGCCCACTCCGCCCGGCCTCACCTTTCTTCTCCAGCTTCTTCATGTCCCTCAGCTTGTCCACGTTGTTTGGGTCACTGAGCCACAGCTGCATGCGGACGAAGGGCTCCCGGCCCTTCAGGCTCAGCTTGTGCCAGGGCTTGGGCCGGGACAGCAGGTCGGACACGGAGCCCTGCGTCAGGCCCAGGATGCTCTCCCCGAACAGCCGCTGCCCTGGGGATGGGGAGGGCGCGGTCTGTCACCCCCCGGCTGGCAGGCAGGGAAGGGGATCCGGGTGCCTCCACGGGCCCAGGGCGCTGACCCCCAACCCCCACGACCCTTGAAACTTGAGGCTCTTCTCTCTGAAGGGGCCCTTGGGATACTGGCAAACTTCAGCCATGTCCTGCTGGGCACTTTGCCCCGGAAATGCCAGTCCCTGGATTCCAGTGCTCAAGGTTTGCCCCAGGGCACCCTCCTGGGACGGAACTAAGACAGGCCAACACAAAGTGGGAAATCCTAATTGCCCATTGAGGGGGGTCACACTTAGTAGGGAGCACTCAAGGCCTGCAGCCCTGCCACAGTGAGACAAGGAGTGTCCTGATCCAGCCCACAGTGGCCACCTTTCCCGAGGGGCCCCTCCCAGGGGTGCGTGGCCAGTGTGTGATGTGAGGTTTGGGCCCTGAGCACGTGGGCTGGGACCAAACTCAGGGCCTTGGGCCTGGAAGTGCTCGCCGTCTCTGCCCAGCAGGGGATGAGAGACAGGAAGTTAGGGGACAGCATGTGTGTGGCTCCATGCACGCAGCAAAAAAGAACCGCAGACAAGGTGGACGGGTGATGGCGAGTGAGTGGGTCCATTTCTGTCGGAGAAGCCCAGCCTCCTGCTAGCCCTGAACTGTCTGGCCCCAGGCTGTTTCCTCTTTAGCGTCGTTTTTTTCTGTGCCGTTTCTTTCTTTTTTCTTCACTTTTTGGGTCACACTCGGTGATGCTCAGAGGTTACTCCTGGCTCTGCACCCAGGAATTACTCCTGATGGTGCTTAGGGGACCATATGGGATGCTGGGAATCGAACCCGGGTCGGCCGCGTGCAAGGCAAACGCCCTACCTGCTGTGCTATCGCTCCAGCCCCTTTGCTATTCATTTTTACTTTGTTTTAGGGCCACACTGGTGGTGCTCAGGGCTCACTCCTGGCTGGCTCAGGGGACTCTATGCCGTGCCAAGGGTGCAAGGCAGCCGCCCTCCGCGCTGTGCTATCGTTCCAGGACAGGTTTTTAAACAACAAACATCTTTTCATACTGGAAGCATCATGAAAAACTGGGTGTCTGTGTCCCGCACCCCCTGGGGATCAGAGGGGTCCGTGGGCCCCTGTGCCCCAGCAGAGCTGTCTCAGCGAGCTGGGCTACCAGATGTCCTTTGGAAGGTGACTGGGAAAGCCGAGGTCCCAGCTGCCCAGCACGCACCCCTGGGCCCCTCATCGGGTGCGGGGCCCCGGCTCACTGACGCCCCTCCAGGGCCCGAGGAGGCACACGCATGAGCCCCGCGTACCTAGGTTGTTGTCTGTGAGGACCTCCTTGACCCTCTTGGTGATGGAGTACGTGTCCAGCTCGGGGGACATGGCCACCATCTCCTGGATGCCGCCCGAGGCCTGGCCGCCCGAGGGCGTCTTCCCGCCGAGCGAGGGCTGCTGGTTCTCCTTGCTGCTCTCCAGGGCCAGGCTCAGGGGCTCCTGGGAGCTCTTCTCGGGCTCCGGGGGGCTCGGCGGAGGGGATGGTGACGACCTGGGCTCGGCAGGACTGGCTGTGGGCCAGAGAAGGGCAAGGGTCATGGCCCTTGGGCCAGGCACGGTATGGAGGGGCCTGGCCCCGTGCATCTCCCCCGTGCGTCCCAGCTGTGCCCACGCCTCCCCGTCTATTCGGATGCTGTGATGGAGACGTGAAACTAGATCCGGGCGTGTGGGGCCACGGCGCTTGCACCCACAGTGGCGGGCCGGGCTCCCGACTTCCCCTGCATGCAGGGGTCCGCGGCCCGAGCATGACTGGGAACTGCAGCTGCCCAGTGGCCAGAACCATCCCCTTGGGAGGATGCTTCGTTCCTGCCACCTGCTTTGGTCCCATCTGCAGGTGCCCCGCTTTGGAGTAGGTAAACTGAGGCTCAGGGAGACCCTTGGCACTCGTCTGTGTCTGTCTCTGGTTATTGGGGGCTCACACGCCCTTTTCTTGAAGCCCCCTCAAGCCAGGCAGGGGTCCCCACATCACTGGGGGGGGGTCCTGGGAGACACCCTCCCACCCGGACTCTGCGGCTCTGGCATCGTGAGCCTCAGTGGCGCACCCAGACCCTCTGAGCCAGGCACACAGGAAGCCGGGGAGCAGCGGGGGTGGGACTTCCTGCTCTGCCTCGAGTTCCCCGGGGTGTGTATGTGGGGACCGTGCCCGTCACAGGGCGCTGCACTCACCGTGGGAGGCACTGGGCTGCGGGCCGGCGGGCGGACCCAGCTGGTCCGAGAGCCACAGCTGCATGCGGATGAAGGGCTCCCGCCCCTTCTGCGTCAGCTTGCTCCAGGGTTTGGGCCGCGACAACATGTCGCTCACACTGCCCTGGGACAGGCCCAGCACCTGTGCAGGAGGGGTGTCAGCAGGCCCGGGTGACCCGCCACACCATAACCCTGAGCTTTCAGACTCTCAGAAACCACCTCCTCCAGGAAGGCTTCCTGGGTTGCTCGCTTAGGTCATTTTCTCTCCCCTGTGTCTGTAGCCTGGCTGCTTCCCTGCCAAGGGGAGAGCCCTTAGGCCTGGCTGGCAGGGCTGGACTTCCTTCAGGGTGGCTGGTCCATGGGAGGGCGGGAGGACCCTGGAGCCGGGGAGGGGTGGGGCTATTTCCAAAGCCTTTCCTGGGGTCAGGCAGACCTGTGCTGAAACGCCGCCCTGGGCCTGTGCTTGGCTCTGGGCTTCCTTCTGCACCCTGGACGCTGGGCTGGGCCCCCCGCGGGTGGCAGGCCACAGCCGCTCACCTTCTCCCCGAAGATCCTCTGGCAGATGCCATTCTTGGCGAGCTTCTCCTTCACCTGGCGCGTCAGCTCCTGCGTGTCCACCTCACGGTACATGTACAGCTCGTACTGCTCAGGGGTCAGTGGGGGCACGGTGGGCTTCAGCGAGCGCGGCACGTAGGCCGGGAAGTAGGTCAGCCGCCCGCTGCCTGCCTCGGGGCCGCCCCCCTCCGACTTGAGCTCAGTCACCCGGGAGGGCTCGTCCTCTGGGACCTCGTCCTCGGGGGCGGCGGCGGGGGCCTCGTCCCCCCGGGTCCAGGCACGCCCGCCGGGCTGGCCGGAGTAGCCCGAGGAGGAGGAGGAAAGCGAGGGCGACACGGAGGCATAGGGCCGGCTGAGCAGGCCGCGGTCCGAGGCCCAGTGGTGTTCGAAGTAGCCGGCGTCGCCGATCTCCGACTTGACCTTGCGGATGATGCTCTGCACGAAGGCGGCGGGTGAGAGCACAGGGAGGGGTGTCTGCGTGGCGCTGCTGCTGGTGCTCCCGCCACCCCCTGGGCCACCGTCCTCCTGCTTGACATGGGCTGGGGCCCCATTTTGGCTGGCGGCTGCCAGCGTGGGCCGCTCCGGGGGAGATGGGGGCACAGAGCGGCCCCGGGGAGCTGCCTCCATCTCTAGCAGGGCCTGCTGCTGGGCCTGCATTTCACGGCGGGCCTGTTCCAGAATGTTCTTGATGGCATCTTCCGAGGTGCTGGCAGAGGCTGAGCCATTGGCCACGCTCAAGGGGGCCGAGGGGTTCTTGGGCTCACCTGCAAGGAGGGGCAGAGAGGTCCAGTGTCAGGGCAAGGTCCAAAAAGCAAAGATGATAGGGGCACCGCAAAGCATGAGAGATCACACCCGCCCACAACATGGTGGGTGGTCGTCGTCGCCACCAGGGAACAGCCACACAACGAACGGAACTGCCAGCAGCCGAAGAGATTCAGGTTCCTCCAGCTCTGTGCTCTAATGCACATGTGCCGAGATGCCCAGTCCTCTGGACAGGCGGCAACAGCCCAGACCCAGACTGTGGAGTATTACACGGCAGTGTAAAAGGAGGCCCTGGGTCAGACCACCTGCAACTTGTGTGAGAAGGGCAAGCCCTAGATGAGCCATGGAGGACCTGCTCCTTGAAGAGTTCCTGAACAAGGACCACCAGATGGATCTTCCTTTGTGAAAACCATTTGTTCTTACAGGAGGCAGGGGGCTCTCAGGTGACTCCCAGAGGGGCTCAGGGAACCATGTGGTCCCGGGAATGGAACAGGGTTGGCTGCGTGCAAGGCAAGTCCGCCAACCCCCTCACCAGCTCCCCAGACCCAAAACCTTTCTCCCTAACACGTGGGAAGCACAAGGGCTGCCCGAACAGCGGCTCCCCGTGGCCTGCCGCATCATACTCGCATGGACCTGCCTCTCCCAGCCCAGACACCTCTCAGAACACCAGCACCATCGCTTTTCTGAGGACGATAGCACCCTGGTGGAAGGCACCAGGCACCAGGCACCCAGCCTGGGGCCACACACGGCACCTGAACCCTCAGCAGTGAGTAAGAAGTTCGAAGGCCGCGGTCCACAAACAGGACGGGCCAGAACAGGCATGCTGTGAGGGGGAGGGACAGGTGGGCCCCGTGCCTGAGCCTGCACACCTCTAGGGGCCGTGCCCTGCACCGCCACTAGGGGGCAGCCGACACTGCAAAATGGAGCGAGGAGCACGGGCGCGGAGGCTGCAGGGACGTGACTCGGACCCTCCGGACTGGGACAGTCACAGCAGCAGTCATTTTGTGACACAAACACAGAAGGGGAAGCGTTGGAAGGACCGAGGGAGGCACAGAGAGGCCAAGTAACTCGTCGCAGGCCACAAAGCCCATAAGTAGCAGAGTCTGGGTTGGTAGCCAGGCTAGTTGGGCTCCACACACGTAGGAAGGGGGCATCCAATCCGACTGGATGGGGCTGAGGGCTTCCTGAAAGAGGTGATTCCTAAGTGAGGTGCAAAGCGGGACCAGGCGAGAGGTTTCTGGGGGGAGGGGTACCAGGGCCCAGGAGGAGGAGTCCACGTGACGCGACACCCCGTGGAGGGTCGGGGGGGTGGTGCACAGACTCATCAGCTGTAGGCTTCTTTGGGCACATGGAGCTCCCCAGAGCACACACAAGGCTGCTGGACATCGCAGGCCTCCGGGTGCAGCCATCCTGGTACCCTGTGACCTTATGGAACTGCCCCGAAAAGGTGGCGCCAACACGAGTCCAGCACCCCAGAAATGTGGGGGGACTCGTTCAGTGGTCCAGACACCATGGTCCCTGTCTGTAGAGGGAGGTTCCTCGGTCTGTAGGGGGAGGTTCCCTTGTCTATGGGGGGAAGTTCCCTTGTCTATGGGAGGAGGCCCCCGGTCTGTGGGGGGAGGTCCCTGTTCCTGGGGCATTTGCCTGGTCATGTCGCTGAAATGCCGGTGCTGTGGCCGGTGCCTCTGGAAGTCTGGCTCTGGCATCTGCAGCCGAGGTCCCGTGTGGCTGCAGGGTGGGTGTGGGGCAGAGGGAGCCCCAGCCACACTCACCCCCTCTCTGCGACTCGATCTCCTTCTTGGCCTGCTCCAGGATGCTCTTGATGGCGTCATCCGAGCCGGTCTCGGGTGTGCGGATTCGAGGGGTGATACTGCCTGGGGAGGCAAGGAAGGCGTCAGTCACGGCGGCCTGCAGGTTGGACCCCGAGAGAGGTCACGGGACAAACCACACGGTGACCACAGGGCCGGGATTGGGGCAGGATCTCACGGTGCAGGCCGCCTGGGGCTCCCCTCGGGGGCTGGTGAGGTCAGAGCCCTGCCCCTCCTGGGGCTCCACAGGGCGATCAGGCACTGAGGCCATCAGACGGGTAAACTGAGGCACAGCTGTGGGCCGCCCCGGGCTGCTCACCTCGCTGCCGCACCTGGATGGTCCTCAGTGCCAGCACATTCTGCTCGTCGGCCAGGAACTGGCGCATCTTGATGAAGGGCTCCTTGCCCTTCACCGTCAGCTTGCGCCAGGGCTTGGGCCGCGCCAGGATCTCGCTGACGGAGCCCTGGGACAGCCCCAGCACGTAGTGGCCGAACACGCGCTGCCCGATGTTGTGCTTCAGCAGCTGTTCTTTCACCTGGAAGGCGATCTCGGCCGTGTCCAGCTGCTCCTCGTCCGCCCCGGGGCCCGCCGGCCCCCCGCCGCTGCCCTCCGCCAGCTCGGGGCCCCCCGGGGGCTCGGGGCCAGGTGCGGGGGTGGCAGGGGCCGTGGGGGGCTTGGCGCCGTAGAAGGTAGGGGGGAACACCAGCAGGCCGCCCGCCTCCCCCTTGAAGGCGGCCGGGGCCACCAAGTGCTTGGGGAGCAGTGTGTCCCCCGCCAGCCTCTCCCCTGGGGCCAGGCTGGGGAAGGGGGACAGTGAGAAAGTCCGGGGGCCGTCGGGTCCCAGGCCCGGGCCCAGCAGGGGCTGCCCGGGGGAAAGGGGGTCTTCAGGCCCTGGGGGCGGCGGGAGCTGCGGAGGGGACGGGAAGGGATGCTCCGGGCCCAGCGAGTCCTTGAGGGGCTCGTCCTCTGCAGGGTCCTCCTCTAGAGCGTGGAGACGGACAGGTGGATGGAACGAGGGGGAGGAGAGACAGCGTGCAAGGGACACACAAACGGGGACAGCGAGAGGGAAAAGAGGAAGAAAGAGAGGAGAGAGAGAGAGAGAGAGAGAGAGAGAGCGAGAGCGCAACAGACACACGAGGGGCCGGGATGTGGGGTAGGGTAGGGAGCACTATAGGGCTCAGCAGGAAGAAGCCCCCCACACAGGTGCTTTTTCTCCCCGCTCCCAAATCCTCATCCCTCAGGTCTGGCCTGAGAGCCGGTTCTGAGGGGCCCCTGTCCGGGGTGGTCAGATTGGTCCGCACCCCAGTGGCCTGCCCACTTCCTGGGCAGCACCCACCCAGGCACCCCATGTTTCACCGGCACAGCACAGCCCCCCTCAGCCCCCTAGGGGGGGAGAGGGGGCACAGCCCACAGTGAGGACACGGTGACCCTGCCGGTGTCTGTGGGCGAGGGGGAGGCTCCCCTGCACACCAGCGCCCCCCTTATTCAGCCCTCCTGCCCGTGCTGGCCCCCAGAGCATCCCCCCTACCTGGGCTGGCCAGGAGCCCCGGCTTCTCGAGCAGGAACTTCTGCGCAGGGAAGAAAGCCTCCTTCGCCAGGAGTAGCGAGTCCTCGGGCTTGGTCATGCTCTGGGGGGATGAGACAGGGAGCTAGCGGGGGCTCCAGGCCAGGGTCCCCGCGGAGACAGGAGCGGGGGGCACTCACCGGGGGGAGGGTGCACGTGCTGGAGGCCAGCTTCATGGCTTTTAGGATGCTGCCGGGGAAAGCAGGACCATGTGAGCCGGCGCCAGGTCCCAGCGGGCGGCACGCAAGAACGACTTGTCTGGTGGACAGAAGGACCCTCCACCCTGACCCCCAAGTAACACCAGGCTCGTTGTCATAGCGGCTGAAGGCAGCAGGCTGGCAACTGGGTATCCTGAGTGTGGGACACCCAGGTTTGTCTGATCTATGTCCCCTGACATCCAGGGTCCCCGGTGCCTTCTGCCACAGGCTACCCTAGTGGGGGTCCCAGCACATAGGGGGAGATACGCAGAGCAGAGGGGGGCTGTGGGGGGCTGCCCCGCATACCTCAATTCCGTTTTGATCTCTTCGTAGTCAGACTGAGCCTGGAGCTTCTCTTCCAGCTTCTGGAAGAGTCAGAGCGCGGGTGAGACTGGCCCGACCTTGTGCCCCGGCCCCCGGCCCTGGCCCGGCTCCCACCTCGATGGCCTCGGACTTGGCGGTGAGCTGGCGCTCCAGCTCGGCAATCTGGTTGGCCGACGCCTCCTCCAGCTCCTGCAGTGAGTTCTGCAGGTGCTGGGCGTCCTTCAGCAGACGCACGATCTCACGGTCCTTGGAGGCCAGCGCCGCCTCCAGCCGAGGGCCGGAGCACAGGGCGAAGTTCACCTTGTCCTGGGGACCGAGAGGAGGGTGCTGAGGGGGTGGGTGCAGGGCCCCCTGCCTTAATACCCCCAAGCCAGTGGGAACAGTGTGAGCCGCGTCCCTGCAGGGCCGGTGCTTCCCTTCCCCTTGCGGGCATGGCAGGGGCACATCCATCGCAGCCTCTCTGCCCATCAAGCCCCAGGAACCCCCACATCTGCGAGAGGAGGGGGAGGGGCAGAGCGTGAGGAACAACACTGTGGCTTGTGGCGCAAGGAAGACCCCGACTCTCTGTGGGTTTGGGGGTGGGGCCTTGCCAGAGCGTGAGTGTCGAGCACGCGTGTTTCACGCGTGTTTGACACACCAGGCGGGACCAGGCTGTTGGGTCACAACTGAGATGGGCACTCTGGGGGGCGCGCCTGTGGTCCCACATGGTGTTGGGAAGCCAGGAGGGGTCAACTTGTGCAAGGTGAGCACCTGAACCTCTTGTACTATTTTTGTGGTCCCTGAAACATTTCTTTGGAAAGAACAGAAAAAGGGACCAAAGAGTTCGCACAGTGAGGAGGGCACTTGCTCTGCACGTGGCTGACCTGGGTTCGATCCCTGGCATCCCACATGGTCCCCTAACCCCACCAGGAGAGACTCCTGGGTACAGAGCTAGGAGTAAGCCCTGAGCCCCGCTGGGTGTAGTCCTGTATCCTCCAAAAAGGACAGAAAAGGAAGTGGTTTATGGGGTCTTGGCAGAGGAACAGCACGGAGGGCTCCTGAATCGGATGTTCCCTCAAACCTCAGGCCGTGAGAAGGCGCCCCTGGTCCTGGGAGGGCGGGGCGCCTGCCTTGGGAGGGGCCCCGAAGTCAGTTCCAAAGGAATCAAAGAGGGACACCCGGGAGCGCCAGCAAGCCCGGCTGCTCTTCCACGGAGATGAGCGCCAATTCAAACAGGAAGCGGATGCCATTAACACATTAAATTAATTAGCATTGAGCACCACTGTTGTGCTCAGGAAAGATCACCCCCCCAAACAGCCAAGTTCCCCGAGGCTGATTAGCACCAGCATTAGCTGGGTTCCACGGGGGTTAATTAAGAGCCACTGGTGGAATCTCGGGGCGTCCTTGGGAGCTCCTGCCTGTCCCTGTCAGTCTCTGTCAGCAGATACTGGGCACATGGGCACTTGCACACTGCCCCTGGGACAGGGACACAGGTGAGACAACACACACGCCTGCCGGAACATGCATCCTGGCATGTGCACACACACAAAAACCTCACAGGCAGCAAGGAACTGTGCAGATGGACACACACAGACACACGTGTGCTCTAGACACACCCCACACACCAGCACGGCGGGACGGGGGCCAAATGTTTCCCGCTGAGAGCCAAGATCCCAAGTGGGTGGGCTGCGCAGAATGCTCTCACGCTAACCCTGTGAGGAAGGGCTGACGGATACAAGTGGGGAAACTGAGGCACCGCTAGACTGAGGATCAACTGCTTCAGATGCGGTCAACATACCTGCACAGCAGCACATGTTCATGGTGACACACGCTGGGTGTGAAGGGAAAGGCAGGGGTGGACATGTAGGGGCGTGTACTGGCGAGAGGAGGCCACGCAGGCCGCTCCGGGGCCATGTACCAGGGCTGCGTGGGGTCTGGGGTAGATCCGGGACTTGGGAAGGACCCGTGAAGATCCCCAGGGAAGACGAAGGAGCGACAAGAGGGCAGTGTGCTGGCTAAGACCCCTCGGCAGGAAATCCCCGATGCCTTAGAGGGGCACCAGCGAGGAGGGCAGAGGGAGATATCGTGACTGGTTGGTCTTGCGGGAGCCGCAGAACAAACGACCGTCACGGTCGCTTGTGGCTGGTTAGGAAAGTTCAGTCGAATCCTCTGGGCACATTGTGGGGGCCAGTGTCGACCTCAGATTGGGCACTGTCTCCGTCTGCAGGGAAGGAGCCCGCAAGACTGGTGGTTGACAGCGACCACTGGTGTCTGTCACCCAAGCTGTGGGGTGGTGCTACCGGCTTTGGCATCCGGCAGAAGGCATGACGCCCACTGGCTCCCAGGGTTGCCAAGGTGTCCCACAGGGCCTCCCCATTGTCCTTACCCCGCTGGGTCCCTGTGGGGAGCAGCAGGCCAGGCGGATGGAGCTGTTGACGGAGGCCAGTTGTTCCCGGAGACTCTCCACCTCCCGCTGGGCAGCTTCTGCTCGCTGGGGAGGAGAAGGTGGTGAGTGTGGCCCAGGGGTGCTGCAGAGCCACTCTGCACCCCGTGTGCCTGCGCCAGGGAGGCAGGGCCCCGCTTTCTGACTGGCTACAGAGTACGGGGAAGGGCCAAAGCAAGCAGCACCCCAGCCCATGTCTGAGCCGGGAGGACAGCGTCAACTGCTGGGACCTGCACTGGGGCGGGGGGGGGGGGGTTCAGGATGTCACAGCACACCCAGAGGGGCCAGGAGGCAGAAACAGTTTTTTTTTTCTTTTTGGGTCACACCCGGCGATGCACAGGGTTCCTCCTGGCTCTACACTCAGAAATACTCCTGGCAGTGCTCAGGGGACCAGATGGGATGCCAGGATCAAACTCAGGTTGGTCGCATGCAAGGCAAACTCCCTGTCCACTGTGCTATCGCTCCAGCCCCCGATTCAGTCTTGATGATGCAGTACGTTTTGCCCACACTTCTGGCCACTTCAGACAGAAAACCTCAGAAGGCCAGATTCAATCCCTGGCCTGCGGGCCATGTGGGTGTCTTCAATGTGGCACCCCAACCCACAAACTGCTGCAGGTGCCCCAAGCAGGCGGCTTCTACTACCTGAGCCTCAGTTTCCTTTTGTGAGAGATAATGCAACGTGCTGAAAACCCTCTACACCAGAATTCGACAGGAACTGTGCAGACAGACACTCTGAAGTCTCCCCGAGTGTCTAAGGAGAAAAAGCCTGGAGATGCGGCTGAGCCGGGTTCGAGTCCCAGAGTCACACCGGGAGTGATCTCTGAGCACAGAGCCAGGAGTCTTGCATACCACTGGGTATAGGCCCAAGCCAAACAAAAAGAAGCCTGGAAAGCAGCACCAAGGACTAGGGGCCCCATTGTGTCTGCAGGGGGAGTTGTGCCCCGCATCCTGCTGGCCTGACCATGGGCAGCAAAATTCATCTCCTGGTCTTGGCTCCAGAGGTCAGTGTCCCTCTCTGTCAAAGGGGGATCCTGGGTGCTGGGCACGGAGATGGATGCCATGCCTGAACAGCTGGGCTCTCACCACCAGGGCAGCCAGAGGTGCCTAAGTGCAAGATGGGAAAGCACAAAGGACCATTGGAACCATCTGTAGCTGGCGAGGCCACCCCTGGACACCATGCCAATTCTGCCCAGGCCGAGGTGACAAAGCACTCGGTTCATGGCACATGACCCGCACCCCCATGGGCACTGGCACCCCCACGGGCATACCTAGTCCTCTGCTGGTATTTGCCGAGTTCTGGAAATGGCTCAGGTCAGTTCGGTTTGGGGTTATGTGGGTTGGGGAGGAAATATTTCATGCTTCTGAGCAAATCTGATGGAAAAGTGGCATCTGGGCTATGCGGAAAGCCCTGGAAACCCACTTTCAGCTTATTAGCTGGTGAGAGCCTGCAAGACGGACTTCCCTGGGGGCGAGTTTCCAGGTCCTGGAGAGCCTGGGTTTAAGATCCTAAATCTCTGGGACCAGAGAGACAGCACAGTGGCACCTCCTATTGTCCCCTGAGCACAGCCGGGAGTGATCCCTAAGCACAACTCTAGGAGTATGCTTCGGGCAGTGCCAGGTGTGACCCCAAATCTAAAACCCAAACAAACAAAAAGACTCCAAGTCTTTTTTCCCTGCAGAAAAGGACTTCCGTGCAGAATGTGAAAATGTAAGAAGGCTGGGTCTGCCCTCCTGCTCCCCACGGCCCGGAGAGACATCCCCCGTCTTGGGGGCACCTGCTCCCATGGTCCCTGCAGGGAAAGTGGTGATTGGAACCGTGTGAGAACACCATTGAGGGGGTCACCCCTCCTCTCCCACAGTCTGTAGAGTAGGGGGCGAACCCTAGGTGAGGGAGCAGATTGCGTGCCGGTGGGTGTCTGTTCCACACCTTCATGCTGGAGAGCTGGCCTGGATTTTCTTCCCAATAAATCTTCAGACTCCCTCTGCAGCCAACTGGAGGGTCTTGTTTTCTTAAAAGCCTCTCGCGGCAGAGAACCCCCGTCCCTCTGAGGATGTTTGAGGAGGCCAGCGAGTGTGAAGAAACAAAACCCTGAGTGGGGCAGCCTGGCCACCGAGCCACAGACTCCGGGGTTCCACTTCCGGCAACATACTCGTGTGAACCGGCTTGTGCGCCTGAGCCATCGGCTGTCACACGGACAGACGCTGCGGACAGAACAGGCCTGCAGACCCACTGTCAGGGGGGCTGGGCAGTGTGTGCGGGGGAGCTGTGGGCTGCGGGAGGGGCGGCCCCGTTCCTCCCCCGATTCTCTCGGACCTCTAGGGTTCATTGTCCTGGGGAGGTGGTCCCACCACAGAGCTGCGTGGCTCCAGATATGGAGGGGTTCAGAGATGCCCCCTCAGTGTGGACCAGAGGGTCTCGGCCACCGAGCCAGCGAACAGGACCTCAGATTCTTCCTGCCCAGCTTCTGACAAATTCTATTTCCACGATGGGAGCATATGGGAGGGTGGCAGCAGGAACCCCCTTCCCACCTGGGGGGGGGCCCAAGGACGCACAAGACCCCAAGTGGCACAGAGAAGAGGGGCCCAAGAAGGCTGGGTCCAGCAAGCACAGCTGTGTTTAGATAAGGAGGCTGAAGCTGGAGGAGGCCCAGGGTGTGTGTGTGTGTGTGTGTGTGTGTGTGTGTGTGGTCCCTATGCCGCCCGGCTCTGGGCATGAGCCCCTGCATTGAGTCTGGCTCAGGGACTCCTGCGTTGGACCCCTGTGTCGCTGCTGGGCCGAGGATGGGCATGTGGGTTGGATGGTGTTTCTTCACCTGTGCAGGCGGCACCTCCCTGCTCCCCCCTCTACCCTGACCACAGTGGGGGGTCAGCACCTGTGCCCTGGCCCATGCCCTGCCCCCAGCCCAGCCCCCTGCTGAGGGTTGCTCTGTGCTCCTCTCACCTGATTGGCTTTCTCCAGGTTGGTCATGATGAGGCCGACTTCATCTGCCCTGAGACGGAAAGATGAGGCCCTGAGGAGGGCTGCACGGCACCCCCCAACCCGCCCCAGCACCCCCCAGAGCAGCCGCGTTCCAGCACAGCGTGTATGGGTAAGGGGGCAGCGCTGTCCCTTCCAGGCTGTCCCCCCTCCTCTTGCTTTTCTCGGTGCTGCCCTCGGGAGTCCCTTCCTGCTGCAGGACAGGCCCAGATGCCCTCACTCCACCACCCCCAGCCGCCTCCCTGGCCTTGTGCCCACCTGCCTTGCCCAGACCACCAGCACTGAGAGGGTCTCCCCGTGCCAAAAAGTGGGAGTGTGCTTCCACACATGCAGGGCCTCTGCTCAGTGCGCCGTCCCCACCACCTGGCACATCCTTCCTGTCATGCTTCTCATGTCAGGTCTCAGTCTGAAGGTCACCTCCACTCGGAAGTCCTCCCTGACTACTCTGAATCACAGTCCCTACCTCTACTGGGAGGGCGGGAGGGAGGGGGCCTGTCCGGGAGATTGAAAGGGAGGAGGCACGTCTGGAGGATTAAAGGGAGGAGGCATGTCTGGGAGGGTCAGAGGGAGGAGGGACACCTCAGCCAGGTGTCTACCTACTTGCTTGCAGCCTCCTCATCGTACTTCCGCCGCAGCTCCAGCAGCTCCGTCTGGGTGGCCTTTAATGCTGGAAAAGCACAAAGTCAGAAAGAGGCGCTGAGACTTTCTCGGGTCTGTCCGATACTGGGGGCAGCCCAGTGAGCAGACGTGGACACCACTGGCCACTCCAGGAGATTGGAGGGGCCCAGCCAGCGCTGCAGACAAAGCTGGTTTTCTGAGTGGGGGGGCACCCCACTAACTGGGTGGTTTTGGGCCCTCAAGCCTCTCCCTGTAGTGTGGTCTCCAGGCACGGGGGCTCAGACTCCTGTGACAGGTATCCCTGCCCCAGACTCCTTCTGTCCATGCTGCTCCTCAGACACCACGGCCCTGCCCCGTCCACTCCTCCCGGCATGCCAGGCCCGGCACATACCTGAATGCAGAACCTTGATTTTCTCCTCGGCCTCCCCCAGTCTGGCTGCCAAAGTGATTTGTACTTCCTGAAGGCCCCTGTGGAGAGAGTGAGTCTGCTCATGCTCGGGGACCGGGGCCCCGACTGCCCCCCAGGCCCCTTGTATGTGGCCACTCCCCACCTGGCTGCCCTCTTCTCTGTGAGAACTGCGACCTCACACTAAGGCTGGTGGTACTTTTCGGGGGCCTATAGGAACCACCTACCTCTCTGGGCCTCAGTTTCCTCATCTGAAAAGGGGGTTTCCGATAGAATCGTAGTTGGTGGGAGGCATCCCCAGCAGCCCCTGTCGCTTGACACCAGGCTGTGCTGGAGGATGTTTGTCCCTGGTGTGGCAGGAGTCTGGGATGCCCTCAGGCCATGTGGGGGGGTCACCCGAATGGAGACAGTGGTCCTAGCTGTATGTTAGTGGGGAGTGGGCAGTCTGTCCTCCTGGAGGGCATTTTATTCACTACAGCGTATTCCAAGAACACTGCTGACCATGGTCGCTGGTCACCACCATGTGGAAGGGGGCCAGGAAGGAAGGAACAGACGGGTGAGTGAAGGAGAAATGGAACAAACCCCGGAATCTAAGGCCAGTGGGAGCTGCGTCCCCTGGGAGGTCCCCATGCCCACTATCCTGAAACACAGGAGCCAAGGCGAGGCTGTACGGTGGATGGTCTTGCTCCACGTGGTAAGACTCCAGCTCCAATGTGGCCTGCTGGGCTCCCATCTGCTGGCCAGCTAGGAATCTGTGACCAGGTCCCTGGAATCCAGCTATTACAGAGTGTTCAAAAAACCCTTCTGCTTTGGTCTCACTGCCCAGTCTAATACCCTGCCATTACCCCTTTTTTCCAGATGAGGAAACTGAGGCGCAGAGAGGTGATGTGACCTGCCCAACCTTGGCCAGTGGGTTGCTGAGCTGGAGCTCAAAGTCAGGCCTGCAGCTCGTCCCTGACCTACATTCCCAGGGGCCCCTGAGCCCGTCGCCCTTCCCACTCACTTCTGCTTCTCCACCTCATTTCTCTGCAGCAAAGTCTCTGTCAGGAGGGTTTTGCCGGGAATGCCGGGGAGGCGGCCGCCCTCGGTCAGCGTGGCCCCCGCGGGAGACGTCCCCTCTCTCTGCTCTGCGGGGAAGAAGAGGGAGAAGCAGTCATGGAGGGCCTGACCTCACTACTGGCAGAATGACTGGGTCCCTTGGGGAAGCCCTGGACAGCAGCAGCATGCCAGCCTCCTCTCTCCTCGGCCTCTCCTGCTGTTGTTGGGGCTACCATAGGCCCAGCAGCATTTCCCAGTGGCAGACCACCCCAGCAGTGAGCGGGGTGCCATGTGGTGTCCGGAACTGGAGCTGGGCTGCCCTGGGTTGGGGTGTCGCCTCGTCCTACCTCCCTGGCTCTCTTCTTAGAGTGACGTGACCTCTTAAAGGGTGCGATTCAGAGCCACGATTCCCACAGCAATGCTATGCAATGCCCCTCTCTGTGGGGGTGACTGCTACGCAGACAGACCACGGCGCTGCCCTCAGACCAGGGGTGTCCTCTGGGCTGGCTCTGTCCACTTGGCCTCGTGTCTTCCTGCAGCTTCCTGTCCTGCTTGCAGCGCAGGTTGGAGCCTCCTTCCTCCCCTGGGCAGGTCGCACTCCCCAGATGTGGCAACCACGCCTATTTCCACTCATTGGACCATGCCCACCATGGGCTCCCGTGGACGGTGTGGTCATCGGGTCTCATGATTTGGGGTGAGCCCCTGCCTGCTTCCTGTAATTTGGGCTTTTACCTAGCAAGCAGCAGAATAGCTGGGCCCCCACTTTATTTATTATTTATTTGCTTTTTGGGTCACACCCGGCAATGCTCAGGGGTTACTCCTGACTTTGCACTCAGGAATTACTCCTGGTGGTGCTCAGGGGACCATATGGGATGCTGGGATTTGAACCCAGGTTGGCCGCATGCAAGGCAAACGCCCTACCCGGTATGCTATCACTCCAGCCCCTGGGCCCCCACTTTAAATGCCCATTTCTTTGGCAGTGGGGTACAGCTTCTGTGTTTGGGGCCCTGGGTGTGGTTGGAGGGGTGTACTCCTTCTCAGTTATCAGTAGCCTGAACGCAATGGGGTGGAGGGCAGGGGCACTCAGGCAATATCCCACCCCTCAAACCCAGGACTTCGAGGGCCCTGTCTGACCAGGTTCGCCTGATCCACCCCCACCATCAGCTCCGGGACTCTCCATCACTGCCTGGGGCACAGCCTGGTGGCCACAGCCCCGTAGTCCACACCTTTGGGGCTGAGGAGCTCCGGGTGCCTCTTCCACGCGTTGTGGACGTCCCGCCGGGGTGGCCCGCTGTGGTCAAGGCTGGGGGTCTGCAGTCTGTCGTCGAGGTTACGCGCCGCCTCAAACACAGGTACGGGGTCTGCACAGAGAGAACAAGGCCACTGTCCCTCCAATGCTCCTTTCCACTCCAGAGCCTCGGCAGAGGCAGGAGTTGCTGCCAGGCACATGGCCCGCCATTCAGTTGTTTAATGATTCCTCCCTTTTCATACAGCAACTCAAATGCCGCTTCTTCCAGGAAGCCTTCCCTGACCAACCAGCCCTCAGGTAGGAGCTCTCCCAGCTGCCTGCCCTTTCTTTCGCTGGACTTTGTGATTACAATTTGTAATTGATTTGCAAAATTCCCTAACGAATACTCACAGAATGCTAAGTCACGCAGGGGGACGGAAGAGACGGCATCTGAGTGGGCTCCACTGGACCCCTGACGCTTAACATGAAGCCTGACACAGCCTGACCCAAGAACTGCCAACTGAAGTAACAAGACAGAGGTGGTTCTCTGGGGCTTTCAGGTCCGGCTGGAACAAGGTGGCCTCTGGTTTGGTCCCTATAGTCCAGCCTACGTTCTGGCATCAGGAAGCGAGGACACCGGGCAGTTGTGCATGGCAGGCAGGTGCGGGGAAGGCTGGGCACCTTTCCTCTGTGGCACCCCCCACGCCCTGTCATTAGGCAGGGCCCGCTCAGCGGGGTACGCCATTATGTCTCCCCGGGCTGATGTAATTATACATTGACATAATTAACCCAGCAAGAGCATTAGGCAGGCCAGCTAAAAATTCATCTATAATTATTTGTTGTGTGCATGCTAATGAGTCCATCTGCACTGCCTTTGTACAACACGGACAAATTAATTTACAAGTCTGGATTTTTTAATAAGTTCAAGGAAATGCTTCCTATTGTGTCCTGTTTTTTTTTGAGAAAGGATGAAAATGGAGGGAAGCTCTGCCGGGGTCAGTGAAGTTAGATAAACAGGGGAGTGGGCTTGGTGGTGAGCCCGCCCTGGAGGGCTCCCAGCCTCCCTGGGCAGTGGGAGGCGTTGGCCTGTCACCTGCCATGGGGGGGGGGTGGGCAGCGCTGGGCATCTGCCCTCGGGGGCTGGCGGGGTGGCCCTAGGCCACCTCTCAGAGCAGGGGCATGGTGTTCTCCCAGTCTCGGTTTGGTGGTCCCAGGGAGAACCCAGCTGGTGGCCTTGCAAAGCCTGAAGTTCAGCTGGAGCCTCGGTTTCCCCACTGACGAAGGGGTGGGGGGACGGACGACACCACCTTCCGGCTTCTCCAGAGGGAAGCTCTGGTGCTGCCAAGGGCCAGGCAACCGCTGGGTCCTGGGCTGCTGCCCCCAGGCCCCCCAACTTGAGGGGAAAGTGTCGGGCCTCAGAGGTTCAGTCAGGCTGACTGCAGATGGCGCCTGGAGGCCAACAACCCGGTTCAATGTATCAGAGCCCTGTGAGGCGGACTCTGTCGTGTGCCCGGTTCACAAATGGGGAAACTGAGGCCCCTTCACTTCCTGGAGGTGGGGCAGCGACGGCTGCCAGGGATCTGCAGGCAGGCAGGCTGGGGTCCGGGGGTCCCCGCGGGGGTGAGCTGGAGGCGCGTTCTGGCTGCGTGCACCGAGTTCAACGCCTCTGTCAGGCCTGAGGACTGAGGAGGCGGGTCCGGGTGAGCGTCTGTCCCTCGAGAAGGCGACAGGGGCACCCCGTGACGCGGACCCTCTCTCCGCTTTGCCCGCAGAGCCCCCGGCCTCGGCCCCGGTCAGGGCGTGAGGCTTGACAGAACATCCGCTTCATCTCAGCGCCCAGGGAGTCACCTGAGACCGAGCGACCGGGCAAACTGGGCCGGTTCCCTGAGTCACGAGGCAGGACAGCCAATCAGAGGGCGCGGGCTCCTGGGGTCACGTGAGACAGCCAGCCAATCCGACGCTGCCGCTGGAGCCACGTGAGGCCGACAGCCAATCAGACGCCGTGCCCTGGACCAAGAGGCGGTAGCCCGCGTCTCGCCAACTCTGCACCGGGTTCCTTTCTCCTTGATCGTCTGCTCCCCGACTTGGAAGAACCTCGGCACGGGTGCTGAGCTGCCACAGACAAAGTCACACGGCCTTGCGACAGGGCCCAGGAGAGCCACCTGACGTCGGGGCCATGGTTCAAGGCCCGGGCCTGTGTTCCTGGCCTCGCTGCCAGCGCGCTGTGTGTCCCTGGACACATCGCCAGCCCTCTCTGGTCTCCCAAGTCGGAATTCCTGTATCGGGTGTCTGGACCGAGAAGGCTGAGGAGCCGGGCCGGGTGCTCATGGAGGGGGAGGATTAAACAGCTGAACTTGACACAACGAAGCTGTCAACAGTCTCTGAGGCCTCCACGTTCCCAGGAGGCCACGTGAGGACACAGCACAGCGGTGCGGAGCCACCTGCATGGCCGTGGGATGTGCTTCTCTGGAGGGGACCCCCGCCAAGAACTGGGGGTTCTGCTGGCGCAGGCCGAACTAGTGAGAGGCCCCGGATTAGACTCTCTGTCTTTGGGGCTGTGGCCCCCGGCGGGAGGCTCCCCTTCAAATTCTTCCTTCCTCTTTGCCCCCCAGCCAGGTGCCACACCGAAGGCTCTCCTGCCCCTCTGTACTGAAGCCCCCAAATATCTGCACATCACCTGCCACTCTCAGAGGGGCCACGACTGCTTTTCCGCCCGCGGTTTCCCATCAGTGGACAGGGCAGTCACAGACTGTGGAGCTGATGGACTCAGACGCCCTGGCGCCTCCCACAGCCACGAGGGCCAAACTCGTGTCTGTGCAGGAAGCTTCAGAGCATTCAGATTCAGAAACAGAGCCTGTCCCCCAAAATGAGTGTCTCAACCTTGTTTGCATCTAAGTCATTTTTGTTTTGAGGGGTGGAGGGCACATCTAGGGGAGCTCAGAGGCTATTCTCCGCTCAGGGCTCTGCTAAGAGGTTGCTTCTGGCAGTGCTGGGGACCATGCAGTGCCTGGAACTGAACCCAGGCCCCCCCCAAGGCCCTCCATATGCAAAGCCTGTGTTCTGACCTTTGAGCCCCTCCACAGGCCCAGTGACTCAAGGTTTTAACACATCTATTCTAAAAAGAATATTTAGTCTAATTCTCGTACACATTATATGGAAGGAGGTAGAAAGGTGCCACCAGCGTGTGAGGCCTCAAAGTTCCCTGCAGGGCCTGGTGCACCAGGACAGCCAGCGATGCCAGGCCCCGGGAGTGTGCCCCCACCCCCAAGGCAGGAGCAGAGACTGGCCCTTCCGTCCTTGGTGGGACCCAGTTTCCACAGAGCTTGGCACCTCCCCGGAGGTGATTATGAAGCATGAAGGGGCTTCAAGGGGCCCAAAGCATGAAGGGGCGCCCCCTTTCAGCCTGCAACACACGGGACACAGCCAGTGTGCGGGACCCTGACCCACAATTTGCAAATAGCCACAGGTGTTGGCCTCAGGATGGTCCACCAGCATGGTGAGGGGTGGCCCAGAATCCAAAAAAAAAAAAAACCAAAAACCCAACAACAACAACAAAAAACAACCCCACTAACTTAATCAAACCCCTCATGCCTTCCAGTCCACCTAAATGAAAAGGTGTGAAACAGGACCTCAAGGAACATCTGAAGACAGCAAACCCCGTGGCTGGATGGAGCAGGAGGGGACCAGGCCTTTGTCTCATCTGGTCACCAACTGCTGAGTGAAATGACTCACTCATTTTGGTCACATTGGACCCAGGTCCTAGAGAAAACTGCCGATAAACTTTTAATATTTTAATGAGGCGCCTGGCCTGCCCCATCCCACACCCCACCAGAGCTGATGCTGATGTTGAGGTGGTTTTTTTCCCTCCCGTGGCCGTGGGGGGTGCAGGCGAGGGAACTGGGCATCCGGAAGAGCTGTCTCATCCCTCCCACCATGCCCATGTGAAGGAAAGTGGCATGCAGAGCTTTTTATAGGCGCGCCGGCCGGCGAGGCTGTGGAGGATGCATAAATGCAGACACAGGCGTGCGCCCCTCGGAAATATCCCCGAGACAGAAGCCTGAGCCCATCTGGGCTCTGGTTGGGGGCGCAGCGTGGGCAGGCGGCCGGCTGGGCTCCTCTGACCCCGCGTGGGAGCAGAACGCTGGGTGCGCAAATGGATGCTGGAGCTCACCCCCACCCCCTCCGCCCCTCCGCTGCTGGCTTTGGGGGTGTCCAGGCGCAGGCGTGGATGGGGGCCCTTCCTACGCTGGTGCAGTAACAGGGACCAGCCGCCGCTGGCCAGGACTGGGGCCTTCCCTGCTGCCCTCGCTGAATCCCCTGGAAGAGGGGAGAGTGTGCGCGTCCCCACGCGTACTTTCCCAGAGGGGGACCCCAAGGCTCGGGGAGACCGGGCTGGCGACTCCAGGTGGCTCTGGGGTGGCGCAGCGAGTGCCACGTGGGCAGGGGCGGCATCTGCTTCACTCCAGATGGTGGCAGTGCTAAATGAGCTGGAGCCCCCAGGCCTGGTGGTGGGGGTGGGGGGCGCGGCGGGAGAATCACGTGGTGTCAGAAGCCCAGAGGCAGGATGGGGGGATCGGCCCCCTGCAGGAGGACCCTTCAGTCCGGTATCCGCCTGCTGCGCAGTAAGCCAGGAGCCTCGTCACAGTGCTCCCAGCTCTGCAAGGCGGAATCTCGGCCATTCCCTCTGGGAGCAGCGCCACAAAGACCCAGCACCCATGCAGAGTTTCCAACGGTTTTGTCCAAAATCCTTTCTTTTTATTTTAAAAAGAATTTTATTTTTATTTTTCGGGTTGGTGGTGAGGACCCCTCCCCAGCAGGGCTGAGGGCCAAAACACTTGCAAGTTTTTATTTTTATTTTTTGCTTTTTGGGTCACACCTGGTGATGCACAGGGGTTACTCCTGGCTCTGCACTCAGGAATTACTCCTGGAGATGCTCAGGGGACCATATGGGATGCCAGGAATTGAACCCAGGTTGGCCTCGTGCAAGGCAAACACCCTACCCTCTGTGCTATTGCTCCAGCCCCCAAGTAGAACTTTTTAAATATTCCACATTTTCTCTTACTTCTGTATGTCAAGTCCATTCTGGCTCAAAACTGATGTTACTTTAGTACATCGAGTAATTGCAATGCAAAGTGAGAAGGCCAAGCACTGGTCTTCCTAGTCTACCATACTGAGGGAAAAAAGGATTGATCCTAGAATAATTCTGCATATGTGGGTCCGTGTTATTATGAATCCTTCCTGATTGTTCCATGTGGACTGCCTCAATCTGCTTTAATGGCCGATGGCCCCTGAACCACTCTAATCTGAGACTGACCATATTTTACCTCATCCCTGTTTGTTAGACATGTTAGGTTACTAGCATTTTTTTGCTGTTGCAAACAGAAAAGAGCAAGATGAATTGGTTATAAAGGCATTTGAATTGAAGAGCAGTGTAGTAGGGAAAATGTGTCAATATCCCGGAAAGTATATAGAGTTACTTAAAAATACACCTAAGACTTCAAATTTTTTTCATGGTCCACTCCCATTAGAAATCCAAAAATCACTAGTAACTAAGATGTAATCATGTTAACCCAAATTGTTATCCTGGGCTTCCTTGTATCAAATTTTATATATCCACATTGTTCCCAGCCATGACATATATTATGTCCAACAAGGAAATGGCCCCTGGATCAAGACTGACTCAGAACTCCCAAAACTGTGATGAACGCCTGTCCTTCCTTCTCACATAAGCACAGGGCAGAAAGTCATTTGTACAGGCATGAAGGAGTCTTATTCTTTTCATTTGTCTCCAGAATTGGCCTGTCCAAAATGAAATCATAGAGGCATGCTCCACAGAGCAGCTGATAATAAAACGAGCATTTTACCATTGGTGCAGTCTTTCATCTTGTAAAATCATGTACTATCACTTATAGAGATTACATATTTTGATCTCTGGTTCTCATTATTGTCTTTTAGCAAAACAGAAGCAAAAAGTGGTAAGTTGTGTTTCCTTTTTAAATCTACCGGTAAAGTTCCTCTCCATACATGCCTGCAAAGTTCCATTGTAGTACCCCACATGGTTATCAAATAAGGGATGAGCCTTCTCAGAGGGAACGTGTGGTCATCATCTCTCCTTTGGCCTGAGAATCCTGCATGCGGCTGTGAGCAGGTTGGCTCATTCTCACTTTACGCGTGTGTTGAATCATCTTTTTCAGACGGAGCACATTCCTCCTTACGATGTCGTGCCGTCCATGCGTCCAGTGGTGTTAGTGGGGCCATCCCTGAAGGGTTATGAGGTACAAATACAATCTGTTCTGCTTTAGTTCTCAGGTGGACATCTGGGAGACGTCCAATTGCAGCTCACCTTTTTCTGCATGTGCACCTTCCTCCTCATCCTGTATGTAGGAGCCATGTAGGACTCTCTCCCTCACAACATTCAACATGGGAAATGCTGCTCAAACCGTTTGTTCTGTGTTGAACTGAAAGAAAAGGAATCCACCTGTCTCAACCTTTCCTGTCTGTAGAGTATAAACAGCCCCAGGGAACACATAGAACTAGTCAGCCAGCAAACTCCTCCACCCAGCGCATGAGATGGTCCCTTGCATATTTTTTTTTCCTGCTCATTTATTTTAAAGGAAGGAAAAGAGAACTCATCTAAATCCATTAGTGAACTTTTCCAAGATGAGTTAAGCAGTACCTCTGCCTTCCACGTACTGCATTATCCCAGTCACCATTTTAACTGCCCTGGCATAGATTAAAAAAAATAGGTGGCATCGGTCATTAAAGTCTCCAGGGCACCCTTCTCATGGAACAGAGACTGACTCACAGTACGCATTTTTTGAATCTCTGAAGAGAGCTAAGAATCCCATCTTCCTCTCTCACTTCCACTTCTTTCCTTGTCCCGGCTTTTCTTTTCCCACATCTCTTCCCCAACTCTCCCGCCCCCATTCAGAGGAAAATGTGAATGTCAGAGCCAGTGAGTAGGCTACAGAACTTCAGTCCTGGGCATTGAGAATGTCTCCCGATATGCTCAGACTAGTAGTCCCAGCTGACGTCAGGGCGGGCCTAAAGACTTTGGGCTGCTCTCGCTTCAGGCAAACACAAGTCAGGCATGCCTGGGGAGGCAGCCCTGAGCATACCACCAGCTGGCAGTACGTATAGCCCTTAATAATGGGAAAGGTTTGCTTGAGGCCGAGTAAGCACTCTGGGGTTATTTCTCAGTATTCTAGGGGAGAACCAAGAGGCGGGGTGAAGGATGTTGAATTAATAACAATCCATGACCTTAAACAGACAAAATTGATGTGTTTCTTTAGAACAGGCACAGATTATTCAATTACAATCTTCAATTTACCTGAATTACAATCACTGATGTAATTAATTGCTTTTTAGATTAAATATTTCTGCTCCTCCGCCCCTCTCGGAGAGCCCGGCAAGCTACCGAGAGTATTCGATATGCCAGACACAGTAACAACAAAGTCTC
>JAOXYA010000016.1:7003362-7023395 GCA_028565675.1 Sorex palustris | reverse complement strand
AGGAATCGAACTCGGGTCGGCCATGTTGGCTGCGTGCAAGGCAAACGCCCTACCGCTGTGCTATCGCAGCCGGCTGGGAACAGGGCAGGACGTGATTTCTCGCCTGTCCGCACACTCCCTATACACGGAAAGAGACACAGGCTGTGAGGTGGGCTGTGCCCTCCAGCGCCCTCTACTGGACAGAACTCTAGGCACCTGGTCCCTAGTGGCAAAGGGGATGGGGGTCCCAGAGGGTAGGACCCTTGGCTCTGCGGGGAAGGCCAGGGCCCTCCTGGCCGCCACAGCGAGTGGGGGAGACGGAGGGGCTGCAGGGAGACGGGTGGGCCTCCCTCGGGCGCACCTGCCCCAGGTGTACCTCCCATCATAGACAGCTCAGTCTCGCCCTCCCCACCCCTACTCCCACTGTGCCGTTTCTTGCACGTTATTTACAGCGCCCAAGGGTTTCTTACCTGGTGCTTCAATTAATTGCTTGTAAACACTCAGGAAAGCAGCCTCGGCCTCCTGGCTTCTCTTACTAAGTGCTACCACCTTTGGAAACAAGAGAAAGAATGACATGTAAACACAGCATCCGGGTCCACAAGCAAATCCCATCACTTTGCACGGCGAGGGTGTGGGGAGAGGCACACAGGGAGGAAATTGATAAGTGTGGAGTCGTGCTCTCGAGTCTGGATTCGAACTCCAGCTCCTCTGCGTCCATCCAGCTGTGTGACTTGGGGGAAATCACTGGTCCTCTCGGATCCTGGGGTAAAAGTAGACCCGAGCTCCCGGGCCTGATGACCGGGATTGAGTGAAAGTGTATGGAATTTAGGGTGTGGCAAAGACCCTGCATTGGTGGCTGATTGGTGGTTGGTTACCAACTGCTGGTCCTGGTATTAAAGAATGACCCTGAGGCTCAACAGTGTCTTGTAATAAAAATGGAAAAAAACCAAAAACAAAAACCAAACAGATTCGTGGCAATGGTGGGGGGCAGGGGGGTGGAGTGGGACACATCTGGGAAATATTGCTGAAGATGAGAGCAAAGGTGCTCTGGTCTGATGAGATGTCGAAGATTCCAGTGAACAGCGAAGGTGACAGTGACAGGCAGAGCTCCTGGCCTGTTCCTGGGGCTCAGTTCATGCTTCTGACTGGGAGAACGTGAGTGGGGGAAACCGGGGTGTAGAGCTACCCAGTGCCCTGTCTCCCCACTGGCAGAGATGCCCAGGGGACATACCTGGGGAGGACCAATTTCTGGGGCTTCACGTCTCTCCTCTCCCCATGGAGGGTCCCCTTGGAGGACCACGGGCCCGTGGTCTCACCCCTGTAGCCATCCCCCACGTTTCCTCCTTCTGATCGGGGGCTGACGCTGCTCTTCGCCTGGCTGTCTCCCTTGGGTGGGGTGGCATGCGGCTGTGGTGCCACACAGCGGCGTCCACCAGGAGCCAATGGGCAAGGCTGGACAGAGCGCAGAGTAAGGGCACCTGTATGGCACTTGTGTCGGCGGCTAGCACCACGTCCCCTGACCACTGCTGAGTCACTCCCAAGCACTGAGCGAGGAGCGACCCCCAAGCACTGCCGGGTGTGGCTCTCACCCCACTGTGAGTGTGAAAGGCAAGATTAAGTCCTGCACTACACAGGAACTTGGTGGGTCTATAGGTTTTTTTTTTCTTTTTTAATAAAAAAACCCAGGTGCCTGGGCCTGGAGACAGCTCGGTGAGGAGCGCCAGCTTCACATGCTGCAGGTCCCAAGTCTGAGCACCGGCACTGCCCGGTGTCGCCCCTGTGGACAAAGCCCGTCAACAGGACTGTCCCCCGTCTCCTCTGACCGAGTGTGGAGCAACAAGCAAACTTTGCACCGCACACGAGGCTGGTGCTGGCGATCTGTCCGTGCCAGTCAAGTTTCAGCAGAGTGTGGACCCAACAGGCGCTTTATGAGGCGAAGACTGGCTGCAACTTGGGAACCAGGCACTGTCCCTTACTGGACGTGGCCCCATCCCGCTTTATAGTGGCTCATCTATGGGGGGGCGTGGGGGGCTGACTTCAAGCCACTCTGGCTCCACAAGGCTGGAGTCGGGGCACCCTGAGGAGAAGGGGCCCCACAGGCCGGCACCACCCTAGGCCAGTTCTGAGGTGTCAAGGCTGAACCCTGGGTCACCTCTGGGCCGGTCTTCGGGCCCAGGGCAGGGGAAGGAATGGGCTATAGCAGTGGCGGGTATGAAGGCAGGCACGGAGGCAGGAAACATCTTTAGCGAGTGATTTGGCACTGACCAGGGCGGGCAGGTGCCCGTCAGCACGGGCCAGGCCGGGGGCCAGGCAGTGGCTCTGCTCAAGGCTGGCCGACATGCAGAAGGACGGGAGGATGTTCAGGAAGGACAGATTTGGCGTGTGTCAGGCAGCGTGTTGGAGGCCATCTGGGCAGGGAGGAGGCGGGGGGCCGGCTGCAGACACCCAGAAGGTCAGACACCCAGAAATAGCGCCGACATTCACACCGCCCGCCCGCTCTGATGCGCGCACACTGGGCTGGTCTGAGGGACCTGGGCGCCAGGAGAGTGAGGCTGGTTGGGTCTGCAGGAGAACAGGAGAACGTGGGCTCCCTCCCCGAGGCAGGTGGGGATGGGCTCTTACCATGCAGGGCTGGGCCCCCCGTCGCCCCCCTCCCTGGCCCGATGCTACTCCCTGGACACAGAGGGAGGGAACGTGGGTTCCGAGAGGGTGGCAGGCGCAGGGCATGCTGGGAATATGTTCTCAGGTCATTTGCGCATCAGGGCGGGCAACGACACACACACACAGATTGTGTGGCCAGCCACACACGTACACACAAACACACACATATCCATGTGCACACAACCACACACGTACATGTTCACATGCAGTCACACACAACACACATGCAGTCACACGACACACACAGCCACACTCATACGTATTCACATGCAGTCACAGAACACAACCACATACTTGTACACTGACGCATTCACATATACATGCACACATAACCAAACATGTTCACAACACATACATAGTCACATGCAGTCACACATAATGTGCACACGGTCACATACTACATGTACAGAGTCACATACACACATTCACGCACGTGCATGCACGGGAGCTCTCTTTAGCCGTGTCTGGCACCAAAGATGAGGGCTGGGGGGCTGGGGGGTGGGATGGCAAGGGTGCAACCCTCCCAGAGGAAAGGAAGTTTTCTCCTCTCCTCTCTCGAGACTGAGAACGAGGTACTGGGTTTCCCATCAGGAGAAGCATCAGGTATGTGCTGATGGGGAGGGGCACTCGGAGACTGCGGTGGGGCGGGGGGGGGTCTGCTGGTTTGCCCAGGAGACTTGGGGGATCTGCTAGATGCCCCCAGCAGGCAGCCACCTCCCTCTGGTGCTCTTTTGTCTTCTCAGTACCTGAAGATGACATGACTGTGTTGTTTCCCTAACTGGACCGGGCGCACCTGGAGGCAGGGACTTAATTTAAGGAAGTGACACACGGGGCTGGAGAGACAGGGCAGCTGGGAGGGCACTTGCCTTGCACACAGTGGACCCGGGTTCCATCCCCGGCGCCCCACATGGTCCCCTGAGTACTGCCAGGAGTGACCCCCGAGAGCAGAGCCAGAAGTAACCCCTGAGCATCGCTGGGGATGGCCCCCAATAAACAACAACAATCTAAAGAACAAAATGTAACAGCATGACGCAGTGCCTGTCCTGTCCCCGATATGCAGCACACGCGTCTCCTCAGCAGGCATTTCCAGAACGACTTAGAAAGACACACAGGGCTAGGTGCTGGATTTAGACGCACATCAGGCCAGACGCACCAAACCTGCATCCGGGAACAGGCTCACAGGCAGAGAGGGGCAAGCACAGCACATGATGTGGGCCATGAGCAAGCGGGAGGGCGGCCAGGGAGGGACAGGCAGCAGGCGGGCAGCATGGGGGAGCATGTGCGTCCCAACAGCAAGCAGCTTGCAGAGATCCAGGCAAGGGCTTTCCAAGCAGCAGGACTGGCAGGTGCAAAGGCCCTGGGGCAGAAGCACATTTGGCTTATGGGAGCACCAACATGTAGCCCCGTTGGGTGGAAGGTGAGTGAGCCCAAGTGGGTACCAGGGGAGGCCCTGCTGGAATGGGGCCTCCTGGGTTAGCCCAAGAACTGAGGGGCTGCGGGATGTCCTGACATGCTGCGGCTGGAGAGAACCTGGGCAGTGGGAGGGGCAGGGCCGGGGCATCAACTCCTGGGAGCACAGCGGGAAGATTCAGGGGGGTAGAGGAGATGCACCAGGAGCCACGCAGGGCCGGTCCCCTCTCAGGAGAGCCAAGGTCGCGAGCACCAATGAAGCCCACGTGGGGAGGGGAGGAAGGAAGAGGAGCCTCCAGAAGTCCCCCAAGTCACCGAGTGTCCACTATGGCGGGGCTAGGCTCTGGCTTCAGTAGTACCCTCGGGAGTCACACTGCCCTTCTGAGCCTCAGTTTCCCCATCGGTAAAGAGAAGGGACTGGACCGGAGGTCCCTCCCCCAGTCTGAAGCGGACAGTCACTGCCCTCTCCACTGGTGGACCACCCCCCACACTGCTGGTGTTTTTTTTTTTTTTTTTTTTGCTGGGGGCAGGCGGTGTGACGCCTTCCCAGGCTCGAAACGAGGGTGCCTGGTGAGGTGGGGGACATGAGTTGGGGGACACATGCTGCAATTTTATTTTAATATTTGTGATTATTCCCGGCTAAAAATAAGGCATGGAGCAAAGCGTTTTCAAATGTCGCATTAATGAACACGTCCTCTCCCACAGAATGCGGCCCCCCGATGCATTCCTGACAGCCTCCCCCAGGCCTTGGCAGCGGCGCCAAAAATGAAATGTCCCACAAGCGCGGCTGGCAGGCCCGCTATTAGCAACAGTATAATCATCAATTACGTCCAATCACAAAACTACTGATTTTATGATTATCAAATGAAGTTCAAACTTCTCACCTCCGCTCAGTGGCAGCTAAGATCATGGCTCAGCGCGGAAGGAAGCTTCCTCCTCTCTCTCCCCCCCAGCCCCCTTCATTCTCTCTCTTCTGGGGGAAAAGAATTTCCAGGCCTCCACGTAAGACTGCATTTAAATTGCTTGTCACTCAAAACAAAGGCGAACCGCTCATTTGTAATTCACCAGCCACCTGAACGGGCCGCCTGTTTTCCTTGAAGCATCCATGCACCGCAGCACAAAGATCATTTTTCTATTGTTAAAATTGTATAAGCCGGGGCTTTTTTTAGCAGCGAATACACAATTTCGCTTCTCTACCGGGGGCTTCCGGCATAAAAGGGACAGAGGCTTACTTCGGTGGCTTTCAAATAAATTTTGCTTTGGGTATTAAAAAAAAAAAATCAACGCTAGGTTCCTATCGGGAGCTGGAAAGCGATCACGGCTCTCTGGAAGGGCAGCGCCGAGTGAAGTTTCCCTTCCTGTCCAGGGTGTGGCCAGCGAGTGGACCGTGATTGAGAGTCACTGTCACGGGCGCGGGAAGTGGCCGTGTCCAATTTCCTCTCCGGCTGGCGGGGGGAGCCGTGGCTCCGTGTGGATGGGCACCGAGCAGAAGCGGCAGAGATGCCCAGGAGGGGGGCGAGCTCGGAGCCTGCAGGTCCCAGCACTGCCCACAGCCCACTGCCCCGGCCGCCTGCCTGTCACTGGCTTGAGCCTCGACACGACCAATGGGAAGGACGCCCCCTTCACATTTTATTCTAGGGTTTAAAGAGGAGAAATGACTTACCCTCCATCCCCACCGAAGGAAAAAAAAAAAACGCCAGCAGGGATCGTGCAGCAGGGGGTGCCCCAGGCAGGGAGGAGGTGTGGAGAGGCAGCCTGGTAGATCTGTCCCACACAGGTCGGGCAGAGCGGGCAGTGCAGCCGGGCCCTGGCTCCAAGGCACCGACGGTGTGGCGCAGTGCTGGGGCTGGTGCAAGCGCGGCCCCCGCCGCCCCCAAGTGAGCGTAGCCTCTGCTGGGAAGGAGCCGAGCAGACTCAGCTTCACACCTCAAATGTTAAAACGTCCCCCTCGCACACGCGTGAGAGCGCCTTCCCGAGGGGGAGAGGGAAGCGCCCTCCCAGGCCCCGGAAGGGATCCAAATCCCCAGCGCTGCAAGGACTCGACCGAGCCTGGTTCAGGCCCTGCTACCCCCGTCGGGTCCCCTGAGCACCACCAGGAACGATCCCTGAGCACCACCAGGAGTGATCCCTAAGCATGCAGGAGTCGCCCAAATCTCCTTCCCACAAATAAATAGAATGTTTAGAAACAAAAATGTGTGGTGAAGGGATGGACCTTATTCTGGAAGATTCTGTGATGGCAGAGACTGAACTGTATGCCTCGATCCAGTTCAGCCCCTGGGATCACAATCTCACTGAGGCAAGAGGTCACTCCGGACAGGGCAGTTAGGGCTTCTCTTGAAACCAAAGCTACCCTAGGCATTTATCACGCAAACTCAGTCAATAGGTACAGCCTTCTGAAGCCACTATCATGGTCTCCTCATTTTGCAAGTGGGGAACCAGACACAGAGAGGTGGAGGAACCTGCCCAAGGTCACACAGCAAAGTGGCAGAAGTAGGACTCACACCTCGGGCTCCCGAGCCTGTGCTCCCTACTGAGTCAGGGGCTGTCCCTCCTCCAGCGTGGGTGTCGCAGGCTGCCTCAGACGGGTCAAAATGGCCGTGCCTGGTGCCAGCTACACCCCACGGGTGTATTTTCTTGTGGCTCAGTGTTTCAAAAATATTGGAGCCATCGAAATTCATCAAGTCGCACACTTAAGCTCTGTGCACTTGGCCGTATGGAATCGAAGCCTCCGAGGCGCTGTCTGCACCGTGCATATGGCTGGCGCCAGCAGCCCACACACCAGGAGCTCCGAATCGCTGGTGTGTTCGGGAAACTGGAGAATCTGCCGCCCCGCTCGCGTTTCTCCTGACAGCTGGCTCTGAGTGGACTCCCAGAGGCACCACCCAGGGCCACTGCTCACCCAGGTTCTGCTTCTGCAGGATGGGGGGGTGCCTGGCGGACCCCACTGACACCCAGCCTCACCCCTGCACAGATCCCGCACGCTAACAGGCGCAGACTGTCACCCGCCCTGCCCTCTCTTCCTGCACTTTCGGGCGGCGCCTGGTAGCTACCAATGTTCTCCCAACCACTCCTCCTGCAGGGCCCGGAATGTGGGCCAATGTGGCCCTCCCAGTGCAGGCCCTGGGGGGGCAGCCAGGGGAGACTGGCCTTCCCTGGTGGGCAGAGCTGAGAGAGAGCCAGTGGAGGCAGGAAGGGGTGGGAAGCTGAGTGTGGAGAAGAGAGATGGAAATGCATGCAGCTGGTGCTTAATAAAGGCCCTGGGTTCCGGAAAGCACCGCAGAGCCGAGACCTGAAGCCTGCATCTCAGGCTGTGTCACTCGGGACAAGCCATATTCACAGGTCCGTGCACCCCACCCTCTGCCGCGGCCATGGCGGGCATTAGGCCCGGGGTGCAGGTGTGGCTGGGCTGGAGGGGGGTGTCTCAGAACGTTCTGGTGGGGGAAAGTGTTGGAGTGGGGCCCCCCAGGGTAGGGGGAGAGGGAAGCTGCCGGAACAAAACGGAGTGTCCTGCACAGACTGCTGGCAGGCCCGCCTTGCTGCTGCCCCTCCTGGTGCTCTCCAGGTCTCGATGGTCCTCAGAACATTCTCCAAAAATGCAGCATGGACAGAGGTGTTGGAGGCCAGCCGCACACGCTAGAGGAAAAGGCAGCTCAGATAGAGAAGGGAGCACCAAATAAAGGGATAATAAATAAACAAGCAAACAAATAAATAAATAAAGGATCCTCCCAGGATGGGAGATGCACGCTGAAAGTAGACTCTAGACCGAACATGATTGCCACTCAATGCCTCTTTTGCAAACCGCAGCACCCAAAAGGAGAGAGAGAACAAGGGGGAATGCCCTGCCACAGAGGCAGGGTGGGATGGGGGGGACGGAGGGTGTGAGGGATACTGGGATTAGTGGTGGTGGAGAATGGGCACTGGTGGAGGGATGGGTATTCGATCATTGTCCTGAAACCCAAGCACAAAAATCTGCAAATCTACAACTGTACTTCATGGTGTTTCACTAATAAAAATCAAATAAAAAAAAAAGAATTGCTGGGAATGACCCCTGAGCACTGAGCCAGGAGTAGCAGCCTGAACATTACTGTGTCCCCAAAAACAAAAATCATATTAACAACATGGAAAAACTGCAAAAGATGTAAGACTGAGTTTGAATTACATAAAGATATGCACATGATGACATAAAATTTGAAAACATGGAAAATATATATTGTCCATTGCTACACTGATGTATAAGAATAGTATAAAATATACATAATAAAGACAAACCCAAAAGCCATCTTACCTGGGTGAGAGTGAAGAGAATAGGATACAGGAAGAAACGTCAACCATATCCATTGTTTCTATTATTTTTCAATCCACACAAAACATTAATTTGAAAGAATATATCCACACCTATGTTCATCACAGCAGTTAGAACAACAGCCAGGACATGGAAACAGCCCAAATGCCCAATGGCAGATGAAAGTATCAAGAAGTTGTGTTGTATGTACACAATGCAGCCCTAGGGAATAACAACAAAACCATGCAATGTGCCATGACATGGATGGTACTAGAGGATATCATGCCAAGTGAGGTCACATAGAGGAGAGGGACAGAGACAGAATAATCTCTCATATGTAGGACTAAAAGATACACAGCAAGGTAGTAACAAAGGACCAAAGACAACACTACGGGAGAACAAATCCACACAGCTGAGTTTGGGGGATTGAAGGGGAGAGGCATTTGGGTCCTTGGGGGACAGAAGTGAGCACACTGACAATAAGTGTAGTGTTGGAATTATGTGCACCGGAAACCATCATTAATAGTACTGCAAATCACAGAATCTCATTCAATAAAAAAAAGTTTTCAAAAAATAAAAATAAAGCAGGTGGGGCAAGGGATTTACGGAAATAAAACTCCAGCACCATAAGTGGATGCCCTTGCTGTATTTAAAATATGACCTGACCACAAAGTCATTGGAACTGAAGATTTTGTCTAGTAAATTGAGCTTATGTAGAGAAGGGGGTTTAGGAGGGGTCCCTGGGACACTGGTGGAGGGAAATAGGCATTTGGTGATGGGGTTGGAATGATGTATGCATGAAAAATGTGACTAACAATATTGCAGATCCTGGCACCTCATTAAAATGGTCTAAAATTTTATACACACACACACACAAATCTGACAAAAGGAAAAAAAAAACCAATGTATACAATGGGCCAGGAGATCTGACTCCATGAAGGAGGCCCAGCTCTGGCCAGTATCACCAAGAACCATCACATCAGTTTTCTGATGGGAACCCCAACACTGCAGCCAAGAGGACGACAGAGAGCTTGTACAGCCAGTGCACATGGGCACCATGACCAGACTGTGCAGCCCACAGATGTCATCAGCGCAGCACAGGAAAGTGGTAATAGGGCAAAGTACTGATATTAAACAGAGCAGAGTAGCAGATGATGATACATTCTCATAGTTACAACATACTGCTCTCTATAACGAATACATTTTTAAGTGAGATCCAGACCGTAGATAATTTAAGAATACTAAGAGATTCCAACCTCTGTGCTTTCCCCTATTTTCTGTTTTACAACAGAAACTCATGAGTACATTTGTATTATTTATTTACTTTTTTTTTTTTTTTGCTTTTTGGTTCACACCCGGCGATGCTCAGGGATTACTCCTGGCTCATGCACTCAGAAATTGCTCCTGGCGGTGCTCAGGGGACCATATGGGGTGCTGGGAATCGAACCTGTGTCGGTCATGTTGGGTGCGTGCAAGGCAAACGCCCTACCCGCTGTGCTATCACTCCAGCCCCACATTTGTATTATTTAAAGCACAAATAAACTGGTAGTTCCCATAAACTGCAATAATCTCTTCTTTCTTCAAATATTGAAGGAAAATTTCTGATCTTTTCCTTCTAATGAACATAAATTTGGGGCTGGAGTGATAGCACAACTTCCAAAGGCAAGGAAAAAATTGAGAATGAAGTTTGGTTTCTAAATGAAGAACCAAATCAAGGTCACTTGATTTAATCTTCCTGTAACAAGCCAATAAAAATCTTGATAAAGTCTCTAGTAATAAATATATAGCTGTCTTCAGAACAAGGAGAAATTTGAGTGACCTCCTAGGAAGTCTAAAAAACCCCTGAGTGGGGGCTGGAGCGATAGCACAGCAGGTAGGGCATTTGCTTTGCATGTGGCCAACCCGGGTTTGATTCCCAGCATCCCATATGGTCCCTGAGCACCGCCAGGGGTGATTCCTTAGTGCAGAGCCAGGAATTACCCCTGTGCATCACTGGGAGTGACCCAAAAAGCTAAAAAAAAAAAAACCCTGAGAACTGAACCAGGGGGTGGGGGGGTGACAGGTTGATGGGCCCAGGAAAGCTGGGAAGAATACCTGCCTTGCAAACACTGGGCCCAGAGTTCAGTCCCTGCTGTCATCCACATGTCCATATGTCACCCCAGCAGCTCTGCTCTTTCAGATCCCCCACACATTTGTGTGTCCTCTGGCACCCTGAAACCTAGTGAGTGCAAGCACCTCAACTAATGTGTGTAACCCATAGAGAGCACCAGGACAAAGTGTATGCAGCCCTGAGGCATTGCAGATAGACAACACGGGGAGAGGGGAATCGAGGGACAGAGAGGGACAGGGCAGCATCCCAAGGAGACACCAGTGAAAATGCAACCAATGCACTGGTTGCAGCAGATCTTCCCCAAGGCACCCTTGTGGGCACAGGCAACATGCTGACCCCCCACAAGACACACACAATGGGGACATTCAACTAAGGCTAAGAAAAATGCACAGGGATGGGTTCCCAGATGTCAGCAGCAGGAGAGAGCAGCTTAGCCAATGTGAGAGAGCTCATTCCAAGGAAATCCAGGAGAGCCATAAGGACGGGATTCATTATATCTTAAGAATACTATGGGGGGCTGGAGCAATAGTACAGCAGATAGGGTGTTTGACTTGCATGCAGTCAACCCAGGTTCGATTCCCAACATCCCATATGGTTCCCCGAGCACCACCAGGAATAATTCCTGAGTGCAAAACCAGGAGTAACCCCTGTGCATTTCTTAGTGTGTCCCAAAAAGCAAAAAAAAAAAAAGAATATTATGGGGCTGGAGGGATAGCACAGCAGGTAGGGCATTTGCCTTGCAAGCAGCCAACATGGCCAACCCGAGTTTGGTTCCTCTGCCCCTCTCAGAGAGCCCAGCAAGCTACTGAGAATATCTGCCCGCACAGCAAAGCCTGGCAAGCTCCCCGTGACATATTCGATATGCCAAACACAGTAACAATTGTCACAATGGAGACATTACTGGGCCCGCTCAAGCAAATCGATGAGCAATGGGAGGACGCTGACAGTGACAGTGGTATGAAAAACTGCTGAAATGCTACAAAAAAAGTATCTGTAGAAGACAGAGTGTGAAGATTGTTCTATTTTGGCAGGGACCATGAAGCCCTTCTATAAGAGATCACTAACATATTGTTAAAGGTTGAGCCAACAAGGAGTCTTGAACTTGTTCCAGGCCTTGTCTTTCCTCTCCTAGAGACATACATAGGTATAGAATTAACACACACACTCCCTCTGTCTCTCTCTCTCCCCTCCCCCATCTCTCTCTCATTTGGGCCATTCCATTTGCTGTTGTTTCCTTGACTGTTCATCCCAGTGCTGTGTCCCATTCCCAGTTCCTCTCTACCCCTTTGTTCCTCGCGTGCTCCCCTTTGTTCCTCGCATGCTCCCCCCACCACAGGCTCCCAATACTGATCTCCTCTTTGACTCCTCTCTTTCCTGACCTTGGTCATTTTCAGTCCCTGAAGATCATCTGTTTCCTCTGGAGGCTGTTTCCCAGCCAGGATCAGGATATATTGCCTGTCACCATGGCAACAGAATGTTTGCATTCTAGGCCTTCTCCTTGTCCCTGGACTCTGACCAGTGTCCTGCCTGTGAGCACTTCTCACTTTTTACACCTCCTACAGGAGGCTCCCTACAGCTGTGGGATCTTGCTAGCCCCCTCCGGTGCTCCCCAGTATCTACTAATAATGATCCTGATGTTGTTGTACTCGATTAGACTTACGTGACCTAGGATGTTCTTCACAGAGGTAAAAATACCCCTTAAGCACTTAGGACGTTTAAAGGAGCATTTCCCCCTATTGTCTAGATGATTAAGGAGTCTCTCTGGAGTCGAGGGTTATTCACATTTCGCAATGGATGGAGTCTCCCCAAAATAGTGGAGGACCTACCCCTCCCTGTCTCATGAATTTTGAATGAACTACTGGGCATTCACCTAGATAAGTTTCGTTCATAGTGGTCGTGGTCATTAATTTATCTGGAGCTGGAGTGATAGCACAGTGGTAGGGCGGTTGCCTTGTGCACAGCCAGCCCGACCGAGCTGGGTTCGATTCCTCTGCACCTCTCGGAGAGCCCAGCAAGCTACTGAGAGTATCTCGCCCGCATGGCAAAGCCTGGCTAGCTCCCCTTGACATATTCAACATGCCAAACACAGTAACAAGTCTCACAATTGAGACGTTACTGGGCCCGCTCGAGCAAATTGATGAACAACGGGAAGACAGTGTTGTTGTGTTGTGTTAATGTGTAAGGTAAAAGAAATATTTGTAATAGTTTTAGTGGAATTGAATTTTTCAGTGCTGCTACCACTGTGAAAACTGAGGCAGGATTGTTCTTTCACTTGCCGGGAACAGGCTTAAGTGACTCACTGTTTGGAATAGCTACTCGTCATACCTGTGTCCATCTATATTTGCTTTTGTCTCTCATGTGAACACTGACCACCTCGTTCTGTCTTCAAATATGCCTGTACCCAATCATTGTGATTTGGGGGCTGGGTAGATAGTATAATGGTTAGAACACATGCAAGACCTGCTCTAGACTGTAGCCTGAGTACCCCATGGCCCCCCTGAACATATCTGAGTGCTGCCTGAGAGACCCCCAAGCCCTGCCTGGTGATCCACCACACTTCAGGGGTAGAGCAGCATCCTGTCCTCGGCTACATTCAGTTGAGTGGCCCCATTGCCCAGAAATCACCAGGGTGCTCCCCAGATGCCCCAAGTTCTACTTGGGAGCACCCCCCAACCCCCCTGCTAAAGATTTCAGAGAAACTTTAAAGTGTCCATCATTTGTTTTATAACGAGTTGCTTTCTTGCACTCTTAGTTCTACTTCGTCATGACGCTATGTTGATAGGAAAGCAGTGGTGCTTGATTATTTGTTCTTTTCATTGGTGACAGAGGTTGAGTTACAAAAGTTTCTGTGCCAAAGGGCCGGACAGCATTTGTAGACAAAGGTGCTGATGTAATGGGGGTTGGGGAGTGGGGGCAGGGAAGCGGTCAGCTGATAAGCAGCCTGTCCACCACAGGCTGTGACCAAGGAAGGAAATGGAAGTTCTGAAAAAAGACTTCTCTGGGAACTCCAGGGCCGGGCACAGCTGCCAGCTCCATAATCATTCTTTCCCAAGCAGCTTTTGGACCTGGGCATTCAGGAAACCGGTAAATGCTGTCAGTCTTAAATGGTCTCTAATACAATTGCTTTCCTGCTAATGAGAGCATCTCCTAACTGAATTAGAAATGCTTAGGTAGAAAGTACAGACACAGTGAAAAAATAGAATTTGAATACAAATAGGTATGAAATATATTCTATCTGGCTGTTGCTTCAAGAGTCTATTTAGAAATTTATTCTAATGGGAGAGTTCGACCCGTTCCTGGAAACTATCATGAAAACAGACCGGAAATGTTCGTATGCTCATAGGAGCCCCGGATATGGTAGAATTTTTGAAGTTGGGCTACAATCATTGGTCCAGACCCATCACTGCTTCGGGAGTCCGGATCATGCTGGGGGTCAAACTCAAGATCTCTCACATTGTAGTCACATTGTAGGCAGATATTCTCCCAATTGAACTCTTTCTCCACCCCCTCAGGGATTTACCGGTTTGCCTTAATGATACAAGATATAAATAATGGTCAATTTGAGTTGGGGATCTCCTTTTATTATTGCTATTATGGAACATAGGCTTGTTTTCCTCACCCTGTGATTTGGTGTCTAGTGTTGTGTTTCCCGGATGGAAGTATATCTAAAAGACCCTGATGAAAATGTATTTGAATGTCTGGGCAAAAAATTCTTGGAGGGCCGGAGCAACAGTACAACGAGTAGGGCATTTGCCTTGCATGTGGCTGAGCCGGATTCGATCCCCAGCATCCCATATGGTCCACCCATCACTGCCACACTGCCAGGAGTAATTCCTGAGTGCAGAGCCAGGAGTACCCCTGAGCATTGCTGGGTATGACCCAAAAAGCAAAAACAAAACAAAACCAATCCAGGAAAGTGCACAGCTGTCTGGTTTGATTGCTTTTAATGCCAGGGGCCTAAGTTTGGGCCCCAGCACTGCCAGGAGCTACACCCAAGCATCCAGCCCATTGTGATCCCAAAACAAAACAAAAGTATGAGCAAAAGAACAAGTCTCTAGGGGAAATGCAGACACCATTGTTTGACGTGACTCTTTCCCTGCTTAGAATGTTTGCGCATCTGAAATTTCTCTTAGCATCTAGCACGGTTTGCTTGATGTTTGTTCCAGGAAAGCTCACAGGACCTGCACTGCCTTCCTAGAAGGGCCTTTTATCCTTTTGCTTTCTTATACTTCATGAACTTCACGCTGATCTGTCTCCCTTGGTGAGTTTAGATAATTTCTCACCAACATATATGTGTTGATATATGTGTGTGCACACGTGGGTCTGGGTGTATGTGTGCATGTCAACAGGCAGGAGAGGCCTTAGCTAATGTGGACAAGGGTTTGCTACTATAGACACAAGAGAGAATGCTTAAAACATAACACAGGCACTTATTTGGTTGCAGTACATACATTTATAGCTGAGGTATTTTCAACCCCCTGGATTCTAAAGAAGGAAACCCAAGCCCAGCGAGTTGAGGGAACACTACACAGCTATTTAGGGCACTCGAAATAGAGTAGGAAAAGTCAGTTCTTTCCCCTAAACTAGTACAAAGCACCATTGTATTTTTAGTTGCCCATAAATGAACAAGAAACCACTGGAAAGGTGTCTAGAAAGAAAAATCCTTCTTTTCACTTGCCTTGACCCTTTTTGGAAAAGTCAGCCCAGTTCTTGATTTCCTTCCCAGTGGGGCCTGTGTTCAAGGCTGCATCGTGATTGGTCCACAGAGTCTCCAGGGGGATGGCCACCATCAGGGCTCCCCTCCCAGTGACTGTGATTACAGGGCAGGATTACACCCACTCCTGGGGGTCAAGTGGCCCTCAGCCCAGTCCTCCAGCCCAGGCAACTTTGGCTTGGCTCGTGGCTCATGATACAGGGGGAGGGAGGGGACTCATTGACCCCCAGGGGGTGAGAGCATGCTGATAGCAACTTTCCATTAAGCTCTAGAAATAAAGGTGGGGACGCACCAGAATCCAGCCACTCCCAGGAAGGAAAAAATCATTAAGAAAAAAAATGAGAGTGAAAGGTTATCTTAAAAAAAAAAGGAAAAAAGAAAAAGTAGCCTTAAAATAAAACAGCAAGAACTCCTTTCCCCCCCTCCCCCAAGAGTAAACTCAAGGAGAGTTGCTGTATTGTAATTAGATTTATGCAAAATAAAATTAAAGGCATCCCATAAATTACTTAATGGATAATGAGTCCTTGACTGTCTGACTCAGAATCGGTTTGTTTTGCAAGGATCCTTTAATCAGCTCCCTAGGAGGCCACTGTCTGGCCGGCAGCTGAAATGCCACGATGGCCCAGCCGGGCTGCTGTGGTGTGCTAGGGGAGAGCGCGCACTCCCGCTCAGGGCAGCCCCGCGTTCAAGACTGGACACGACGCGTGTTTTCCCCTCGAGCAGAGCGCGGGCAAGGCAGCACACCTGGCCGGCGGCGGCGCCCAGGCTTGCCTGCCCGGAGCGGGTGGGGTGTGGAATGAAGAGGGCCCTCCCGGGCGCTCTCCGCCCCGCCAGGGGAGAGGGAGGAGGAGGGAGGGGAGGAGGGAGAGCGGGGCAGTTTCTTTGAGGATTGCCTCCAAGAATCTTGAGTGATAATCCTGAGTTACAGCTTTCAGAAAGCCCAACTCTTCATCAGACATTGGTGTGTGTGTGTATGTGTGTGTGTGTGTGTGTGTGTGTGTGTGTGTGTGTGTGTGTGTGTGGACAGTCCTGGCGTTGCTCAGGGCTAACTCCTGACTCTGCACTCAGGAATCACTCCTGCCCAGGCTCGGACCCAGGTCAGCTGCGTGCAAGGCTAGCGCCCTCTCTGCTGTCCTGTCGTTCCAGCCCGGGATGAAATAACATTTTGGAAGATGGAGTGGCATGGAGTCAAGGCCCCCGGCAAAGGATTATTTGGTGGAGACAAATGACAAGTCTCTGAGTATTTCAGGAAAGATGACAGAGCCTTGCCTCTCTGTCCCTGAACGTCGCTCTGGCCTTTTCTTTGAAGATGCCCCATCTCCTTGCGCATATGCACTTCTCTTGTTTTTTCTTGTCTCTCTCCCCCTCCTCTCTCCACTCTCTCTTCACCCTCCTCCTCCCTCTCTCTTCTCTTTCTCTCCTTCCTCTTACCCCCCTCTCCTTCCTTTCTCCCTCTCTCACTCTCCTCCCTTTCTCTTCCCTCCCTCCTCCCTCTCTCTCCTTCCTCTTCCCCCTATCTCCGGATTCCACTGGCCAGGCACCAAGGATCCAGGCCCTGGGGATATTACCCCCTCTCTAGAGAGTCTCCCCTCAGGCAAGGGTTTAGGCACAAAGTCCATTCCCTGCCCCCCCATCCTTTTGCCCCAAGGTCTGCCTCCATCCCAGACAAAGCCAGTCAGTCTCTGGAATACTTCTAGAAGGAAATCCTCCCAGGGACAGTGCTCTCTGTAGAACCTCCTTTTGCTTTCTGTTGGTTGCCCCAAAGAGAAGACTGACCAGCCCTCCTGCACCATGGGTGCGGGGAAACAGGGACCCCAAGACCCCAAGGTCAACTCCAGGTAGAATCTTTGTTCTCTTAGTGGTCCTTCATCCAAAGCCAGAAGAGTTTCCTGGAACTTATATTGCTGGGTTCTGCTTCCCCGGGCACCCCGGTCAGTACCCCAGGCCTGAGAACCTGCATTTCTAAGCAGCTGACCTGGGTACTGCATTTTGAAAATCACTAGACTGAGAATTCTGTGTCTCAACCCATTTCTGGGTAACTCCCCACCCTCAACCCCAGCTTTCACCCCAGTGCCCCCTGCTGGAACTTCTCAGTGAAATAATACTGCAGTTTTTTTCTTTGGGTCCATATTAAAATGAAAATGTTCACCGAAGGAAGAGCAGGAGTTTATTGGACAAATATTTGTTGAGCATATTCTGCATACCAGGCACTGAACTGCACTTAGGGGATTTGCACGTAATTGACAGAGTCTATTATACATACAGGGCCAGTCCTGAGGAGCTTATGGGGTGGGGGGGGGAGGCAGTTGGATAAACCAGTATTTACAGTTCTTGTGAATGAAAGAATAATGATATCTCCTTCAAAATCCTCACCACGCTGTGTTTAAAGAAAGACTAGAGGAGGTCATTGAAAGGGGAATGGGGGTGGCCGAGTATAAACATCACTTTGGGGTGGATTGTGGTGGCGGCTGGGCTGGCGGGCTTGGTCACCTCGCTGGGTCTTTTAGGGCAAACTCATCTCCTCTTCGAAGGAAAGAGAAAGGAGAAAGACAGGAGGGCCATCTGGGATTTCTGAATGCCTGAAGAGGGCTAGGAAAGGAAAAACCACCACAACAGAACAAAGACCAGAGAATATACCTGTGGGCAACGGCTTCAAAATTCTGCTGTTTCTGCCCTCAGAAAACTCCCGGGGTTGGCATTGATGGGGATGCTGAAAATAGAGCTGAACCTTGGGTCAAAAGGCAGAAGCCTCCAGAAGGCATTGGCCCCGAGGAAGTTAAGCCAAGAACATGAGCAGGAGAGCATGCTTCCTGGTCAGCCCAGAAACAACTTCTTTTTCTTATTTTTCTAATCCCTCTCCCCCTCCACAAATAGGAGACTAACACCCAAGAATAGTCAGATAAGTACCAGGAGGTTCACTCCATGGCATGGAACCCAGCCACACATGCTGGGAGAAAAAGCAGCTCAGATAGAGAAGGGAACACCAAGTAAAGGGTGTTGGGAGAATCCACCCAGGATGGGAGATGCATGCTGAAAGTAGACTATAGACCGAACAGGATTGCCAGTCAATGTCTCTTTTGCAAACCACAGCCCCCTAAAGGAGAGAGAGAACTAAAGGGAATGCCCTGCCACAGAGCCCAGGAACTTCTAGAAATGGGACATGGCACCTTGCATTTCATCAGAGCCTGTGCAAACACATTTGGGTGGGCCTTTCTTGAGAAATAGATAATAGGTGTCCTCCCCGCCTAGATGCATTTGATCAGGGACATGAATTGGGAAGATGAATTTTTAAAAAATGTTGCCCCGCCCCTCCCTCCCTGAGGGCAGTACAGGATGCAGACCCACCGCCTGGTCTATAGGCTGCACAGGGCAGCAGGGGGTCTGCAGGCTCCAGAGAAGCCTTTCCCGGACTCTGGGACAGTAACAGCTGAGGGGGGCAGGGAGGGGCGAGCAGGCGTCAGGCCTTTGTAGTATCACTCTGGGATCTGTGTACTTGGGAAGCTGTCCCTGTGGGTTTCCCTTTGGTGGCAGAGCAAGGCGGCTTGCTTGCGAAAGCAGGGATGGCCCAGATCAGTGCCCCGGGGTGCCCCATGCCGTTGGCTGTTTGATGGCCCAGAAACTGCTCAATCACAGAACCTCTGGCTGGAGCCAAGCCACCCCACCATCTTGCTCATTGAGAAAGAACCACGGTGGGGGTGGGGAGAGCGGGAAAGTGGATTTATTCTATCCAGGTGCCTAAGGCAAACCCTCCTGTGCAGGGAAACAGCACTTACAAAGTACTAGTGTGCTGCTTTTGTGATCTCTCTTTTGGGATCGTGCTTAGGTCACAAGTGTGTGTCTGTTTGTGTAGGGGGCGTGTGTGTGTCTTTGTGTGTGTGTGTGTGTGTGTGTATAGGGGGAATACAACTGTTACTGACATTTTATAGATGAAGAAGTCAGAAGTCGGATTATAAAGAAATGGATTCACCCAAGGTCATAAGACAAGGAACCTTGGTGAAAGAGTTAGAAACTCACCAAATACCCATAACACCGATTAGTTGCTGCTGTTTAGAAAATAATGACCTAGTTGAAAACAATGTGAAAGTGCCCATTTCCCCCCCCCACTCTCCCACACCCCAGGAGAGTACCATCCATGAAAATAGAATGTGTCCTGCATGTAAAATTCTGGATTTTTAAAAGAGTGGGGCAAAGAAACAGGTGAGACAGCCTTCGTTATAAATTGTTAAACACTATCAAATCATGCTGTAATCTGTACACCACAGAGTCATTCTTGAGATATTTTCACATTCTGGTTTTCCCTGCTATTTTGAACTTGGTCTTTATTTTGTACTTAGAAAACATCTCAACTTGGATTCTGAATTCTCACAGGAAATACCTGACTGGCATTTAAGATTTGATAAAGTTACAGTTGAAAAGTAGGAGTCCCACCCCCACTAAAAAAAAAGAGAGAGAAAACAAAGACAAAGAAAAGTAAATCTACTAAATTGGTCCAAACATACTTACGTTTCCTAGTGACTCATATAAGTGTCAGCCTTTAAGTTAAATCCCTCTATGATTTAGAATAAATAAAAAATTCAGTTTAGGTTTTCGATGGCATAAGGCATTTCAAAGAGCTCAGTATGTGACCACTGGCTTTTTTGTTTGTTTGTTTGTTTTGTTTTATTGATTTTTTAATTTTTTAATACATGACCGTGAGTTACAGTTATAGACTTACAAACTTTTGTGCTAATGTTTCAGTCATACTGTTGGGATCGGGAGTTCCCTAGCCCTGGGAGGCGCGGAGAGACCAGATAGACACATTTCCTGCAGGAGTAAAAACGGGGTTTATTTAGACCAGCATGCTGGGGCTCCACAGCATACCCCAGAGTGGGCAGTGG
>JAOXYA010000016.1:6990692-7003262 GCA_028565675.1 Sorex palustris | reverse complement strand
TACTCGATCATTGTATAACTGAAACCCAAGCACAAAAATTTGTAAGTCTACAACTGTACCTCATGGTGTTTCATTAAAAAAAAAAAAAAGCGCCTGAGCACCCTTATGAGGGGGTGGGGCCCGCAGCCCGCTTGGGGACAGTCGTGTCCTTTGCAGATGCCCTGCAGGGCGGCTGGGCAGGCACAGGTTGGGCGCGCGCATGCACGCATGTGTATGTGTGTATGTGTGTTGGGTGGGCTCTATTTTCCCAGCAGGGCTCAGCATCTGCAGCGGCTCCTGGGCGTGGGGCATCAGTGCGTCTCCTGTGCGCCCCCAACCGTGATGGCAATTTAAGGAACTGCTCAGCACGGCCTCGCAGACAGTCAGTGCTCAGCAGAGGTTGGTTCTCCTACCATGCTGCTGGCCAAGATGAGGCGATCACGGCGTCACACAGCCCCAGAGTAAGAAGAGGAGCCGGGCCCAGGAGATGGGCGGGTGAGGAGCCGCAGCCTGAGGAGGGAGTGCTCAGGAGGCCAGAGTTTATCCCACAGTGGCCCAGGCTGGAGGAGGGCTTCCAGGAGGAGGTGGCATCGGCTTATAAAGGCGAGTGGGTTGCTGACTTGCCAAGGACTTTGGAATAAAACTTAGAAGCAGTGCAGCTCGGCAGAGGAGTGTGGAGGCCACCTCCCTCTCCAGGCAAGGGAGAGACTCGGCCGCAAGGGCCATTTGCTTTGCTGTTCCTCAAAGCCAGGGTGCCTCCCGGGAACCCTCACCTCCCGGCAGGGGCCCCAGTGGGCAGCAGAATGGGGAGGGCCCGGTGTGGGGTGGGAGCATGGAAATAATCAAGTGCGAGTAGATCCATGTGAGTAATTTAATCACTGTGCGCAGCTATGAAGCCTGCTGGTTTCCGCTTTCATTATTAATGATGAACGTGAACCACCAGAGGACACGGGCTGAGGGTGCCTGGCACGCGGGGGGAGGGGACTCAGGTGTCCCCAGGCGACCATGCCCGCGTGTCACCTACCAAATGGGAAGTGACCCGAAGGACGTCTAGCACCGGCCACCAGGCCTCAAGAGTCAGTGGTGCAGGCATGGTGAGTGGGGGTTGGGGACAGGGCGCTCAGCACTTCGGGGACCTCCGAGTCGGCTTGGGTGGGGACTGGCCCAGGGTGGGGGAGGGGTGGAGCCAGCCAATCCCCCTCCCCACTGCCTCCCGCCTGCAGCGCTGGGTTTAAATGCCAGCGCCCCACCAGCTGGGCGACCCCGGACAGGTCGCCTCTCCTGAATAAGACTCAGTTTCTTCCTCTGCCAAATGGGGAGGTTGCCAACACCTGCCGTGCAGGGGTGCTATGCGGTGAACGGACAACTGTCCTGAGCACGGGCACATTGGGGCCCCCCCAAGCCAGCACAGCTGGATGGGTCGGCACCCCAAGGCTTTCCTTGCGACAGACTTCCTGGCCCTTCCCACTTGGAGGTTTGGGCAGGGGCGGGGGGCCAGGGGTGGGGCTGGGGGTTGCAGGAACTGAGCAGAGAACTTGGATAACGCAAGGCAGTGCCATCTGCCCCTACAGTCACTGCAGAAAAGCAACAGGCGAGGCAGAGATGCGGTAGAGGGACGCCCCCCACCCCCAACTAGCAAGTGGGGAAATGGAGAGGGTGGGTCACCCACCGGCCTGCGGCCGGAGGGGAAAGGTTGGGTTTTCAGAGGACTTGGCTCTCTCGCCTCCCAGCACCCCGGCATCCCCCCGAACCGGGGCGGGACCGGAAAGGTTCGCTGGCCATTGCCGATCGATGGATCATTAATTTCTTTTTGTTTCCTGAGACGGCGCCCACCCGGCTGACTCAAGGTGAGAGCACGCGGCCGGGCTGCGGTTCCCGGATTGATAGATGGTGCGTCTGCACCAGGCCCGCTTCACGCTCGGTGACTGCAGCAAAGCAATTATCACTGTGGAATGCATAATGGCCTAATTAATAACTAATGTCAGGTCGGCCTCTGAGCCATGATTATACCTTAGCAAGCCAACTCCCCCCCACCTTTTCTCTCTTTTAAACATTCCCAGAGAAAAAATATTATTATAATTGACCGGTTAAATTGTCAGTGCCCCTTGCTGGGGAATTTGGGGCAGGGGTGAGGTGAAGGGAGAGGATGGTGTCCCCCTGCCCAGTGGGCAGCAGGGGACCAGGCCTCTCTCTGTCCAGCGGCCACAGCTGCAAACACGCTGGCGTTTCTGGAACCGGGAAGGATGTCACGAGTCAGCGGCTGCCGGACACCAACACCCTGGCCTTTCCTGGTTCAGCTCTGCGCGAGACCCAGGGGAGGGCCTGGCAAGACGCAGACGGGATAGGGAGCAAGTTCAGACGGTGCCACACCGGAGGGGCCGGAGAACACAGGGCAGGGGGCTTGACCAAACCGTAGTGAGGGTCACAATGGCCGTCCTGAGAAGGTGACATATGAACAGCAATGGGACAGACACAGGGACGCAGCAGGGGCCCGAGGAGGTGTGGCTGGGGCTGCTGTCAAGCATGTGGGCACGGCTGGTCAGCGCTGGGCACGCGGCAGCAGTGGCAGAGAAAGGAACAGGAAGGAAGGGTTTTTTTTGGGGGGGGTGCTCAGGGCTGACTTCTGGCTCTGCACTCAAGGATCCGGAGGCCCAGGGAACCTTATGGGGTGTCGGGGATCAAATCTGGGTCGGCTGCGTGCAAAGCAAACACCCTCCCCACTGTAGTTTATTTTAGGAAGAGCTGCCGGAGGCCTCCCGAGCATGAGGCCAGGTTTTAGGGCCCCACATCTTGCTCTCCGGGCCCACCCTGCCATCCCCCCTGTTTCAGATCGTTAGCACTGAGAAGGATCCTTAGATGACCCGCCTGGACAGCTGGGACAGCCATCTCCCTCAGGGCACGGGGGCTGTCAGCTCCCGGTGCTGGCCCTGCCCAGACTCCCCCGTCCCGACCCAACCAGGACCTTGGGAACCTACCACTCGGGCTCCAGTTCTCTCTGCTCTCCTGCCCATGGCTGGCAGGCCCCTTGGGCACCATGGCCCACCTCTGCCCATCCGAACCCGAGCCTGCTGAGGGCATGGCTGGGTGGCCGGGGGAAGGTCTGCGGACTCAACACAGGCCTCCTCTTTGGCTTGTCCCCTCAGGACCCGGAAGGGAAGGCTATGATCCCTGCCGCCCTTAAAACTGGACACGCAGGTCACTGCCTTGCTGCCTCAACCATCCCCCCCGTGCCCAGCCTGGGGTCCCCACAGCATGCAGGGGTGCTGGGAGACATGAATGGCTGAGTGGGGTAGTGTTCCTGCCCCGTGGCATCAGCCAGGGGAGAGACAGACAGAGAGACAGAGACACAGAGACAGACAGAGGGGGCTCTGGCTGCATCCAGGCGCACTGCTATAGCAGTAAGTCTGGCCCCCCCAGACGCACAGATCCCAGCTACCCCACTCCTCAACTGTGCCACTGTGGCGCCTACAAGGCCCTGTTCGCTCCTTGTAGAAGAAACACGAGCATCTCTATCGTAGGTATCTCTGGAACACCCCAGGTCACCCTTGGTTCCTGACAATCAGCCCTGAGTGTGGCACCTAGTGGGCACCCAAGTAACAAGAATGAGACCCCCCCACACTCGTGTCTTGGCTCCTGGGCTCAGGGCAGGGCGTTCCCCTGGGTCCCAGGACACTGACGGCTGATCCTCGTCCTGGCTGGTCCCACTAATCTCTGGCTTTATATATTTTAATTACGAGTTATTATTCCGTGCTTGTGCTGGGACCGATTTCATTACAGGGCAGCGGTTTCTAAACCTCCGGGAGGAAATAAATAAGCACTCCGTGACGGCTGGGAGATGTGTGCCCGGCCAGAAGGAGAGCACTCGGGGTCTTGAGGGCAGTGGGGTCGCTGGGGAGCCACAGACCCTCATGCCAGGGGATCTAGTGCAGGGGCAGTCTGGCTGGATGGCAGGGCAGGAAAAGTCCCTCGTCCTGCCTCCCAGCTCCTAGAATACCTCTTCGCTGGCACCGTGGGGCATTTGCACGTGCTCTTCCTGTTCTGGCTTTGGTCCATAGAGGCTACCTGAGTCCAGCAAGCTTGCAGCCCTCGGGGGCATCAGCTGAGGGTCTCTGCCAAGGGGGTGTCTGGAGCCTGAGGGAGGGTCTGTGAGGGTCTTGCATGGGGCAGATGTTTCTATATTCCTGCTGAGAGTGAATGACTTAGGGTGTCCTGGGACGCCCATAGCAGGAGTCAACAGACTCCGTCTGGCTGGCTGAGCCAGCAGCGGGGGGCACTGGAGAACCCCCAGGGTGAGGCGGGGAAGGCAGTAAGCCTTTATTTACCAAAGCAGGCTGAGCCCTGCCCGAGCTGCCGCTGTCTGGGGCTCCCTCTCCCTGGCCGCGAGGCTCCTGAGCGCTGCGTTGGGTGCCAGCCTGCAGGAGCTGTGGCGGCTCCTGGGTCATCCTCAGGAACCCGGCCAGCTGGTTGGTAACCCACGAAAAACGAAGCAGCTGTGAGGAAAGATGGACCACGCAGATGGCGGCAATGCGGACGGGGCTGGAGGCGACGCGAATGCCGGAGGGAGAAGGGCCGAAACAGGCGTCTTCCTTCACCAGCATCCACGGAGACACAGGAGGGGGCCGGGGGTCGGAACAATGAGGCGAACACGGGGAGGGGGCCTGTGCATTTGGGTGGCGGCGAGGTATGAGGAAGTGGTGCAGGTAAAATCCACACCTGTTTGGACCACTGTGTTTCTTTGGTTGGGTCCAGGCCTGGTGATGCTCAGGGCTGACTCCTGGCTCTGCTCTCAGGAATCACTCCTGGAGGTGCTCAGGGGACCACATGGGATGCCGGGGATCCTGGACTGGCCATGAGCAAGGGAAGTGCCTTACCGGCTGTGCTATCTCTCTGGCCCCAAACATTGATATTATTATAAACGTGTGACCTAAACTATAATTAACTAAGAAAAAAGCAAACTGCCAATAAACCTCTGAAGATTAGAGTCAGGAGTGGGACCAGGCTTAAGGTCCTTGCCTCGCATCTTTTTGCTCTTCTTGTTGTTTTTGGATCACACCTGGTGATACTCAGGGGTTACTCCTGGCTCTGTGCTCAGGGGACTCTAGGGGCCACTGAGGACCGAACCTAGGTTGGACCACATGCAAGGCAAACCTCTTCTTTGCTGTCCTTTATCGCTCCCCCTTCTTTTAAAAAAATCTTGTTTTGTAATTTGGGCCATACCTGGAGATGCTCAGGGGTCACTTCTGGCTCTGTACTCAGAAATTACCCCTAGCAGTGCTTGGGGGGCCACAGAGGGTGACGGGGATTGAACCCGGGATGCCTGCGTGCAAGGCAAGTGCCGTACCCACTGTGCTGTCACTCTGCCCCCCGCTCCACCCCTCTGGTCCTGCATCTTGCCAGCCCTGGTTTGAACCCAGCACCACACATGGTCCCTCAAGTAGGGACAGGGGTCACTCCTGAGCACGGAGCCAGGAATAGCCCCTGAGCATCATCAGGTGAGGCTCACCCCCCCCCCCAAAACCCAATAAAAATGAACAACAACAAAAACTTGTGAAGATTTTAAAAGAAATTAAATACTAAACCTCCAACAATACGTTATATTAAAAATAATGAATCCAGGTGACCTTGGTTACGGTTGGTAAAACAAACTCATCTGCCTAAGACATAGGACACTGAGGTACTGAAGAGAGAGAGACAGGAAGCTGACCAGCAGGGGAGGGAGGAGCGAACTAGGATTCCCCATGGATCCCAGAGTGGAAGTTGGGAGACTCCGGAGAGGACGGGGTCCAGGACACAGATGTCACCCACAGACGCGGGTGACTGCACAGCACAAGAGCGACACAATGCATTTTAGGTGGCACGAATTTTGACACCCTGGAAGAAGAGAGGAAGTAATCCTATATTTGCATCATTTCTGGACCATCTGAGTCTCTTTCCCTGGGGGCCAGGCGGAGGCCAGTGCTCCCGTACCCAGTGGCAGCCATGCCAAAGTGAGATGCTGTCCGCCTGGCCGTGATGGGGACACAGGTCCAGGAGCTCCGGCATGCCCCTGTGACCCTGACTCTGGGCAGGGCTTCAAGGTCAGAATCTAGAACCCTGAGGCCTGAGCAATACCAAGCAGAGGGTCCCACAGATTTGGCCTCCTGCCTCCTTTTCAGAAAAAAAAAACCTCACTTCGCACCTGCTGGGAACCCACCTTCCTTAACTAAACAGACAGGAAAAGCTCCCCAAAATCATCCCAGACAACCTCAACTCTGTCCCAGTGCCCCTGGAGGGAATTGAATAGACTGACCCCCCCCACCCCCTTCCACCCTCCTGAGTCCCAGGAATCCCCGTAAGGTCAGGACCTTCGTTCTCAATATGCACACGGAGCTCCTAATTCCTGGGGGTCCCTGGGAGCTGGTCGCAGATTCTGGCTCTGGAGACCTAGGGGTATGGAGAGCAGAGGTCTGGGGTGCTCAGGGGATGCGGGTGCCCTGCCCTGGGCCCCACAGAGCAGCCAAGAAGAGCAGGTCTATGTCCTGTGTTTCCCCCCAAATACGGTGCCCGTGGTTAGCAGAACGGGAAACTGAGGCTGGAGTGGCCCACACAGGGCCACATGCCTAGAGGCCGGGACTGAGCCTGCTATCTGACGTCCCCAGACCCAGCCCTGTGGGAGGGGGGATCGGGGGCCGGAAGCCAGGACCTCACACTCTGAGACACCATAGGGGGCATTGAGGACCAGGATGGGGCACATTCGGTGATGCCCAGGATGGCGCCTCCCCCCCTGCACAAGCTCACCCCCCTCGGCTGTGTCTCCAGCCCCTGTCCGCCATTCTTTGACCATGTCAACATTTGCGCCTGAGAGTCCCTTTTTCTTTTGGCCTTTCGGGTCATACCCAGCGATGCTCAGGGGTTACTCCTGGCTTTGCACTCAGAAATTACTCCTGGCAGTGCTTGGAGGACCATGTGGGATGCCGAGGATCGAACCCAGGTCTGCCGCGTGCAGGTCAAATGCCCTACCCGCTGTACAATTGCTCCAGCCCCACCACGAGTCCCATTTTACAGATGAAGAAAATTGAGGCACGAAGGGGCTAAATAACATTTGCCCCAGTTCACACAGCGGCCGTCGCCTCCCATGCGGCCGTTCCAAGAACCCCCTCTCCCCACTGTCTCCCCAGGATCCGTACAGGCACCGGGCACGGCGGGGTCTCGAGGAATAGTCACTGTGTGAGCACCGAGCAGGCCCTCTAAGCGAGACTGACCATGTCCTGGCACGTGCACTGACCGGGATGTGGGAAGAGAATGGTTGGGGTTGGCACTCGCCCCGGTATATACCAGGGGACTTGGCATTAAACGCTCCTCCTGCAGGAACCCTCCCTCCTCCGTAGCGCAGGACTGCCGCCACCTCTGCCCTCCAGTTGGGAAACGGGCAGAGCCGGGGTTCGAGCCCTCGGCAGTCAATGATTGCGTCATTTCTTCTCTGTCTCAGGAGCCAGGCAGGCTGGTCTCCCCCCCCCCCCGCCCTGAGCACAGCCCCGGGCACACAGGCGGTTTGTGGGAATCCCTCGAGCTCTGAATGATTCAAACTCACACCCGTGGGGCAGAGGGATCGCACAGCGGGGAGGGCACTGGCTGGCCTCCTACGCGGCTGGCCAGGGTTTGATCCTCGGTACCTCACACGTTTCCTGAGCACCGCCAGGAGTGATCCCTGAGTTTAGAGCTAGGAGAAGCCCTGAGCATGGCACAGTGTGGTCTCAAAACAAGCCAACCAAAACACCACCAGGGCCCGAGGGATAGCAAATCGGGGAGGGCGTTTGCCTTGCATGTCACCGAGTTGGATCCCCCAAGCACCGCCAGGAGTGGTTCCTGAGTGCAGAGCCAGGAGTAGCCCCTGAACATCGCTGGGCGAGACCCAAAATGACAAAAAAAAAAACCCAAACAACAACAACAACAACAACAACAACAAAAATCCCCAAACAAAAACCAAAATCAAACAAAAACCCTCACACTTTGGCCCTAGCACCCATCGCCGGCTTGGCACATCCTGTGAGAAGCAGCAAGATCAGGGCTATTGTCCACTCCGGGGTGTCAAGTGGGGGCTGTGACGCTGACCTTCGCGCCCCCAAGAGACCAGAGACACGGGGACCACCGGGCCTTGAGGTGGGGGTACCCCCCCAGCCCCCACCTGCTGGCCCCACAGAGCCTTCCAGAACGCAGTCCATTAAAGGGCTTGTACATCTCCAAGCGCTAGAGCCGGGTGGCGGCGGCACAGACTAATTGTTGTTAAACGTGTGGGAACGTTCCCGCCACACTGCGAGCGATCACTCTTCCCGGCCCGGCCCAGACGCCGGCCATTTCTCTGCAGGCAGAAAGCTTACAACACTCGCACGAGGCCAAAAAGCAATTCGTGTCAAAAAGATCAATAATATAAAAATAAAGCATGAGAATTCTAGTTAAAGGGAATGTCATATATATATGTGGTTCACGTCCATGATTCCAAGATTAAAAAAATCAATCAATATCGTTCTTTAGATGATGTTATTTCTAATGAGAAATACCCAGAACAACTGCAAATAACTGCTTAACTGGGGGGGGAGAAAAGCATTAATAATTTACTTTATAAGGCATATGATGCTGAATGGAGGAGGGCGCCGCGGGTTCTTAATTCGGTTGTAATATGCCGTGACAGGCTCGGGGACGCGCTGGTGGCTTCTGACACTGAATTCTGAAGGGTGTTGGTCTCTTTTTAGGTTCGGGCCCAAGTGGAGGAGCCAGAGGGTGAGTCTCAGATCTAGACGCCAAGGGGATTTGCACCATCCAAGGTCACACGTCGCCGGAGGGGGACAGAGGAGAGGGGGTGTAGGGGTGGGGGGGTCCTCGTTGGCTCTCAGTGGGGCGACAGACATCCCGTTTATTGAGCACTTACTATACCTGCCACATCTGGATGCTCAGCAAAGCCGCATCCAAAAGGCTCGGGTCTGACCGTGGGACCAGACTCTCCCTCCCCAGCCGAAGCCAGCTGCAAATGTCCACTCCTGGTTGGTCTGTCTGTCTGTGTCTGGGGCACACCTGGCAGAGCTCAGGGCTGACTCCTGGCTCTGCGCTCAGGGATCACTCCTGGTGAGGCTCAGGAGACCATATGGGATGTTGGGGATCGAACCCGGGTCAGCTGTGTGCCAGGCAAGCGCCCTCCCTGCGGTGCTGTCCCTCTGGCCTGCACTCCCGGCTACTAATCTAGGGTCTGTGTCCCAGCTCCTCCTGCACCCCAGGACCCCTGGGGGCGCCACCTGACCCTCAGTTAGATTTGCTCCTCCCACTCTCTGCCCCGCTGAAGGTGGACTGGGTGCGCTTAGGGACGAGGCTTCCCTCTCTGGGTTCCAGGGTCTCCTGCCTGTGAGGAAAGATGATGCCACCAGTGTCTCTCGCTGTGCTGCTGATGCATGCTGGCTGCTGTAACAGCCCGAACCTGGCCGTGCAAAGGCCCTGGGGCTCCAGGCAGCAGTGGCCAACAGGACAAGCTTGGGTTCCCTCTGGGAATGTCGCTGCCAGCCACTGCTGTGGAACTCAAGCCTCATACCAGCCCTGGGTGGGCGTGGAGGGAAGGAAACTGAGACCCAGAGAGGTTCAGTGACTTTCCCAGGGCTGCACAGCCAATGTAATAGGATTCAGGTATACAGCAAATAGTGGGAATCAGATCATTTACCACTGGTGAATTTTTAATTTAAGGGGCGAGATAAATCATTTCAATTCATACTGGCTGTGGAGGAGGTATGCAAATAGGATGATTTAGAATAGTGTCCCAAACCTTTGGGGAAGAGTTCAGAAGGCTTACACCTGAGAAGGCTTGAGGGTGGAGGAGAAAAGAAAAAGGTATCATTATCACAGATTCTTTTCCTTAAGTATGCTTGCATACTTTAGTATAACAAAAGTTCCAGATGGCCTTTGATCTTTGCACATTTCTTCTTTGTCATGTATAAATTGAATTGACTTGTCTTTGTTTGAGAGATAAGTTGGTTCTTGTTTGGCTCCTACAATTAATTAAAGATGATTCAAACAGAAATCATACCAGTTTTCATTTTTTCCTCATATCTAAACTCCTAATATGGTGTCTGACACAAAGGTGAAAAACAATATCGAATGAAACAGAGATGAAATTGAATAGTCCAGAATCTAGTGTATTGGTTTTCTCTTCAAAAACCTACTGTGTAGCCTTGCTGAATTGATTTGTAAATTATGGTCCTCAGCTTTAACTGTTTCTTAATGGTTTTTAAGAAATCTCCTAGAGCCAAAGAGATAGTATTAGGTTAAGTTGCTTGATGCTTCTGGTCTACATGGTTTGATCCCCAAGACTAGATAAAGGCATGAGAACACCATTAGATCAGACCCCTGAGCTAAGATACAGGATAAAACTCTATGCAGAGCCAGGTGAAGTCTTAAAATGAAATAATAGTAATAATAATAAAAATAAGAGATCTTCTAGCTTAGTCTTCTATGACTCTAAGTACTGTGAAGGCGTCTTGGGCATTTTTTTTTTACATCAGTCAGTTGATGACAGTCATTATTTGTTAAGCCTTATATGTTGGAAGAAATTTCACCATCTTGCTTATAAGATCACTGTCACGGTCCTCCCGTTGTTCATCGATTTGCCCGAGCAGGCCCAGTAACGTCTCCATTGGAGACTTTGTTGTTACTGTGTTTGGCACAAAAATTTGGCATATCAAACACATCACGGGTGGCTTGCCAGGAGTGGCACAAAAATTTGGCATATCAAACACATCACGGGTGGCTTGCCAGGTGTGGCCGTGCGGGCGAGATCCTCTCAGTAGCTTGCCGGGCTCTCCGAGAGGGGTGGAGGAATCGAACTCGGGTCGGCCATGTTGGCTGGGTGCAAGGCAAATGCCCTACCGCTGTGCTATCGCAGCCGGCCTCACCAACACATTAACTGAAGGATTATGTGGTCCAGTGCCAAAACTGTATTGAATGATTTCAATTGAACAGGACAGAACTGATGTGCAAGAAGGATGATCAATCTTTGCTTGGTGATTCAAGGACCAAATAGGTATTTATAAATCTATGGGGCTTCAACCTTCAGTAAGACTTATCTGGCTAATAATTGCCTGGTTAAAAAAACATAAACCAAATAAAATTTTGATGCATTTCATCTGAGTTATAATCCAGGAATCCATACTTTAAAATTTATTCTATGGAATCTTAATTTAGCAGATTGGAGGAGCACAGAGAAACTGTAGAGAGATCTTTTGAGTAGGTGAGGCACTTAACTGTGCTTGGGTGATATTCTCAGTGGCATGCTGGAATTCCTAGTTCTGTAATAAAGTGTACAAGCCATGAGACCAGATGTTTGAGCACCACAACTAACTGTGTGTGACCCCTGGTCATTACAACAACAAAATTGGACAGAAAAGAGGATTCAGATCTTCACTATCTATGAAAGCAGTTACAGGAATGTTCTTTTAGCTCCCTCCCTGTGTCTTGGGTACCTCATTGTTCCTTGGCTTCCTGAACTCTCACTACATATGTACTTTGAGTAACTCAGTTCTTAATAACGTGTTATCTTCCCTGTCCTTTAAGTTCTTTGTATTTATCCCTCTTCCCACCTAAAAACATTAATCGGGGATAGCTGGGGATGGTGGGGAAATCCTGTCTCAATAATATTTCCAGGGGCCTGTGCAGTCTTCCTATTTCTTGACTATTTTGAGACCCTCACCAGTGAATGGGGCCTGGAAAACTGCATCTTTAACAGGGCTTGGGAACTGGGCACTCATGCCAGTGCCTCGGGTAATTTAAGGTTTTCATCAGCAATTCATTGTGCATTCCTTGTATTTGGTTTCATTCCAAATGTTTCACAGCTAGTAGCACTCAGAAGGGACATATATTTAGACTAGACTTCAGGCCTCTGGTTGAAGCTTTCTGTACAGTAAGAAACAAATGTTCTAGTCCTCCCAGTTCTTAGGGCATACTCTTGGCTCTGAGCTCAGGGATTATTCCTGGAGGGGTTCTTGGGACCATATGGGGTGTTGGTGATTAAATCCATGTTGGTTGCCAGCCAGGTTAGAGCCTTATCGGTTGTACTATCACTCTGGCCTTTGTTGAATTATTTCATTTGGAAAAAGGGTCACATATCCAATTTTGCTTCAGAATTCCTTAGGGTGAATTTGGGGCCACTTATGTGAGCATTAGCAGGTCAGGTGATGTAGTTCTCTGCTCTCAGGATACTCTTAGATCCTGGCCAATAGGAATGTGTTCCTCAAGACACCTGTGAATAACCTAGGTGATCACAGACTGGTATTACCTGGGACTCTGTTTCACTCTTACTGTAAGAACAGTACATTTGGCAAATTTGACAAATTCCTACTAAAACTAAAGTTAGAAATTCTTGCTTTAGCTTGTAGGTGCTTTATTTTTAAAAGGGGCCTCCCTCTTTGGTGCTGAGGGATCAAGGTAACTCTAAGTGATTCAGGCCTGCTGGACTAATGCCTGATGATTACTTATTACTTATGCCTGGTGGTGCTGGAGCGATAGCACAGCAGTAGGGCTTTCGCCTTACACGCGGCCAACATGGCCGACCCGAGTTCGATTCTCCGCCCCTCTCGG
>JAOXYA010000016.1:6928100-6981860 GCA_028565675.1 Sorex palustris | reverse complement strand
CACAGTAACAACAAAGTCTCCAATGGAGACGTTACTGGGCCCGCTCGAGCAAATCGATGATCAACGGGAGGGCCTTATTATTATTAATATTAATATTAATCTGAGAAGCTACAAGGGGGGTCTGATGGAGGAGCGAGAGGAATTCACACGTTTGCTCCGGCACAGAGCGGAAGCCTGCCTGCCGGTTCTAGTCTCCCCTCAGTTCTCCCCCACCCCCAACACAGGGGGTGGCCACTGCATGGGAGGAAAAGGCTAGCAGGGAGGGAAGCAGTGGTGTGCGTTGGGGGTTTGAGGCAGTTTGAGGGTTTGAGGTGGGGGACGTGATATAAGATGACTGTGGAGGCCGCATCTCCCCGACGCCATCTGAAAAGCGAAGACAGCCAAGAAGCCGGAGTGGGGGGTCTCGGCCACCAAGCTGCCCACTGACCCCAGGACTGGGCGTGTGTGTGTGAAGCGGAGGGGTCGGGGCTGGGCATGTCCTGTCCAGCTCCGCCACACGGAGACGCAGGTGAACGCGGGGTGGGTGGGTGGCTGTAGTTTTTCTATGTGGCTAATTAGCTTCTTTTCTTGTTAGTCACTTATGTCTACCGTTTTCAAAATATAGTTTGAACAGAGAAAAATCTGCATTCCCACTGAGTTAATTCCAGAACAGCAAATATACTGTACCTCAGGTACATTTTTCTTAAATTCCCGGCGGAGTTCAATTAAATGTTTATGAGAATGTTCACTCTCCTCCTGCCGCGCAGACAGCTCAGAAGCGACGGAATTAAGCTCCTTCTGGAACAATAAAAAAAAAGAGAGAGAGAGAAAAGAAAAAGATTTTTCCCCCCTCCTCTTTCTTTTTAATCATCGCACACAACAGCATTCGGAACAAGTTTTCTTAACTCACAAAGCAGAGGGGAGACAAGGTTATCGACTCCTGGCACAGATGAATGATTTATGAAAGTGCTGGGGGGTGAGGGGGTGGATGTGAATGTAACCGAAAAAAATACCCCCCCCCAAATCAAGGCAGCTCTTTGGCTTGTTGGACGCTGGGCCAGATCAATAGTCTCCCAGAAAGTTGGGTGGGGTTTGTGCTTCTCCGCTCACCCCTTCTCTCCTGCCCCACCTCTTAAATTTCCAAAGGAGCGGTGGCATAAGCTTGTCACTGGCTGTGGAAAACATCTCCAAACCATGTCAAAATAGTACAGCGCGGCATATTGTATGGGCATATTATGGTGGAGGAGCGGGCCGCCGACAGCTTTCATATATCAGAGGCGGGAACGCTTCCAACTATGACTTACTTACACTTAAGGGTTCATAAATACGCCTTTTAAGATAGAGATGGCTTTTTAATTCCAGTAGATTTTGGAAAAATGAAGGTGCCAATAAGAAGCAAGCTGACCTTTCGTGGACGGCGCCGTAAATCATTTAAGGTTCACTTCCAGTCTAGGGAATATTTCATCGCAGCTCCAGCTTGCAGAGGGGAGGCCTGGGGAGGCTCGGTACCGACTGGGGTTTGGGGCGCGGGGTCCACAGGGGGCTCCCGGGCCGAGGGGCTCCCCTGACGCCTGCGGGGCGCACGCGGATACGCCATCGCCCCGCTCTCTACCGCCTGCACGCAAACGGGGGGCAGTTTCACGGGCGAGCACAATTCACCATGAGTTGTCATGGATTTCATTTGCATAATTCAAGAAACGCGCTGTTTATGTGGTCTGCCGCTTCCTTGCTGCCGTCCCGAGATGGGTTTTTTTTCTGGACCATAACTCGGGGAGCATTTCTGTATATATCACCCGATTATATTTGCAGCAATCAAGCTCCATAATTTCCTAAATCCGGTGATGCAATAAATTTCTGCAATCAGATTTATTAAAAACACACACGCAGATGCGAGAGTGTATTTCTAGGGTGAACTCTTTAATCTAACATATGTATGATGAGGCCCAGCACCGTGTTGAAAGACCCCATTTGTCATTGCTAATACGCATTCATCTTGCACACACAATGAAACACTTTTACCATTAGATAATGAAATAAAAGTACTATTAACCCGCTGCAAATCCTGTTCCCTCTAAGAGACGAAATGCACGGTAATTGTCTTATATCATGTCTGCAAGTCGGCAGGTCTGCACGATGGTAGCAGTTCACCAAAGCCCCATCCACCTCACGCCCGCGGGGGGGGGGGGGTTGGAGACCCTTCCCCAAACCTAGGCCAGAGTCTCCGCCTGAGCAGACTTTGGGAGACGTGCAGGAGGGAATTTCTATTTCTGGAGAAATGATGAAGCTCTTTGGAAAACCACAAAACTAGGAGCGAAAGGTCAAGGAAGAACACGAGGGGCCAGAGGGGGCGGGGAGAGACAAAAAGAAATTTACAGCACAGATTTAGAATAGAGGAACAGGCCAGGCGCTAGGCGCTCTCCGAGGTGCTGAACCCAGTTCCCAGGATCCATTGTTCCAAGGATAGGGATGGGGGGGGGGCTCCGATAGGAACGCGGGGGACTAGGATGGGGATGAGGGAAGCTCGAATAGGGATGCGGGGGGCTCGGATAGGGATGCAGGAAGCTCGAATAGGGATGTGGGAAGCTCCGATAGGAACTCGGGGGACTCAGATAGGGATGCGGGGGGCTTGGATAGGGGTGCAGGAACCTTGGATAGGAATATAGGAGGCTTGGAAAGGGGTGCAGGAAGCTCGGACAGGGATGTGGGAAGCTTGGATAGGAATGCGGGGGGCTCAGATAGGAATGTGGGAGGCTCAAATAGTAATGCAGGGGCTCGGATAGGGATGTAGGGGGATAGGATAGGGATGTAGGAAGCTCTGATGGGGGGACTTGAATAGGTGTCTGTGAAGTTCGAAGAGGGATGCGGGGAGCTAAGATAGGAGTGCAGGAAGCTCGGATAGGGATTGGGGGGTCGGATAAAGATGCAGGGGGCTCAGATAGGGATGCGGGGGGCTCGAATAGGAATGTGGGGGGCTCAGATAGGGACATGGGGTTCTTGGATGAGGATGCAGGGGGGCTCGGATAGGGACGTGGGGGGCTTAGGTAGGGATGCGGAGAGCTTGGAGCTCGGAGTTTCCCATCCCAGAGCCCACTGGGACACAGGCAGGAGAGGATCCAGACTCAAGAGAGCTCAGGGAGAGAGAAATAGAAAGAGTTTCTGACAATTTTCCAGGGAGACAGAAGGAATAAGGAAGACTTCTGACTTAAATCATTTAAAAATAGCCACAGTTTCCAATAAGGGAACACTAATGCAGCCTGACCATCACATCCGGGGCCCAGGGAGGACGTGTCTGTAGGAACGGAACAAGCCAAGGTAGACAGAAATGGAGTCGGTGTGACAGGCTGGGACACAGACTCCTCTTCGCCAGGGGAGAAGGAACTGGAAGGTTTTGATCAATTTGAGTGGGGATGAGTGCTTGCTTGTGTGTTTTAATCTTAGGTTTCCTCTTTTTTAATTTTAAATTGAGATTATCTTAGAGTCGATCTTAAATCTATTTTTTAGAATTAGATAGATTTTTTTTGTATTGTCTTTTTCTTTTTGAGTCACACCGGGCAATGCACAGGGGTTACTCCTGCCTCATGAACTCAGAAATTACTCCTGGTGGTGCTCATATGGGATGCTGGGAATCAAACCTGAGTCAGCCATGTGCAAAGCAAATGTCCTCCCTGCTGAGCTATTGCTCCAGCCCCTAGACTCATAGATTTTTGGAATCTTTAAAAGACACAGATGTGCCTTGTATGTGAGCTGAAGTCGCTCGCTGTATCCAGCCATCGGCCCTTATCCCTGAGATATTCCTTGTGTTCTTAGACTCATTTAAAACATCATGCGCAGGGGGCCAGGGTGACAGTACCGCGGGCAGGGTGCTAGTACACAGCACATGATGGACCTGGACTCAGTTCCCAGTACCCCAAAGGGTCCCCCGATCACCACCAGGAGTGATCCCTGAACACTACAGGATGTTCCCGAACCAAACCAAACCAAACCACACCAAACCACACGCAAGCTGAGTCACTCGTTGGTCTGGGCACACAGGAAGCCCAGATTCTACCCCTGGTACTACACGGTTTTCCAAGCACCAGCAGGAGAGACACCCCCTGAGCACTGAGCTGAAAGCAGGGTCCCTACCTCCACCCCATCACTGCCAGGTATGGCCCCAAGACGAAAAATAATAGCTATACGAGTTAAAGAAAGCAAACATCACACTCAGGTCAGGGCTGGCTGACGTACCTGCCCGGGTGGGTGTCCTGGGTCCACCAGAACCCACACCGGGCTGCAAGGCCACCACCTCTGTGCCACACCCACACTGCAGCCAGAACAGACGGGGAGCCCCAGCAGATCCCCCCCAGCCCCCGCCTGGAGAAGGTGTCGAGGTCACTCATGGAACTGCTCTTAGCCTTGCCCGAATCTTGAACAGTCTTCAACCCTGATGTCCAGCCACCAGCTCAGTCTTTCCCTATGGGAAACCCACCCCTGCCACCAGCCAAGGTGGGGAATCGCCATCAGAAGCCCCACATCTGGGGCCCGGTGAAGCGGGCGTGGCAGACCGAGCTCCTCACGTGAAGAGATATTTGGGGGCCCAATGACAATGAAGAGATATTTGGGGGCCCAAACAAGGGCTCAGAAATGAAGGACAGCCCTGATAATCCAGTGTGGCTTTTACAGCCAACTCTCTTCCTTCCTTCCTTCCTTCCTTCCTTCCTTCCTTCCTTCCTTCCTCCCTTCCTTTCTTTGATTTCATTTATTTATTTATTGGTTTTGGGGTCACACCCAGTGATGCTCAGGGGTTACTCCTGGCTCTGCACTCAGGAATTACTCCGGGCGGTGCTCAGGGGACCATATAGGATTGACCTCGGTTGGCCAGGTACAAGGCAAACGCCCTCCCTGCTGAACTATTGCTCCGCCCCAAGGACAACACTTCCATGGCCCCATTTTCAGAGACCTCTTCCCCACAGCTGAGGATTCCACCCAGCTTGGTCTGAAATAGTCCACATGTGTACAGAGCCACGCGTGGCACCACATGTCCAATATTTAGCACATTCGCACATCATTTGAAGGCTGCCTGGGATGAATCTTATATCTAGACAAACCAAGAGCTTATAACATACCCACAAATGGATCATGGATTCTGAAAGTTCTGGATTATACATGCAGGTCGGTAAGAATCTCATCGCTCCCCACCAAAATGAGGACCAACACTTCAAAAAGTTCATGGTATCAGAGTGAAGGCATCAGAGCTAGTCCTCCCCCCCACAAAAGAAACAGCCCTAAAACGAACATTACGAATAACACTGATGTACCAAGAATGTATGTGTAGCAATAATAATATTTTCAGCATCTGTTGGTAGCTAAATGAGAGACAAGTATTATTCTAAGGACTTATTTCCATGAAGATACATGATCTCAACTCTTTAGACAAAGGAACTGGGATGTGAAAAAGTTAAGAGAATTTCCAAAGGCAAACACACACACACACGCACGCATACACGCACGCACGCACATACACACACGTGCGTCTATAGGATACACAAAAAAACAAAAAAGAAATGAGAAGAGAATCACACTAGTTTCCTATAAAACAACTGAACACAAAGGAAGGAATGGAGAAAATAAGGAACAACAACAACAAAACAACTACAGGGAATAAAGAACAAGGGACAGAGAAGTAGAAACAGCACAGAGGCAGGAAGGCACTTGTGTGTGGCAGCTCTGGATTGACTCGGGACACTGCACAGGGTCCCTCAAGCCCCACCAGGAGTGACCCTGAGCACAGAGCCAGGAGTTAGTTCAGAGCACCTCTGGGTGTTGCCTCCAAATCCTGCCTCAGGAAGGAAGGAAGGAAGGAAGGAAGGAAGGAAGGAAGGAAGGATGAAAGGAAGGAAAGGAGGGAGGGAGGGAGTTAAAAAAGAAAAAGTCTATTTGAATATTAAGGCAAGAAGGCCGATGACAAAGTCGTCTTCAAACAAACACATTTCAAATAAAAAAAAATCCTCACGGCACTTTTGGTTAGGAAGGAATTGGGGGGGCGGGGCGTAGAACCTCAGAACTGTAAACCCCCAGGTCTGGAGGGGAACTCTGAGGAACACCTGCTCACAGGTGCCGAGGCTGGTGGGGTCGCAGGAGCAGACTTAGCCCAGCACCCCCGGGCCCTGGGGAGCCGTGATTAACACAGCCCCAGACCGGGGCTGGCCGCGGTCGGGGAGGGGACTCATCTGATTAACCGGCCATCAGCAGCAGACAGACAGCCCGGAGCCCGGCGCAGACCATTCAAATAATGATCATCATAAACAGCCCATTTGCAACTAAAAAGAAATAATTTTAATGAGCTTGAAGCAGATGATAGATGCAGCTGAGGCTCGGGCCAATGTGAGTGTGTGTGTGTGTGTGTGTGTGTGTGTGTGTGTGTGTGTGTGTGCGTGACAGAGAGAGAGAGACAGCGAGAGAGACAGACACAATCAGAGAGGGAGATAGAGACAGAGAGACAGTCAGAGAGGGAGACAGAGAGACAGTCAGAGAGGGAGACAGAGAGAGAGAGAGAGCGGGTCTGGGACAGAACTGCACAGATTAGAGGCAGTCAGAAGTGAGGGCAGGAGAGAATCTTCTGGAAGATTATACAGCCCACAGCAGGCCAGTTGCAAAGGCTGCGGGGGTGCCCTAGTTCCAGAAGGGGCTGTCCTCCGTGTTATGAATAATTTGGGGACTCAGTGTCTACAAAAGACTGAACTCAGAGGCCGAGGGTCCCAGACTGGGCCCGGCTGCGTTGCAAGCATTGCACCATCCGATACTCCGCCTGAGCCGCTGTCGTTAGCATCTGCCCTGGCGGACAGACACCCTTGCTGATGACACGTGTGTATAGCTTTACACTTGGTTTAAAGCCCCACGAACTTCCACAGCCTCATAACCACGCTGCCCCGACGGAAAATGCTCTCAACTCACACTCCGTGCGCTCAGCCCTCAGACAGAACCTTTCACCTGACCCCAGAAAAATGCTGCTTCTTCTTAACTTTCCTGACAAAACTCCCCCCTTTCTTTTTTTTTTTTTAAGCCTAAATAAGTGCATTTGGAAAGGAAACTTTTTTTTTTTAAATCACCAGAGACTCCTATGCCAGGAATAGATGGTAGCATTGAAATAAAAGCACAATGAAAACAAAGGCGACTGTCTATCTTTGTTATAAAGAGCTTGGAAGCAAGCGGCGGAGAGGTGAGGAGAGGGGAGGCTCTCTCCTCGCGGGCAGGGCAGGAGCTGTGGCGTGGGTGGCCTGGGGCCTGGGGCCTGGCCGGGCTGGTCCCTTGGGGCTCAGGACCGCAAGCGACCCCCGGGGCAGCCTCTCACACCTGCCCCCTGGAAGGACAGGGCTCAGCGCAGAATCCTGCACACAGCTGACGTCTGGGCACGTGGCGTTGTTTTTCTCGTTGGTTTTAGAGCCACACCCTGTCGTGCTGACGGCTGACTCCTGCCTCTGTGCTCAGGGTCACTCCTGGTCGTGATTTCACGCGGCTGGGGAGCGGACCAGGTTGGCTGAGTGTGCCAAGTGCCCCCTCTCCACGGTGTTACATTTCTTCAAACCTCAACGATTCCCGGTGCCCCCAGCTGGAAAAGCCCCATTCACGGCCCGCCCAGGGAGAAGACCTCGAGGCTGGTCACAGGGCTGAGGTGGGGTTGGTCCCTATAAGGCATATCAGAGACCACTTTGGGCGCGAGGGTGAAGCGGGGAAGGGCTGACCTGCTGGTGAGTCTCGTCCTAGTAAGAGAATTCATGAGGACGGCGTGATCGGGGGAAGGGAAGTGGACATCAGGGTGACGGGGGATGGGGGGAAGCATTGCCCTGACCGGTGAGGGGGACTCAGCCCACCCCCTCTGCTCTGTTCCATCCCCGGGAAACTCACCCCTTCCCCAGGACGCCCCTCCTCTGCCCTGCTTTCCAGTCACACGTCACCGCACACTGTGTGTCCCCAAACTCGATTCCCGTCGCTAAGTCCCACAACTCACCCGCTAGCAAGGGAACCCCAAGCTCCCACTTTATCCAGTTTATCTTATTTTATTTTGCTTTTTGGGTCACACCCTGTGATGCTCAGGGATTACTCCTGGTGGTGCTTGGGGGACCACATGAGATACCGGGGATCGAACCCGGTTGGCTGTGTGCAAGGCAAACGCCCTCCCTGCTGTGCTATCGCTCCAGCCCCCCACCCCGAGCTCCTATTTTAGAGGTCCATGGGGCACCCCGCCTCATCCCTGCTGCTGGCCTCGAGGTCGGCAGAGAGCATGGCTGTGGGTGGGCCATGAACGGGGTTTCCCCAGCCGGGGCACCGGGAATCTTTCAGGTTTGAAGAAATGAAACGCAATGGAGAGAGGGTGCTTGGCGCACACACAGCCGATCTGGTCCGCTCCTCAGCGCTGCGTGGGATCACCACCAGGAGTGACCCTGAGCACAGAGCTAGGAGTCAGCTGTTAGCAAAACCAACGAGAAAAATAACACCAAATCCCCAAACTCCTCAGATGCTGGGAAGGGCCTGCTTTGGGGTCCGAAGGTATGGTTCAGGCCTGCAACCACACTTGTTTCCAGAACCTCACTGGTGGCCTGACCTCCGGCTAGAGGCGGAGCAGGCGGGAGGACATCAGGGAGCCAGGCCAAGGGCACAGTGCCTGGTCTCCAGTCTCGTTCCCCAGCACGGGGGACTCAGCAACGCGGAGAGTGCAGGATGGTTTGCAGATACGAGCACAGTCCAGGTGGCAGGAACCAGACTCACTGCGGCCCGGGGCCAACCTGTGCCACGGCTCCCCCATGTGGGCACCTGCCAGCCTCCAGCCCCTCCATGGAAACGCCTCGCCCCTGAGCCTCTGCGGTCCACCGGGGTCGCAGGCGGTGACAAAGGAGGAGGGGTCGAGGATGCCCAGAGCACAGGGCATAGTGGGGGTGCGCTCTCTGGGAGGAGCGCGAGATGACCCGGGGGGCAGGGCCTGGCCGATCTGCCACGACCAAGGAGACAGAACAAGACGGATGGCTCGGCAGCCGGCCGAGATGGATCCGCGCACGGCGCTGAGAGCCGGCGGCCGAGCCCCACCATCCATCACTGCCCACGCCGGATGGAAATCCCAGATGCCAAGATGGACGGGGCCAATTATCCCGGGCAGGGGCGCGGATCCCAGCGCGCTAGCTGCAGGGCGTCCCCGCGCTGGGTGTTGGGTGACAATTCACACGGGTCACACGGGGCGCGTGGGCGGGTGTGGCCTGGGTGTGCGGCCGCCAACAGCTCCCGGCAAAGTCCCGGTGTGGGGGTGGCAGTGAGGTGAAGCATGCCAGGAGCTGGGCCGATGGCACCAGCGGCTCACGGGGGTCCAGATGCGCCGGCCAGGGGCAGCACAGGCTTGTCTCAAAGCGTCTGGAGCAACACCCGTGCCATTTTATACAGGGTGATGGCAGGTGACGTCACTCACCAGGCTGCTCGGCTGGGAAGTGGCACCTATCTATGTCCTGCGGGGGTTCGTTCAGACACCGACAGGGGACCCTCTGCCTGACCTGGCTGTCTCCTGGCCAACTTGCGTACTCGGAAGACCAGGAGCACAGCCGGGCCCTCGTCCTTTTGCTCAGCCACCTGTCCATCCTTCTGTCCGTCTGCCCGACCCTCCATTTATCCGCCCAGCCACGCAAACGCTCACCCACTTGCTCGTACGACGGTTATGTGCATGTCGGTGCTGTGTGAGGGAAAGCCACACTCGCGAGCACTGTGTGGCAGGGCACCCAGACTTCTGGTGCTGAAGGCCCCTGCAGCGGTCACCAGCTGGGGCCCCAGGAGGGTTGGACACTGTCCTGCATTGGGCTGCAGAGAAGCTACAAGCTGGTCCTGCTTAGCGGTTCTGGGACCAAGGCTGCTGCCCGTGCCGGAGGCCACTGCCCGTTCCGAGGCCCGAGGGGACGGCACCTGCCCTGTCAGCTCGGCCATTTCTCACCCTCTCCCCTGACCCCCTCCCCAGGGAGCCTGTTGCACCCCCAGACCTTCTTCCCCTGCCAAGTGAAACCCGAGTCCCACCTCCCCCTCTTTCCCCAGGGGCCGGAATGTGGCCCAAGTGGCAGAGCAAATGCCTCTCTGTGTGCAAGGCCAGCTCTGCCCAGGTGACCAGAGGAGGTCCGGGTGCTCAATTGCTGGGAGTGGCCCCCCCATCAATAAGATCAATTACTTCTCTGGCTCCCACCTGACCTAGCAAGGTCAAGGGGTTCACCAGCAAGTTGGGGTGCCACGGGAGGCCTTTCTGCCGCATTCCCTTCTCGGCCCCTGTGCTCACTCTCCTTACTGACATGTGCACAAAGTACATAAGTGCCACAGGGCCTTTGCACGGCAGTTTGCTCAGCCTGAGGTACTTGTTTATGGAATCTCACACTTCCTCTTCTCCCCTTCCCTCCTCTGGACTGAGGCTCTTCTGTCACCTTCTCAGCAGCCTGTTCCGGCCTCCCCCTCTGCAGGTGGGGGGGCTTGTCCCGGACACATTTACCTCTTTGTTCAGAGCCTGTCAGGGTGGCCTGCCCCCTCCGATGTCAGCTCCAGAAGGATCCGAGTTTGCGGGGGTCGGAGCTGCAGCCCCGAAGACCCATCTGTGGTGGGGCCCAGTGTTTGCTGAGCTACGGAATGTACAAACGCCCGAATAAGTGGAAGGTGACCCCAGGTCTCCCCGCACCCCAAGCTGCTCCCGCGCGGGGGGCCGGGGGCTGTCCTTGAGAGAGGTGCCAATCAAAGGCTGATTATCTCGCCACAAACAGGAGCCACATCCGAGCACTTCCTCCTGCCCTTGATTGCTGCTTTATATTCCGGAGTCCTCAGAGCACACACTGCACAGCGCCAGGGAAATAAAGGAACCAAACTCTGGCGGGGCCAGGGGAGGGGCCGGGGGGTCCCATGTTCCCTTCTCAGGCAGAAGCGTCTGGTCCGGTTGGGTGGGTTTCCTGTATCCGTCACTGTCCTCTTAGAAAGGGGGTCACAGGGGTGATGATTCTTCCCTCCTCTCTCCACCATCCACACAGCATCCATCCATCCACCCTTCAAAACACCCACCATCCATCATTCCTCCACACTCACCCACCGACCCACCCCACCCACCTACCTTCCAACCATCCACCAACCTATTATTCACCCATTATCCATCCATTCACCAGCCATCATCCATCCATCCACGCATCACCCATCCATTTGCCCACCCACCCACCACCCCTTCTACCACCCCACCCACCTGCTTCCTATCCATCCACTCACCCTCCCACCATCATTTATTCACCTGTTACTCATCCATTCACCAGCCATCATCATCCATTCATCCATGCACCCACCCATCATCCATCCATCCATCCACCCACCTCACCCACCTTCCTTCCCTCTATCCCATTATTCATCCACCCGCCTGCCTCCTGTCCATCCATCCACCATTTATCACCCATCACTTATCCATCCATTCATCCACCCATTATCCATCCATCCATCCATCCATCCATCTGTCCATCCAGGCATCCATCATTTACCCACCCTCCCATCCATCTATTCACCCATTGTCCATCCATCCATCCATCCATCCATCCATCCATGTGTCTGTCCGTCCATCCATTTAACCATCCATCCACCATCCATGCATCAATCCACACATCCATCCACCATCCACCCATCCACCCACTCATCCATCACCACCCACAATCCATTCATTCATCCACCATCCACCCATCTACCATCCATCCACCTACCAACCACCCACCCATCCATCATCCATCCATCCATCCATCCATCCATCTCCTACTACCCACCATCCATCCACCATCCACCCATCTCTTCATACATCCACCATCCATTCAACCATTCAATCATCCACCATCCATCCATCCACTCAATCATCCACCATCCATCCATCCATCCACTCAATCATCCACCATCCATCCACTCAATCATCCACCATCCATCCACTATCCATCCATCCACCATCCTCCATCCATCCCACCTGTGTCTGAGCACTGACTGCACCAGGTGCTGTTGCACACACTGGGGACCCAGCAGCAGCCACAGCAGGCACAGCCACCACTTCCATGCTGCTGACATCCTAGCACTGTGACTTCCAGGAGTGAGGCTGACATGGCATTCACAGAGCCCAGCTGGGCGGTGACAACAGGAGCAGAGAGCAGATGCTGAGCCGAGGCTCTCGGGGGCTCAGCGGCAAGTGGCACACCAGGACGTCACACTCCTCCCTCTCAGCTGTGACAGTACCACCGCGCAGCTGAGGAGACAGATGCACAGTCACCTGCTCCTGGCCACAGACTCACAAGTGGCAGGTGTGGGATTTGAACTCGGGTCCATTTGGCCATGGAGCCCGGCCATGCGTGCTGACTCTGTGGTAATCCCTGACCGGAATCTCCAGCACAACCCCAGGCAGTTCTGTCCCCGAGACACCAGTCCAGCACCACGGGCACTCTTGAGCACCCCCGTGCCCCGGCTGTCCACGGTTAGACAGGACCAGGCTGGACACTCACGAAAGATCCGAGCTCCAGTCCTTCTAGAATCTTCTAGAAGTCTGAACAGAGCAGCCACGTGCTTCCTACAGTTCCTTAATTTGAGTACGAGGTCTAAATGGACTGAAATGAAATACGGTTACAGATGCAGCCCCACAGCCTCGAAGCTTATTTAGGCGCTCAACGATAACTCCCGGCACTGGTGGCAACCTTACCAGACGGAACATTCCACTGGACAGTGCTCCTACAGAGCACAGACGGGTGTGGTCGTGGCCACATACGTGATCACACTTGCCCCTCAGAAGCCCCAAGAATCCTAGAATTTCCAGTCCAAATCCTGATGGAATCCATGGCCCAAACTTCCAAGCGCAGATCTTTTTGTTGGTTTGTTTTGGGGGCCATGCCCGACGATGCTCAGGGGTTACTCCTGACTCTGTGATCAGGAATAACTTCTGGCGAGACTCAAGGGACCAATGGGGTGCCGGGGATCGAGCCTGGGTCGGCCGTGTGCAAAGCCGGGCCCTTCCTGCTTGACTATCACTTCGGCCCCAACACGTGCGAATCTTGAGCGGCTGCCACTTGCTGCTGGTGAGGGCCGAGGCCACGGGAATGACCGTGAGGGCACGTGAGGGTTCCAGGTCTGTCCAAAAGTCAATGAGAAAAGAACAATCCCAGCCAACACAGAACTCAAGTTCTTCAAGGGCCTGCCTTGCTCTGTCCACTTCCCAACTATCGATCGCCGGCTTGATGGATGTGAACACAAGCTGTCTTCAGTTTGGTGAAGCTGGCACAGCTCACCGTGGAGGACAGCCGAGAGGCCCTCACACAACCTGGCCTCATGTGCTGCATTTTCACCATGGAGAACTGAAGATCGGCACTTGCCGGCGTGTCTGCGGTTGCCCGTTCCAGAGATCCTGAGAGCGGAGGCTGCCCAGACACGGCTGACAGCAGACAGACAGACAGACCCGGCCTACTGGCACGAGGAAATGGATCCAGCCAGAAGGAAGGAAAGACTCATCGACACCCACAGTGCTTGATCCCACTGCTACGGAATGACCAGAAAAGCAACTGCAGTGACCTAGAAAGCAGGTTTGCGTGTCCTGGGCTGGAGGAGCCAGGAGTCCCTGCACACAGGCACACGGGGGCCTTCGTGGGTGATGGGAAAGCTTGGAAACCAGTTCCTGCTTTCCCATGATCATGCTAAAAACAAATGCCATGTACACACACGAGGTGAACTCCCATATAAGTGACAGCTCAGTAAAGCAGAGAATTCGAGAGACCCAGGAAGAAGCAGGAAGTCCCTCTGCCAGGCCCGGGCACCGCCAGGGTCACTACTCGCCCAGCTCCCAGAAGGCAAGACTGAGGCTCAGAGAGGCATCTACTGGGCAGAGATGGGGGTGCTCTCCGGGTGTGTCTGCTGGGCCCTCCCAGCACCCCCGGGTGCACCACGCTGTCCCCATGGAGGAACAAAGTTCGTTCTGGGGACAGGAGCGATAGTACAGCGAGGAGGGTGTTTGCCTTGCGCGGCTGAACCAGGTCCAGGTTTGATCCCCGGCATCCCACATGGTCCCCCGAGCACCGCCAGAGTGACTCCTGAGTCCAGAGCCAGGGGTAACCCCTGAGCATCGCCGGGTGCGACCCAAAAAGCCAAAAAAACAAAACACCAAGTCCGTTCTGGGGCCTGGAAGGCTCCTGTGGGCAGTGCCCACGCCTGGGTCCACGGGTGTCCCCCGCCGTGACCTTACCTGAGCCCAGCCGCGCCTGGCGTTCTCCCTGCGTTTTTTCCCCGCCCCACCCCCGGGGGTTTATAAACTCTGTCTTTTCTGTATCAGGTTGAAACTCAGAATACAGGTTGTCAGCCAACATGCCAGGCATTTTTCTAAAAATAACCCAAATTGGTTAAGCCATTTTTAAGCGATAGAACAGTCACGGGGAGGGGTGGGGGGGAGAAATCCGTTGCGGGGCGGCAGGGGAGGGAGGAATTTTAAAGGTGCTTTAGATGCTGTTTTTAAACGGTTTCAAACGAAATACAGAAAAGGTCTCGCCGGCAGGGGACGAGGGTGGGCCGGGGGCTACTCCACAGCGGGCGCTACCCCGGCGTCTGGCCGGCTGCTGGAAGGAGCACTCACGGGGGAGCACTATGAAGCTGGGATCTGCGAGAACCTGTGAGCCCTCGCAGGCCGGCCCGAGAGTTGGGCAGCGGGCCAGGTGCTGGCCGTGATCCGCCACGCCACACACGGTCCCCCGAGCACCAGCCCACTCCAGAACAGTCTCCGGGAAAAAAATAGCACAAGCAAAGGGCTTGCCCGTGGGTCAGCCCCTCTCTGGGGCACAGATACCCTCCGAGGTGCTCCGAGCACTGCACGCCAGGAGCAAGGGCTGCCCGTTCCTACAGAGCCCCTGGCCGACAGGTGAGGGGAGAAGACACGCACAGGACAGAGGGCGGCTCCCACCAAGGGCAGGGCCCGCCCGCCCACCGCAGGTCGGAGGGTCTGAGCCCCCAGTCAGACGTTTGTTTCATCTGCAGAAACTCCGGTTTGAGTTGCTGGCACAGACGAGGCGAGAACGACACAGTCAGCGCCAAATAACACAGACTCGCCCGAGGATCTGGGCTCTGCCTGCCAGCGCGCAAACCCCGGGCCAGCCTGTAATTACCGGCGCTGGGGAGAACCAGCAGCTCCCGTTGGCGCTAGGGCTGGGCCCGGCCCCGAAGCAGCCAGCTCGGAGGCTACCGCTCCCTCTAACTCTTTCAGGTGCCAGAGGCACGCCTGGAGTTGGGGGGGGGGGAACAGAGAGGTTAAGTCATTGGCCCAAGGTCACACAGCTGAGGTGGAAGGGCTGGATTCGGGCTCTGGCTCTAGAGCCTGGCAAGTTTGGTACCCTGGGCCCACGCCATCCTATGAGATTCGAGACTCCTGGGCGTGAGAAGGTCCCGAGCCTTGTCCAGGGGCTGGGGAAGGAGCCCAAGGCTGAGCACAGCCTCCAGAACGGAAGTCTCTCCGTTTCCTCAAAGCGTTCTCCAGCCTTGCGTGCCCCGGGTGTTTAGGGTGCTGTGTGCTGTCTTCCAGACGGGACCCCACCCGTCAGCCTGTGCCCGCTGCTCCCTCCAGAGGTGGGGAGGGCAGTGGGGGCTCACCCGGAGTGAGCCGACCCCCAGCGCTGACTGTCAGCCTGAGGCCCCCCCACCCACCCAGGAGGAGAACGAGGCGCCTGTTCCCAGAGGCTCATCACCATTCCCACCGCCTGTACCCAGCAGATGTGGCCGTTACAATAGCGCCCGAGAAAATAGAAAGAAATTTCAGAATTTGTTCTCCAAAGATATTCAAATTAGTTAATCAAGGGGCTTATTATTGCTTCTCTCCACCCCCCCCCAGCTATCCATGAGGATAATTGATCAGCTGCTAATAACTGATTACACTTCACAAGTGTTTTCTTATGCCCGTTACCAGCGTGTTTAAAGACATCTTGTAAAGTTCTAATTATGTCAAATTGTTCTGCTGTAGAAAACACCTAGTAACGGTTAGTTGTTGCGGGCGCCGGAAGTCTGTGCCAGGTCAAAGGGCGACCTTGGGGCCTGGGGGATGCCCCCACCCCTCTCCTGACTGCAGACCCTGGACCCCCCAATCCATTCTGCCCCTCAAGGCAGACCCACACCCCTCACGCCCTCCTCCCCCCTCCCTCTTCAGCCAGCCGTTGCGTTGTCTGGGCGTTTTGTCTGCTCTACAATGCCAGGGATTGAGCCCATAGTGACCCCCCAAGCCACAGCCGAGCATTTGGCTGTTCATTTAGTCAGTGGCGTTGGTCATTTCCAACGCCCTCCCAGAGACCCTGGTACACACTCAGACCCACTAAGGACTTCGAAGTGCTAAGCCTGCAGAGGTTAAAGCGGGTGATTCTTGGGGTGGGAGCGATAGCACAGCGGGTAGGGCATTTGCCTTGCACGCAGCCAATCCAGGTTCTATTCCCAGCACCCCATAGGGTCCCCTGAGCACTGCCAGGGGTAATTTCTGAGTGCAGAGCCAGGAGTAACCCCTGTGCATCACCAGGTATAACCCAAAAAGCACATACACACACACACACACACACACACAAGCGGGTGATTCTTACCGTGTCAGAAACCAAGGCACATTTAAAGCGCAAGGCACTGCATGCACACACACTCTGGAAAATTCCACGTGCATAGCCCCAGGACGGTGCACACGGAAGCGACAGCTTGGCACTATCATGCAGTAACCTGGCTCCGCAGCCCCCAGAGGCCCCGACCCATTCCCCAAGAACGCATTACGTGTCTCCCTCTGGGCAGAGCCCCTGAGGGCTGTGATGGGAGGGAGAGGAGCACAACCCCCTTCTTGGAGGTGACAGGGGTGGACAAGCCTCTGAGTGTGCTGGGGGGGGGGGCAAGGGCACGTGGGCGGGTCAGTGCCATCATCTCAGAAGGCTGCTCTGGAGGGTGTGGGAGGATGGGGGTGGGGTGGGGGGGTGGGGGGGTCACTTTCGTCCTGTTCCAAACCCCCAGGAATCTGCCCTGTCACTACCACTGCCACCAAACCCCACCCACCGGGTGCTGGACGAGGCACAGCGTGCCCTTCCTCCCTACAGCCGCAGTCCCCAGGCTGCCTCACACACCCAGACGAGACCCCAGTGCTCCCAGGACGAGACCCGCCCTGAGTCCCCAACTCTCCTGAGGCCTGCTGTCCCCATGGGCCCCCCAGCTGCATGCTCCAGGGCTCCAGCAGCTGGCAGTCCTCAGCCAAGCCTGGGGTGGCCCCAGGGCCTTTGTACCTGCGGCCTGATCCTCTCCCCTGGCCGTCCCCATGGCTTACTCCCAGGCCTTCCCGGGAACCCTGTTCTGGTTCTCTCCAGCCCTTGGTGGCCTGCGCAGCTCCAAGTGCCTCTGCGTCTCTTCTCCAGTTCGTCCCTCAAAGAAGGTTGACAGGAAGAATGGGGCAAGCTGCTGTCCACAGCCTCCCCCTCCCCTGATGCTCACTGTGCACATGCTTCCGCCAGCAGTTCACTGAGACATTCACCACCCAGAAGAGTGCATGCAGTCGGCGCCCAATACATCCTCACAAAGAGGGCTCGTGCATCCCTGTGCCTCCCGGTGCCCACCTGTCATCAGTTTTCATGGCGATGCCACCCTCTGGCGGGCCCACTCAAGGGTTTGAAATATGCCTTCGAGGGCCGGATGAAAGAGACAGAAAAGCTCACGTCTAAGACCAGAGAGACTTGGTGGGAATACGTGGCTTTTGGGAGGGGCCTGAGCCCCGGCTCTGGGGGTCCCGGCTCCTCCTGACCCGAGCTGGGGCCAACGTGGCCGGGGGAAATGGGATAACAGGGCCAAGTAGCGGCCAACGCAGAGCCTGGAGGTCACTGACCTCCAAAAGCACCAGGAGTGACCTTTAGAGCCACTCCCCCTCCGGCCCCGCCCCACCCCGCCCCTCCCAGAAGGCTATAAATAGGCGCTTCTCCCTGGGAAGCAGTTCCTACATCAAGGGCTCATTAGGAAGTGTGACAGGGTGAGATCCTGGAGTGTCCTGAGAGAAACTGCCTGAACCTGTGTGTGTGTGTGTGTGTGTGTGTGTGTGTGTGTGTGTGTGTAGGGGGGGGCCTGGAGACCCCTTGCAGCCATCCATGGAAAAGGCCGAAGGGAGCAGCCCATCCTCAAGCCCCGGCAAAGCAGGCCCAGTGATAGGCGAGTCCACAGCATTGCTTGCTGTCGCCGAGAGGCCAGCCAGGGCCAGGCTGGAACCGGGACTGTGACGCCCAGCTGGCCCGTCCCTGCTCTGGGCATGCGATGGGCACAGACCGCCCCTCCCCCTGGCAGGCGCGGAAATGCTCAGGGCACAGACCCCACGGGCATCCAGAAGGAAAACGCCGGGGGCTGAGAGACAGGACGGGAGGTCGGTCCTGAGCCCATCAGCAGTGACCCCTGAGCGCAGGGCCAGGAGTGACCGCTGAGCACCGCCGGGTGTGGCTGGCCTGGCCCCCATGGCTCCCAGAGAGAGCGCAGAGGCCTGAGACCCACCCCTGGGGCCCAGACAGTGAACACGCCCCCAACCGCTCCTCAGAGGGACCCTGGAGGAGGCCGGGGCTGCCCGTGGGAATCTGACGAACAGAGGAGACGATGGGGACGTGGCCAGCTGCACCCCGGGGTGGCTGCAGTGCCTCGCAGAACCCAATCACGCTCCTCCTTCTTGTCAAATCCCTCAAGCTCGAGATCTGCTTGCACAAAAATTCTGGCATCTTCAAACAGGTGCTTGTATCATTCATTCACTTGCAAAAGCCGGCATCATTCATTCACTCTGAAGACCCTGAGCATCATTTATTCACTCGGCAGACCCAGAGTATCATTCATTCACTGGGCAGGCCCTGAGCATCGTTCATTCACTGGGCAGACCCTGACTGATGCTTCCTCCAACAGCCCAGTCTGGAAATCAGACTGACCCTGACCTCCAGCCTCATCACTTCTTGGCCAAGTGACCTTGGGCAAGTTGTCTGTGGCTGTGAGTCCCTGTTTCTGCCTGGACCACACAGTCCTAACTGTCCCCCAGCTCCTGCAGAGGAGGGTGGCTTGGAGGATGTGCGTCTGCAGTGCCTGGCACAGGAGCTGAGCAGCCTTCGGGTGGGTGTGTCATCAAGGATCGACACTGACCCCGTCCCCGTGCCCCCCCCAGCCCCTCTGCAGTGTCCTCCCAGGGGAACATTGGCTCCAGGTGGGCATAGGTCCCCAGCCCTCACCCACACTAGCCGTAGAGATCAGCGCCAGCATCCCTGGCCCGAGCCAATTCCTTGGGGCCCACGGGCGGGCCCCCAAGCCAAAGCCATCACTCCCCCCTTCTCCACCTGCTCTCGGACACCCAGTTGGCGGGGGTGGGGTGGGGGTGTCTGGAGGCCTTGGCACCGTCGGCTGAGCCTCATGTAATGAATCGCTGGCCCCGGCCACCCCGCGGACAGTCTCGAGTTTACAGCTGTACCACCATCAAGGACGCGGGGACTAATGGCTCCGTGACGAGAGATCAACTGTGCAGTGGCGGGATGATGGATGCCCGCCCGGCGCCAGGACGCCGCCTGTCACAGGGAAGCCTCATTTGTTCCGAGCCGCAATTACCTGGAGCCTGCGCTTCAGGTGTGATTCAGCGGAAGGAGCCCCAAGTGCGGGCTCTGTTTGGAGGAATTAATTATTTCAAGTGGCGCCCAGCTTCTAGCTCAGGGGCTGTGGCAGCAACTGGCCCCGCCCGGCCCAGCCCTGCCCTCCCCAGCCCTGCCCAGCCTGGTCTGGCCGTGGGGCGGAGACTTTGGTCACGGCGTTTGGGAGGGTCCCGGGGATCGGCTTTGCAAGCCCACCCTCTCTCTCTCCCCAGCACAAAACGCTTCTGCATCAAGCCTTCACCTTGCACACGGGCCTCCACCGACGGCCCCCCCTCCAATACAACACACCTCCCCTCAAAATTATGTGAGCACCGCGGTGGCAAAGGCGGTGAGCGGAGGGCCGGGCACCCCCCGCTGCATGACAAGGATTTCTCCTGCCAACCGAATATTTCATCCAGCTGTAGAGAGCAGGAGGAAACGGCAAACAAAGAGAGAGATTTAATAACTGGAAATAGGACTAAGGATACAGATAGTTTAATTTTTTTTTGTATTGCATCTAATTGCAATCAACAGCAGACATCTGACACAGTGACAGGCTCAGCAAAATTGCTGCTGAGAGAACAGAATCTTTGTCTAAAAATAATCAGACATTCTGTGCACCACTGTTTGTTATAACGGTAATCGATGCTGGAGGCTTTGAATTTCATCAATTTATAGATCTGCGCCGGCCTGCCTGGCGATGGGGCGCGGTGCGCCGGGGCCTCACCGGGGCGGGCAGGGCTGGGGCCCGCTGTGTGATTAAGATAAGCCCCGATTCCTTTCATACATTCCTTATCAGGGTCTAATTCTCCAGCAGGTAGAGATGTTCACAACAGTTAAAGATTAGGGCAGCTTCTCTGACGCCAAATTTGAGGGTATTGATCAATAAATCAAATCAGGCCGATCAATCGCCCAATCAGGAGAGTCTAGCCAGTGCATTATTGCCGGCGCCTCCAAGCCAAGGCTTTTCATGGGTTTCATCAAAACAGCCTCACCTTGGCTCCCCGCCAGCTGCCGGCTTGCCTAATAGACTCCACAGCCGAGAGGGGCTCCTGCCCAGCGGAAGAGCAATAAATTTCTCATCAAACAGCCGATGGAGAAACAAGATGAACATCTGTTTTGCTGCAATGAAACTCCTGTGTTCTTCAGAATGCGCAAACCGCCTCTGACAGACCACCCCAAAGGCGGCTTCCCTGGCACGCGGCGGCCCCGCGGAATATTCCGCCGGTTATTTCAATCAGGTAATTTAAGGAGACTTTTGCATTCTTCTCTCTGCAGCTGCCGGAGCTCTGCAAAGACTATTCCGGCGCAGTCGATAATAAATGCCATCCTGGGACCCTGTAGCATGAAGGCAATTTTATGATACCCATTATGTGGCAATGTAACTTCATTAAAAGCTGTTTATTCCCTCTAAGCATTTTAAGCACTCTCCCTCACCCAGAAAGGAGGAGCCGGGGAGGCTATTTTTACAGAAAGGGGTTCGAGGCCATATTTCTTCCCTCAATAACATGGCGGAGGGAGGAGAGGCAGCTGGGGGTGGAGGCCAGGGCCGGTCTCACCCCGCCACCGGGCTCACGGGCTGGGGGGCAGCCGGAGCTGACAGGGGCCAGGACGGGGCCCTCATCCCGCGAGACCCCCCGGGCCTTTGTTCTGTAAGGCTGGGCTGGAGAAAGTTCTGGAGCCCGACCACCACGGGGCCTCTTGGCAGGGCCTTCCTGACTCCCCTCTGCCAGGACAGCGACGCACACAGGATCACGGCCGCGGCCACTCACTGGCCGGCGGGGCCACACGGCTCCCGGCCCAGGCTCTGCTCGGCTGCCGGTCAGACTTCTGTGGGGAACCTCGGCCATGGGCCCAGAGAAGCAGGTGTGAAAAGAAAAGAAAAGAAAAGAAAAGACCCTTTCTCAGGGCACACTGCAGAGCGGGGACGAGGCAGAAGACAGGGCCGCCTGCCAAGGCCAGGGGGAGGGGGGCTTCCCCTGCCTCAGTTTCCCCATTGACTCCATGTGGGCCTGAAGTTCCCCCACCTCCAGGGCTGCCCTGAGGATGCCAGGTGCACACGGGCCTGTTCAGGAGGGAGTTGGGGGTCCCTAGAGACACCTCCACCCCCAACATGATCTGGACAGGCTCACTGTGGGGAAGAACTCGGGTCCAGAATTCCACCTGGGAAGCACTGGGGGCTGGGGGTGGGCAGTTGGGGGTGGGCTCTGAAGCCATGGGCTGAACCGCGTTCCCCAGAGGTGCGGGGCCTCAGGAGGGACACGGGGACAGCAATGTGGCGAGGGGATGGCGGGTGCTGTTCAACCTGGTGGCCTCCCACCCTGCAGCCACACAGCTGAAAAGGGCTGTGACCCGCCCCTCCCGCCATCCCGGCTGTGGCCCCGCCCAGCCAGGAAGCCACGCCCCCTCGGAGTCCCCAGGACAGGGAGGTGGCAGCTTCCTCCAAGAGACCCGGCCTGGGCAGTCGGCCGCTGTCCCCTCTGGCCTCACACCAGGCCCAGCAGAGCAGGGAGGTGCTGAGGAAACAGCTGCTGAATGATTGGGGGTGGGGGGCACCAGGCGACAGCCCACCTGCATCAGAGCCGGGGGGGCGCCTCGGCACACCAGACCCCAGAGTCCTACCGGCCGCGTCCCATCCTCGCCCTCGAAGGAGTCCAAGTTCAAAGCCAGGTCGTGTTAGCGATGGTGTACGCACCCTCCCTCCTCAATTAAAACAAAAAGGAAAAGGTGGGGGACAGGCAGGTCCCAGGCCCACGACAAAGACCACCCCGAGGGCAGGACTCCTCAGCGAGGGCGTATCAGCGTTGCAAGGGTCAGGCTCCGGCCCCTCCAGACCCAGGCCCTGGTCCCCCGGTCCCCCCGGAGCGGCCACCAGCTATTAGATTTATCATACACTCCGGCCAAGATGTGCTGCCGAGATTTCGGGGCAAGATTTATTACAGCGACTGGTTTTTAAAATGAAAGTGAAGAGGGTGTTCTGGCAAAACCGCGGCTGTTAATGGGGTGAGAATCACATAAAATGGATCACGCTCTAATCTCTTCGCCTGCACGCCCTGTGAGCTGTGCAGAAAGCCTGGGGTGCTGGGGGTGGGGCGGCCTGACCTGACGCTTCCCGGCCCACCTGCTCCCGACCTTGGGCCACTCTCACTCCCCGGATGTATTTCCCATTTTCCACACACAGTGGCCACGGCACAGCAGCCAGAAGTGCCATGTGCCTGCCAGGCTACGTGGGCTGTCTTTAAGCTGGGGCATCAGCTCGGAGACCAGTGCTGTTTTATGGGGAGGGGGGCAGGAGGGGCCTCACCAGGTGAAGCTCTGAGTCTACTCCTGGCTGTGCTTGGGATCAAACCTGGCCAACCACAGACAAGCCCCATCTCTCAAGATTGCCGGTGTGGTGAGGTGACAGCTCCGGACCATGGGAGCATAGTCAGCGGCCGAGCTGGGATGTGGGTCAGGCCTGGAAGAGGGCACTGGCTCTGCCCACGGGCCCGGATGGCAGGAGAAGGGCAGAGATCCCATACTTCCTGTTCTCAAGACTCAGGCTCCGTCAAGGAAATTTTTGGAAGAGGAAGATTTGAGGAGGAGGAATTGGGAGTTGCAGCTTAGTCTACATGGTCTCTGAAAGCAGCTACACACACACACACACACACACACGTGTGCACAGAGGCTGATGAGTGATGCAGCATCTTAGTTGCTAAGTTGCAACTCCTCCTCCACAAATTTTCCAGTCCTAAAGGTGCCTGCCTTTGGGGGCATTAACTACAGAACGACAGAGGGGTATAGGGGCTTTTTCTTCCTTCGGTTTTGGGTTCACACCCACCTGTGCTCAGGGATCACTGTTGGTGAGCTTGCTTAGGCGACCATATGCAGTGCCAGGGACAGAACCCAGATCAGCTGTGTGCAAGGCCGGGGCCCTCCCCGCTGTGCTATCTTTTCCTACCACACACACACACACACACACACACACACACACACACACGAGCGGCTTTATCTGGGTTCCTCCTGAGGTTGGGCTGGGGCTCTTCACGGAAACCCGCCCCATGCCCAGCAGGGGCATAAGCAACAAGGAGGCAGATACGCAGAGGAGACGGAGGTCAAGGCAGAAAGCCTCACGGAGGAGGGAGGGGCTTCCATCTGGTTGAGGGCACATAGCTGGGGAGGGCCCCAAACTCTAGTATATCTTGGCGGGGGGGAGTGTGTGGATTTTGTCCCTTGGGGACGTTTGGCAATGTCTGGGGACACGTGAATCCCCTTATGTGGGGGAGGGAGATTAGTGGCTAGTGGCTGGGGAGTCCGCGATAACTTTGAACGCACAATGAATGCCCCACCCCACTGTCCTCCCCCTGAAAAGGACATCATGTAAGAGGCTGAGAAACTCAGGTCTCCTGGTGGACAGGCCAGGGGGCATTTATGCTGGAGCACGGGGGCTGGAGGAGGGGACACAGGTGCCAGGCCTGTATGGACAGCCTGGGGCCATCTGACTGCAGGGTTCAGCTCTTCACACTGTCCTGTCCCCAAGATGTCCCCACACCAGCGGAGGGCACCTGGGGGACCCGTCTCCCACAGAGAGAGGCGCAGGCGTCTCCTCTGCGCCTCTGTCCAGATTTTGCAGAGCCCAGAGAGCAGCAGTGAGGTGTGTGGGTCCTTCCAGAATCTTCTGTGCAATACTAAACCCTCATTTCTTCTGACTGACTGCCTCAGCGTCAAGGCCTGGATTCTGCAGCCCCAGAGCCGGGGGACTCAAGAGGAGGAAATTCCCCACACGCCTTTCCCCAGGGCACCCCTGCTCATGCCAAACACTCCCGCGTCCCTCTGCTTCTGACTCGGCAGCCTGGACCTGCATCAGAGCCCTGAGTCCAACAGTCCCGCCCGGCCTCACGTCAAGGGCACAAAACACACCCAAAGGTCGCCCTGCCCGCTGTTGCTATTATTATTATTATTATTATTATCATCATCATCATCATCGTTATTGTTTACACACCACACGCAGTCGGCGGGGTGGACACTGTCCCCAGAGGACGCCACGTGAATGGATGATCCGACCATGCAGGAACCCAGAGAAAGGAAAACTCACTTTATTAATAGGCGCCCAGGCTAATCAGCGCGATTTATTGTGGGCAGGCCTCTGTGCCTCCTCCAGATGCTACAAGTGCAGACAAGAATCTTTTGTTGTGAGACGCCGTCAGCTGTCTTGGGGTGAGAAGGACAGCCTGGCCCTCTACACACCCAGGAAAGCCGGAGTGGGCCCGGCGGCTGCCCTAAGCCCAGCAGACTCATGGCAAGGATGGATGGTGTCCCCGTGATGGGAAGGACCAGAATCCAAACGTTGGCCCATTCCTCGGTTCTCGGGAGCTCAGTGCTCAGGCTAACAGCCCTGAGCTTTGGTGGAAAAGAGGGGACAGGTGTGGGGGTGGGAGAGCAAGGCGGGGGTACCCTTAAATGTTTAATATTCAATAAATGTGTCAATTTTACATACAGAGGCAAATGGGTCTTTATTGAGGAATTGGTAAATTTCCTCCGAGAAAAGTAAGTGCATTTTAGCCTTCAAGGAGTCCCAGCTGAATAGAAATGGAATGTGATTTGTGATAAAACTCAGCTGCTCTATAAAAGACGTTAAATAAATGTTGCTGTTTCACCAGGGATATACAAAATTGATTGCATTATAGACTGATTCTAAGATGCTGCATCCCTGTACAGCCCCTCATCAGCTTCCGTGCGTGCCTCTGTGTGTGTGTGTGTGTGTGTGTGTGAGTGAGAGAGAGAGAAGCCGCTTTTTAGAGATCATTTAGACTAAGTTGCAACTCCTCTTCCTCATGCTGCAGCAGAATTTTCTAGAAACTCAACAATCCTCTTCCCTTCCACTTCATTCTTGGTTGAACCACAGGAAAACGCAGCTATCTGGCCGTTTTTGAGTCCCTCTGGCTGACGACAGCTCTGAGAGCTACCGCTTGCGGGTGCTGGCTCTGAGATGTGGACAGGGGCAGCGACGCCCTCCGAGGGGGCAGGGATGCAGCCCCTTCTAGGGAGCACCCGCTGGCCGGAGGGACTGCATCCAAAATATGGGTCCAATGTCACCTTTCCCCTCAGAGCATCTGGACGAACTAAGACGAGGCCAAGAGCGCTAGTCCAGTGGGTAAGAGCATTCTCCTGGCACAGGGTTGACCTGGGTCGATCCCTGGCACCTCACATCGGCCCTGGCAGCGCCAGGAGTGAACCTTGAGTGCAGAGTTGGGAGTTATCCCTGGGCTGAGCCAGGCGCGGCCCCAAAACAAAGACAAAGGGAGCAGATTAGACCGCATCTGAGAAGCTGGCCAGGTCTCGGGCCAGCCAGGCGCCTGACACGAAGGGTGGCGACCTGCCCTTCAGGAACAGCCCTGCCCGTGTCCACTGCAGCCTTCAGGAAAGACCCGGGGCTGATGTGTGAGGCTCTCGGAGAGAGGGTACCTGGACTCAGACACGTCCCCAGGCCCGCGCTGCCTCCCTCCTGGGCTCCCCAGCAGTCCCTGCCCCGCGGACCCCGTCTGCAGGGAGAAACCTGCAGGACATGCCGGGGGCCCACGCGATTCCCACACGATTTCCTTTGCCCATGAGCCCGTGTGCAGGACCGGGCTGTCCTCGCCATCTCTTTCTGGGCTCCTGCCAGCTGGACGCCCCTCGACCCATGTGGCTCCTGCTATAGGGGTGACCTCTCCTGGGTGTCCTCTCCTGGGTGACCTCTCCTCGGCGTCCTTCCCTGGGCATCCTCTCCTGGGTGACCTCTCCTGGGGTGACCTCTCCTGGCCTTAGCATCGTCTGGTGGTTCCCAAAATGTCACCTTTGGGGATCTCCCGCATCCATTTCAGACCGGTGTGGGAGTCAGAGGGTGTGCTCTGGTCTGGCACCACACCTGATAGGGTTCAGGTGCTACCCCAAGGTCTGTGCTATGGGGTCACTCTCGGTGGTCCTCGGGGTACATCTGAAACCCAGGATCAGACCCCAGACTCCTGCGTGCAAAGTATGTGCCCAGACCTCCAAGCCAAGTCCTGGGCCCTGTTAACCGGGTCTCCCAGCTTCCGAGTCACGGTCCCTTCGAGAACCACTTGCCTGGCTCACCCCCCCGCCCCCAACCACTGCAGAATGGACACCGCACACAAGGCCAGCGCCCCAGACAAGGCCAGATCCTCGCAGTGAAGGCTCTCTCGTCCCTCTCTGCTCCCTCACTCGGCCACTGCCGCTGCAGCCAGAACTGGCGGCTTCCCGCTGCGGCTCTGCTAGCCAGACTAGACTCTTGGTAAGGGCGGTGCCCAGCCAGGGGGTGGGGGCTGGGGCAGGTGCCCAGAGGTGGAGGAGCAAAGGCATAAATGCACGAAGGGACAAATGAGGGCGTCCGCAGGAACAGCCCAAGTGCATAAAGGCGCTGCCTGAGGGCCACCGCCCCCCCCCCACCCGCCCCAGAGCAGCCAATCACAGCGGCACATGGAAATTCCCAGGAAACCCAGGGGGGGAAGCAACCTAACGGACAGCGGCAGGAGGAAGGACCTCCCTGCCCGCGGCCCAGCAGCTTGGCAGCTCCGCCCGGCTTCCACCCGAGAACAACAGCCAAGGTGCTCCCCTCCCTCCTCACAGCCCACGACGGCAAAGCAGGAAGCCTGCCCAGCCGCGGGGAGCACGGAGCCGCGCGGCCAAGGCCTTTCTGGAGCTGCGGCTACTGGAAGCTTCTGGATTGCTCAGTCTTGGAGCTGAAGCTGGGAGGCGTTGGGGTGGGGGTGGGGGTGATCATTTCCTTCCCTGTAACTCACAGCAATTATATTCTCTTAACACGGACATCTGGCTGGCTCGCGGCTGCTTCCTTCCTTGCGTTTTCCAAACGCTATCAGTTCTGGGAAGATCAATTATTTACTGAAAAGTCGAGAAACGCTCACCGGTTATTTGCATTGATTTGGCTGACGAGGCACAGGTCCCTTATGCACTCGGACGGCCGTGGAGGGGCCGGGGAGGAGAGAAATGCCAGACTCCGAGGCTGCGTGGATCCGGGACCCCCAGGAGGAGGGCGGAAGGAGCTCTGCCAGGGTCCCCCAGACAGACAAACCCGGAGCCAGAGTCGGACAGCGCCGCGAGCAGCCGCCACGATATAATTGGCCTGTTACCGCATCATCTTTAATCAATAGGTTCCGGAGTTTCCACAGCGAGCACGGCCCAAATCTCCCTGGCAGCCAAGAACCAGCGGGTTGTTAAAAGGCCCGATAGTTCTGCCTCGCTAATGGGTGGCTGGTTCCCTCAGCCCTGCTGATTTTTTAAATAAACCTAAATTCCAATAATTGTTTAATGTTTATTTTTATTTAGTTCTGGTTCAGATGGTCTGTGTCTCTCTGACAGAAATTGATATCTGGCTCACGGCGAGCTTTATCAAGCACACACACGGACATATGCACACACACGTGTGCACGTGCACATGAACACGCGCGTGGGTGCTCACACACATGCAAACATGCACACACGTGTGCGTACATGCACACACAGAGGAGTGTACACACACACACGTGTGCTCTCCAGCTGATTCACTGGGAAGCGGCTGATTGATCGGTTAGGGCATAGTGGTGCCCTCCCTGTGCAGGGCACCCAGCAGGGCACTGCTTCCTCCGATTTCCAGAGACCCCAGAGCCCTGTTCTGCAGCCGACGGGTGGACGACGCCTGGGCTGCAGGCCCCCAGCTTCTGGGAGCTTACTGGGAGCACATGCTAGAACCATCCAGAACTTTCCTCCCTGGGCCCGGTGTGCCTTCACCATACAAAGGGGCATGAGCTCGGAGACGGACAAGCTGCCGGCCAGCTGGGAGCTGGGCAGAGCTGAGGTTCGTCCAGGCTGTGCCCGAGGCGAGGATCCCAGCCCGCCCACAGACGTACCGCCAACCAAAGGCCTGAACACCAGGCAGGAAGTCAGTGATGCATGAGGCCAAAGGCAAGACCAGCGCCCACCCCCACCTCCTGCCCATAACTGGGCACTGCGGCTGTCCCCACCTTCTCTCCAGGCCCCCGACATCAGCCCTGCTGGATAAGATTTAGGGGGTCCCCGCTTCTGTCCTCCACCCCGGGGCCCTATGCCCCCCATTCTCTTGGCCTGCTTCTTGGGTGGCATTAGTGCTCCCTCCCCTCCCCCTCCCACCCCAGACCTACCCACTGGCAGGCCAGAAGCCCGAGACCCAGACGGGGGGAGCAACTGTCACGACTACTCGCGTCCTTCGAGCTTCCTCTTCCTGTTGGTGCTCGGGGAGGCTGGCAGGGGCTCAGCGGGTGGCAGAAGGAACCAGCCATCACCAGAAGTGGGTTGGCCTCGGGTCAAGCCAAGCGCGGCTGAGGGCCCCGGGAGGCTGCTGGTGGCCGCCACAAGGAACCTCCTCCCCGGAGGCTCGTGGAGACGCTCCCGGCGGCCACCCGAAGCTCTGCCCCCCTCGCCCGCCCCAGAGCAGCAATCCCGGGGGCACCCGTGTTGGCCTGCACCACCCGGGCACTGGCCTTGCGGCTGCCACCGCACTCCATGCAGAACCCTCTGTCTCTCCGGCCCCCACCCACACACAGCCGTGCTCGGGCCTATTATCAGCTAATGAGTAAATAATATTCTGTTCTAAATCCAAAAGCGCTATTAGATACCAGAGGGGGACTAATGGGTGTTTTAAGGCCCCTTTAATCACATATTAACGTGCCGCGAAGCCGGCTGCGGAGCCCATATGCCAACCGCCCAGCACCGAGGCGGCAGCATCGCCACGACAAAGAACAAAGTGTGGGTCTGGGGGCGGGGGCGTCGTCCTGGGGCTGGGGGCCGTGGGAGAGCTATGCTGCGTGTCGCGTTAAAGGGGCATCATCTAACCTAAGCCTTGACAGTCGAGGTGTCGTGGCACAAGGGGCCACCAGCCGGGCACTAACACCAACTCAAACAAACTTAAAACTCTTCTGGGACAACAGTCGGGGATCATGGCGTCTGCAGTCTGGGGGTCGCCCCCCTCCAGTCTCTGCTGGGGCGAGCAGTCCTGCACCCCGCTTGGCCAAGAAGGGGGTCAATATAAGGGAGCGCGGCCTCAGTTTACCCAATCAGCCTGCCAAGGCCCCACTTTGCTACAAGATCGGACCCTGAGCTCCCGAGGGCCACCAGCTTTGGGGATGTCACTAAGCCCAGAGAGGGGGTTAAGCTCAGGCTGCAGCATGGCCCCCGCCCTGCCATGTCTCCGCCTCCTCTCCTCCCCCACCTCTACCCCCACCGGACATTCCAGAAAGGTCCAGGCCCCTCGACCCAAATTCCTTCTGTGGCTCCATCCTGTCGTATTAGCAACGTGGCTCCTCATCAGCCTCTTGCCATCCAGTCACATTAATATTTGTCTGTCCGGACGCGACACAGCGTCATCTCGGATTAGCAACCTTCGTGTCACATCAGCAGGGACAGCTCCACCAATTTCCCGTCTGCAGCCGACGGGGGAGGCCGGCCCGGCCCGCTCGTCTGCACCCAGGGACAGTGCTGCTCCGGGGGCCTGATAAGGAGGGGTCGGGGGCACGCAAAGACAGTCGGGGGGGGCGTGCGGCCCCCCACGACAGGCGGGAGAGGGCCGGGTGGGCAGAGCCCCCAGGGGTGCCCATCAAGAAATCTCTCCTGGGGCTGGAGCGATAGCACAGTGGGGAGGGCATTTGCCTTGCATGTGGCCAACCCGGGTTCGAGCCCCAGCATCCCATAGGGTCCCCCGAGAACCGCCAGGAGGTATTCCTGAGTGCAGAGCCAGGAGGAGCCCCTGTGCATTGCCAGGTGTGACCCGAAAAGCAGAAAAAACAAACAAAAACACTCTTTCCTCCTGGGTCTGGGTCTGCCCTGGGTCTGCAGCCAGGCAGGGTGGGCCAGGTGGAAGGAACCGCTGTTGTTGTGACTCCCACTTTGGGGGGCCCCAAGGCAAGGCCAGTGTCCCCGGGGGTGGGTCATCCAGGAAGTGTGTGGGGCGGTGCACGCAGGAGCGGGGAGGAGGGGGATGCCCGCTGGTGCCTGGCTCTCGGTGGGCAATTCGAACGCCTTGTGCTCCAGTTCTCCCCTCCCCCCTCCCCCGGCATCAGGACTGAGGCCGGTCAGTCCGTGTCCCCTTGGGGCCAGGCCCACGGAGCTTCGCCCACACCCGCACCCCGTGCCCAGTCTTCTCAGAGCTGCCAAGGGGAAGACGCAGGAAGGCGATGCTGGGGGCACCCGGAGCCAGGAGACGGGGGTCCTGCCACCAGCGATCTCAGTCAAACCGAGGAGCTGGAGAAGCCGGAAGCCGGGAAGGCACCGCCTGTCTGGAGGCCAAACCACCTGCCATCCTCCTGGCATGGGCAAAGGCAGTGGAGTGGAGTGGCCGTCTCGGCGGCAGCACCGTCCGCCCGTGCTCCCCGCCAGCCTGGGAGACTGGCAGGGCCCCCGCCCAGTGCAGCCATCCTGGGCACGGCTGCCCAACGATTCCCGCTGCCTCCAAACGGCGCTGCTGCGACAGCCAAGAGCCTGCAGCCAGGAGGCAGGGGGCCAGCAGCCCCCTCCAACAGAGACGCCCGCCAACCAGAACCTGCTGGATGCCTCAGCCCATCCTGCCCCTCCCCCCAGGCACCCCGGGCAGGAGGGTCTCACCCCGCGGATGCAAGCATCCCCAGACGTGGGCCCTGGACTTCTGCGCCCGGAAGGAAAGGGTGATTTCTCCCACATGTTCGCTCTGGATTCTCCCCTGAAACAGAACAGACTCACGGTCTACCCTCAAACCATTTGTTGCTGTTGCCATCATTTGGGTTGTGGGGCCCCACAGGCAGTGCTCAAGGCTTGCTCCTGAATCTTGAGCTCAGGGATCACTCCTGGTTGGCTGGTGGAGGGGGGGGTGCATTTGTAGTGCCAGGGATTGGAAGACCCGGGTTGGCTAGGTGCGAGGCAGATGTCCTCACCGCTGTACTATCATCGCTCCGGCCCCGCAGTTATTTTTCAACAGGGACCAGTGAGGGCCACATCCAGGCGTGCTGCGGGCTGGTGCTCTGCCAGGGGTCAAATCCGGAGATTTCATATTTGCTGGGCAGGTTCTAGCAGGGCAGAGGGGTGCCCACTGCACAGACAACTCTGATGTCACACTGGCAGCTTGTCCGTCAGGTTCGGGAAGAAAGTCACTGAGGTTGGGTGAACCACTCCTGGCCCCCAGGGCCACTGCCAAAGTTGCTGAGGGTGCCGGGATAAAAGTCAGGGCCAGGGCTGAAGCCATGGCACAGCGGGTAGGGCATTTGCCTTGCACGCGGCTGACCCAGGTTCGAGTCCCAGCATCCCATATGGTCCCCTGAGCACCGCCAGGAGGAATTCCTGAGTGCAGAGCCAGGAGTTAACCCCTGTGCATCGCCGGGTGTGACCCAAAAAGCAATAAATAAATAAATAAATAAAAAGCCAGAACTGCCCCAGACGAGACCAGTGCGTGCCCCAGAGTCAGGCCGTAAGACTAGACAGTAGTAGCACGGATCAGGGGCACCTCCCCCACACCCTCGCCCCCTCCCCTCCCGACCCCGGGCTGTCTTTCTGCCCCACCCCACCACGCGAGTCTTGTTCCAAGACCCGACCCCAGCCAGCCTTCCCAACAGAAGAGAGAGGTTTGCTAGAAAAAAGCGTCACCCCAGTCAAAGGTGCTGCCGGGTGGCCATTTGTGGCTGATCCCCCCGGCTCCCACCTCGTCACCGGGTCCTGTCTGTCTGCAGGGTGGGCAGACAAGGGGATTGTCTCTGATCCGCTGCTCCCACCTGACATAATTGAAAACTGTTTTCTATTAACCCGTGCCCTGAATGGCCCCGTGCCCGGCCTGGGCGGCTCCAGCCCTCCCGGCTGCGTCTCTGCGGAAGCAGGTTGGCCCTTCGCATGAGTTGCGGGCACGGGATCTGATCCTGACGGCCGCTGGCAGCTCCCACCTGCCCTGGACAATCTCCAGTGGAGGGATGAGGAGGGGATGCCCATGGGTGGGGACCCAGGGAGGCTGGATGGGGGTTGGAGGGTGAAGTTCACCCGTGTTTGGACTGAGGCCTCAGCAAAGCTACACTCTGCGGGTTCGAAACGAGGCTCAGAGAAGCCCCCACGGCGCACTGAGCTTCCTGTTTTTCCTGTTTCACGAGGCTGGGAATATCCAAGATTCTCGGAACTGGAGCAGCCAGTGGGAGGCGGAGGGGAATATTTCCCACCGGGAATCGGGGTGAGGGGGTGGTGAGCTCGGGACTCGGGGCTGGATTCCCCACCCGCGGGCCCGGGGGAGCAAGAGGCGGGCTTTCCTGGTGCTCCTGCCGGGCTTCTTGGGAACGGGGAAGACAGCAGGAGGAAGAGGAAACGGAGGAGAGCAGAGTAATTAGTGCTATTAATTACATCTCAACCACAGCCCACGTTTCTGCCCCGGGATTAAAGAAACATTCATTTGGAACGTCTATTAAGGTCTAAAATTCAATGCTTCACAAATCAGGGCGGTGGAATGAAAATTCTCTCTCTGCGGGGACCAGGAGGCAGAGAGAGGAGAATGTTCTATCCAGGTTGCAGCAGCCCAGCTGGAGAAGTCAGCGCCTCGGAGCCAGTGGAGATGCTGCGGATTATTGTGCACTTTTTTTTTTTCCTTTTTAACTTGCTTGAGGCGGGTACGTGTTCCCAATGTCTAATCTCCTGTGCTATAAAAGTCGCTAATGTGATTATACTTTTATATCATATTAAGGGAAACGAACGTTAATTCAATCCCAAACACTAATTCGGTAGGACCCCAAATTGCTGAGAGGCTGCAGAACATTTACTGGGATGAACTTTGTGACCGATGCTGAATGCGGTGCTCTGGGTCCGAGGCGGGGCCCAAGCCCTCTACTCCTGGGTTCCGGTACAGACTGTCCCCACCCCCGCCCCCGGGGGGCCCCTTCCAATGCCTCAGAGGCATTTCCAAGTCGTGAGAAATGGAAACCCACCAGGAATTTTAAATGAAGTGCTTGTCAGCGTCTGTGGACAGGGACACCGGGGAGTTTCAAGACGAGGAACTGGATGTAGGATGCGGTTAATGACCAACATCTGATCATCTTTTCCGAGGGGACAGGCACAGCTAGGCCCTTTCCTTCCCTGCCCGCATTGAGTCCTCAAGACAATTAATTCCGTGAAGCAGAAGCCTTTTCCAGGCCCATTTGACAGATGAGGAAAACGGAGGCTCAGGGCAGTGAACCGAATGTCCCCAGTTACGAGGTCAGCGAGAAGCAGAGGCCGGGCCAGACTGTCTGGCTCAGAGCCGCATCCTTCTTCAGTCAGGTTAATCGCTCCAAGGTGAGTGGCGGGGCCTGTGGTGTGGATGATTGCAGGTCACCCACACCACGATCCTGCACCCATCCCTGGCAGCGCTCGTGGAGATTTGCTATTATACCCACTGTCCAGATGAGCAAACTGACGTTCAAAAAGTGAGCTACCTTCACTCGCTCAGTGTCAGGGAGTATGCGGGCTATGACAGGCTGAGGGCCCAGAACCCCACTGCTTCTCCGGATCCTGGGTCCCCCAGACAAAGGCCACACCCCAAAGGGTGGTGCCATCCTATCCCTTCACTTGCTAGCAGGCCCTCTCCCCCAAACCTCTCAGGATCCCTGCTGTTCCTCTGCCCCTGTGTCCCATTTCTTTTTTCTTTTTTTTTTTAATGTAGGAGTATTGCTATTTATTCAGCCATTGATTAGGCTGCTTGAATTGGGCATGAACTCCACCCGTGTCCCATTTCTTGGCCAATCTCACGCCCATCTCTGCACACCCGCCTCTCCACATCCAGAGACGCAGGCCGGAATGACGACGCGTCTGCTCGTCTTCATAAATAATAGTTTGCAGTTTCCTCATCCTGGACTCGGGTAAATCACTCTTCTGCGCCAAGGTTACAGTGATCACAAAGGTGTCCGGTGGCCTTCCTGGGGGCTGAAGGGAGGAGGAGGAGGTGCTGACAGCATGAGGCGGGGGGTGAGGGGGGCAGGCGGATGGGGAGCCCTGGCCCGGCTTCTCTAGGAAGCTACTGACCATCAGGTGTCTGAGAACCTGGGGAGAAGGGCCGGGTGTGACACGCAAGTGAGACAACCACGGCACTCTCAGGAACGTCTCCGCAAGGGCGGCAGAAGCCTCTGAAAGGATTCTGATTAGAGAGGGTTTTTTTTTCTTTTTGGGTCACTCCCAGCAATACTCAGGGGTTACTCCTGACTCACGCACTCAGGAATCACTCCTGGCAGTGCTTGGAGGACCCTATGGGATGCCGGGGATCTAACCCGGGTCAGCCACGTTCAAGGCAAACGCCCTCCCTGCTGTGCTATCGCTCCAGCCCCGTGATCAGAGCGTGTTTAATGCTGTTTCTCCCTATTCCTTTGCAGAGACCCATCGGCCTTGTGCCCCAACCTGTCTGTCCGTCCCTCTGTCTATCTCTCATGTTCTCCCCCACCCAGGGTGATCTGTGGTGCTATGAGCACACGTCTCGCCCCATATTTATGGTCGAGTCCAAACCCGAGGATGAGCCCTTGTCAGAAACAGACTCTTCAGAAGCCACCAATTTAAATACACTGTGAGGTGGGTCCTACCAGTGTGGACGGTGTCTTAATGCAAAGAGGACCCGAAGACACAGACAAACGCCCAGTGAGAAAGCACGGTAGACACCAGGCCGGGCATCTAGGACCCACACTGAGGTCACTGCCGCCTGGAGTTGCCTTGGGAGCTATGGGAACAAGCTTTTCGCTCGCCACCCCATGCCCCAACCTGTATCGCAGTAGCTCGGAGGAGTGGACACGCGAGCCCCCACTCTTTACACACGAGACCAGGGCATGAGGGGCGTCCTCCTGCAAAGCAGCGGCCGGCAGCTCTGGGCGCCTTGTGTCCTGCATGGAACTGTTGCTCCGACTAGGACGGGAACTCCGGGGGCCGCCACCTCGTCCCCTCCGCCAGGGGAGCATCCAGTGCATCTTACTTGCATCTTGTATCTACGCACCCATGAGCCCGGACCTGATGTGTGCTTCTGGGCTGCACTCTGGAGAGAGGGTGGCCAGTGGCCACTCTTAAAACCAATCCAGAGGGGCTGGAGCGATAGCACAGAGGGTGTTTGCCTTGCACACGGCTGACCTGGGTTCGATTCCCAGCATCCCATATGGTCCCCCAAGCACCGCCAGGAGAAATTCCTGAGTGTATGAGCCACGAGTAACCCCTGTGCATTGCCGGGTGTGACTCAAAGAGAAAAAAAAAACCGATCCAGAGATCCAGCCCAGCCCTGGCCTGGTACCAGGAAGAAAAAGCAAAGGGGGCCCACGGGCCGAGCTCCAACCTCTCCTGCCCACTGTCTGCCGCCGGTTTGGAAAGGCGCTGGCTAGAAATCGTCAGCGTGGCTGAACAATGGGGGGTAAGGAAGCCAGTTCTCGGCACCCGCAAGGAAAGGCTGATGAAGAGGGCAGTGCGCGCCTGGCGCCTTCGGAGGCCAGAGTGGTCCTAGCTGGCCCTCTGGTCCTCTCTTCCGCCCTCCACTGAGGTGGCAGGGAGCCCACGCGCTCTGCCTGGACGGCAGCAAGAAGCTGCCAGACGCCCCCTTGCACACACTCACGACGCCCCTGGTTTTGGCAGGAAGGAGGCAGGCAACCCCCCGCCTCAGGTCGGCCACGCATCTGCCACCGCATCCAGTAGCCATCCAGAGCTCCCTGCCTGCCCAAATCCGGACAAAACTGCGAATTCCCCCTGTCACCGCTGTATATCACTTTGAGATATATACCATATTAGCAGAAAGAACTGAATTATATTGCATTCATGATGCAATTAAACACTTCACTAGGAATCAATGTAAAACTGATGAGGCCTGAAAGTAGTGCATATGGCTTAGAACATTATAAAACATTACCTTCACTCAAATCCTTTTCAGTAGCAATTTAAATCTTCTTACAGTTACTGCTGCCAATGGTAAACCATCTACTGATTCATAACAGTGCATGGTAACGAATGAATTTTTTTAAAAATTTATTCAACTACTAAATTACCCATGAAACCGGAATAGCTGACAGGAGTAATCTGAATTATTATTAGCTCGGCAAGTATTCTGCATTAGCCAATTTAAAACCACGGTTCTCCGGCAGGAGCCAGTTAGTACAGCCAGAGTGTTAAATGACGGCAATAGTTCTTCATTTTACTGCTGCTTACATTTAAAGGTCAAGAGATAAAAATTACATATGACTCCAAACATAGGAAGGGTGTTTATCTTTCTCTATGAATCGGGTCAGCTGTAAACTTTAGAAAACATTTGAGATGCAATTGTACAAGCGCAAAGGACTCTGGATATTTCTAAATATTTGATATTTAGAAACCGGAAAGTGTGATAAGGGGTCGGGTGTTCTTTTTCCTTCCCCCATAACTGCAAAAATAGATGACGGGGCCCCTCTTCCTTGTGGCCTGAAATCACCCCCCCGCACCCCCCAAGAAGAGACCCCCCCATTTTTCTCTCTGACCTCCACTTGCCCACCGCCAGCCTTTCCCACCCCACGAAGGCAACAGGACCCGGGATCCACGGAAAGGGGTGCATCAAGGAGGGGTGCACCCCGCCAGCAGGTCATGGGGCTCGACCTTCTGTCTGCCCCAGGGGCTGTGAGAGGAAGTTTCTAGGCCTGCTCTTCCCCCAGCGATCTTCCAGCCTCGCCAGCGGCTGCTGATTTCCTCACTCTGAAAGCTTAACGGATGTTACCAGCGTGTGGGCAAACAAGGGCCATAAAGCACCAGCCTTGTGGCTTGTTGAGACAGGCACACGGCTGCCAAGCTCCATGCAAGGACGAACTCGCCAAATTCAAGGCCTGGGTCTTTTTTTTTTTTAACGTAAATAATAAAAATCCAGGCCGGAGAGATAGGACAGTGCAGTGGGCATTTGCCTTGCATGCAGCCGACCCAGGTTCAATCCTCAGCATTCCATAGGGTCCCCTGAACATCGCCAGGAGTACTGCAGAGCCAGGAGGAAGCCCTGAGCATCACTGGGTGTGACCCAAGAAACAAACAAACAAACAACAACAACAACAACAACAAAAATTCAGATAGGTCAGCAAGATAGTACAGTGCTTGCTTTGCAAGCCACTGACCCCTGATCCTTAGCACCAAATATGCCCCCACTTGCCAACCTGAGCACCACCAGGAGGGATCGCTGAGTACAGCCAGGTGTGGCCAAAATACCCTGTCACCACCATACCCCCAACAAAAATTTTTTTTCACATGGCAGAGAAGCACATGAGAGAAAAAAAAAATTAAATGCTGATTTTAACAATGACAAAAAAAGATCAGTCACCTACTGTACACCAGAACAGGAGCTAGAGTGATGACGGAGACTTCTAGAATTTTCTGGGCTCAGCCGTGGGTGGCTCTCCAAACTTCTCTCAACACCAACATTCATGTCGTGCTGGGACTCAATTGCTCGCCTTCGACCCAGCAGGGTCTGGGACCAGCCCTGCAGGAAAGCTGTCCTGCGGTGACATTCATGCCCTCCCCGGGACTGGCACGAGCCTTTCCTTTGGGCCAATCTAAGTCACCAAACCCAGGGACAGGGAGTGACCAGGCTGACGGCAGAACAAATGTTCAACCTGTCTCAGCTCCTTCAGGAGATGTCAGGTGGGGGGCTTTTGTGGGAAACTCCTTTCCTGGGCAGAGAGAGGGAGTATGGCCTCTTCCCTGAGGACCCTTCACACGCAAGCAGATTTCCGTGGACTGAGGCAGAGACGCGGGTTCCTGCGAGACCGGGGTGAGCAGAAGCAGGGGCGTCTTGGGGAGAGCCAGAGGAAATTCTCAATGTCCCCACACGCAGCGAGCAGCTGTCTGGCTTGTTTAATTTTGGAGGGCTGCGGGTCGGACCCAGGCCTTCTGCAGGTCCAGGAGGCTCCTTAAGGCTGGGGGGTCTAACTGGGGGTGATTTTGCCTCATGGGATGCTGGGTAATGTCTCGAGATGGTTTTGGTCATCTCGTTTCAGGGGGCAAAGGGGTAGCTCTGAGCAGTCTGAGTGGAGGCCAGTGATGCTTTTGAACACGCCACAACGCGCGGACAGTCCCCCTGACCCAGAACTATCCCGCATGCCAGTACTGTCAAGTTCAACCTCCTGTCCACTAAAGTCCAGCTGGGATGGTGGACAACTAGGCTTTGGACAGAGCAGCCCGTGTCCACGGCACAGTCTGGTCGCTCACTGGCTATATGGTTCGGGGCACCTGGCCTAGCCTGTGAGGGGCAGTGCCCACCCTGGGCGCCTCCACTCAAAGCGCCGACAGCCCCACTGGCTGGGACGGCTCCACGAGACAACGTGTATCGGTATGCAAGGCAGCGCCCCTAGAATAATAACTATTATAAAGCAGTAGGAGCGGCAGTGGTAATGAAAGCAGTATTTTTTTTACCGTGGTAAAATATTCATGACATAAAGTTTGCCATCTCACTTCCCCTCCTTTGGGGTGTGTGGTGCCGGGGGCCGGGGTCTCACCCACACATGGGAACCGCCGAGCGCCCCTCCACGCCCATCCCGGGCATCTGCAAGAGTCACGCGGGGCCTGCAACCCTCTGTCCTCTCCCCCACATTCCTCACCTGCCCACCCCTCGGCTCCCCGTCCCCCCGGTGCCAACATCCTGGGGGCCCAGCTGGACTTGGCATCTGGTCTCCGATTAGAGGTGGTGCTGAGGGCCGAGCAGCACGATACAGGCTGTGCCCCTGGGCTGGATGCTGACCACTGGCCAGTGAGACCCCTGGAGCCTCGTAGCCGTCACCGAGAAGCTGCCCTCACCATGTCGGAGCCACGAGGGCCAGCACCATGGCCGGGCCGGGCGCCGCTGTGCTGTCACGGAGTGCCCAGGCTGCCGGCAGGTCCTCGGAGCCTCTCCCCTGCCCCTCAGGGCCTCCCGTCCATGCTTGGTCCCGAGACCTCTCCTCCAAGGCCACCACTGCGGTGACCGCCTCTTTCCACAGCCCACACTCAGGGACTGAGCACTGGAACTCGAGTAGAGGGACTCAAGGGAGCGTCACTCGGACCTTAGCCCACCTTCACCACAGGCTGACTTCCGCCCCCCTTGCCGCTCCTTGTGGCCCCTGAGAGTCCTGGCCGTGGAGAGAAAGTTCAGATGGCCTGAGGAGGACTTTGCTTCCTGACCAGAAAGATCCCAGGCTGGGATGTGGCGCTAGGGGAAGTGTGAATGCCCCCCCTGGAGGGGACCCCGAGTTCCATCTCTGACTCTGCATGGTCCTCCCAGCACATCTGGGAATTGCCCTGAGCACTGCAGTCCCACTGGCCCGAAGCCAGATGCCAAGTCCAATTGGGTCACCAGACTCGACAGGGGCCAAGGGAATCCAAGGAGGGCTGGAGAGACAGACAACTGGTCGACCACCGAGGAGCATCGGCAGATGCTAGCGGGGAGGGGTCCCCACGGGCCAGAAGGCGGGAACCGAGAGCGGCCCTTGGAGGGTGCAGGCCCGGGCCAGGATGGAGCCCGCTCCAACTTGGAAAGCGGCATTGTCTCTTTAAGTGAGCCCGGCACTGCATCATCCTTTCTCTTCCTATTTTGGGTTTTATTAGCAAAGCAGTACAATGTTTATACTAGTGGGTATTACATTTGCCAGAACAATTACAGTATGACAAATGGTACATCAATGTAATCCATCAACCTCGCCAAGACAGGAATCCTTTACTTGGGACTGCCATTAATTCTGCACTCCCGTCTCTGGGGTCCCAGGCCCGCGTAGCCATGACAACGCGGGCGACGCCTGGTGTGAGTGCCGGGGCCGCGTGAAGGATGGGCACCTCCTCGGTGCTCTGGAATTTAACCTCCGACACCCGCGTATTAGTCTAGTCTGTGCCAGGAATTCCAGGCTGGCCTGAGACCCTCCACGTCTGCCCCTGTGGCAGAGGACCCCAGGGGGGCGCCGCCCACTGGCCACTGGCTGCTCAAAACCAGCAGCAGAGTCAGAAGCAAATGCGGGGGGGTCAGGCACAGGAGGGAGGGCAGCGTGGAGGAGAGCGCCAGGGGCTCAAAGACAAAGTAGAAAGACTGAAGGGACAGAGGCAAAGCCAGCAGCGAACCCAGAGGGGCGTGAAGCTTCAGGTGTGCCAAGCCAAGCACCCAAGGCCCACCCGCTCCTGGTTCCCAAGGGTGGAACCAACGTTTGCTGAGCAGTCACCCTCTCCCCCAGTCATCCTGTCCCTCCGCAGCTGCCGCAGCTCTGAGCAGCCAACACCAGGCGGGGCACAGGCCCGCAGACACGAACCTCCCACTCCCCCTTGGCTGCAGATTCAAGGGGATTTGGGATTCAGCGACTCCTCCCAACCGGCAAAGGATACACTGACTGCGGCTTTATAAAATGCGAAAGGGCCACTGTCAGTTTTTCCATCCGTTCTACATATTCTGCTGTTAACAAAAGGAACCAATAACCACTTCTCATAAGGAAAAACAAGAATAAAATCAAAGGTCCCTAATGGAGACAATCTCCAAAGTGCAACAACACAAGCCCATTTCTTCTTCTTCTCCTTCTTCTTCTTCTTTTTTTTTTTCCCCTTCCCTGACAAATCAATGTGGCCATGGTCCAAGGATACAGGCAGACAGACGGAGCTGCCTCACCTGTTTTATTAAGCCATTACCAGAATCATTTTATTCCCATTTATAATGTTCAATACATGGTCTGAAGACTTTTCTAATATAGTAATTAGATGGAACAGTAGATAGATGGATTAAATTGGGACGATATTTTATGCCATTGTACATTGCTTTGCAACGTCCTGCCTGGCTCAGGAGATACCAACATTCTGCCTGGCTCGAGCGGGTGTAGAAATTCTTCCCACCGGTCTGCGCGGGAGGGCTGGCCTCGGCCCCAGCTCAGCCCGCGCGGGCCCTCCTGTTTGGAAACCGGGTGGGAATTTATGAAGCCACTGGAGAACTCTCCAGGAAATCCAGACACAGGCTGTGTCCCGGCCACTGTCCCCATGGCAGGGAGGCTCGCTGTAGCCAGTGGGTGCTGGGAGTCCACCATCTGCCTGGCCCCCTCCCCCCACCCCCGCGTGCATGCGCACAGACACACACAGAGCACGCACACACACATGCATACACACACGCACATAACCACACACAGACACACGCACACATACACGAACACGCACACACGTACATTTATACACACGCACACACATGCATACACACGCACACAACCACACACACAGACCATGCACACATACACATACACGCACACACGTGCATACACACACCCATGCATGCATAAACACATGCGCACGCAATGCATACACGCACACACACGCACACATGCATATACACACATGCACACCCATGCATACATACACACGCGTACACACGAAGCGATGACCTTGATATGACTTTGGAGGTCAGTCACCAGGTCTGGGGTTCAGTGGCACAGGTTTCGGAGTGGCCGTGATGGGGTCAAAGAGCTGGTTTTGCCCCCTAACTTGCTGTGTGACCTGGGGAAAATCACTTTGCCTCTCAGAGCCTTGTTATCTCCAGTTGTCCCCATTCCCCCAGGACTGTCCTTAGATGCTCACAGGACCCGGATGACAGGTGAGTGTGGGGCTGGAGAGAGGGAAGGGCTCGAACAATGTCATTCCTTAAGATCATCTCCATCAGCCGAAGAGGATGTGTCGAGCCCCTTTCCAGGGTAGGAAAACGGAGGCTCAGAGAAGGGAAGCATCGAATCCGCTAACGGGACGTGTCTGCCCAGACCCGCTTACCAAGTGCACAGCACCATCTTCGTGTGAATGACAGGAAAAGGGGCCCAGCGCCAAAGAGCACTGTGACTGAGTCCATGAGTGCCCAAGCGAGAGTTTAATCGTGACTTGGATTCTCGGGGCTAAGGAATCAGGGCTAAGGAGCACCAAGGTTCCCCCTTGGGTCCCGTTGCCTCTCCTGGAATGACCTGGAAGAGAAATGACAGTCCTGCGGGTGTCACCTGGGGTTTCCCACTCAGGCCTGGCGCCCAAGAAAAGTCAAACCCAAGTTGCGGTCGAGACATGAAATTGCTTTTTTGCAGGAGCCGGAGTCCCGATCCACCTATCCCAGATCACGCGGCCTTCAGGGTCCCATCGGAGACCTCTGTGTTCCCGGGTCCCCGCAGGATGTGACGAAGACAAGGGCCCCACCTGCTTCCGAGGCTGCACGAGGACCTCGACCCCTTAGCCTGGGCCGCCGGGGCCTGTCTTTCAGGGGCTATATTTAGTGGCTTCTTTTCCGGGTTTGTGTATAAATGGGGAACATCAGCGGGTGAAACCTATTAATATACAAGAGAGACGCAGCCATGCGCTGGGACGCTGCCTTCTCGTGGCCAGGGAAATAAAATTATCCACCGCACATGTCCTCCTCCAACCAACAAAAGGGGGTTCTTGACTCGACTCATGGTGCCATGACTCATTTAAATTAAAAAAGGAAAAAAGAAAACCTCAGTAAGATGCCCTCCCGGCAGCGATGCTCAGAGCCAGCTTCTAAAACCATCTTTCTGTGGGACTCCATTCTTGGGTCGCCGGGTCCCCTGGCCAGGGGGAAGTGCCCGGATGGTTCCTCCTGGACTGACCTCGGGGATTCTGACTGCAGCGTCCCTCTGGGAGCTGCCTGGCTGAGCCCCTTCCTCAGCTGCCAGGATGGGTCAGCGCAGCTTCTCGGAGGAGAACGAAGCACCAGAGATGGGGGTGAACTTGCCTGGAGTCACACAGCGAGTGAGCCCACACTCTTCTCCATCTGCGCTGGCCTCCTCCCTGCGGGGGTCCCGCATGGAGGGACAGTTGTGTACTCCAGACCCCACCCCCCCATGACCCTGCAGCCACACAGGGTCACAGGTCCGGGGTCCCCCCTCTCCAAGCTGCATCTCGCTAAAGTGCCCTGAGTGATTCCCTCCCCGGCCCCCGGGGACGCGCGGGGAAGTGGAGACTGTGCATGGGAAAGGCTCGTGGGAGGCCACGTCCAACACTGGTCACCGCCCACGGACCAGGAAGAAGAACACTCTGTCGGAAAAGTGCTGACTCCCTGTGACAGGCAAACCACAGGCCTGCTCGGGTCCCGCCTGACCCTGCCGCCCGCCTCGCGCCCCCCCCAACCCATCTCGTGCCCTGGCCAGCCGCCTCACTGTCCCCGCTGCCCGCCTTGCTGTCCCCTCCGCTGCTCCAGCCCCCACCCCCGACAGGGAAGCAGGCAGGTGGACCAGCTGGGTCGTGGCCCCCTCTCGCCTCTCCCCACCTCCCAGCTGACCAGAAGCAACGCCCCAGCCCCCAGCCCCAAGGGGATGGGCAGCCTTATCCCCACCCCCCCAAGAGCCCACCAGCACCACCCACATAGCAGACACCAGGCGGGACACGAGTGGGGGCGAAACTGATTCTAGAAAGGAGGCCTGGGTGGTGGGGTGGGCGTTGAGGGGGCATCCCCAGGTGCTCGGAGGGAGGCGGGGGGCATCCCCAGGGAGCTCAGGGCTCTGACTTGGCCAGTGGGTGTCATGCAGCAACTCCTGAAAAACCCTGGAAGACGGGGGAGCCAGGAGCGGTGACGAGCCAACCCACATTAGCAGGACACAGTATCTGGGGCACCCCCGCCCCCACAGTCCATCTCCCTCCTCACCCCTGCGGTTCAATACGGGCCGGTGACAGCGCAGGGGCCACCTGGGGTCAGCGCAGGGCAGTGTCCTGCAGAGGGACACTCCGCTCCAGCTGCCGCCGCCGTCCCCTCCTGGCCCCCGCCCCGTCGGGCCGCCCCTCCCGTGCCCGTTCCCCAGCGCCCGGTTCTGGATGGCACAGTGACACCTTGTCAAACAGGCTTCTGATGAATGCAAATCTCTCTTCATTTGAATTTAATTATCAATGAAGTGAGCGACTCCCAGCTCACTTCTCCCCATCAGGAACTGGCAGATACATCTGTGCGCAGAGTGAGACTGTCCCGGTGCCAAGCCCCGCCCGCCAGCCTGCCCGGGGCCGCCGCTGGGGGGCAGGGTAGGGGTCCCGGCAGCTGGAGCCCCAGCCTCTGCAGTGAGAGTCTCTCACGGCCCCAGAGAGGTTACAAAGCTTGTCCCAAGCCCCACGGCAGGGCTGGGTGCACGGTGTGACTAGACAGTAGCCAGAGCCTGCCCCACTGGCCGGGGACATCACTGCGGCCCCAGGCAATTCCACAGCTCACACCTTCCCTGCCCCATGCACAGCCCTGAGCAGATTCTGGAGAATCAACTGTGACCGGGCACTTCCCGTGTGCCGAACACTGCCTGTAGACTGGCTGGGACCATTTGTGCAAAGCAGCCTGGGCAGGTGTGTGCGGCGTGATGACCCCCCCACCCCCCGCATAAAGGGAGTCGCGGAGGGCTGGCTCTTGTGGACTGGCCACAGGCAGCGTGGGGTGGCCCAGAGGACAGGGTTGGTCTGAGCAGAGCGGCTCAAGTGTGCACCCCGACTGAAGCAGAATCTACGGGGACAGTCACCCTTGGTGTCACGGCGCCAACAGCAAAGGCACTGCGGAGGCCCGGGTGAGTGGACGGGGGGCGGCACCTGGGCCCCTGGAGAGGCCAAGGGGCCTGACAGTCCTGCCACCCCTGCTCAGCTCAGCCAGGAAGACCCCAAGACAAGCTCCCAGCCCAGCCCTGCTGCCGGAAGAGGCCGGGCCCACTGCCTCTCTCTTGGGCTTGGGGGCTCCAAAACCTCCAACATGAACCCATGGGCTCCCCACCCAGGGGCCACTGGGGTCAGGCTTTCGTGGTCTTCCTGTCCACATCTCACCAAGTAACGGACTTCGACCAAAGTTGCTAATGAATTCAGCAGATATTACTACAGGGACGTTAGTGCTCATGACGGCTACCACATGGACACGGCACGTATTCTGGGGATGTTATTACATGCTCAATCTATCAGAGAGACATTATCACAGGGGCTATGAGACACTGCCTCTACCGTTGATATGCCTGAATATTATCCGAGGGGGCTCCAATCCACTGTACCTATCAGAGGCAGGATCACGTATTTTTATTGCAGCGATGTTATATGCACTCTATTGATCGGGGATGGTAGATACCATAGAACCATACAGGTGTGATTGTACTTAATCACAGACAGGATGTTACATGCTATAAGTACGATCCAGTTACATGTACTGTAGAGGTGCGATTACACACTAGACATGGCTGGGGTAGGGCTATGAGCTGTGTATTCTATAGGTGTTCCTCATTGTATCATGTATGATCACTGTCCAGACTCCATGTAACAACACGCTGACTATACCCAGTCTGTCCAGCACAGGGCTATGGTGAGAAGTGACCACAAGGGGCAGGTCACGACTCTCACCTCCGGCCTTGCCTGCGCCGCCTTCCTGACCACAAGCTCCAACACAGAATCCTGACTCTGCCCTGCATACCTGGGACTTCTTTGACTTAACCCCCTGCTGTCTCTCCAGCCCCAAGTGCATCTTCCGAGGACATAACCCCGCCGGGCTCCTGCGGCCACGCTCTACCACGAGCTTAGTCTGAAGGAGCCTCAGGAACTGACAAATGCTGGTCTTCTGGGGGAGCCCCTCCCCCCCAGCTCTCTGAGCAAACACCTCCTTCCAGCAGCCCACCCTGAGCTCCCCCAGAAGATCCGGTCACTCCTCACGCCTGCAGCCGCCCACATTCACTAGGTTAGCCCGAGCCCAACTCGCCAAGGTGCTCTGCAGTTCTCGGTTTGTGTGAGCCTCGTCTCAGTCCAGAATCAAGTCTCTGTGCACAGATGCACACAGTCGGGGTTCAGGTACCGCGTGGGGGAACACACACTGAACACAAAAACACATAGCATACACATGCACACACACGTGCATACACATACATGCATGCATACAGATACACACAAAATCATACTCACATGCTCATATACTCGTGACACACGGACGCACACACACACACACACACGCACGACCCCCAATTTTTTTCCTTTTTGGGTCACACCCGGCGATGTACAGAGGTTACTCCTGGCTCTGCACTCGGGAATCACTCCTGGCGGTGCTATGGGATGCTGGGAATCGAATCCAGGTTGGCCACGTGCAAGGCAAACGCCCTCCCTGCTGTACTATCGCTCCAGCCCCACGACCCCCATTCTTCTGACTACTGTGTCAGAACCTGACTACTGTGGATTTTGGAACTGGGAACTGTGTCCAGGAACTGAGCGTTAAGGACGAAGTTTCTGCAGATTCTGACATCTGGGTCAGCATGCACTGACGTGGTCAGCTCTCAGGGCGCTTGTAGTTGATCCCCAGAGTAAAGACTGAGCTGCTGGTCCCGGAGTGGGCGGCCGCCGACAGCGGAGCAGTGCCCGTGGAAAGGCAGGAGGGGCCACACTGTGTCCAGGGCCATGGTGTTCCCAACAGCTCCCTGATGGACAACAGGGAAGGCGAGGCCCTGGGACTCCCCGCCACAGCCCCCAAGTCCCAGACCATTTGGAAGATGGTCCAAAAGCCCAGCCGGGCACAGTGCCCTGGAGAGGGTGGGGTGGGGATGGAGGGCGACCCTCAGAGTCGGGCCAGGGTGCATGGGGAGGCCCTGATGGGGTCTGGACACTGGACCCCGATGTACCCGTGAGTGGAAGGCGGCTGTCACCGGAGGCCAAGACGCACCCTCCATTCTGACCCCCCATGGGGCCCAAGAGACTCTTCAGGGGCAGCACAAGCATGACCGGGGGCACTGGACAGAAATGAGGACACGTGCCAGCCGCCCATGACGTGTGATGGCATAGCGCCCACAGGCCGTGCAGTTGGAAGGTAGGCTGCTCCTTCCAAAGGCCTCAGAGGGCTCAGCACCTGGCGCTCTGCACACGACCTGCTCTTCCGGGGAGAGGGCAGGAGGGTTGTATTGTAGATGGCACCCTTTGGAGATTAAGTGTGACCTAAGAAGCTAGCAGGGCAGACTCGTTCACTGTGTGCCTAGGTGTCCAGATAACGGAGCAACTGTTACCCTGGGGAGAGGGTTTGGGGAAGGGATTGCCGTTTCAACACACAGGCCGAGAGGAGATTGTGTGTCCGAGGTAGGTGGGCTGTGTCCAATCAGTTGAAGGCCCCTATTCCCCGTTCCCTCCTGCAGGGGGGAACGCCCCTCTCCCTGTGAACTAGGGCACTGGATTTCCCTGCCCTTGGGGTCTGCTGGCAACAGAGACTCTTCCCGCTTTACATACGGGAACTTAAACCATCTGCTCATGGGGCTCTTGGCCTTTGGACTGGCCTGGAATGACACCAACAGCCCTTGGGGTTTCCTTCTTTGCCAAATGTAGATCCTGGGATTCCCCAGAGTTCCTGCATGTCTGAGCCAGTCCCTCAGCATGCAGACAGACACACACACGCAGAATGCACATGCAGACAGACAAGACACACGCAGATGGACACATGCAGACACACACGCATGCAGACACACACACTGCAGACACACACACTCAGACAGACACACGTGTGCAGACAGACAGACAGACACACACACGCAGAGAGACAGACAAGGTTGCAGACCTATTTTCCCTGGTTGGTCATTCCCCCTGCTCCCATGCCCCCCACCCCAGCTTTTGAGTCACACCGGCTGTGTGCACAGGGCTGACTCCTGGCTCTGTGCTCCCAATCACTCCTGGCAGTGGCTGGGGGCCCATATGGAGTGCTGAGGATCGAACCCAGGCCTGCCACGTACAAGGCAAGCTCCCTACCTGCTATACTATGGCTCCGGCCCCTCCCTGGCTGGATTTCATACAAAGGTCCTGAAACGCGGTTAGTTTTGGAAAAACGTAAATGACAGCAACAAACACAAAACAGCACCGAAGAGAGAGCGCAAAGGGAGAAGCTCAGGCTCTGCGGAGCCCCGGGTCTGACCCCAGCACCGAGCGGTCCCCCAAGAACTTCCTGGCACAGGAATAAACCCCCCTCTCCCCGGCACGCCTAGGTGCGACTCCGAAATAGAAAGGAAGTGAAATGATTTGAGAAGAAAAAGGAGAGAGCGCGAGGTGGCCTGTTTGCTCTCCTGCTGGGCGCTGCCCACCAGCCTGGGTCCAGGGCTCCCCCAGTTACGCTCCCCCTCCCCCATGAATCCAACCTCCTGGGACGTGCAGGAATTCGAGTTCCCACTTCCTGCTTCACGGGTCCCCTTTCCCGCCAGGCTGTGAGGCCAAAGGCAGAGACTCGAGTGCATGCCCTGCTCTCTCCCGGCAGCCGGCAGCGTCTGCACACAGGCAGCTCACTCAGGGAGAGGTCAGCGGGCGGGTGGGACCATCCCGCACCCCAGACTAAAGACAAGAAGTGCCCCTGCCAGGGGGCTGGAGCGATTGCACGGTGGGTAGGGCGTTTGCCTTGCACGCGGTCGACCCGGGTTCGACTCCCAGCATCCTATATGGTCTCCTGAACACCGCCAGGAGTGATTTCTGAGTGCAGAGCCAGGAATCAGCCCTGAGCATCGTCAGGTGTGACCCAAAAAGCAAATAAATAAATAAATAAATAAATAAATAAATACGTGCCCCTGCTAGCAGCAACAGCTCCTCAGAGTCAGCTCAGTAGCCCTGGCTGGATACCCAGTGACAGTCTGTGGCCGAGTGTGGGTCCTCAGTTCACCAGGTGACTATGGTTCCCAGCAACGCCACCCTCAGAACTGGTGATCAAGCAGTAAGACAGACAGAGACAGACAGACACACACACACACACACACACACACACGAATGAGCCCAGCCGCACCCTTCGCCATGGCCTCAAGGAAGAAATGGACTGAGTGTCCATGAGCAGATTGTGAGTGGACAAATGGGTCCAGCCACACACAGGGGGACTCGGTGGTGAGGAGAACGGAGCACAGACAGGAGACATCACACATCCCCTGCTTGTCCGGAGCAAGTACGCCAAGCCCGGGCAGCTCGCGGCTGCAGCTGTCAGAGAGTTCCTGCTAGCAGGTGCAGGTTTTTTTTTCTGGGGGATGAAAAACGATCTGGAACTAGACAGAGGTGTCACTTGTACAACCCTGTGGGTGTGCTAAGGGCCGCTGAATTGTTCCCTTTAAAATGGTTCATGTCAGGGTGGAAGCGATAGTGCAGCAGGGTGGGCATCTGCCGTGCACATGGCCGACCCGGGTTCGATCCCCGACATTCCATATGCTCCCCTGAGCACTGCCAGGAGTAATTCCTAAGTGCAGAGCCAGGAGTAACCCCTGAGCATTGCCGAGTGTTTCCCCAAAATAAAATAAAATGAAATAAAATGATTCATTTCATGTCATGTGAATTTCATTCTCCATTATATGGGGGGGAAAATGTGTAAACTAGGGCCAGGGAAGGAGTGTGGAGGGCACATGCTCTGCTCGAGAGACCAGGGTCCACCCCTGACACCACTTGGTCCCCAGAGCACCGCTAGGAGTGACCCTCAAGTATTGCTGGATCTTCCGCCCACCCACTGCCCCTGTCCCCCCAAACCTAAATAGAAGATGACCCAGGCTCCAATGCCCGGGATTTGCGGTCACACCCAGCGATGCTCAGGGGTGGCTCCTGGCTACTCCCAGCGGTGCTCAGGGGACCATAAGGGGACGCCGGGGATCGAACCCGGGTTGGCTGCATACAACGCAGACGCCCTCCCCGCTGGCCTACATCTCCAGCCTCCGAATTCCAGTTCTGACCTTCGCTGTGGGAGCTTCACCCGCCCCTCTGAGCTTAACTGTCCTTATTCACAAAACAGAACCCAAACCAGCATTCCTGTCCAGGAGGTCTCGGCAAAGTGAGCTACTGCACAGCAAGTGCATCAGGAGATCCGGCACACTCGAAGGACCAGGTAACGTCAGGATTACCTGGAATCTTGGGGACGGGGTGGGTGCAGGGTGCTGTGTTTTTCCATTTTTTCAGAACTGGGTTAGCAAGAGGCTCCGGAGGCCAGCAGGGCTGACCAGACCTCCCAGACCCGGCCAGGGCAGCTGAGAGTCACGGCAGGGATCAAACACTTCCTGTCTGTGAAATTAAAGCAGGGACTGTCCACCGAGACGGGCAGAAAAACTGTAAATACCGAGCGTCACCTCTTTGGAGGCGTTGGCTCGACTTCCTCTCTTTAATAATTATGGCTCCACAGAAGTCTGGGGCGGGAGAGGGAAGGTGGGGCCCCCCACTCGGGCTCAGGTCTGCTGCACACATCGACTCGAACCCTCAAATCACAGATCTGCTGCATGAGGAGTCTGCCGGCGGCCCGCTCTCCGGACGGACGTTATTTATTGCTGGTGCAAATTGGCAGGCGCTCCCGGGTGCATAACTTTTTCCCTGACTTGTTTCTTTCCAGAAGATCCCAGACTGGGGGTGGGGGCGGGGGCAGCCGAGCAGACGCCAACGAGCAATCTCCTTTCAACAGCATTAATTATCTGTATGGCTTTCCATAACAACAAAAGAAAAAATCTTGACCCTAAGCCTGCCAATATTTAAGGCACTCGGAGAGGGAAATCCTTTTATCTTTGCATCTCCCAGGCAGTGGGTTTGAAGAAACATCGCTTGCCCCCCCCCCACATCCCCCCCTTATATTCCGAAGTTTCTGGCCTGATTAATTCTCCCCCGTCTCTGTAAAGGGCTGTGTATACTCTAGAGTACTGGCTTGATTTTCTTCTATAAAAACATCCTCGCAAGAAATTAAAACAACTTAGACCATCCTTGCTCCAGAAGCTACTGACACAGTCCCACTCCTCAATAACGAAAACGCGGTAGGGGTAGGGGGGGTGGGGAGGAGAAATTAAGGATTTGCAGGGGAGCAAAAAGGTGGGGCGCGGAACGCGGAGCGCGGAACAGGCGCGGGGAAGATTTCTTTATTTTAAATTAAAGTTAAGGATTAAAGGCATCAGGCTTTCAAGAGTTATCGTGAAAGGCTTTTTAGCAGTCCCAAGTGGACGGGCCATAATCTTCTTTTTAAATGGCTATATTTAGCCCACGAACACTCAGGCGGCAGGGCCTGGCGCGGCGTGGAGGCTGTGGGGTTTTGCCCCCCGCAGAATGGGCACAGACACCAGGAACGGCTGCAGGGGGGTGCTTGGCCGCCAGGGCCAGGTCCGGGGTACAGCTGCGGCTCAGGGAAGGGTGGGCCTCACCCCACGAGCCCCTCCACGCTTGGGGTGTCGGTCACACCTGCACCCGCACCTTTGATGAAAGCATGAGGGGGGTTTAACGAAGATGTCTCCCATTCGAAAATGATCTCGAAAGCCTGCCTCTCTTAACAGCTCAATTAGCAGGTAAAATAAAGCAAGGCGGAATTATTTATAGGCAATACATTCATTTCCTCTCCTGTCTCCCCACTTGATCTCTGCGGGGCTCCGAGGGGGCTCATTTGGGAAGGATCCACCAAACCCACGGGGCAGGGGCCGAGCAGCCCGCAGAGAGGACGCCCAGTGAGCTTGGGGTAGGCTTGTCGTTCCTCCCGGCAACTCAAACAAGACTCGTTTCTGTCTGAAACAAAACACAGCACCTGCAGGCGGGGCTCCCGGGAAGGAAGCTGGCGGGAGGCAGCCCAGGGAGGGGGTTCGGCGGGACCCAGGAGCCTTCGGTTCCGAGCCAGCAGGGTCTCCTGGCCCGCTTCCGCGGGGCTGGGTTTCTGTTCGTTACTGGGAGCGCGAGGAAGTGTTCTGAAATCAAAAGTGACAATGACCCAACTCGCAGGGCGACGTAATCCTCCCGGAGAAAGCCGGAGCACGTTTCCCACATTTATCTCAAATTGCAAATCAAAGCGTACCCCGACATATTTTCTCTGAGCTAATCTCCAACAGCCTGGGAACTTTAAAAGGGTTTAAATTGGACTAGGATTTTTGCGGTCACTTCCTCCCTTGCTCTGGGGAGAAGGGACGGGGAGGGTTTAATGACAGGAGGTGGGGGGCCTATCCAGTCCAAGCTGGGGGCCCAGATCTCCTCCCGCACCCCATGCGGTCTTTCCAACAAGTCAGGTGTCTAAAGGGGGGGCTGGGCCTGGAGAAGGGTTCGAGCCTCACCATCCCCTACAGAGGCTACCTTGGGTTTCGTGGTGGGAACGTGACTTCCTGGTTTGTCCAGCTCTGCCCGCTGGGCACCATCCAGCGCCCTGGCATGCCGCAGCTTGTCACTCATCCCTTCTCCCATGCGCCCAGCACATGCGCCGAATTCAGACTCTGTGGCTGCCCCTGGCCGGTGGCCATAGCAGGGCAGGAGAGAGTGTGGCAGCTCCCGTCCATACCAGGCTCGGGAATGTGGCTGGCAGCTGAAGGCACGAAGCCCTGGGTTTGTGGGGGTGGTGCTTTTCACGGACATTTGCAAGTTTCCAGGACCACGTCTTTATAAAAAAAAAAAAACAGCAAATGCTCTTTATCGGCTCAATTTGTCTGTTAAATAAGGCCCCGGAGGCCGGAAGTGCACGAGGCTCCTTCCTTCCTCTCAGAGGGCCCGGCCCAGCCATGGCAAAGTCTCACCCGGTGGGTGATGAGAGCAGTGACAGCCGTGGAGAGACTGGGAGGAACCGGTCAGGGACTTGCAGAGCAAAGCAGCTTTGCCCGCTGAGGGTGACGCTCCCGCGAATCCGGACGCACAGAATCTTCACTGGCCAGGGGAGCGCCGGGCAGTGGGCTGGTGAACCACGTCTCATTTGTGAATAAAACATCCTGGAACAGGGGCAGCCCTGCCCCTTTCCTGTCTGGGCTCAGGATGCTTTCGGGGAACCTTGGCAGAGTTAAAATGCAGCCCCAGCGACAAAGATGCTGTGGCCCACGAAAGAAAAAAATATGTTTACTATCTAGACCTCAAAACAAAATAAATAAAAAGTTTACACAATAGTGTTTTAGCGAAATACCATGGGGGAAATGGAGAATGTCTGCCGTGAACCATGGAACCATGCACCTGGCCCCCAATGTTCTGTGTGTCATGCTGAGCTTGGTTAGGGAGTCAGAGCCGTCATGCCACCTTGGCGACAGCTGGAAGGAATGCCTTTAGGAATCTGTATGCCCGGGCCTACAGAGACCAGTGAAATCCAGTGGTGAGTCCAGTCAGAAATATCTGTATTTTTTAAAATTTACTTCAACAAGGGCTGGAGCGATAGCACAGTGGGTAGGGCGTTTGCCTTGCATGCGGCTGACCCAGGTTCAATTCCTCCGTCCCTCTCGGACAGCCCAGCAAGCTACAGAGAGTATCCCGCCCACATGGCAAAGTCTGGCAAGCTCCCCGTGGCATATTCGATATGCCAAAAACAGTAACAAGTCTCACAATGGAGACGTTACTGGTGCCTGCT
>JAOXYA010000016.1:6897061-6927349 GCA_028565675.1 Sorex palustris | reverse complement strand
TCTATTAAAAGTTAGATAGTTAAGAGATTGGTTTCTGTGCTCTGGGGCCGTGGCCGTGCCGGAGAGCCGCCCGTCGGATATTTATTATAACAAAGTAAAAAATTATAGCTTTTTTTGGTTAAAAATGATGATAGAAAATTTTTGGAAAAGAGGTTTACGTGAGGTAGATTTTGAGGTCATCTTTTTGTCAAAAATATTATTAAAATGTGATAGTTAAAAAAGATTCTCTGGAAAGATAGACAGTACAGGAATTAAGGTACTTGCCTTATGTTCAGCAGACCCTAGTTCAATAGGAAAAAGTAAGTCCTGAGCACTGAAAAATATGGTCCAAGAACAAACAAATTAACATAAAATAAAGATCCTCCATGGTTTTTATGATAGTTTGGGAAAAAATAAGAATATTTATAATTATATGTAATAAATTGTGTAAATTATGACTATCACTATACTTAGTAAGGAGAAGCACATGACTGCTTTAGAAATTATTTTATTATGGAAAGCCTTTAAATTTTTTTCAGGGGGGTCTTGCACACCAGCCTTTTCTGTGGTCTGTGTTTGTTCCTGACTCTGCAATCAGCAGTGATCTTGCTGATGCTCAGGTGATCATATGTGGTATTGGGACTTAAACCAGGTTACAATACCCACAGCTTCATTCATGAAAAGTGCTTTATATCCTGTACTATCTCACCGGTCTGAAGATATTATTTTAGAATAAATATCTAAGATCCCAAGCACTAGTATGGAATGTTGGGTGCTTGTCACATACAGCTGACTTGGGTTGGATTCCTGGTAGCAGATATGATACTCTAAACACTGCTGAATGATCCCTGAACATAGAGCCAAGAGTTGTTTTTGGCTCCCAAACAAAACAAAACAGTAAGTACAATAAAGATGTACTTATTTAGGTTATTTGTCATTTGTCTTTGTTGTGTTTTACTGGATCATTACTGCCATCACACTAATTAGAATGTCATCTTCTTTCATGGTACTACTATTGTGTATGTGTGTGATGCGAGGATAAATTAAATTAATTCTCTTAAATAATTTCCAGTATTCAAAGCTGTGGGGGCCCTCCAGGGAGAAGCGTCCAGACACACAAAGGCACCCCAGGGCCCTCGCCCCCTTGTCCGCCCTCATCACAGGTTCCTAACAGCAGAACTGGAACGGGCGTGGATTCTGGGCAAGGTGGGGATCACAGAGCGTCAGCCCTCCCGAGACTACACTGGCACCATCTGTCACTTGGTCGCCCTCTCCGCCCCGGCCACCACACCAGCTCCCGTGGCGCTTGTTCTTGCCTCCCAGGGCTGTTGTGATTCCGGCTGGCGAGAGCACCACGGAAACCAGGAGCTGCCAGAGGAAATGACGCCTCGATGGTGGGTAGCCCGCGGGCTCCCACTTTCAATCCAGCTCCCAACCAGTCCCAACCTTAGAGTCTGTCTGTCTGTTTCTCCCAACCCACATCCACCCATCTCGGTTCTGAGTTGCCAAGAATCCCATCTCACTTCAGTGTACACTTTTCCCAGCACTTTTTTTTTCCGCTCAGAAACTTCTTCCTAAACTCCTTAGACATGCTTTCCCTCAATTTAATTAACAGTCGGACCTATATATTTCAACTTACGATCAGAGTGCAGAATGAAATCTATATATCCAACTAACATTCACAAACCAATTAGTCAGGGGCCCAGTGCCCCTCACCTGTCAGCTTCTTCAACCTTAAAATATGCGGGACTCCACTTTATCACGTTGTCCTCGTCCCTTCGAGATGCTTCGTAGGTCCCGGTACCTTCTAATTACGAGCACAGCCTAATTCAATCAAGACTACGCCACTAGTATTTCAAATACTCCAACAGATGCTGTAAAAGCAACACCTTTTTTTCCCTTCTCCAAATAAATTAAACCTCTGTATTATAATCATTACCTGAAAGTTCTTTGTGGATGCATGTGCTCAGTTTTGAAAATCATAATTACACACACCTACCTGTCAAGTGACTGGGGATCTAGGCGCAGTCTGTACTTCAGCAGGAGCTGAGAGTCGGGCCCAAGGCCAGGGAGGGGTGGGAGGTTTCTGGTTTCTCTGACAAGCAAGCAGAGACCACAGCGCACGGAAGCACCAGGACGGCAGCCCATGCAGGACAGGGGGACACTCCACTCCCTCTTAAGTCTTGACTGGGAACTAACCATGTGTCAAAAGGTACACAGGGCAGACCCGATCTCTGTCCTTTGGGGATTTATGGTCTAGTGAGGGAGCACCTAGGTAACAAACTGTATCACCGGGACTGAAGAGATAGCACAGCGGGGAGGGTGTTTGTCTTGCACACAGTCGACCCAGGTTCGATTCCCAGCATCCCATATGGTCCCCCGGGCACCGCCAGGAGTCGTTCCTGAGTGCAGAGCCAGGAGTAACCCCTGTGCATTGCCCAGAACACTAAATAAATAAATAAACAAACCATATCACCACGGATGTCACTGAGGTGGGTACCAGGCGAAAGTGGGGGGTGGGGTTTCAGAGGGTGTAGAGGGCCGTGGGCCATCGGATCGGAGGTAATGAGGTCTCCCAGAGGAGATACAGCTCCAGCTGGTTCTTGAAAGAGGCATCAGGGTTAACCGGGGGAGAGCAGGGCAAGAAACGGAGCTATACCATGTTCATGAACCCAGGATGCGGGAGGTCAGAGATTGCGTTCTCTCCATGCCCAACTCCAGGGTCAAGGTCAAGCCAACCCAAACCACAGGAGCTTTTTGCGTTTGCGTGCGCGCGCATGTGTGTGTGTGTGTGTGTGTGTGTGCCCATGCATGTATGCATGCATGTGTGTGTGTGATGACACGTCATTGAAAATGCAAACAGAAATACAAAGGACAGAAGCTATTCAAAGAAATCTTTAAACAACAAGATTGGAGGGCAATGTATCTGATTTCAAAATTTACTGTGATGATGCAGCAATCAATAAAGTGGGGTACTGCTGTATGGTTAGACGTATTGGTTAGACGTATTGATCACGGAAACAGAACAAAGAGCCCAGAATAGGCCCATACATTTGACTTTTGAAACAAGAGCAACACACACACCAAAGCAATCTGAAGGGAAAGAAAAATATCTTCAACAAATGGTGCTGAAACAAATGATTATCCCTATGGAAGAAGAAAAAAAAAGAATGACCCTTAAATTCCTACCTTGTACCATACAAAAAAGCTGAGTTGAAGACAAATCAGAAATGGAAACCAAAATGCTGAAACAGCAAAGCTTCGGGAAGAAAATACATATATGAGAAGAGATTCGTGATTCAGGGATAGCTGTAATTTCTCAGACAGGGCACAGGGAAACAAGGTTCCAGCCAGGGGCTTGACCCGGGTTCGGTTTGATTCCCGATACACCACAGGGTCCCCTGAGCTCCACCAGGAGTGATCCATAAACACAAAGCCAAGAGTAGCCCTGAGCACTGCTGAGTGTGGCCCAAAAGAAAAAAAAATTAAAAAGGAGAATGTTCCAGGAAGAGGAAGAAATGGCCGGGACAAGGCCCTGGGAAGAAAAGAGGTTGCTTTGTTTTTTATTTTTTCTATTTTCTGGAGCACTCTCAGCAGTGCTCAGGGGCTACTCTTAACTCAGTGCTCACCCCTAGTGCTCAGGGGAGCATGTGACGTCAGGAACCAAACCCGGGGCTCCCACATGCACATGCAAAGTCTGCACTGTCGTAATCTGAGTCGTCTCCCCAGCCAGAGACTGATCTTTTTTTTCTTTTCTTTTTAGGAACTGAGAGAAGGTCAGCAGGGTCAGACACATCAAATGATGAGGTGGTCTTTCTAAAACCCTGCACTTTCAGATATGAAAAGTCAGCCAAAAGCTGAGAGAAAACATTCGCAAGCCACGTGTCCGACAAGGGTCTCCTCTCCAGAAAACAGAAAGGGTTCTCACACTTAGCAAGAAGAAAACAAACCCAATTTTAAAAAGTGGCAAAGGGTTTGAGAAGACACATGCCCCAAAAGATCATGGGCAACAAGCCGGAGTAAGAAAAGGCACACGACACCATCAGTCATCAGAGAAACTCCGATTAAGATCGGATCCCTCCACGTACCTCTCTGGGTGGAAAAATCCAGGAAGAAGGAAACCTGAGAATCTCAGGTACTGGCAGACAGGTGGGACAGCTGGACCTCTTGCTCGTTACGTAGAAAAGCAAAATTAAACAGCCACTTGCGGGGGGAAGTGGTTGACAGTTTGCTTTTTTTTTTTTGCTTTGGGGGGGCACACCTGGTAGAGCTGAGGGCTACTCCTGCCTCTGTGCTCAGGGAACCGTGTGGTGCTGGGGACTGACCTCCTGCATGCGCCCCCTTGGCCCACGGCAATCTCTAAGGCCGGGAGCAGTTTCTTAGAGAGTGAAACACGTGCTCCTTCTTCACGGACAGCAACCCAGGCTCGACCCTCGCACCCCAGTGAGCTCCTCACACAGATCACCAGGAGCAACCCCTGAGCCAGAGCCAGGAGGAAGCACTGAGCACAGCCAGGCAAGGCCCCCAAACAAAAACAAAAACAAAAGTCAAAAGGGTATTTAGCAAATGATCCAGCATTCACCCCTAGGAATTAACCCTAGAGAGATTTAAAAAAAAAAAAGAAGGCCACCCAAAATCCTATATGCAAATGATCCCAGATGCTTTATTCACCACTCAGGAGACTGTGAGCAACCTTCAACGCATGCATGAACAAACTGTGTTCTCACCTCACCGTGGAATACTACTCAGCAATGAAAAGGAAGCAAGTGTTAGCAAGTGCCAGGACGGGGGAGATCTCCAAAATCTTGTGCTAAATCAAAGAAGCTGGATGAGAAAACACCACGGGCTGGGCCCGGGAGGTGGTTCAGACACAGCATGCCTGCCTCACACATATGATGTCCTAGATTTCATCCTTGGCACCATAAAGAAATATAGACAGGTTGGCCTAGGAGGAGGTGTGCTCCTTACCTCATTTGATCCCTGGCTCACTGCACAGTGCCCCACGCACCAGCAGGAACAACTCCCAAGCATCAGGCCAAGGGAAGCCCTTAAGTATCACCACAGGTGGCCCCCAAAACTAAACTAAAGTCAATGTTCCTGCAGCCAGGGAGATTGTTCAAAGGACTAGAACAGGGACTTTACAGGCAGAAGACCCCAGAGTCAGTCTCTGCCCTACAAGGCCCCCTGAGCAACGCTGGGTACAGGCCCGCTGCCCCCAGCACCTCTGGGAAGGCACAGACACACACAGACACACAGACATACAGACACACAGACACACACACACACACACACACACACGATTGTTCCGCTTCCCTCAGGCATCCTTCCGGAAAAGGCAAAGTTAGAGGCAGAGGACAGAGGGCAGAGCATTGGTGGCCAGGCGGGTAGAGGGTGCTGGCCATGGCCCATGCGTCAGGGTGGCCCGTGCCCACGGGGGTCCCATGAGGCATCCAGGACGCCATCCGGGTGTAGGACAGGCTTTCTGTTTGTCTTCTGACCACACCTGGCGGACCTCAGGTGCTCCTCTGGGCAGTGCTGAGGGGCGCTGCCAGTGGGGCCTGGGGGTCCCTGCAGAGCTGGGGATCGAACCAGGGTCCCCGCCAGGCAACGCACAGGCTCCAGCCGTCTTGCCAGCCCTGAAAGACAGACTTTCTGAGTAACGGCTGATTTGAGGCTAAGTGAGCGGAGAAGCCGGAAGCCAGAGAACAGACGTGGGGACAGGACCCGGCTCCCAGCCAGCCACAGAGCCTCCAGTCACACCCCTCGGAGGCCTCCCGGGCACACAGCCTGCCTCAGTCTCCCCGAGTCCCCACGTCCCCTCTGCTTCTGCGGGATCTGGCTGGAGGGGCCGCTCTTTCCCCACACCCAGATGGAAGACGGGACCAGCGAAACCCCAGCCGCCGCTGAAGAAGGATTTCTCAGGCCGCGGCTCTGTGCGTCAGAAATAAAAAGTGGGGTCTCAGCATCATGCAATTAATGCAGCAAACATTGATTTCTGCACTGTAAGAGGCTGGTTCATTAATTCCAGCTGCTCCACCAGTCAGGCCGAGGTTCGCCGTCTTTGCAAGATGAGGCAAATGAGAATACTGAATTTTAACATTCCTTTCTGCGGCAACCTTTATTACCAAACAGAGCATAAAACCCACCCACCCAGGCTGCTTAATTCTTCCTAAATAATTAACAGCACCTGCTCACCTCCTGCCTCCAGCGCCACTCGCTGGCTCCCCGGGTCCGACGGACACTGGCCGAGGCCCGGCCACCTGTCCCCAGGCCCGGGCAGCGCCCTCCTGATGTCCTGATGTCCAGATTTTATGAGAGCACCTTTTCTCCAAATCATCTCCAGGGGGCAAAGACTCTAAAAGGATTCTGGGGGAGTCTTCTGGAAGGCAAGCAAGGGAACCGGAAGCCAGAAGCCGGCTGGGAGGGTTGGTTTCCTGGACGGAGGCCGCCTGCTAGTTGAACTCACCTCCCCCGTCCCTACCTTGTTTTAAAAGTAAGTTTCCCTTCCAGGGTTCTGGGAAGCCCAGACTCCAGGACTCCAGGCCAGGTGGGAGGGACTCGGCCCCCGACAGGCAGTTCCCCAGGAGTCCAGGAGAAACAGCCCCTTGGCTACAGGCCTGCAGCCTGAGATGGGGACCCTGCACCTGAGGCCCACACGGGCTCTCTGCTGAGACGGGGCCACATGCGGGGGAGAGAAAGAATGGTCCCCAAACCCAGACTGAAAGAGGCAGGATGAGTGAGTGTCAGGCAGGCCCCGAGCAGGGCTGACCAACAGGCGGTGACTCCGTCTGCCCTCCGTGGGGCCTTTCAACTGGACCCCGACTTAACATGGCCACAGATAGGGGACATGCGACCTTATCTTCCAAGGAGGAGGAGGTCAGGGGGTTGGGGGGGATGGTCAGTGGGTATCAGGCACCCGTGGAGGGCAGAAATCTGAGACACAAGCCCAAACCCAGCATCTGCAATGAAAACTGACCCTTTCTCGGTGGGACCAGGCGACGCAGGGACTGGACGCGGGTCTCCAACATGCCAAGTATGGACTGTCTGGCCCCACAAGACAGGGGTCCTTGGGGGGGGGAGGGTCGGTGGGAGCCAAGCTTTCCCTCCCACTCTCCTTCCTGCACCCACGACGCACTCGGGGGTGACGCCCCCCACCCCGTCTCTCGAACGTGCTGCGAACCCCCTCGCCGCCCCCAGCCTCTGCAGCTTGCCTGGTGAACACAAGGAGAATTTCATGCACCAAATCCCAGCCGGCCTCCATTGTCATCTCAGGATCTGCACCGTTTTAATGAATGCCAAAACTGTTTTTTCACTTGATAGAGCCTGACAAGACCAACAATCACACATTAGAGAGAAACTTCTTGCTTTTCAACAAAGGTTAATAAATAGTGACAGCATTAAGTCTATTCTGATTAACTATGCTGAAAGATATTATTGCTGTTTGTAACATGAAATCATTATTGGATTAAGCACAGCATATAAAAATGAAATGTGAGTTTTAATCTCAAACACAGACATGCAGGCCGCCTGCATCGGGCGGGGGTAACACGCGGAGGCTTGTATTAATTTTTAAGTTGCCCTGCCAATGGGATATTATCTGCCGCTCACCGGGGCGAGATTTGATAGTCCCTGAGTAATCTCTCCTGTTGCTCCGCCTCCCTCCACCCCCAAGATGCTAAGGAAGTAAAAGCCCCCTCTACGAAGTTGTATCGCCGTGAACCACCTAACAAAGTATGCCAGTGTCCAGAGCGGGAGGGTGGGCCCCGTCTCGCTCCTGATCGCAAACTTCTCTGATCTCCAAGAAACAAGAAGCTGCCAATCTTAGAACAAATGGGGGAAAACTTCTATACTGTCGAAATGAAGAAGGAGGAGAAAGGAGTTCACGGTGAACGCCCCCAAGCTGGGGGAGGCTGGCATGGAAGAGGGTTCGCAGGTGATGCCACCGTGCCCAAGCCCTTCTGTTTCCTGCTGCTGCCACCACGGCATGGGCGTGCTCTGTCCGGTCAGCCACCCGGCCGCCTCCTCGGTGTCCAAAGACCGTGCCCCAGCCCAAGCCTCCAGGAGAGGCTGCACATCCCAGGATAAGGCACGATGCCCGGGGGAGAGCCTGGCACAACTGACCTTCCTGAGGGCCAGGGGCAGCCACAGACCACCGAGGATTTTAGGGTTCACACGCTAGCAGGCAGAGACCCCCGTGGACCCGCTGGCGCTGCTGGAGGAGGCGGGAGGGTCAGCTTCTTACTGTGAAGGCTGGCCAGGAGGGACTGTCGCCAGCGTGCGTTCCCCGGGACGGATTCAGTTCAGGAGAAGCGAGCGGTGAGGGTGGCTTCTCGGTAAAGAGATCTTACAGGGGCTGGAGCGATAGGACAGCAGAGAGGGTGTTTGCCTTGTGTGCACCGACTCGAGTTCAATCCCCAGCATCCCATAGGGTCCCCCGAGCACTGCCAGGAGTGATTCTTGGCTGCAGAGCCAGGAGTAACCCCTGAGCATCGCTGGGAGTAACCCAAAAAAGAAAAAGAAAAAAGATCTGGCTGAGACGGGAGACAGGGGGTCAGTCACAAAGGAATGAAGTAATGCATGGACCACGGCAAGGATCGAATGAATGAATGGACCCCAGCAAGGACTATCAGTGGGTGGAGCTATGAGGGGACGTGACCAAGGGTAGATCTGGCCGCCAGCTCCTGGGCCGCAGATCAGTCTCCGGTCACAGAAAGGGAGACTCAGAATGTGCAGAAGGAGGAAGGACAGGCACGGCCACCACCAGGGGCCTTGCCCAGGCCATGGGCCCAGCTCAGAGGCCGCCATCCGCTCACGAGAGCCCCAGAGGAAGGAGGGGGTCTGTCCAGCCGGTCCCCAGGGGAGAAGTCTGACCGGACACTTTGGCTTCTCTGCCAGAAACAGAAGGCACGGCAGGAAGCGGGAGGCAGAGAGGGGACCGAGTATCACACAAAACCGGGTTGCTATAAATGATCAGATAAACAAAAGGGGAAGAAGAACCCCCCACCCCTTGGCAAAGACCCCGGAAGTAACTCTCCAGCGACGCATGAACGGAGGACTTGGGGAAGGGTGAGGAACGGTTGAGGAACGGGGTGCTCCTGGGGGCCCCAAGAGTCTCCCCGCAGCATGAACCCCGCAGGGAAATGGCGACGTCACTGAGAGGGCCCAGCAGATGTCCCCTTAAGCCAGGGACCAGAGCAACTGCCACCAGGAATAGGACAGGGGACCAGCAGGTGCCTCTGGGAACACAGACGGCATACTGGGGACGTGGGGACACCCTGTGACTCCTGTCAGCTCTCTGCCCCAAACACACAGCCCGAAACTGACTGTCTCCAAACTGGGACACGCTGCAGACTAACGGCCGGTCCTTGTGCCAAGGGCCGAGAGACCCAAGAGAACTGCAGACTCTCTCGTCCACGGGTGTGTCTCTCCCCACACCCCTGCCCAGATGCAAAGTCACTACACAAACCAGGTGACATATCACAACCAGCTTAAATGAGAAAGATTTTTATTAGCGCGTATGACCTGAAAGCGCCAGGCTACGAGCTTCAGGCACGGCTGTGTCCAGCTGTGCACACGCCGGCAGCTCCTCCTGCTCACCTCAGGGCTCAGTTTCCCTGTGGGGGTGGGTGACTCTGTTCTATCCCACCATTTCCCCCGGCAGCTCTGCGTCAGCGGCTGTGCGCCTACCAGGGCAAGGAAGTACCTTCTAAGCGCTCCAGCTAAAGGCTCAGGATTCATCCTGCCAGGGCTGACCCCGGTCTCTACAGAGCCACGCCAGCACAAGCACCCGGGCTGACAGCTGGGAGTCTGGGTGCGGGAGCAGGGGACTCCAGGCACTCCTGGAGCAACTCCTTATAAATCTTTCTGGAAGGAGCTCAATGCAGAAGGTTCAAAAGTAAATTAATGTTAGCAACCTGCATGACACGAAGCCCGAGGGGCCCTTTCCACAGCACGTCTCACGCCACCTCCTGCTCAGTGGCCTCAGCCACCACCTGGCTGAGGCCTCTGGTGGCCTGGAGGCGTGATGGAGAGGGACCTTTGCTTCCTCCTCACCAGTAGGGGCCTGGGCTCTGCAGCCACCCACAGGCCTCCATCAGGCCCACGCACTCATCTGTGCTGTGGGCAAACATCCGAGGACACGGGTGTGCCGATGGACACAGTGTACTGACGACACAGCCATGATCCCAACACAGCTTTTCTGCTCTTGCACTTGTACTCAACTGCGCAGCAAACACACACACACATGCATGCTCAAATCGGCACACACGTGCACACACATGCACATTCACACACACATGCACGCACACACATGCACACATGCACGCACATGCACACATACTCACGTGCACACATGCACGCATGCTTGCACACACACGCAAACCCATGCATGCACACACAATGACACACACATGCATGCACACACATACACACATGCATGCATACACAAGTGCACAGATACATGCACGCACGCACACACACATACACACACACACGTGTGTACCCTTTCTGGCTCAAACATCGCCCCCTCACTAGGTTCCCAGCCTGGGAGCAACCACTGCACAGGGCCATCTGCTCAGCCTGCCGTGGTGAGTCAGGTCTGGGCACTGGCCTCGGGGACAAAAACCCAGGGAAGTTTTTTCTCTGAACTGGAAGAGGCTCTCCACCCCTCCGCCCTGCACAGGGTCTGTCTAAGCTCCAGATGGGAGCTGTGCACCCCCTGGGCAGGAAGCCCACAAACTTATCTTGGGCCAGTAATAATAAAATGCTTTTTCTTCTCCTAAAAAGAATCACTCCCTATAGGCATTAAGGCAGGGAATTTAAATCCTAGCCATCTCTCCTGCTACACTGGCCAGCAATGCTCCCTAGTGCAGGCAAAAAAAAAAAAAAAAAAAACCCAAGGCCTCTCGACCTCTTTTCCCTGAAGACTCCGGGCCAGGACACACTAAGGGCTTTGCTAAGGGCTTTGGCTCTGCTGTGTCCTCCCATTGCCCGACAGCAGCGGGGAAAGGGCCCTTGGCGGTGAGAAGGAACCAGCTAGAGGCCCCAGGAACTGCAGGAGCCGAGGTTTCTGCCCCGTCGGTCCCCACCCTGGGGTTCCTAGGAAGCCCTGAGGACGTGCCAGGTGCTGGCGCTCAGGAGAGCACTTCCTCCAGCTGGCCAGTGAGCGCCCGCCTCAGCAAGACCCCACACAGGCTAGCGCCCTCTCCCCACTGCCACGCCCAGCTGTCCGCCAGAGAAGAGTGGCCGATGCCCACTGGCTCCACGCAGAGCCGAGAAGAGCCAGCAGGGGCCGTGCCAGCTGGCGCCCACCCACACCTACCTCGATCCCACGCGGGACACGCACCCGTCACCCGGCCACCCCGCCGCAGCGCTTCGGGCAGGAGCGGGTTACAGTATCTCGGAAGATGACACCACGTGTCAGGGTGCTTCAATCTGGGTCCAGGCGTTCCCGAAATAACAGTCAAAGCTCCTGCTCGCGCGCACTCGCGACGACCTTTTATGTAAGGGGCGCAGACCTCACAGCGGCCCTGCAGCGACTGTTATCAGCCCCGTTTTACAGGCCAGGAAACGGGGATGGGGGAGACTTGCTCAGGCGCCCACGAAGAGGCCACGGGGACCCCAGGCCGCCCGACCCGCAGAGAGCTGCTGGGTCGGGATGACCCCAACTGGCAGATGAGAAGGAGGGCGACATGCCCGAGGCTGCAGGGCCCCTGGGACAGGCTCAGCCCGGCACCGGCTCCCGAGGGCACTGCATTTGGAATAACCCTGACTTCTCCTCCATCACCTCCTCCTCTCCCCTCCACCCAGGCCCCCAGCCCCGGAGTGGGAGAATCCATGGAAAGACAAATCCAGCAACAGTGAGGCAGGGGCTGATGGGCCGGAGAGGAAAAGGAGGGTCCCCTGGCCGCAGTACAAGCTCTGCAGAATTTCTGCACCAGAAACGCAGATGGGCAACCGGGGCGTGTTTGGGAGAATGCGGTGGCCATGGGGACAGGGGGCCTTGAGATGCCAGCCACCAGGCACCAGGGCCCGGACTAGGGCTGTCAAGAGGGGCCCTGGGCCTTGAACAAAGCATGTTCTGGATGGAAAACTAGCTTCCCACCAGGAACGTAGCACCTGCAAACACGGCAGCGGCTGCCACCATCTCCCGGCTCCGAGGCAGTCACAGACCCCCGCCAGCGTTGCCCAGAGGACGGGGGCACCGCCTCAAGCCCGCCCCGCACATCTCTGCTCCCCGACGTGGCCCACTCCCTGCCTGTGTCCGGGTCCCCGCGAACATCACGTACTCACACGCTCCCATGCGGACCCACCAGCTCAGATGCACACACAGCCGGGACAGATGGACCCCAGCCGCGCGCCCATCTGCCTCCTGAGACGCTCGGACAGGTCCACAGGCAGAGAGGAGGCCTCGCGTCCACGGCCCTGCCACCAGTCACACCCGGCCACCCCCCAGAGGCACGCACAGCTCCCGCACACACCCCGTGGGTCACGGGAACAAAGCCACGAGAAAAGGCACAGGAGGACGCAGGCCACGGTGGGGCTGGACACGCAGTCACCTTGGTGCAGGCACTCATGGGCAGGGGACGCGCGCACGCACACACACACACACACACACACACACACACTCAGTCGCTCCTGTTGGATGTGCAGACACGGCCACGGCCCCTACCCACAGTCCACGCTCGGGCGCCGGACAGCGACTCACCAGGCAGGCGTCCCCGCGGCAGATGCGGCAGGAGCGGCGGTGATGCTCGGCCCGGCCCGCAGCCCACTCCCAGGGCCTGTCAGCAGCTCCACCAGCAAATAAGAAACGAATGTGCAAAAATAAAACCGAAAGGCTGCCATACAGCCCCCTTCCCACAGGACTGCGCTGACGCAGGTTCTGCAATAAACATTTTCATTCTAATTTTAAAAGACATTAGCATTACCTCTCCAGCTCTCCAGCCAGCCAGCCGGTCCCGCGCCCGCTGGGCGGCCCGCCGGGCACCGCACAGCCTCAAGCCCAACCCTCCAGCCCACCCTGCCCCGGGGGCGCTGACCTGGGACCCGCTGGCCCCTGCAGGCCCTGGTCTGAGCACCCGAGCACGAGGGACAGTCCCCAAGCTTCCGGCAGAGAAGCGCGTCTGCAGCCTGCGCACCCTCCACCCCCAGCCGGCGCACGCGGGGAGGGCGAGCAGGGCCGGGGGACTCAGTGCGAACGGGGGCGCCACTCCCCCCAACCCACCTCTCCCCACTGCCAGCTCGCACCTCCCACCTCCCAGCCCGGACCCGAGGCGGCGGGTGTCAGGAGGGCACAGGAGAAGCAAAGCCACACATGGAAACACAGACACCCACAGAAACGGACACATATGGAATCACAGGCACACAGGAAATCACAGATACACATGGAAACACCGACACACGCGGAAACACAGGCTCACATGGAGACACAGCTACACATGGAAAACATAGCGACCCATGGAAACATGGCCACACGTGGCAGACGCAGACACACACAGCAAACATCCCACATGGAAAAGGCACGGCCTCAACTGCAGGTGAGCTGCACCCCAGAGGTGGCGCTGGCCCAGGCCCCAATGTTCATGTCCCCCCGTCCCAGACCCTGGCCCAGACCCCAGCCCAGACCCCAGCCCTGTGCTCACCCTCCCCCCCCCCCCGCGGCTTACACCCCGGCCTCATGCTCTGGCTCCTGTGAGCCGTTTGCCCTCTCTGTCCCCGCCCTGTCCAAGGTCACTTCAGTCCACGTCACCGAGGCCCGGGGTGGCCATTCTCCCGCCTTCACTGAGCTATCATGGTGGAGGCTCCTTCCAGAAGCTTCCTCAGCTGCCCGTAGGTTCCCTTCCTGGCTGGGCATCTGCTGGGCCCCGTGCTCGGGGTTGGGCCCCCCGGACCCTCACCATTCCTGCTGTCACAGCAGCAGAGACTCGGGGATCCCTTGGGCCGCACCAAGGCCTGAGATGTGAATTAGGGAGCAAGCCCAGGGGGCCACATGTCCTCTGCAAGGACCCCGCAGGCGCCATGGGAGGTGGGGGGGTGGCTTTTGGGGTCCTGAGAAAGGGACAGCAGGACCCCGGGGAACCGGGCCCCGCCCTGGGGAGGGACAAAACCTCTTGTTCAGCGTTTAACACTCTCCTGAGGAGAGATGCGGCTGATGCTCTGGGCGGCCTCAACTTGCCCACACAACACGCACAGGGGCCATGCTGGCCTTCGGTTCTGGGGAAAACTCCGAGCCCAGAGATGTGCCAGGAAGGAGCAAGGGAACGTAGGGAAGAGAAGGGTCGCGACATACTCGGCCTCAGTCTCCTCGTCTGCAAAAGTGGGCGCAAGTGCAGAGCAACCCTGAGATGAACAGAGCCTGGGCGCCCCGTGAGGACAGCCTGGAGGAACAGCAGGGTGGACGGTGAGCCTGGCCCCTCCACCATGGGTCCACCCCGTTCACCACGGGCGCTGAGCTGCGATGGCTCTCGGGTTTGAGCTAGGGGAGGGGGCGCAGAGAGGTCTGTAGAGGTCTGTCCCGGCTTCCACCCCTGAGCTCAGCGCTGCTCAGCTCCAGTGGGGCCTATGCGGCAGGAAACGGGGGTGTTCCCGGGGCTCCCCAACTCTGCCCAGGGCTCAGCTGAGCCCACACGGGCTGAAGCATCTTCAAAGAGGGTGAGAGAAGCCGGATGTGGCCAGGCTCTGCGCACGGCCTGTGAGCGAGGGCAGCCGGACCCGGGGCCAGCTGAGCTCTGGCTACTCTCTGCAGCCAAGCCCCGGCCGGTCCTCAACAAGCCCCCGAGAAACACCGAGAATGCTGGGGGCGGGGAGACTGGCAGGCATGTCTGCCGGCACAAGGGCTCCACAGCCCGAGGGCGGCCACGCGGCTCCCGGAGAACAAAGATGCTCAAAGATGCTCGCCAGGCAGCACAAAGGCCCGTCCAGCAGGCCAGCCCAGAAGCCACCCGAGCCGGCCATCAGCCCCAGCCCCCGAACCCTGCCTAGACCTGGGCCTACAAGGTGCCGAGGTTGCTCTCAGGCCTCACTGCCTCTCCGCCTCTCTCGGACCATCGGTTCCATCCAGAACGGCCAGGATTGATGCAGTTCCACTTCAGATACCTGAGTCTCATGAATTCCTCAGTCACGGGGTGATGGGGCTCAGGAAAATCCTCCTAAAACATTGTGGGGGGGGGTGGAGATTAAGTCCATTTGCAGCTCCTGGTAGATGGTGTGCTGACTGCCAGCCAGGCCACTGTTCCGACCGGGCTCACTGTCAGGTGCTCGTGCAGGCCGGCCCAGGCAGGCGCAGAGAGGCAGCGTGGGCCTCGGCACGGGCGTGAGCGGCTACAGATAAACATCAATTCACTCCTGCAGACACAGTCACAGTAAATAAATTTTTCAGGAAGCTCGAGGTCCGCACAAAGGCTCCGCCGAGCTCTCATTTCACACAACATCAATGTTTGGCCTCCAAGAAAGAAAAGCTCTAAGGTGCCCGTCGCTAGGGCAAAATTATCAATTGTCAAGTCACTTTGAGGAGAGGAGACAGAGCATCTCGGGGAAAGGTTTCCTCCGGCGGCCAGAAAGGAAAAGTGGACGCGGTCCAGCGATCTCCCGCCAGCCAGACACTGAGACGTCCCCTGCAAGCCTGCGGGCACTCCCCCCTCCAGCCGTCCCGCGTGGTCCCCCAAGTTCTGCCCAACCAGCCGCCCTGGGCCCAGCTGAAGCCACTGGTTCGGGCTGAGTTCAGCGCCTTTAGTGACTCAGGCTTTGGGTTATTTTTACTTTCTCAAAGTGTTCTTTAATTTTTTTTCACTACTTTTAGAAGTGGCAGACGAGGCTTGTCTATTATAAAATATTTGTTGCAAACACACACACACACACACACACACACACACACAAACACACTCACCACCCCACACGTTTTTCCGTCTGTGTAAAGATCTCACGTCGCCGTGGTGTGAGGGCAGGAGCGGCGGCGACGCGCTTGGGGCGGACGTAGTTTATGTAAGCGACACCGCAGCTGCCGACTCAGCACAGTGTCGGGAAGGGGCCCCGCGAGCTGGGAACCCCCCAGGAGACGCCATTGTTACAGAGCGGGAAAGGGAGGCCTGGCGGAGCCTGGGATGGGCCCGGCTCATCTGTGGAGAGGAGGCTGAGACTCTCCAGCCCACTACATGGGTTTCACCGACCCCTATGCGGAGCACGGCAGGACCCAGGTGGATGAGAGTGCAGGGAGCACTGGGAGAGGAGCACTGGGGGCACGGCGGGCAGAAGGGGAGAGGCCCAAAGGCGGGCTTACCAGATGTAGAAACGCGGCTCAGACGTGGCCCCGTCACCCGCCAGCCTCCGCTCCGGACTCCTCGTCGCTGAGCGAACAGGGTCGTCACCACCATGCCGAGCCCCGGGCAGGTGGAGGTCATTGGTGACGGCTGCCCAGGAAGGCTACAGGAGGGCGTTGGCAGTAAGGGGTGCTCATGGGGCCGGAGCGATAGCACAGAGGGGAGGGCATTGGCCTTGCACGTGGCCGACCCAGGTTCGATTCCTGGCATCCCATATGGTCCCCCGAGGACCGCCAGGAGTCATTCCTGAGTGCAGGGCCAGGAGGAACCCCTGAGCATCGCTTGGTGTGACCCAAAAAGCGAAAAAAAAAAAAGCTTGCTCACACCACAGGCAGCCAAGGTCAGGGTCCGGGGTGGGCAGAGCCAACAAGAGCTACCAGACCAGCAGGCCCCACCCGGCAGCCCCGGGGCCCCCAGAGCTCATGTCTGAGCCTCCAGTGGGCTCTGGGAAGGCCAGGCTGGGTCAGGGAGGCCCCCCAGCAGTCCTGTGGCCAGCCGTCCTGCCCCCGGCCCTGCTCCCCTGCCACATGGGCCAGGGCTCCTGGGGTCACCTTTCAAGATGAGAATAATGGGGCCAGCACAGAAGTGCAGACTGAAGTCACGAAGGTTGGGGACAGCGTAGGAAGCCGTGGGCCACCCCAGCAGAGCGTGTGGGCATAAAGGTGGGGACGGGCAGGAAGCCCCAGGGCAAGGCTCACAGCACCAAGAGGTAGGAGAGGGGAAAATTCTCCCCAGCGACACAGGAAGTCACCACTGAAGAGGAGGGGCCCCCCCACGCCTGGACTCAGGTCCCTGAGATGCCCCTCGGTTGGCGTCTCATTGAGTCCCCACACCTGCCAACGCCCCCGCCACCATCATCATTGTCCCCAGGCCAGCCGGCTCCCATGGGCGCGCCCTGTGCCGGCTCAGAGCACAAGCGTCACCCCCACCCGCAGAGTCCCCGTCATCTAGAAGCAGCCCCCCCACCCCGGTCAGGGTGTGCCCGGAGTCCCCTGGGGTCTCCCAGCCAACTGTGGCTGTGTGAGTGTGAGTGTGGGCGCCAACGCCGCGACGGACCTCGGTGCCTTCTCCCCCTGTGTCTCAGGCTTCCCATCCATGAGATGGGCACAGCACCAGCTACTTGCTGCCCCTGGCCAGGCCTCCTTGAACAAGGTGGGGGAGGGGGCGGGATGCAGAGGTCAGCAGGTTGTGCAGGAACAAGCAGGCAGGAAGCTCCGGGACGCTGGCCTCCTCTGTCCTGTAGCATTGTCAGCCACTCCCGTCACCACCCACGCACAGTCCAGGTGGCCACTGAAACCCTGGCCCCGCTGGGGTCCAGCCACAGCCTCCACACCGCATGTCCAGAAGGACGGGCAGGGGCCAGACAGTGCCGGCCCCTCTGCTGTGTGTCCTCAGACAAGTCCCTCCATCTCTCTGAGCCTGCTTCCGGCCCTGGAAAAGGGTGACGCCTGTGCCAGGCGGCCACTGGGAAGGCGGCGTCTGCTGCACCAGGGCAGGGGCTCGAGCACTGCAGTTCTGTTATTTCACCCATGGGTCCCTTCCCGTCTCATCAAATGAACTTCCCAAGCAGACTCTCGATGCTCTCTGCTGTCCCCCGACGGATGGCAGGCGCCCACCCGGCCAGGCGGTCACCACGGCTTCCGCCCAGGCCCTCGTCCCGTCTCCCTGCGGGCTGCAGTGGCCCCACACTCTGCCTGTCTTCCCGGCGCTGGCTCTGGACTTGTCTGAGTTTCAAGCTGATGGTGTGGCAAGAGCATCACTTCCTGTGATGTCCAGGTCGTGTCTAGGACAGACGGAAGGGCGGACGGAAGGACAGATGGACATGCCAGGGTCTGCTTAGCCAGGACCCCTGGGTGGACATCTGGGTCGTTTCCACTTTGGGGTGCTGGTGAGGAACTCCGATGGGCTCTTGTTTCTACCCCCCATCACCAGCAGAGGCCCGACACCTCCTCCTGTCCAGGCAGCGCCCTGCCCCGAAGGAGGGGTCACTGAGCCACCACCGGACAGTGCTCCTGACCCACCCAGGCCTCGAGCTGGCGCGAGGTCAGTGGCTTCTCCCCAGAGCCCAGCCCCACACGACGTCCACGCTCTTGTTTCCAAAAGAGGAATGCGTGAGCTTCCGGGTGCACCGACCTCGAGCTGAGTGCAGCAGGTCATGGGGTCAAGAAAACTCTGGAAGCACCAGTGTCCCATCCAGCCGCACAGAGAACAGTGCCGACGTTCCTCAGCCTCCCTCTGGGGTTCTCACTGTTGTGGGTTTTCTCGGTGTGTGTGTGTGTGTGTGTGTGTGTGTGTGTGTGTGTGTGTATGTTGGGGATGCTATGTGAGGGAGGACCAGCCCCCGGATCTGGTAACAAAGCGCATCCCTTACTTTGGGACGGGACTCCCGGGGTCATGCCATTACTGGCCCATTTTCCAGAAGAGGAAACTGAGGCTGGAGGCAGCAGAGCAAGCAACCAAAGGGAGGGCAGAGATAAGTCTCGAAGTCAAGGGACAGACGGAGGCGGCTTGCCGGCCTAGAGAAGAACCATTCTGATCCTCTGGCTCCACAAGCGCCCCATTAATGGCCCCGGGCAGTGCCGACGTCCGGGCCGACTGGACGGGCCCTCATTAACCAGGAAAGGCCGAAGAGCTGATGGCCGCCATCGATCTGCTCTAAGCTCTCATCGTTATAAAGAATCCGGGCAGCCAGTCTGTTCTCTGTGATGCTGCTGCATTTCCTGCCTCAGGCCCGGCCAGCCAGACCCGGTCCCCACCGCCACAGGGCCGAGTGGTGTCACTCCGCCGTCACTGAAATAAACTTCACTCCGAGCCCTGAACTTCTGACACCCGTTGCTCTCGTGGCTGTAAAAACGTCAGCGTGATGGAACAGGCGTGTCTGGCCTCCGCGGGCACTGACGTCTCCAGCCGGAGCCCCAGAGCCTGTTCCCCTGGCCAGCGGGGCCGGGCCGCGGGGGAGCGTGACCGCCACAAGGCTTCTAGAGCAATGAGGACAGAGCCAGAGAAGAGGGGACGGGCGCCGAGCACAAGGTGGGCTCCCCTGGGGGCTGTTTCGGGGGGACACATCGCACCCGTCAGTTCTGTGGTCTCCCGCGGGCACGGGCAAAGGCGGGCCCCGTCGCACTCACTTGCTCGAGATCTGTGTGCTGGGCCGTTCGCAGGGGCAAGGTGGACACTCAGAACAGCACCCGGACTCCACCCAGCGCCCGAGGACAGAGAATCGTGCTGATGTCGGGTTAAGGGGAGGACACACGCTTTATCAGAGGTGCTAGAAGGAGAATCAGAGCCGGAGAGAGAGGAGCGGACGGTAGAGGGCTTCCCCCACTGCTGTGATCCCTGGCATCGTGTATGGTCCCTGGTGCCCCTCTAGGAGTGATGGCTGAGCACAGAGCCAGGAGCAGCCCCTGAGCATCACTGGGTGTGGCCCAAGCAGACAGAAGCTGAGTGAAGGGATGGTGGGGAAGGGAGGTAAGAGCCACACATGCAAAGGTCCTGAGGCTGGGGGGGGGGGGCGGTGCACAGAAACCAAAGCATAGGAGCAATTCTCAGGTTTATCTCCTTCAAGCCGGCTTGGTGCACATGGGGGGGTGGGGGGCGGTGGCCAGCGGCAGGGGGATGACAGGGACAGCAGCACGCGTGGCCCCAGGGACTCTGCAGAGCACAAACCTGTCTTCTTTCCAAGAAGCTGCTTTGGATACTGGGTGGGGAAAGGCCAGAGGGGAAGAGCTGTAGCCGGAGCCAGGAGGATGGTGGGCGGCAGCCCCAGAGGGGAGGGAGGCCCAAGAGACTGTGGGTGCAGGGATCAGCAGGCCTTGGGGGGGTTTGTGGGGCCCCCTGCTCCCGTGCCCCCTGCAGTGGCCGGGCTGGGGGATGCCGGGGTGCGGGGGGCCGCCTGCCCCCGGCCGCCACGTGGCCTCATTATACAAAGCAGCCATGGCCGCCAAGCCTGCGCGGCACTCACAGACCGTTTTGCTTTTAAAATAGAAGTTTCCTGTGAAATTGCAAATAATTCATCGCCGAGAGTCCTTAAAATGTTCACAGGTATTTAAAATGCTATATAATCAACTTCGCAAAAAATATAAAGTGTAAGCGTTAAAATACTTTAATGTTCTAATTAAAGCCGACCACTTAAGGCCCTGGCTGACTCCTGTTTACTATTTCCGTAATAGCCGGTGGCCTGTTCTGGAAAAAAGGGGAAAAAAATTGTAAAAAAATGGGGGGGGGGAGAGAGAAGAGAGAGGAGAAAGAGAGAGGGAGAGGAGAGGGATGAATTTGCTCTCTCCAGCCGTGCATTGAGGAATAAAATATCACACTCTCAAAATACCCACAGGTCGTCAGCTGTTCGGGTGGGGGGCTGGGGCCTGGGGGCATCTTCAGGGCATCACCCTGCTTGCCTGGAAACAGACGGGCCAGGAGCGGATAGGGGAGGGGCCCCGCTCCAACCCCAGAGACCTCCCTCACCATTAGGCTCTCCTGTCCAGGTGGGCAAGATCTAAGCCCCCCAAACCCCTGGTCTCTGCCCGTCACCTCCAGGCTTGGCACATTCTGCCCTCGTGCCCTGCCCCTGCCACCAGCTACATTCCTTTCTTCCTCCAACCATCACCTCCCCCGAGAAGCACTCCCTGCTTGCCCTCCTGCGGGCACGCCCAGCTCCTTCCTCAGCCCCGTCCCTGTTCACAGCCCAGCCCCATTTCCTCGGCTCTGGGTGGGCTCAGGCCGGGCTCTCAGGTCCTCCTTGCCCCGGAGTGACATGTCACGAGTGGGCCCCCGGCAGCTCCCGAGGGCACCTTCCCCCACGTGGCAGTTCCCAGCACACACAGGCCCCTGTGGCCCCTCCCCGGCACCAGCGCCACTGGCCACCACATCTGCCTGAGCAGGGGCTGGCTTGGGACCCCCCCATTAGCCCCCCTACACGCGTGCGTGCGCACAGACGCACACGCATATGCACGCAGACACACACACACAAACACACACACACACAAACACACACGCAGTGGGAACAGGGAACAGTTCCGTGGCTGCCCCAGGCCTCGGGCCTTTCCGGAAATGCTCGTTCAGCATCACCCTCTCCCCTCACCAGGGCCCGACGGCATGTCCTGGAGACACCCCGCACACACAGCCACCTCCTTCACCTGTCCCTGTCCCCAGGGACGCGCCTGCCCTGGGCCCCCGATACCAGCCCAGCCTGCGCCCGGCTCACCGTGTGCCCACCCCAGCCCCAGGGCCATGGCACATCCTGCTGCCCGCTCCCCTCCCACCTGGCCGGGTCCCCCCAGCAGAACCTCGGCCTGCTGGTCACATACAACCGTGTCCCCGGGGGAGGACAGCAGGTTTCTCATGGGGTGAGGGCCGGGAAGTGCCACAGCAAAACAGGCCCAGAATGCAGGGCAGCAGGCGGGAGGAATCCTGGGAGAGACTCTTGCACCAAAGCTCAGGGGGTTCACGGCCCCCCGTGGCCACCCGCCACAGGTCAGGCACCGTCCTGCCCTCAGGGTCCCGTAGGCTCCTGTCCAGCCCCTGCCCAGGCCTAGGGCCTGCCCAGCCTCTCCCCTGCCCGCTGCAAAGGGGGTTTCAGATGCCCCCAACCCATGCCCCGGCACCTCCTGATACTGTCCACTCTCGGCTCCACTGTCCCCTGGGCCACCTCGAGCCGCTCATGGGCAGGCGGGATGTAGGGCTCGGGGCAGTCACCCCTCCCTAGTGAGCGCCCATCTGGGAAACACCCAGGGCAGCCACCAGTGGTGGCTTGGAGGGAGTCATGGAACTGCCCAGCCCAGTGTGGCGGGAGCCGAGAGGACACGCACGCACCCACAGGTGCTCAGGACACTGCCGGAACGACATCACATATTCCCAAGGCAGAAACAGGCGACTCTCCTCGAGGGGAGTCGGACCTCACACTGGCCGTCACCTCCCGCCCCCAAAGCCACGCTCTTCCGGCCAGTGAGCTCCGGGCACTGGAGGGCCTGACCACCACGCTCCCAGCTAAGGGCCCCCGGGAGCCCATGCCACACCAGGGGACACAGCCAGGGTGGGGACACGCCCACAGGTGCACTCCTGGGTCCCTTGCCCACCTGCAGAGCATCACCAAGGGGTGTGCAAAGGAGGAGTCGGGACAAAGCCTGGGTGGTGGGGGGTGGGCGGCCACTCCTGCCCCTCCTGCTGTCACCGCCACGTGGCCCCAGCCAAGAGCCACAAGGAAGACCAGTCAGTGCTGCGGAGTGGGCGAAGAGGCCAGTGCGGGGACCGGCCACTGCCGCCCCTCTGACCCCACCGTCCGGCCCTGGAACTGTGCTCCCAGCGTTTCGTGCAACAGCCTCAGAGCTGCCGGGGGCTGGGGAGAGGGCTGGGGGCTCGGGCGCAGGCCTCGCATGGGGTCTCGCCCCACCGGGTGCAGCCCCGCATGACCAGGGCAGTGCCCATGCCAGATCCTCGTGGCCTCACACGGAACCTGTCCAGAGTCGCTGCGAGTGGCCCCGGGTTTCCCGAGCCCCCCAAATTAAAGAGAATGAAAAGATCAAGTGCCGCAAGGAATCCCTCCCTCCTCCCTGAGGAGCCAGGCTTGGGGTGCAAACCTGCAGCTGCCTCCTGTGGCCACCGGGCCACGGAATAGACGTGCCAGGTCTAGCCCCCTCCCTATCCCCCCCCCGGCCCATCACCCCTGCTTGCTAGGACACAGATGCACCCCAGCTCCATCCCTTCCCTGGACACTGGTCCTGCCCAGCCAGCCCTCCTGCTTCCCGGAGCCCCGGGCCACGGCTGAGCCGCTGCTCCCTCTCACGGCACCCCACGCTTTCACCGTCGCGTGCCCCGTTTCCCCGACCGCACCCCAGCAGCACTCCTTGAGGGCAGGAAACCTGGTCTGCCACCTGGAGCCAGCCCGGGCCTGGCACTCAGCCTGGGATCAACTGTTCCTTGCGGAATACGAGAGGATCAGACCCTTGTACGTACCCAATTCATTCATTCACCTGCTCCCTCATTGTTCCAGAAAGCCAGAAGGAGGGGTCCTGACACCCCCCTCCCTCTGACCCCCGCAGCCAGCTCCTGCTCCCTGACCCCCGCCCAGACCCCCTGGGCCTCCTCCCTGCTGCCTTGCTGTTACATTAAGCAAAATTTCTCCATTGGCAAATAAATGCTTTTCCCATCAATAACCACGGATGACTAAATCAAACCTTTAGCTGCTGTTCTTATCTCTTAAACAGACCCATGGATTTCCCAACTAATCAGAAGGCGAATCAAACGCTGCCATTTGAGGTGGGAGCTAATCCGGTCAATTTCTTCCAGGAGGAGGGATCTGGGTGGGAACCTGCCTATGGCCCCCCAAAAACAAACACTCTTGTAAATAAAGCCGGCCTCCGTCCTGTCTCCACAATGCAACTCTTATTGAGTGAGTCAGGTGTTTGGCTGATTAAAAATTGATCCATTTCAAAATCTAATCAACAGAATAGGATTCTTTCATACGTTATCAAGAGAGCTGCTGACATCGAAAACCAAACCTGTTATTAACCCATGAACTCCAGTGACCCGCCGCTCGTCGCTCCACGGGACCGTAAATTATTCAGCGGTCCAAGACCAGGGCGCGAGAGCCTGATGGATTTAGACAGGGGCGCGGCGTGGGGGTCCAGGTCGATGGCCGCGGCCCTCCTGCTCCCCCGAGGCTGGGGTTCCAGACCCTTGGGGTCTCCACATCATGACTGGGAATATATTAACCCACCCCTCGGCCGTGCCCTGGCCGTGCCTCTGGCGGCCAAGTCTCTCTCAACTGCCCGAGCAAGGCAGGCCCAGGCCGGGGGCTGGGGACACTATCGGTCCTAATTCCCAAGTTAATAAATTATTTTTCTTGAACTACAGAAAAGGAGAAAATAAACAAAGAGCGGAGGGCGGGGGCAGGGACTTGGCTTCGTTTTGTAAACAGTTAGGAACAGGCAATTCAACCAGTTCAAATATTTCATCTCCTCGTGCAAGAAAGAGGTCTGTTGTAACGAGGCTGTTGAAAGGAGATGAAGAAAGTCAGCCACCGGCCATTGATGTGTGCGGCAGGACCCAGGGGCGATGAGCTTTCGCACCAACTTCCAGGCGCTCTGACCTTGGACTGAAGCCTCATTAAGAGTCATATCTTATTAAAAAAAAAAACAGAGCAGAGTAAATAAGGGGCGGTTTTATTTTTTGCCCCCCCCCTTTTTTTAAGGACACACACGTATGCCCAAGTTTCCAACCTGCTAAGCAAGCAGGAAATTTAGCACGCGGAACCATCATCTTCATCATCATCATCATCATTATAATTATTATTACTTGGGGCCCAGTGTTCTGCGGCTGATCGGAAGGAAGGATTTGGGAGGTAAACGCTTTCTCGGGCAGGGCTGGAGGAAGCTGAGAACTGGGGGAAGGGAGCCGAAGGGGTGTCTGAGGCGAACCACATTCTGGCTCTGAGCGTCGGCCAGACGCCAGAGGAGGAGGGAAGCGGCTGCGGCTCCGCCGAGCAGCCGCCAGGAAGACGACAGTCCCTGAGAGTCACGGGTTCCGTCGCCTCCCGGCTGTGGGAACCCAGGCAACGAGCTCGACTTCTCTGGGCCTCGGCGCCATCAAACAGGGGCAGTCACGCACCGGGCACTGGACCCGGACAAGAGCCCGGTTCTGACCCATTTCTGCAGGGCTCAGAGCTGTCGTGGGAAGCCCAGAAAGGAACAGGAAGACAAGAGCTCACAGCTGACGGTCCCGGGCTCTGGCTCGGGGGTGACTCTCCCGGGCGCAGGCCCAGCCTTCGGAGTTTTAGGACGGGGACAGCAGGACCATCCAGGGTCCAGCAGGTGCCACTGTGTCCCCCCTGCGTGTGACCTGGCGGTGGCAGAGCTGTGCCAGGCGGAGCACCGAGGAGGAGCTCCTGAGTGTCGAGTGATGCAAACTCGGGCCTCGCAAACCCCTTTCCGCAGCACCTGGCACCCCGCGAGCACTCAGCCAGGCTGGCAGGGAACATCTGAATCCCCCTCCCCACGCGGCTAGCTCGGACCCTGGGAAGGGCTCCGGGGAGCCTGGGGCTGAGGGACCCCGGCAGGTCGCTCTCCCTCTCGCGGGGCTGGGTTCCTCCTCCACAGAGGCAGACAGTGGTGGACAGAGGAGACAGTGCTAGATGCCCGGCTGGGCCGGACACTGCCCACGTCTAGAACGAGCCCCGCGACCACGGGAAGGATTCCAGCAAGTCCGTGAGGAAAGGCGTGCGTTTGGCCAAGGCTCGCGGGAAACGTTCGTGCCCAGCACAGTGGACAGCTACAAATGGACAGAAGGAAGAAGTCGCATCTGGGATGAGCTCCTGCCCGCCAGCTACTGTCCAGACCCTCAGCCCCGGGGGCCGCCCGGATCCCAGTCTCCAGTGACAATATATGGCTCCGGCCAGGGGCCCCTGACCTCCCCGCAAAGCCAAATCATCCTCCAGCGGCCCCTCGACCTGATCGTATTGATCCCGTCTGAGCTCTAATTCCGTGGCTGGGAACTGGCTGCAGCCCAGGGCGGTGGGGTGTCACCCTCGGGGGCCAGCCTGGGAGAAACCGAATCTGCCCACAAAGTCGGGGAGAGCAGAGGCTCCCGCGGGTCCGCGGGGACCCAGTGCTCGTAGGGCGCATCCCTGCGGTTCCGAACGGCGGGAGAGGAGACAGGAAGGCATCTCTGGGGAGCCCGAGGCCCCCAACCTTACCTAACCGGGTGGCGCTGTTGAGAGGGCCTCCGATCCAGACCCCCACAGTGGGCTTCACTGACGCGGCTCCCAGGCCAGCCAACCCTTCCTGCCGCCGGCCGTCGGCCGCTGTTTACCCGCTGGCCGCCTGTTTTCCTCCTGACAGGCCTTCCAAGAACTGCAGACAGAAATCGATGCTGCTGGTCCCGGTACCCACCCCTCCCCCCACCCCACCTTTCCCTCCCGCTGCCAAAGTTCAGTGCTGATTCCTGTAAAGCCAGAACCAGGCACCTCCCAAGCCCCCTCGGGGTGAGGGGCGAGGAGAGAGACCGGGCAAGGACGGGGGTTCACCTTCTCTGCACATCCCCCAAATGCAGGGCTGGGGGTGGGGGCAGGGTTTGCGCTCCTGAGAAGTCTGAGTTCTCAGTACATGGAACTTTGCTCACAAAAGCACTCTAGGGGCCGGAGAGATGGTTCAGCAGGCTGAGAACTCCTCTAGTCCCTGCGCTGACCCGGATTCCATCCGGGTGTCTCATGTGGTCCCCCTATCCCCCCAGCCCCTCTAGGAGTGATCTCTGAGCACTGAGCCAGGAGTAAGGCTTGGGTGCGGGCCCCACACAAAACAAAATATTTAGACTTAGGGGCCAGGGATGATGGAGCTCAGGGGAAAGCATCAATTTCAAATGTATTCAATCAAAAAAAAAAATTCAGACTTCCAAGACAGCTTGGGATTTGGATTTCAAGCACCCTGGGGGAGGGAAGGGGCAGGTTTTGTACATGAGTAACGCGCCAGGAGGGGCCCCTGAGACAACTCAGGAACACAGTGTGTGTGTGTGTATGTGTGTGTGTGTGAGTGTGTGTGTGTGTGTGCACGCAAAGCTGCAGTTCCAGGCCCTCCATGACTCTGGGGGGCGCCCAGAGAGAGACGGGACCAGGGGACCTCCTGGTGGGCTTCAAGGAACAGACATAGGGGCACACCCACAGCCAACGCCCAGACAAGCAAGGTGAGGGCTACGCTGATGCCAAAAACTATTTGTGTGCTCCTGAAATTCAATTTAACAGGCTGCCCTGTGTTATTTTTCTTTTCTCTTATTTTGCAAAATCCCGCAGTCCGAGCAGAAAGCCATTTCCTAGCGACAGGCCCACACAGCCGCGCTCAGGCCACGGCACAGGCGGCGGCGTCTGACCTGCAGCACATGTGCCAGCCGACCGGGCACTCCTGGTGGCTGCGGGCAGAGAAAGAGGCACAGAGAGTCGCCAACACAGCGCAGGCAGCGCTGACAACAGGAGCCAGGCTCCAGAGTAACGGACAGATGGATCCCCGCCCTTCTGCCCGCGGACAGAAGACCACGAACGAAACCTGAGCAGTGAGCAGAGCCCACGGTCTGACGAAGCATGGAGCCCGAGTCCCACACCCTTCGGCCCGTGATACGTGTGTGTTCCTCCACAGAGCACAGCAGGAGGGTCGGAAGGGCCAGCGTGAGCTGGGACACTCCTTATGACCACTGGGGGCATCTCCCGGGCAGCCACGCTCTTGTCCATGAACTGGCGACTCCACTGCTCTTGCCCGGAGGCCAGCAGGCCCGTCCTTCAGGGGTCACCAGCTAGCCAATCCCTGGGGACACTTCAGGTTGTTCAAACTGAAGGGTGCTACTGGCATCTGGAAGACTAAACAGCTTCAGTGTCTCCGCCAGTCTCCCCACTTGGCAAAGAACCATCCTGCCCCCAGAGGCAACGGTGCCCAAATCAAGAAGCCCTGATTTGGGCTGGAGCGAGAGTCCAGTGGGGAGGGCACTTGCCTTGCATGTGGCCAACACGGGTTCGATCCCTGGCATCCTGTATGGTCCCCCAAGCACCACCAGGAGTGATTCCTGAGTTCAAAGCCAGGAGGAATCCCTGAGCATCGCCGGGTGTGACCCAAAAAGAAAAAAAAAAGCCCTGATTTATACCAAGTACAGTGCCCATGCACACACGCACGCATGTATGCACACCTGTGCACACATGGACGAGTGACCCTTGAGACCTGGAGGTCCATAGGAGGGATGGGGGGCAGGAGGCCGCCTGAGGTTCCTGGCATGGCCACTCTGCAGGCCTGGGGGCTGAGCCTGGGTGGTTCCTCTGCTCTCTGCCTGCCAGGTCTGAGGAGGCTGCACGCAGGACTCGTCCCGAAGCAGGCAGCCTTGGTTTCCTTCCCTGTGCTTGTTAGTTCTCTCTACAGTTTCCAAACGAAAGGTGTCTGACTTTTTTTTCCCCTTTGCTTTTTGGGTCACAGCAATGCTCAGGGGTTCCTCCTGGCTCAGCACTCAGGAATTATCCCTGGCGGTGCTCAGAGGACCATATGAAATGCTGGGAATTGAACCCGGGTCGGCCGTGTGCAACGCAAACGCCCTCCCCGCTATGCTATCGCTCCAGCCCCGGTGTCTGACTTTTTTCATGAAGAAGCAGGATAGAGCAAACGTGGTGATTCGTTCATCAAAACTTTGCTGACCCTGCAACACGTCACCCCAGCAGGGGGTCGGTGGGGGCTGTGGGGGGCGGAGCTCGTCCACCCTGAAGGAGCCAACAGCCCTGTTGTCGGGGAGGGGGCGTGAGCCAGCCCTGGGCCTGGCCACCCCGCCCTGCCACCCAGCAGCTGTGGCTCCTGCTCTGTGGGGCAACTGCTGGTTCTCTGCAGGGCAGGGGAATCACCCCTGCGGCCCCTCAAACTCTCCAACTGGCCGAGGCCAGGTCCATCCATTACCTGCCGGCCTCTCCCACCTCAGATACCGCGGTTTGCACTCTGTGGGGAGAGAGGCCGATGCAGGACGTGAGACCTGGAGCCCCAAGACGCAGGGACCAAGACCAGTACGTGAGTCCCCCCATGTGTCCGTGGGGTGAGCGGGCTGACGACAGAGTCGGGGTCCCCCTGCCAGTGCGGGAGGGACTGTGCATGCAGATCAGAACAGAACTGCTGAAGCGGCACTGGCCCGAACAGGAGAGAGCAGAGACCCGAGAGAGAGCAGAGACCTCGGGCCACACCCTGCACCCCACCCCCCTCCCCAGCTCAGCCGGGGAACCAGAAGCAGAAAGGAAGGTTGCAGGGCTGGGGCGGACGGGTCCCAAGCGCCTGGTAGGGTCCCAAGCGTTGCAGCCCGTGGGCACTGGTGGCTTGTTGGGGACAGGAGAGGCAGCTGCTCGTGCGGCCTTTGATCTCTCAGGAGAAGAAGCTGCTCCTGGCTCCCAGGGAGCCCGAGTCTGGGCCACGGGCTTTCTGGAAAGGAGCTGCTGTTGCCCGCGTCCCCACAGACACCCAGTGACGTCGCTGACGGGCAGCTTCAAAGGGCAGAATGGCCGGGGCTGCATCATCTCTACACGCGACCGCTTCCCGCATGGCCGGGACTATTTTGGTTGAGGACGCCCACCCCCGAGATGAATCCAAGAGAGAAATCCGAGGCAGGGCTGGCGGGTGGGGGGTGGGGGCTCAGCAAGCTGAGAAAGTGCACCAAAGCAGCAGGCCGGCGGGGTCAAGGGCAAGCGACAGGGTCATGGTCAGGGTCCCCACCGGCCGGAGCGTGACGTCTGCAGTGCAAACACGTGCCAACACGGGGCTCCGACTCTCGGGGTGGCTGAGGGCCAGGTCCCCGGCCAGTCCCCGCCCGAGGTGCCCGTGGGGCTGGGTCCCGGCAGGACAACGGCCCTCCCCCTGCCCCCTCGACCTCCACAGGATGTTCTTCAAACAAAAAGGCACATCTTGCTCGGCGGAGTGAGCCAGCACTGGCCTGAAGCAGAGGGACAGGTACCAGGCGCACCTCCGAGGGATTTGCTTAGGCAGAACACAGTGGCCAGCAGTCTCCAGAACCTTCCACAGGGAGTCGTGTGGGGGGCTGGGCCTGACGTTAGGAGTGAAGCTCAGTCTGGGCTGGGAGAGGTAACGCGATGGGCCGAGAGAAGAACCCAACGGGGGACCCAATTCAACCCCTGACATCCCAGGGTCCTCTAAGAAGCACACCTGGACCACTGCTGCGTGACATATCATCAGACACTTCCTACCCATTTGTGCCTCTCGGAGAGCCAGGCGAGTTACCGAGAGTATTCGCACTGGCAGAGCCTGGCAAGCTCCCCGTGGCATATTCAATATGCCAAATACAGTAACGACAATAAGTCTCACATTCCCCTGACCCTGAAAGAGCCTCCAATCGTTGGGAAAGGACAAGGAAGAAGAGGCTGCTAAACTCTCAGGGCTGCGGGGACTGGAGCGGTAGCACAGCGGGGTAGGGCGTTTGCCTTGCACGCGGCCAACCCGGGTTCGATTCCCAGCATCCCATAGGGTCCCCCGAGCACCGCCAGGAG